>CM048745.1:154259322-154859322 GCA_026315105.1 Locusta migratoria | reverse complement strand
GAATTTTCTTGGCCGCCCAGATAACCGGCTCCGCGCGAAACTGGCGCATCGATCACCCCACCTAAAAGACCCGCGGGGAGGGGGGGGGGGCGTTTTATCTGCGACTGCCTACGCGCGCGGCCCAAACTGACCGGCGCAACTCCCTTTACGACCAAGCGGGCCCACTTCCGCCGTGAGCCATCGCCTCTGCACTGCCAGAATAGGCGCCTACTGCACCTTTTCTCACAACCAACTAGCCAGGCTACAAGACGTGTCACACAAACACATTGCCGGTATCTATTTTCACCTACCTTACGTCCCTGCGCCCTGTTGACATTCATGGAATGAGCAAGCTATCCCCCCAAAAAAACATTAACACTAGAATCGCCACAGCGGTCAAAATGACCGCTATAAATATTCAAGACGTTATTGTGACTGTAGTTTTGGTATTATTGCTCCGAGCACTGACGCGTTTGTAGTTTTTTGCAAACATTTTGGACCAAAATAATAATCTAAATAACAAAAAATTAATCAATAAGAGTTTCTGAAACCCTTTTTAGGGAGAAAAAAAGTAGTGGCGGGTTTCGAACCACCGACCTTTAGCGTCATAGTCCAACGCCTTGCCCAATACGATACGGCTATCAATCAAAAGATGAGTCCTTTAATCTCATACTATTGATGGCCTTTGTTAACTGATGCTAATATGACATTTGTAGACGATTTGTATTTGTTAATTCTTCAGTGCGCCATTGCTTTGAAATGACAAAGCGTAAGTTACAATAAGATAATCATCAAATACGCAACGCAAGATGGCGTATGCCAGAGAGAGTTCTGGGCGAGGAATGTCACGTGACATCTCCGAATGACTGGATTTCGTTAATTCAATGGAGGGTGTCAAATCTCCGTGATTTTTGCAAGTATCTCTCAAACGATACGAGATTCCAAAAAAAAAAAAAAAAAAAAAAATAGGGAACAAAGTTGTAGAGAATTTTCTCCTCTACCAATTAGGTTATTCAATTTTCGTATCAGATGAACGGTTCGTTTGCAATTACAATTATACTACAAACGGCTTTTTTCTATTACTACCGTATTTTTTGTCCGAAAAATTTGAAAAGGGGAGGTTCTGGTCTCTGGCGGCCTACAATTATGTCTGTAAAATTTGGTGCTCATCGGTTGAACGGTTCGTCTTAAAAACAGGGAACCTGTTACGGACATATGCACAGACATACATCCCAAAATCTCCGTTATTTTTGCAAACATCTTTGAAACGCTACGAGATATGAAAAAAACAAATTCGGTTATTCAATTTTCGTGTCAGATGAATAGTTAAGCCGTTATTTTCATTTAAATTTCGAGCTGTCAAAAGACGATCGCAAAGGCCCACTTTTAGTGTTACTACCGTAACCTAAAGTGGGCCAATAATGGTTTTATGACAATTAGATACGTAGTTGTGACGGAGTATACCTAAAACCGTCAGTGCACTCATAATGACCGCTGTTTATCGTTTTTAAATGTAATACAAATAAACAATCCATGAGACGGATTTTCGTCTCGAATATGTCAAACACATTGCATTGAATAAAATTTGTGATGCGGCCGGGAATCGAACTCGGACCTCCATGATTCAGATTTATCTTCAATGTCTTTGACATATTCGAGACGAAAATCCGTCTCAGGGGTTGTTTATTTGTATTAAATTGATGTTTGTATCACCTTAACAGGATTTTTCCAATATGTCCATTGCCGAGGTGCTATTCCGCTGCATGGAAAGCCTTGGCAGGAGTGGCAATTATCTTTGGAACAAAGAAGCTGAATTAAAGTTCCTGACGTGGAGGGAAATCGTACTTAGACTATTCCGAGGCGCCTTAATCGTTAGTGGTGTGGTAGTCTAACGATAAGAGGACTCTTTTTCTAAACGGAGAAGCAAATATACCCCAGAATGTCGCTGCCGAAGGTAGCAGTTCTCCTTGTCGTAATGTTTTAAAACAAAGCAGATTTTTTGCTCCTCTCGTAACATATAGTTTTTCATGCTTGGACTCAGTATCGTGCCAAATGATTCAACTTCCTACAGCTAATAAACAAAAAAATGCTTTCCCTCACAGGCAATATTTGTGTAATTCGCTATAACGGCCACACACCCACGTTAGATCGTTTAACGAAGACTATGTTTTGCCTGAATCTATAAATTACTTTCCCTTACGTGTACTGTTGATTCAATGACGAGAAAGCTTTTTCTATTGAAAATTTTATCTAAACAAAGGTTCCACCGAGATTCGAACTGGGATCGCTGGATTCAGAAAAATGTTCAAATGTTTGTAAAGCTTATGGGACTTAACTACGGGGTCATCAGTCCCTAAACTTACAAACTACTTATGAACTAGGTCGGCACAAATATCCATGCCCGAGGGGGGATTCGAACCCCCGACCGTAGTGGCCGGCAGACCGTGACTGAAGCGCCTCAGTCCCCTCGGCCACCGCGGCCGGCCTGGATTCAGAGTCCAGAGTGCTAACCGTTACACCAAGGAACCATACGTTTCAAACACCCTCGAATATGCTGTTATTAAGTTTCCTCGCGTAATTCGGACTTTCAGTTTGAAGTTTTTAACGTACGTAACACTATTTCACTTTACTTTACAATAACTTTTCGTAGGTTTGTTTGCAATTCGAGCTAATTATTACCGACCTCTCAGCGACAAATTAAGTGATAGCGACATATGAGAAGTTGGCTGCATGTTGCAACAAGCGTGCAGATTTTCTATAAAAAAAAAAAAAAATACATAAATAAAGAATAACCCTGTGTAAAGGTAACTACGAGCTGCAAATTTTTGCAAGAGATATCACGACATAAAATAAATTGAAACATACTTTTCACCGTGACAGTGTTTCAAAATTTGTGCTTTTTCCGCTTCACAAACATTTAAACTTCCTTCATTTACGATTACATTATTCTTACGTTTTGGAACAAAAGACAGTATACTTTATGACGACGTTTTGCCCTCAAGAGCTAGGCCATGCGTGGTGGACAACCTAAAACTGACCTGCATTGTCGACTGCAAAAGTAGGGTACTTTTATTCAACGTGAAAATAATATCTCGTTTTTCTGTCGTCATTTCGGAAATGAAAATTCGCCTTAATTCTATTGATAAAATACACATTCATTTTGGTATCTATATGAAAAAGTAACTCAGCTGGTGACTCTCAATGGCTTAAAACGACAGATCTAAATTATATGTCCTGAAACAATAACGAATGCACAACTGTGCGGCATGTAAAGTGTTATATAGTACCAAATAAAACATAAGTCGTTCCTCGTACATTTTGCTTAAATGAAAAAGTGTGCTTTTCTTTATCCTTTGGCTAAAATCACATAACGAGTCCTCCGTTTTATTATAGTACATGTTAGTTAAAAACACCAAAAATACAGGACGGTTAACAAAAAAGGGACAAAATACGTCCCGTACTTATTTTGTTGGCGAGATAACGGAACACTTAGGCTAAGCCGCGCGTGCTAGAGCGCCGTGTTGCGGTGCCCGCGGCAGTCCGCCGTCGGGGGTTCGAATCCCCCCTCGGGCATGGATGTTAGTGCTGTCTTTAGTATGAGTTCATAAATAGTCTGTCAGTTTAGGGACTGATGACCCCGCAGTTAAGTCCCTTAAGCCTTACAAACATAATTAAGGGACGTCTGGTCACCCTAGTCTACAACACCCTTGACGAAGTATGTATGCAGCAAAGAATTTCATGACGCTATGTACTCCAGTTTTGCATCTAAACACAACGTTAGAATGTCACTATAAGAAGACATAAAATCTGTTTCGATGGTAAAGGTGATGTTATTGAGTTACTTGTGTCTGATATCAGGTCCATATGTTTGCGAAACTGGTGAATTGTCACCTTGTTCTTTACAGATTTCTGACACCTATAAAATGTGCCAAAAGAATGCAGCTATGTACCAGATACTACGTACCTGTGACACTACAGAAGTATTCATCAGCAGCGCAATCATGCGCCAATAAAGAAGTTATTTGAGACTACGTGAAACAAATACAGACGCTGAAAACAATTTGCCGTAAACGATCCTCCGTCGGCAACATAAAACGCTCTGAGTTTAGGAAGCTATTCTGTACTGCTCTATACTGCCGTGTAAACAGAAAACTGAGTTTTCATTAACTCAGGTTCATTTAGAAAGAGTAAACCGAGGACGCTGTTTCATTTTATGCCCAACGTCGCTAAACGGACGGGCTATACCGGCGCGGGCGTTTTGTCTCACCCGTATCCATAAAAGTGTTTATTATACCCTTCGACTCGCCGGGTCGCCGGATTGCGTTTGAAGTTCGGGAAGGAGGACTTTTGAAACGCAGCGGCGGAGATGGCAGCGAGCTGGTAATTGAATATCGAACCAGCGGCCGTCGGCGTATGGCGGTGATAAACGCCTCGCCAAAAGCCATCACGGCGACTGTGGATGCGATTGCCATGGCAGCGACTGTTAACCCAACTGAACGCGCCCGTGCGCTGCAAATAGCCCATTACCAGAGATTTCCCTGTTGCTGGAACGTCGCTTCCAGAAAGAACATTTTGCTCGGGAAATAGTATACGTATGGAAAAAAAAAGAGGTGAAAAACTTCCTGATTCGTATTTTACGAGAGATAGTTCCTCGCGCAACATCACAAAATGACACGGATTATAAGAAGCAATGGTGAAGAAGACTTTACAAGATGAACCGAAAATCCACCAACAATATTTCATGCTTTTTGACAAAGTCCTTGTAGGGAGGAGTATTCAACCGTTATTATCCAAAATATAAAAAATAAATCAGTGTCAATAATGTTAACATAGTTTTTAATTCATTAATATTTGAAATGTAAAGTGTTTCACCCTGTTCACTCGCAAATTACAATGTAAAAATATTAAGGAGGCCACTGATTACGTGAACATAATTCTGCATGGCAACAGATATTGTTTGTAATTCCAACAAATGTCATATCCAAAAACCAAGTAATCTGTGTATTGTATCTTTGTTTTACCATCTTTGAGAACCAAGCAATAGCGTCTTTGTCGACGCATGTCAACAGTTTACCTGACGATGGCCTAATAAGCCGAAAACTTGTTAGTAAATAAACAAAATTTAGTAGAACAAAAACAGTTTATTTGTTTTTTCAACCTTAAATATGGAAGCGTTCTACCAAGAAGCGACGGAAGAATCCATTTATATAAAAATAAATGCTTTTAAGTGGCTGTAATAATCTCTCAGTTGTTGAAAGTAGATTATTAATTTTAATTTCACAACATCTTTTGGGGATAGCCCATCATCTGGTGACGTGTCAGTAAAATAATATACGCAAAATTATTTGCATTTGACAATGAAAGTGTGCCCATTGTAGTCGTAGTTGAAAATGTGGTGGCGTTATTACCATCTGCGTGAGTCGTCTGCAGCAGAATTCCGTCGTTGGCATTGTTCGGTGTACTGTGTGTTGAGACACACTTGTACTCTGCTCAGAAATAAAGTCTTATGGTAGTTTCGTCCTAGATCGCTCCCTATTCTGTTATACCGGCCTACCCTGCCTACGGGCATGTGCTGGAGCGGGGTGGGCCTTGACACTGATAAAAGTTTGTCCTTTTGAAAGGACAAAGAAATTTACGGTTACCGGTGTCAACGGCCACCCCTTTTAAATGTGCTATTACTGACAGTTACACAACGGGGCCTGAATATGGTGCGAATATAGCCCCGAAACCGGTCGGTTAATTTAATAACAAATAACACTGCTGCTAGTACTTTCTCCCATCTTCAATGTGTAACGTCTCGTGGCCACGCCATGGGCCGTCTCTAGAGGGGGGGGGGGGGATGACTAGTACTTTCCCTTATTTACCCTCTCACTCTCTCCTCCTGAGCCCACTGACATTGCAGATCCCTTGGACTGGTATCACCTTTGCATCGTACGTTCATAGGTACCTGTTGGGAACCAAGTACTAATATATCTGCCAACAACATCTAGACGCCGTATGGAGTTACTTGCTTATTTTCCGAAAGGAAACCTTTAACGCTATGTTACGATGCGCAAGGCTGTTCCCTGTCGGGGGGTTCGAATCCCCCCTCCCCCCCTCGGGCATGGATGTTTGTGTCGTTTTTAGTATAAGGTAGTTTATAAGTAGTTCGTAAGTTTAGGGACTGATGATACCGTAGTTAAGTCACTTAAACTTAACAAACATTTGAACATCTGATTTGAATTTGTAACCTTTAACTTGGGACGATGGCTGAGGGCGTGTGCATTTCGCAAGCCTACTTATTTGCTAGTTACTTTCCGTAACCTGTATGTGTTCGTTTAGCTTGTTATCTACTATGGTCTCTTAGCTTCGAGGGCGTCTCTTTGGCTTCAAGCACCCTCTCAGCAGATTTGACAGACACAATACGTCTGTACACGCTGGCGCTCTAACTTGTTATTACCGACCACGCATTCCTAGACGAAATCTGCTTCTTTCGGTGCCCTCTACCTGCTGTTTCCTTTTTGACATATACTTTAGGAGCCCCCTGTATATTTCCGAAAAGTATCGAGCGTATTGTGCAACCACAAAGAAATTGTCAATTACCTGTAGGGCGCCTATTGATACTGTATCGCCTGTCTTTTCCTATGGTTAGTTGTGGGAAGAAGGAAACGAGATTATGACTTAAATCAATGTGCCTGACTTCCGCTTCCCAATTAACAGGTGACCTACCTGTTAATCTTCTGTTGCTGAGACCGTTTCCGTTTTTGTAAATGAATAAAAATGATAGCAACAGGGGAAGAATACAGACAAGAAGTCAGGCAGTTCATTGAAATAATCTTTGTATTCTGAAAGTAGCAAATACAATTACGAGATAGCCTTTTACATCTTATTAAACGGTTACTGACTCTTGCTGCAGAACAAGACATATAATAGAGAGCAAACATCGAAAATAAAGAACATTCACATAGTTCGACCAGCCTTTAATGAGAGAGAAAGAGAGAGTATTGAGTTTCATGAAAATTTCCGTTGGTCATGAGAACAGTGGACTGAGCCCGAAACAGGGGCGGTACAAAAACTAAAGGAAAAGCATCTTAGTAATCATCGCGCCTATCGCCCGATATGCAGACCGTTGCATATTTATTAAACTCGCGAGTGAATGCAATTACTTCAGTTTAATCGCGAATACCTGCTCGGTGGAACTGTGAAGTTCCTGTCGGTCAAGGAAATATCACCAAGACTGAGCATGGCGGCTTCTGCACAATAGGCGATCGCGGACCTGTCCTCCTAAGAACTGCAAGCACCTGAAGCAACTGCCGAACTGAGAGCGGCCACGTCGCTCACGCCAGTTTTGTTAACGCGAGTATCGCACCGCTGATTCTTCCCCGGCAAAACTAGTGACGTGTTACCAACCTGAACAGAGCACAGTTAACAGTTCGTTCTAGCCCGCAAGGGCCGGTTTCACGCCTCCTAGGGTGGCGGCCTGTCTTGCCGGCAACTCGTCAAAGACGGCGGGTACAGAAGTGTCCTTCCGCGAAGACGTTGGCTCTCCGGGTTTGAAGCTAATGGCTCCGGTAACCTTTGTGGCTGGTCGCCATCTTGCCAATTTAATATATTAATTAATACAGGACACGGAAAATTATTTCGCCCCCACAAGACGATGGTCCTCTGGTCGGGCAAGCAAACGGTAATTTTAGATTGTCGGGGAAAATTAGTTTTATATGTTTTTTTACCTATTAATTTTACCAACTTCTTGAATATTAATAGGACCTAACTTTTAGTACTTCATACGAATCGGCATTTCTAATTAGATTGGAATCAGTCGTCAGAAATTTAAGAATTACTAGCTTAAATCCGCGGCTCCGCTTGCGTGTTGGTTGATTATGATAGATAATGCGCGAAACGTCAAATCGATATTTTTTAGAGAGATGTATTAAAAGAAATTTCTTTTTCCAGCTTCATTTATTTATTCTTATATTTCGTTATTCGTATGCTTATCCTTACAGAGAAAAAGCTGAAGAAATTGTAGCTCGCATAGACCAAAGATATAGACTGTGGCATCACGTTTCGCTGTATCTAACCTCCTTGCTATAGAGTCACTAACGTCATCGCTGGCCTTCAGTCCGAATTTTTTTTATAATTGGACGACTTTCAACCACCATATCTTCCATCCCCTTATAGCTATCGGCATGGAACTGCTATGATGTTCAATGGGAGACTTTGCACAACAATTACACACAGAAGTTCGTTTGCGTTCTGTAGTTTTCGCTGCAGAGCGAAATATTAACACACATACACACGTAGAATTTTATATACGTCGATAACTTTTCATCACTATATACTCCACCCTTTTATCATTATCAACCCTCAAGCAACAGTGCAACCAATAAAACCATTTTCAAAGAGTAATTATTGTTCCGCATTTCGCATCATATTCTTCAAATTACTAAATATCTATCAGATCGCTATAAAACGGTCCGTAAAACCTTCCTCAGGTATAAGTTATTAACTGTACAAATATTTTAGTCTCTGCGTCGTTCGCACGTGATAAGCGTACACCGAAGAGACATTCACATTAATATATATATATATATATATATATATATATATATATATATATATATATATATATATATATATATAAATAGCTATCCGATCGCCATAAAACAGTACCTAAAGCCTTCCCCGGGTAGACATTAGTAACTGTACAAATTTTAGCTCTTTATGTCTTGTGGTTCAGACGCGACAAACGTACAACGAACAGACATACAAATTTATAGACATAGATTTATGATCACTCTCTTTGTACTAAAGGCTGGCCGTGTGGTTCATGACACCTTTGTGCTGGTCTGTGAAAACTCTTAGCTGTACATACAATGTAAACTTTCACGGCCGGCGTTGTCTTCAGATAAAACTTCCGGGCTGATGGGCCGTGGTCCAGATATAAAACTACCTCCCGACGTTTCGTCTCCAACTGCGGGAGACATCTTCAAAGGTCTTCCGGCTACTGCCACTGAGGGCCGAGGGTCTCTCGCATTTATAGAGGGCATAGAGGGCGCCACCATACGTCACGTGATGCTGACTTTCTAACTATCTCTGGATGACGTCGTCATTCTCGATTAAAGATAATCGATTGTCGTTTTGTTGGTGCAGTGTCGACATCCAGATTTTATTTAACTTCAGACCTTCTTCTTTCCTATTGAAATTATTCTGGTGTTTGTGAATCTCTATTGCTTCTCTATACATGCGTGCATGGTACTGAGGTGTCCTAGCTAAAACGATCGTCTCGTCAAATTTTATTTCATGATTTCCTTTTTGAAAAATATGTTCAGCCACTGCCGATTTTTCCATGTGGCCCAGACGACAGTTCCTTTTATGTTCAGATATGCGAGTATTGACGCTTCTTTTTGTTATACCAATATATACTTTACCACAGCTGCAAGGAATTTTATAAACCCCAGGTGTTGCTAGGGGATGACGTGCGTCTTTTGGTGATCTCAAATATTCTTTGATCTTTTTTGTGGGTCTGTATATGGTTTCGACGCCATGTTTGGCCAGAACTTTCCCAATTCGATCGGTAATCCTCCTAATGTACGGCAGAAAAACTTTTCCAGATTGTTTTCGCTGCTCAGAACTTCTGGATTCTTCTCTTCTTTGATGGAGAGCTCGATCAATTTCCTTGGCACCATATCCATTTTTCTTGAAGGCTGACCGTAAGTGATGTAGTTCATCCTTCAAGTAAACTGGCTCATAAATTTTGTTGGCTCTATCCACCAAGGTTTTAATAATACCTCTTTTTTGCCTCGGATGATGGTTTGACTCCTTGTGGAGGTATCGATCAGTATGTGTGTTCTTTCTGTATACCTTATGGCCCAGAGTTCCGTCCTCTCGTTTTATTACCGATACATCCAGGAAATTAAGTTGGCCATTGCTCTCTTTCTCCATCGTGAACTGTATATTCTGATTAATGCTGTTGAGATGCAATAGGAAGACTCCTCTTCACCATGGCTCCACACTACAAAGGTGTCGTCAACATATCGGTACCAATTAGTTGGCTTCTTTCTGGCAGTCTGCAGCGCCTGCTGTTCGAAAAACTCCATGAATAAGTTGGCAACAGCTTAGCTCTACAGTACGGTGCCTATTCCATCAGACATAGCGTCATAGTGTGCGAGAGAACTTGAAGCAGGACGGGAAGTGTGTCTAGATAGCACTGTCGGTTAAGGCGACCGCTGGTCCGAAGCGGGAAATCCGGGTTCGAATCCCGGTCCAACTTCACCATTGAATATATTTCAGTGCTCTTCATCGGTCGAGATGTCTGGATATTTGTAGATGTAGGGGAGTGTAGAGAGAGGAGTGCGTCAGTGGTGTGGGCCGGTGGGCGCGACAGCGGCTGCTGCTAGGCCGTTCCGCGCCGTGGCCCCGCTACTGCTGCCGCCGCTGCCGGCTCTGTGCGATCAATAGCGGAGCCGCACCAAGCCGCCGCCGCCGCCGAGCCTCGACGCACCACTCGGCCCGCTCTGCTACGCTGTTCCCTGCCCTCTGCTCTGCTGTTCCCCGGCCTCTACTCTGCTGTTCCCCGGCCTCTGCTATGCTAATTCCTGGCCTCTGCTACGCTGTTCCCCGGCCACTGATCTGCTGTGTTTCGCTTCTGCACTGCCCGCCACCCGGCTAGAAGTGCTCTCTGTTCCGCAACCTCATTGTCCTCGCAGGCCGTGCATTGTGACGTCTACTGTGAGAGGCCCACTGCACTAAACCAACACCGCCTAGAGGCGAAGCCTCACAGCAGTCCGTCACCCGGTTTACATGGACTTCAAATGTTCAAATGTTTGTAAATCTATCGGACCAAACTGCGTGGTCATCAGTCCGTAGCTTACAAACTACTTAAACCTAGGTAAACTAACCTAAGGACAAACACACACACACATGCACCAGGGAGGACTCGAACCTCCACGGCGGGCAACCGTGCGCTCCGCAGCGAAGTGCTTTACACCGCTCGGCTACTCTACCGCGGCCTCCACAAGTAAACCTAAGGAAGTGTCACTCTCCAATTTTTCAGAAATTTGGATATGGTTTTTTTTTGTGGTTGTAATACATATTTAAGGGATGAGACGGGTACCTCCAAAATGAGCGCTAAATTGGGCAGAGTAAAGTCGGGAATTTGTGTCTGACGAGAGGCGTTCTTAGGTAGACCTTGCAAGTGCGGTAGTCATTGTGTCCCCAGTGGTGTAGTAGTCAGCGCAACTGCCTACAAAGCAGGAGACACGGGTTCAAGTCCCGGCTGAATACACATTTTCAGCTTTGCCCATTAGCTGTTGATGTCATATATTCTGCTCAAATCAAATGTTTGTAAATCTATCGCACCAAACTTCGTGGTTATCAGTTCGTAGCTTACAAACTACTTAAACGTAGGTAAACTAACCTAAGGACAAACACACACACCCACCCATGCCCCAGGGAGGACTCGAACCTCCACGGCGTGCAACCGCGCGCTCCATAGCGAGGCGCCTTAGACCGCTCGGCTTCTCCACCACGGCATGTACTCCCAAAACCGGATTTCGTAAACCGATTTCCCAATTCCGCTTTTGGTTGGTCATGTAAACACTCCAAAATCGATTCTGGAAATCCACTTCTGTAAAACGGTTTTCCAGTTCCACAATCCATTTTCGTGCCCATGTAAACTCAACCAATTTTGAAGCAGTCTTGGCTTGTCAGACTTTTGTTTTCTTCATAAGAATTTTCGGCACATATGGACAGAGTGACAGTTTCTAACATGAAATAAAAGTATAAATATTAGAGTGAGCATGAATATGTGTATTTAAGTAAAGAAAAATAGCGATTGCGCTGAGTAAATCAGGAACTGAATCAGCTGTTACTCAGCAGCCAATTTAAGTGGGCTAGGAAATCCGATTCAGGCTATAACATGTAAACACGACAGCGAAAAACGGTTTACGAAAATCGGTTTTCGTTTTCCGGAAGATGTGTTGCATGTAAACGTAGTGAATACGAATCAATCGAATGTGAAGGCCGTAAACTCCACAAAATACCTAGGAATTACTATTACTTCAGATTTAAACTGGAAAGAACACGTAGATAATGTCGTGGAATAAGCGAACCAGAGACTGCGTTTCATTGGCAGAACCCTTAAAAGATGCAACAGAACTACCAAAGAAACTGCATACACTATGCTTGTCCGTCCTTTTTTTGGAGTATTACTGCCCAGTGTGGAATCCTTATAGGTGGGTTGGACGGAGGACGTCGAAAGAGTCAAAAGAAGGGCAGCTCGTTTTGAATTATCACTATACAGGGGAGATAGCGTTACGGAAATCATACAGGATATAGGATGGCAATCATCACAACAACGGCGCTTATTGCTGCGGCGTGGGCTACTTACAAAACTCCAATCGCCAACATTCTCCTCCGAATGCGAAAATATATTGTTGACTGCCACTTACATAGATAGAAAAGAACATGGAAATAAAATACGAGAAATCACAGCTCGAACGGAAAGATTTACGTGTTCTTTCTTCCCACGCGCTATTCGAGAATGGACTGGGAGATAAATAGTATAAAGGTGGTTCGATGAACCCTCTGCTAGGCACTTAAATGTGATTTGCAGAGTATCCCACGTAGATGTAGAGGAAACAACTTCGGTTGTACCGGATTTTTCATCTCCAGTGTAATGCATTCTTTCCAACTCTCCCGATTTAGGCGGAAATCTCGCGATTTTTCACTTTCTCTCCCTCCTGCCTATGTTTCCATTATTTCTCCCGATTCTTAGCTTCCATCGTGAAACCTAAGATGGGGTTAAATTCAATTGAACACTGGTGTATAAGTGTAGAAAGTAATCGATATTAGCAGTCGCCCGATTTGGATATCGATTATTTTTGCTCTTTCCCGCGCGTGTCCACGGGTACGAGTGGTAGTTTCATACGGTAATTGCGGAAATGCAACATCATATGAATAGTTGCCTTACTTAACCATAACATTTCGATTCGGTGGTATGTGTTCAATATGGCTAAATAAGTGTATTGAAGAAGTTTTGGAACAGTTTTAGTGCATCATGGAATTAACGAAAGCTACGTTACTTGACTTTTGACCTGTCTGTCGATGTGATTTTTCCATACCGCATAAGGGCAAAAGTGATCTATCGTTCAGTCTATTACATGTCGAAAGCGGGATTTTTCTGTCCGCCATTTCAGATTGACAATTATTTATTGGACCGCACAAAGGACTATGGAGAGAAGAAAGAAGCCGAAAGAATTTGAGAAACTGCATGATGTTCACACGAGGAAAATTTCGAAGTTTGGTTGCCCTCGTTGGCTTTCTGTGGGCAGATGTGTATTTCGGTTATTGGAAAAGTGGAAGCGTTGCACCAGCTTGCTCATTTACGAGCAAGTGTTTTGTCGTTGTAGAAAAGGGTTAAATCAGCTATCTTAATGTTCGTACTGAAATAAGCCGCAGTTTTTGATAGATCATATCTCCGAGTTTTGAGGGATCTCGTGATTATTATGTTTACATATTGAAGGTAGGAAAGTGCGGCAATGTCCCTGTAAAAATCTCCCAAGATAACCGGTTTTGGTTTTTTTAATTGAAAACAAATGTAAAAATTAAAAATTTAAAAATTGTAATACTTTCTGAGACTTTTACGTTATACTTTTAAGATGTGTAAAATCAAAATATCTGGTAAGATAGGAACTAAAATAGAACTTAGCCCGTCTACCGTTCGTTGCTTTTATCGAATAGTAGTGCGGGACTGAATAGTACAAAAATTACCAGTTTTCTCCTATTGATTCTGAATCTCGACTGAAAAATCATGTTGCAATCGGGGATCACATCAATATTTGGGCAATGCGAATATTCAGTACAAAAGGTTGAAAACTGACGTTGGCGAATTCTGCCTTTCCTGTTAATATGACCAAAGAAATACGGGCATATAATATAGGCACAGGCAACACATCAGTTTTTTTTTGTAATTCTAAATAATTAATGTAGTCACCAACAGCTGTAAAGTGTAGGTTATTTTATTGAACGACCGGTTTCGGTATTATACTCATTTCATCTTCAGTCTACGTCATAACACATATCCAAATAAACTGTTGAAATGGCCGTATATACCGGTATACTTAATAATTCCCAGGTCCTGAACGGTCATTTACTGTAACTGCAGAGGAGGACGCAAAAAAAAAAAAGATATATTATTAAGGCATTCTATCTTGCAGCTATATCAGCCAGGTCATATATGAGCAGATTTAAACAATATATACAGTTTTTTCATAGTGATGCACTTTTTTATATATGTGTACTTCCTATGAAATTAGTTCTGAGCAAAGCGACAGTCCAGTTACTTCCAAATTTCCAGTTTATAATTCCCAAAATCGGCACCTGAGTCATTTGTCATGTAAATGTCCGAAAATGTCGATACTGTATCATTTTCTGCGTTGTGTCGTGAAATCTTGAGCATGTTCGAACACGAGCATCGTTTGCTCGCCTCTATTTGACACGACGAAGACGGAACTATCTGTTTGCCAATAGCAAAATATTCAAATGTTTGTAAAGCTGTGGGATGAAGCTACAGTGGTAATTAACTTACCCTAATGCCATCCTCTCACGGGACGTAGAAACACATATGGACGACGAACTGCATGGAATTGCACGTTCCACTACCCTGCGAAGCGTGGAATGAATGTTCTGGCATGTTAGATTTTCGCTTCGTGGAGTGGAACGTTGCCGGTGAGAAGCGCCTTGGTTTTCACGTCACTACCAGAAGTTCTGAGCCGCCGTATTACAAACGTAACTCCGTAATCCACGCCTTCTTTCGTTGTATCGCGAATATAATCTTTTTAAAGTGTACTGTCGGACCCCCTGGACTTGCGGTAAAGGGTCGCGTGTTCGAAATCCGGCTGTACTTCAGATTTTTTCAGTCTGCTTTTTAACCCATTCTTCACCTCTCAACGATGTGAGGAGTCCCCAGAAACGACACGTGGTTCGGATTCCTTGTTAAGCTGTAGGTCCCGTTTCCGCAGTTGGATAACCTGGGTAGTCTAGGGACACTGCACTCAAGTCGCCGAAGTGGCGTCCAATTGAAAGACTTGCATCAGTCCAATGAGCCACACGACATTATTATTATTATTTAAAGCGTAAGAAAATTGAGGCACCTTTAAAAATGCGTCATTTTATATATTATTTGTTACAATAAAATTACGAGAAACATCAATCTGATAGCTTTAAAGGTTATCGTATTTAACGTTATTAGTGTTATAATATGTATACTGGGAAAGAATATCATTTCTATGGTACGGTACAATGCCATGCTGTTTCACAGCTAAATAACTAATTACAGGGGGTTGGGTTGTTTGGTTGGGATAGGGGGACTAAACTACTGAAGTTATCAGTCCCCCGGTGGGGAGGGGAAGGAGTGATGATGGGAAAGGAGGGGAGGGGGAAAGGAAATGCAGTCCGGAAAGTAAAGAATGGAGGAAGATTGCATTAGCTCGGGGCCCCGTGCTCGACACGCACGTACTCACGAAAGAACCGTGAGACCCCTGGGGGGGGGGGGGCAATTTTGCCATGTATTAGGTGCAGTATTGTACTCAGTATAACGTAGCAAGTAACCCCAATGGGTTACAGAAATAGCGTGGTTGGTAGCGTCACAAGCTTCTGAGCGAGATGTCGAAAGTACACCACGTTCGCTTTCACCTAGTTGCATTTTTTTTTTTCTTTTTCGTATCCTAAACGATTCTGCATTTTTCTTGTTAATTTAAGTATAACATCCGATACTCGTTATTTCTTTTTAACAAGACGGACTAGCGCGGTGGTTAGCGTCACGAGCTATGGAGGAAGAGAGATGTAAATAACAAGTTTGCATCTACACGATCCCAGATATTATTTTCGCGATTTGGTTTAATTACGGTTCTCGGATTTTCTTATTAATTTTGTTACAATTCTAATATCCAATAGTGTACGTTGTTTATTACAAAGCGTAACGAAGTCTGTCCACCAGACAGTTTGTGTAGTTTTTCATGCTAGGGCATAGGGAGCGATAAATTTTAGCCACGGTACAGTGGCGGCTGGTGCTTGAGGTGACTGGGAGTTACTTCTGAGACTGCTGCATCGAGCTTAGCCGACGGCCTACCAAGTTTCTTTATTTCACACTCCTCTTCCAAAATAAAACCTGAGTAATTTGTTTCTAAAAGATACTGAACGCTGTGATTCTTTAGTTTCTCCCGGCGTATTTGATAATCAAAATATCAACGGGTGTACTGCCGGTCTATAGTGTCCAACGGGCACAATATTTCGGCGATCATACATGTCGCCATCATCTGGTGAACTGACGGACTGAGCTCCTGGAAACGCGCCGGCACGGAGATCCGCATGCTACGGCTGCTCGAAGGGAACTGGGTTCTAGCCTGGTAGCGGGCCATTTAAATACCCTCGGCCCGCGGAGCGACCCCTCCGCGGTCCGCGCCCCGCGCCGCGGTCGCGCAGTGGAACCGATTGCGACGGCGTCTGAGATGACGTCGGTGTGAGGGCTCTGTCAGCCGTGGTCGTCACTTCGTTACGTTTGCTAGATTTACTCTTAATTAACCCAATCGCTGGTTCCCAAGCTTTGCTAAGATTACAGCCACAGTCACGGTTTATGAGGTCGTCACTTGTGCGAATTTCAATGGCCTCTCTAACGACGCAGTCCCAGTATCTCGACGTCTGTACCAGAATCCTAGTGCGTTCATACTCCATCGCATGATTTTCCGACAAACAAATTGGGGACCAGCGATTGGGTTAATTAAGAGTAAATCTACCAAACGTAACGAAGTGACGACCACGGCGGACAGAGCCATCAGACCGACGTCATCTCAGACGCCGTCGCAATCGGTTCCACTGCGCGGCCGCGGCGCGGGGCGCGGACCGCGGAGGGGTCGCTCCGCGGGCCGAGGGTATTTAAATCGCCCGCTACCGGGCTAGAACCCAGTTCCCTTCGAGCAGCCGTAGCGTGCGGATCTCCGTGCGGCGCGTCGCCAGGAGCTCAGTCCGTCAGTTCACCAGATGATGGCGACATGTATGATCGCCGAAATATTGTGCCCGTTGGACACTATAGACCGGCAGTACACCTGTGGATATTTTCAATACTGAACGTTGTTCATTCAAATGTTCAAATGTTTCACGAGCTTATGGGACTTAACTACGGGGTCATCAGTCCCAAAACTTACAAACTACTTATGAACTAGCTAACACTTAGGACGGCACAAATCTCCATGCTCGAGGGGGGATTCGAACCCCCGAACGTAGTGATGATAAACACTAAGAACATATGAATATGCACATGAATTCTAAAACACAGTAGCCGCGGTGTAGTAGCCGAGCGGTCTAAAGCGTCTCGCTGCGGAGCGCGCGGTTGCTCGCCGTGGAGGTTCGAGTCCTCCCGGGGGCATGAGTGTGTGTGTTGTCCTTAGGTTAGTTTACCTAGGTTTAAGTAGTTTGTAAGCTACGGACTGATGACCACGCAGTTTGGTCCGATAGATTTACAAACATTTGAACATTTTTTTTAAACACAGTAAGTAACTGATTACGCTGTTAAGTGACTGTAACAAAATGAATCTTACGATGAAGAGACAAACTACCTTCGGGTCAAATGGCCAAAGGCTGCTCTCACCCACATCTTTTCAAACGCCGGCCACGGTGGCCGAGGAGACTGAGGCGCTCCAGTCACGGTCTGCACGGCCACTACGGTCGGGGGTTCGAATCCCCCCTCGGGCATGGATATTTGTGCCGTCCTTAGTTGTAAGTAGTTTGTAAGTTTAGGGACTGATGACCCGTAGTTAAGTCCCATAGACTCTACAAACAAACATTTGAACATCTTTTCAAACACATATTGGTTATAACAAAGAGTATAAATGTCATTTATCCTCAAAATCGCGATACATTTGGCAAAACGTCTAAACTATGTGTGGGAAGTAACAAACTCAAAAGTCATTGTTGTTACCGTATCTGTTGAAAAGAACACTGTGTTTGAAAAACTTGCTTGTAATGGTCTCGAAGCCACTACCTACGACAGTGCAGAGCAATGGCGCTAGTAACCACACGGCTATTCTTGCTCGGTGGAGAGTAGTGACTTATTATTCATGATAGCATCTTATCAAGACTTTTACAGTTGATGCGTCTTTAAATAAGTGTTGTAAGATATTTTACCAAATATAACGTTTTTCAATGAATCTCCAATGCACCAAAACCAAATATGAAGGGCGGATGATGCCTTGATGGAGAATTCGCACATGCGTAAGGCCAGGTGCGCAGTAGCTCCATTTCCTTTGATTCAGGACCATTCATGCGTAACTGCCAGTGCTCGGGGAGCCAGGAGCTGGTGTCACTACCAGCTCCAACGCCAATGTTATCAGCGTCGTTTCCCCTCGTCCCTCCATGCCGCTGGAGCGCCCATTACGCTGCCTCCAGGGGGTTCAGAAGAGAGTTTGAACCTCAGCTGCGCACGCGCATTGCATCGCTGCGGCCGCGCTACGATTCGTTTCCCTGCTGTCTCCTGCGTAAATGCTGTCTCCTGCTGCGACGTAAATGTTTCTCATGTGGTAAAAAAAGTGCATATAAAATAATCTGATGCAAGAAGGAAGGAATAATTATACTTAAAAAAAATGTTTTATCTTATTTATTTATTTCCTTTTTTTGTCGAAGAGCTTTTTTCGCAGGGAGTTTGTAACGCACAGACTGTTTGAGGGCACGTAATGCGCCATAAGAAAGAAATCAGACAAAAATAAAATTAAATATTTTACTCCCACCACGGATTCGTTGTGCCAGTAAAATTACAAAGTCCCCGATACCAATAACAGACCGGAGCGCCCTTAATTAAAAAGAAGCAAAATTAAAACAATTAATTTAGTGCGGTTTATTAATTTTCACCAACCAAGGAGCATCACAGAATGATTGCTTACTTAGAGGACAATCGAATGGAAGGGACAGAGTAATTCCTACATTACTCGTTTGGTTAATCTAGAAATTGCTCAAAATGTAGAATTTACTGTAGCCGTTAAATTTAAAAGCAACCTGAAGCGACATCGTGGCGGAGGCATACCAGCCTTGTTCCGCGCTCCAAACAGGTGCCCCAACCTAAGTGTTCTGAAAATGTTCAAATGTTTGTAGAACTTATGGGACTTTAGTACGGGGTTATCAGTCCCTAAGCTTACAAACTACTTATGAACTAGCTAATACTAAGGACGGCACAAATATCCATGTCCGAGGGGGGATTCGAACCCCCGACCGTAGTGGCCGTGCAGACCGTGACTGGAGCGCCTCAGTCCCCTCGGCCACCGCGGCCGTCTAAGTGTCCTGAGACACGCACCGTCATTCGGTTGCAGAGCTTCGAAGTATCCACCTCGGGGACAGTCTAGGGCGGAAGTTACCGCCGTATTAGTAAAGTGTGACTTTGAGGACCGTCCGCGTCTGTTACAATGATGGGCGAGTGGAAGCATCCGGTACACTCACCATTCAGTTTACAGTAAGGTAAGCTCGGCTGTTTGACCCCTGCTTTGGTTATAGTATTACGACTTCATGGCTAGCAACATTCTCTCTGATTCAAACACTCTCCGCTCTCTCTAGGGACTGCAAATGTATATGCATAAAATTTGCTTATTTCTTGACTATTGTCAGTAACTCCTTGTCCTACAGCAAGGTGGTTTCGTGGTAAAATAGTCTTATTTGTGAAATAGTATTAAACATGCAACAAGGCTACCTCAAATTCGTCATATCTTTGTGAATACAGATTACACCACAATTCTGTCTATTTGTTCTGTAACTTTCCTACTGTCCTCTTTTCAATTAATGAATCTTCAATAAGGCAACGAAACACTTGCCAAGAGAAGAAGTCCGACGCCCTTATGCTCCAAGGATAGCAGATCAGCCGGCGAGTGTAACTTCCTGTCTGAGAGGAAAGGCGATAGGCAGCAACCTTTCTTGTTTAATTTTCTTTTGAAAAACTTCACCATCTACAAGTTCATTGAACCAGTGAACGCGCCGCCATTGCCACGGTATTTGAATTCTGTCGTAGTTGAGTACAGTGTTACACCGGTTCAGTTTCACAGAGCAAGGAGAACATGGGTAGCGTGTGGTCAAGGAAGCAGATGCAGTAAGGGAGGTACAGTGTTGACGTAGAATACTAAAAGCAAATATTATCACAACAAACATTATCGAACTGAGGCGATGTTCCACGCGTATGAACAAGTTAAATGTGTCAGGCAGAACGTATTATCTTCGGTCCCTTTTTATTTTCTCTTTTGGGGTGGCCAGCCATGTGCTGACGCAAACTCTTTATTTTGATATCCAAGGAGAGATTTTATATAGGATCCCAGTCGACAGATAACTGAAGACCTAACATTCTAAATGTGCTAAGGACCAAAAATAAAGTTCTGAGATATAGCAAACAAACTGTATTGTTTATCGTACGAAATTAACACACACATTTTATGGTATGATATCGTTTATTAACATCCAGTTAAATCAAACTATACAGCAAGTCACGATAAAATTGCATTGAATTGACGAGAAGAAGACAATTAAAAATGTGAAAGCAGAAGGTGTCTTACACATTGCGTTATTCAGACTAAATGGGCTAAGTCCAACAGAGGTATCAAGCTGCAGCGCTTGACGAAGTGTATCTAAAAATAGGAAATGAAAAAATGTGAAACAAATATCTTCAGTTTGTAGCATCATTACAATTAAACAAATCAGTCAAAAACTGACGATGGCTATGTGGTATAAAAGGTACCGTACAGAACTGATGTGTAGCTTCGTTGTGTTGATCATATTATCAGCAGTAGCCTGGAACCCAATAAAGTCCTTTTCTTCCATTCTGAGTGTTTTGAATGGGAGAGAAGTGTGTGTTGAAGTAATTACTTCTTGTAAATCATCAGGTACGTAAAATTTAACTACCTTCTTGCACTTTTCTATGAAGGCAAACTTTCTGTCACAAGATAGGAAACTGTGGCCTGAAACCAGATACTTATAGACCAAATAGACTAAAAGCCACAAGCCACTGCGTACATGTACATATATATAAGTACACGATCTTTATTTTGTCCACAGCAGTTGTCACTCCAAATAACAAGTTTCATTTTGTTACCAGTTCCAATGACAGTAACTTTTAGTGCAATCCAAGACGTGGAACAGACATGATGCTATGCTGTTAGCTCCTCGAGACCCTACACCCTCATGCCATAAACACATTATTGCTTCACTGTTGTCATGAGCTGATTATCAAACACATTTAGAAAGAAAAAGGCTGTGCAGTTAACTTCAATGCTATCTATCGGTGACTGTAAGAACCTCTTACATATGTCATATGAGTAAGCGATTTTAGTATAATATACTTGCACTGATGTAACACCTTTAGAGTGAAAAAAAAACACAATTTTGGAAAAATGCTACTTAGCACATTAAGGCCGGTATTACACTATCAAATAATTTGTCAAAGAATTGGAAAAAGGTAAATTGGACTTAGTGTAATGGGAACGTCGTCCAATATTTCATCAAATCTAAGGCCTCGACCTAGATTTGATCAAAGAAATCGCTCGTCTTCTGTTTCCTGCTGTGAGAAATGTGACCGCTTGGAGCGGTAGTAGTATACACTATACAGCTTCCTTGCCACTACAGCTGTTTTATTTTGAGGTTAAATATCTGACATTACTTGGACATTACGTTCGTATTGGCGTTGTATAACATGTGACAAGGCCAATTCACACTGTCCGTCACGTCAATTCACGTAGCCCAATACCCAGCGGCGAAAGTGAGGTTGAGTTACAATCCATGATGTTAAAAAGTCATTATATAGTATCGGAATTGGAGAAGTAATACCCCTAAATCTTATTTACGGCCGAAGCAGATTTTAGAATGTATGATTTTGGTAACTTGGTGGGCTAAGTGCTGGGAAATGAAAAAACTTTCAAAACATCGACATTGTTTGCAAGCGAATCTATGTACATATAAATACGTCAGCCAATTTTTGTAAGGAACAAATAGAGCCTATTTACTTTATCAGAAATGTTTCCCCCCCTTACATTGTTAATAACGTCATAAACAATTTCGATTATCCTCTTTGTCAGTGCTCACATTTTCCATTTAAAACGTTATTTAATGAAACTTGCTTTTCCAACTTAACAATCTAATTCGTATACACTGTTTGAGTGCCTGTTTGTTACTTTATTGCAAACCTGAAGGATGAAGAGCGACAAAATAATTAGCAGTGAACGGCCTGGCTGTTCTGACGACGGCATAAAAAAAAAAAAAGCCTCCTGGTCCCGTAACAAATTTTATTTATCTCGCTCTGAAACCCACGGTTTCATCCAAGTGCGTTTCCTTTTCTTTTTTCCCTCCTTCTCTTCTAAATGCAGACACAACGCAACTGTAGTATAAACAACAGCTGATCATTACCAAAGACTTTGTAAAAATAACTAGACTCACTGACGGTGCTGCTGTCGCAGGATAATTTGAACCTTCGGCCCGCCGCCATGGTAGTGGCAAGCGTCACATAAATACGAGTGTTGTTAGCAGGTAAATCGTGTAGTAAATAGCTACTGCGAAATATAAATACAATGGACAGTCACGTCTGTATTGTTTGACTATTGCAATGTAAATAAACCACGACGGTGAAGAGTTGCTCAGCGTTTAAATACATATATCAATTTAAGAAAAGAATAAAAATATCGATTACTGTATTCCCATTTATATTTCTCAGGAATACAAGTATCCCTACTACTTGTGTTCAGAGGTAGTTACTCTTGCTTAACAGACTGTTAGTCAAGACAATATTGGATTGAATGAAATAAATAACAGGGTTTTACAATACTGGTAGCTCTTAAAAAGAAAGCTACTTTAGGCAGTACTTGTGGACAGTAAGATCAAAAAGTTTCAGTTTATGATTGTGTAAAATAACTCTTGGGGTTACAAAATTAGTTGCCTCACTGCATTTCGAATTTTTGTTTATGAAATTAATATGGTTGCTGTATTCACAACGTAAGATGCTATTTTTCAGTTATGTATCTGATGACATATTTCACTTTCACAATCGATTTTTAACATTAGCTGTTTCAGGCAGCCCTGTTTAATTTTTTGATGCTATGAAATATCTACATATTGGAGAATACAAAAAAAAAAAAAGGACACGTAAAGTGTGAAACTCTTCCAAAATTAATGTTTGTACAAAAGTTTCACAATCGTAGAATACACTGAGAAAGTGCCAAAGAATCGTGTCTAACGATAAATTCCGTTCATATGCTGCACTTAGAACGCTAAAAAGCTACATGTTATAGTTCGGTTTCGGTAGGAAGAGGAAACGCTGCTGACCAGTTTCTACACCGTATGTGTAATAAATTTACATATAACCGATAGTTGCTGTATATTCAAGGAGTCTGAACTTATTTTGTAGTTATATATTTCAATTAGACATACTTTTCGCGACTTAAATGAATACTCTCTCTAATCAAGAGAATCGTACACACATTTAAAATTCGCGCGGAAGTTTGCCACCACAATGGCTGCCATGGAGCTCTTCAATTTGTCCGCTGTTCGCAGTCGGCCGCTTACGCGATTGTGGGGGCTTGATCATTATACACCGCCATTTTGAAGCAAATTTGACAAAATATTGGATGGTAGTCTAATACCCCCTTTTGCGTTTCATCCAATTTCTTTGTCAAAAAA
Organism: Locusta migratoria; assembly: GCA_026315105.1. Classification (NCBI taxonomy): domain Eukaryota; kingdom Metazoa; phylum Arthropoda; class Insecta; order Orthoptera; family Acrididae; genus Locusta; species Locusta migratoria. The sequence continues at coordinate 154,835,676 of CM048745.1, read as the reverse complement.
AAAATATGACCAATATTTCATCCAATTTTTTCGTCCAATTCTTTGTCCAATAATTTGATAGTGTAAGACCGGCCTTAGAATGTTAGGTCTTCAATATTGTAGTTTAAAAAGAAAACGGTTGGTCGGAGACGCGGTTTCGGCCTGCGCGCTGGGTTTCGCTCTGCGCTCGCCGCACAACTTGGCCTGCTCCGTGTGCTGGGCTGACTTTGGAAACCGCGGGCGTGCCAAGCGAGGCCGCTAATCGAAATGGCTGCCGACGACTTCCGCCGCCAAACTCGCCGGAGATGGGGATGGGGATGGCGCGTCTGCTGCCGGGGCTGGCTGGCGCATCTCTCTTCTGACAGCGCCGCCTACAGACGGCCAAAAACGTTCAGCCGCCGCGCTGGAAGTAGGGGCGAATTTTAAAGTTCTCTGCAACACATAAAATTTATTGATTTTTTTTCCTTTTGTTACTGACATATTAAGTAACTCCTCCCATGTAGGGCTCGATCTGAAAACAAAACAAACTGTAGATTTCTATTATTACAGACCACTGAAGATGTTTTACAGTCATTAAAACAAAACGCGTCTGGTGAAAACAAGTCGCATTTTTATTGTAGTTGCAAAGACGGACAAACACTGCTCTTCATAATTCCTCTATTCACTTCTAAAAATCCCTCTGTGAACATCCTAAGGCAGCCAATTGCATCTCTGGTTCCTCTTCCTTTTCTAAATCCAAACTGATCTTCTCGTATGTGCTCACGCCAGACTGAAACGCGCCCCCCTGTAATACCACTTTCTGTCCACTGTAAAGTTGTTTTATTAGTCTTCTATCTCTCCAGTCTACACCAGCTTCTCTCAAAATCTTCAACAGCATACTCCAGTTAACTCTGTCAAACGCCTTTTCCCAGTCAACAAAACGGAACTATATCCCTCTATTCACTTGTAAAAATCCCTCTGTCAACATCGTAAGGCATCCAATTGCACCTGTGGTTCCTCTTCCTTTTCTGAATGCAAACTGGTGTTGTGCTATGTGCTCACAGCGGCAGACTGGAACGCGCCCCTGTAATGCGATCAGCCGGCGCGCTGTTTGCAGGGCCGGTGGCGGCTAATGGAGGCCCGCCTGCCCGCCTAATTGCTTGCAGAGAGGGCGGCCCTCATTTGGCAAGGCTCAGCCAGGGGGCGTGGCCCGTACGCCCACGAGCCGAAGACAGTGCTACAGCGGTACAGGCAGCCGGACCGTGAGCCCATAGTCTAAGATCTTATAAGCACGGGTTTAGGAAACATCGTTCATGCGAAACTCAGCTTGCCCTTTTCTCACATGACATCTTGCGAGCCATGGACGAAGGGCAACAGGCGGATTGTGTTTTTCTCGACTTCAAAAAGGCGTTCGACGCGGTGCCACACTGCAGACTGCTAACGAAGATACGAGCTTATGGAATAGGTGATTTGTGATTGGCTGGAAGACTTCCTAAGTAATAGAACGCAGTACGTTGTTCACGACGGCGAGTGTTCATCAGAGACGAGTGTATCGTCAGGCGTGCCCCAGGGGAGTGTGACAGGACCGCTGTTATTTTCTATCTATATAAATGATCTGACGGACAGAGTAAGTTGTAATTTGCGGCTGTTTGTTGATGATGCTGTGGTGTATGGGAGGGTGTCGTCTTTAACTGACTGTAATAGCATACAGGATGACTTAGACAAAATTTTTAGTTGTTGCGAAGAATGGCAGCTATCTACGCGTAACATTGCAGAGCGATATGAAATGGAACGAGCATGTAAGGACAGTTGTGAGTAAGGCGGACAGACGACTTCGGTTTATTGGGAGAATTTTGGGAAGATGTACTTCACCTGTAAAGGAGACTGCGTATAAAACACTTGTACTACCACATCTTGAGTATTGCTCAAGTGTTTGGGAGCCGCAGAAGATCAGTTTAAAGGAAGACATAGAGGCGGTTCAGAGGTGAGGAGCTAGATTTGTTACCGGTAGGTTCGACCAATGCGCGAGTGTCATGGAAATGCTCCGGCAACTCAATTGGGGATCGCTGGAAGAAAGACGACGTTCTTTTCGTGAATTTCTGTTAAGTAAATTTAGAGGGCTGGAATTTGAAGCTGAGTGTAGTACGATCTTGCTGCCGCCTACTTACATTTCGCGTAAACATCACAAAGACAAGATAAGAGAAATTAGGGCTCGTAAGGAAGCATATAGGCATTATTTTTTCCTCGTTCAATTTGGGAGTGGAATAGGAAAGGAAATGCCTAGTAGTGGTACAGTGTACCCTCCGCCCCGCACCTTACGGTGAATTGCGGAGTATGTATGTAGATATAGATATACAGTCTCGACACTCATTGCTGTGAAAGTTGTTATCAACTGACAGTTGCAACGACACTAGCGCTCCTAGTGGTGGGCAAGCCGCCGAGTGACGTTTGATTATACTTATTTTTGTACATAATTAACGAAACAGTTACTATACTTTTTGCGTTACAAGCATTAGTAAGATAACAAGAGACATGCATAATACGGAAATTAGTGAGAAAACAGCCGAATTTAACTGATTCAGTGGTATAAAGAACATCTTAGTCACGAACAAATAGTTTCGAATATGTTTATATTTGGAGCTTATTCTGCTGAAAGTAAACAGAATATAAATGTAGGAGAACCATATATTTCTATTATGATCTGTTCTTACAATGAGAAGCCGTTTTTTGACGCGTATCAATTCCATGTGGAGTCTAATAATTCGCACATTTTTACATCTCACTCTTCTTTCTTATAAATGCATATTCTTTTGTATGTATTTACATTAGCTTAAGAAGGCATTTTTTTATTATTCTTGCCGTTTTTGGTTCAGCTGTACCAACAATAGTGGAATTGGGATCTTCTTTGCTGGAAAACAGTTTCATTACCTTTTCCGTTTTATTGCCATGCCTGTGACGTTTTTCCTTCAGCTACAGCTGTGGTGGCTGATTTGATACGTTAAATACTGTAGTTACCGCATTCTATAAACGTTTCCTACGTTCCACCGTCACTGATTTAACTGGGACTGTTATGAGTAAACGTTAACATTCCTGAGTAGAAGAGCGACGTCTTTATTTTATATTTAATATAAAATAAATTGTTCAGTAAAAGCCTATGGTTACAAGATGATTGTAAATAAACTGCCCTGTAATTTACCGTTTCGTACATTGTAAGAGAGTAAAGGGAACCTAAGAAAGGCTAATGTGGACCTAAAAGGTAAAGCAGTCAACAATCAGAAGATTGGTTTGAACACCACAGTGCTTTACTAGGCATGGTCCTGTTTGGAGGTGGTATGCCGTTGCCTTCCTCCGACCTGACTTATCCAGCCAGTTATAGGGGGACCTACAGTTTAACGTGGGTTCCGAACCGTGGTGCTACTCGGTATTTTTCACATGAGCAATACTGCCAGAGGTGAAAGAAGTATAAAGTGATAGATAAAAATCCTAGGACCTGGCGGTGACCGAACCCGCGACCTTTGGATTTGTAGTTTGGCACTCTACCACTGTGCAACCGAGGCGCACATTAATGTGGACCTAATAACGTAATGTGGACCTATTATTACGTTATTACGTATTTTTCTGGCACTACATACGTTCCCTAACATAAAAAAAGTAAGTTAAATTTAATGTAAACGATTCTATTCGTACGCATGCAATATCGTATTCAGAAATGCAGCTTTCAGACCGCTTGGAGCGCTGCTGTCGCAGTGTATAACAAAAATCCGTAGGAGTTTCGTGACTGTATATGGTAGACTGTGGTGAGTCGTCGTCACACGGAGTGTGTGTCTCAGAGTTTGCGGTCCGCGTGCCGAGTCCAGCGAGCGCAGAATAATATAACTTATTTAGGGATCTGGGTATACTCACTGTAACTTCACAATATATATATATTCACTCATGAAATTTGTTATTAACAATCCGACCAAATTCAAATGTAATAACAGTGTGCATAGCTACAAAGGATGATATTCACTATTCAAGGTTAAATCTAACTTTGGCTCAGAAAGGGGTGAATTATGCTGCCACAAAAGTCTTTGGTCACTTAGTTACCAAGTAGCATCAAAAGTCTGACAGATAGCCACCTAGTATTTAAAAAGAAATTAAAGGAATTTCTGAATGGCAACTCCTTCTACAATGTAGATGAATTTTTAGATAAAACTTTAAAAAAAATAAAAAAAAAACAAAAAAATCCTTAAAATATTGATTGTTAAGTATAGACAACATTTACTAAACTGACACGTTCCACATCATTACGAAATGTCGTATATATGATCTATGGAACAAGTATTAATCTAATCTAATCTAAGTAATGAAGCCGGCTGAGTGCGCGACACCCAACCAACATGGCGGTCGAGCGCCAGTCGGCCACAGCTGCCAGCACAGGGTACTTCATTTTCTCTGCCTGTTAAATCCTTTTTCATATATTTTAAGACGTTCCTCTTTGATAATCTATTTTTACCGTAAGTAATTACAAATTCCAGCTACGGATAGCAAATCATACTATTATACAAAACTAGATGACCCGGTGAACTTCGTATCACTTACTTCTTAATATTAACCATATTAATTTAAATCAGATGTGTTCTAGACCCAGTAGCTTTATAAAAGCACCATCAGATAGTCAAAGTATCGGTGAACGTCAAATGTACAAAATTTTATCGCAATCGTACGAATGATATTGATATCCCAAAGAAAAGAGCTCTTTTAGTTTTCCACAAATTTTCCTATTTTATGGCCAACTATTACAAACTTTTACTTCACTCAAACCTTCCTCTCGCTTTGAATATCGAATGTGAAAAATTTTATCGCAATCAGATGAATGACATACATATCCCATTGTAAAAATCTCTTTCAGTTTCTTGCGAATTTTCAATTTTTCCGTGTAACTTTCCCAAATTTTTAGTTCATAAGAACGTTCATCTGTCGCTGAACGTCAAATGATCAAAATGATCTGTTATCAACTTATATTGTTGAGTACATTTAGAAACACATTGAAAAAGAAACTTGGTTCGAATTTTGCGACTTTTCTTTTTAACTGCCCCTAGTTTTTTATTGAAAACTTTTCCAAGACAATAAGGAACAAAATAAAATAATTACCCCTCTCCGTACAAACCTAGTGATGCTCTTACAACCATGCGACAATTGGTATTTATTGATAGAAAATAAATCGCTTTCGGTTTTTCCTAAATTTTCCTACTTTACGGACGACTTTTACGAATTTTTATTTCATGCGACCCTTCCTCTTGCTTTCAACATGAAATGTACAACATTTTATCGCAATTGGACGAACGGTATTGATAGCTCACTGGAAAAAGCTGTTTCAGTTTTTCCCGATTTTCCTCTTTTTCCATATTTTATCAACGTTTAAACCTTCCCTGGACTTACACGAATATTTCAAGACTAAAATTAGCCAAATCGGTTCAGCCGTTCTCGAGTTTTAGCGAGACTAACGAACAGCTATTCATTTTCATATATACAAAAGACAGAAACACAGTTTTCTCTCTGTCTGTCCCTTTCACCTTTTGTAACTGGAGGAGTACGGAACGTATCGTCGTGCGGTTTCTTTTAATTTCATGTTTACAGTTCTGGGATAATCTCAGGCTACATTTTATGTATATATACATGTGGCGTCTATTCCGAAAGGACAGACATCACTTCTGATCCTGCAGTTGTTATTATTTCATATTCACAGAATATGTGACTTTAACTGCGTGTGGGCAAAGCTGAAAATTTGAACCCAGCCGGGATTCGAACCCGGGCCCCCGTCGGGCATGGATTTGAACATTTTAAGAGTATGGTTCGAGAAACTGAGTGCCGCATCTACCGTTTCGACAAAATTCTATGAAGCCTCTAAACGTTCCTGCTTCTGATGGTCAGTCAAGTGACGTGGTACAAGACGACAACATGTTTTCTTCTTCTCTAACTTCTGGGTAATTCACTTGCTATTATGCGCACAGTTAATCGGCGAGGGTTCGTGATTAATGCCCTCTCTTCCCCAATGTTTTCGTCAGTGACGGCGGTCGCCGCTCGTCCGCTACGGGGATTGTCAAGGAACACTTTCCCGGTCTCCTCGACAATGCGCGAACCATCCGTACACACACTTGGAGAGTGCTTGATACCCATAAACACGTACTAGCATCGCAGCAGTTTCTATGTGTCTCTTGCTAACCTACACACTGAAGAAACACTTCGTCCAACAAATATAATACGGAACATACACGATGGAGTCCGCGCAGGATACGGTGGACGATGCGCAGAGACGAGTTTTCGTCTGATGCGCTGGGTGAGTTCATTCCTTCTTTTAGGAAGTCAGTCCACTTCCGCCTGCCGGTCAATGCACATCGAGTGAGCGCACCGCTATAAACGGCGTGGCAGCGCAGTCTCAAAGCCCCGTAGGTGCAGCAAGAGTTACGCATAGCCACCCACGAAAGATTGTTTTCAGTGCAATTAAATAAAAACAGAGAGAGAAAAAAATGATTAGTTGCCAGTAATTTTGAGGTTTCTCTACTCCAGGAAAAAGCGGAATAAAGTGAAAAAGGTCTTAGATTTAGTTTATTTTCATGAATAAGTAGATTTAGTATTGTTTGTGACTGATTGTTTAAGCTCTATACAGACGACTGCAGTAAATTAAAGACTAATAAAAAAATTTCCCATTTGCAAGTTAAACAGAAACACCACACATCCTGCATGCACACCAGTAATACAAATCAGTCCATAACCTGTATAGCCGCGCGGGAGTAGCCGAGTGGTCTGGAGCGCCACGTTACGAATCGCGCGGCCTCCCGCGTCGGAGGCTCGAATCCTCCTTCGGGCATGGATATGTATGTGTTTTCAAATGTTCAAATTTTTGTATAGCTTATGGGACTTAACTACGGGGTCATCAGTCCCTAAACTTACAAACTACTTATGAACTAGCTAATCTAAGGACGGCACAAATATCCATGCCCGAGGGGGGATTTGAACCCCCGACCTTAGTGGCCGTGCAGACCGTGACTGACGCGCCGCATTCCCCTCGGCCACCGCGGCCGGCTGTGTGTATTGTCCTTAGGTTAGTTTAACTTTAAGCAATGAAAACCATTTTTTTCGTCACAGTTGCGCTATTTAGAAGTTGGTAACTAGTTTCGGACTTGTTCGTCCATTTTCAAAGCATATGCCTTATTCCAACCGTAACAATACACTGCATGAAGCAAATGACTGATAAAGTTTGTACGTTGTCCACTGTTAAAACATAATTACATTGGAATTTAACCTATTTTAAATTTCAATGTAATCATGTTTTAACAGTGGACAACGTACAGATTTTATCAGTAATTTGCTTCATGCAGTGTATTGTTACGGTTGGAATAAGGCATATGGTTTGAAAATGGACAAACAAGTCCGAAACTAGTTGCCAACTTCTAAATAGCGCAACTGTGACGAAAAAAGAAAAATAAATGGTTTTCATTACATACCCAGTTGCTGATCCTGCCCCATCTTCACGATGAAGTTTTATTAGTTTAAGTAGTTAACAACCTACAGACTAATATCCCAGTAGTTGAGTCTGAAGGATTTACAAACACTTGAACATTTGATATCCTGTATCGCAAATGTTACAAAACTAGCATTTTAAGTAACATGTATTTCGAAGTAAGACAGGTAATGTTAATAAAATGATAAAAAGAATGAATTATTAATAGCATTGAGTTAAGTATTTAGGAAAAAGTATTTTTGATGGTGTGGTTTGGTACAAAGAGAGAATTTATAAAACTGTGGCACATAGAGGAGCGTAGGCTTCAGCTTGGAGCGGAACTCCCCCTCCAGCGACGGTCACTTCCCCTCACTACCCCCACCACTACCGCTCTCCCCACACTTGCCCAGCCGTTTGCGCATCTACCGGCCAATTTATCCTGCGTGCACTCTACTTAGCTCAACTACAGCGAGGGCAGGTTGTCAACATCAGCCGCTACGCTGGTGCAGCGTTGTGATTCGATAGTTTTTTTTTCCTGATCGACCATCCTGCCCTCATCTACATCTACATGGGATACTCTGCAAATCACATTTATGTGCCTGGCAGAGGATTCATCGAACCACCATTATACTATTTATCTCCCATTCCATTCTCGAATAGCGCGTGGGAAGAAAGAACACCTGAATCCGTTCGAGTTCTGGTTTCTCGTATTGTATTCTGATGATCATTTCTACCTGTGTAAATGTAAGTCAACAATATATTTTCGCATTCAGAAGAGACTGTTGGTGACTGGATTTTCGTAAGTAGCCCATGCCGCAGCGACAAGCGCCGTTGTGGTAATGATTCCCATCTCAGATCCCGTATCATTCCGTAACGCTGTCTCCCCTGTATGGTGACAATAGAAAACGAGCTGCCCGTCTTTGGTCTCTTTCGATGTCCTCCGTCAAACCCACCTGGTAAGGATCCCACACTGGGCAGCAATACTCCAAAAATGGACGGACAAGCGTAGAGTATGTAATTTCTTCAGTACTTCTATTGCATCTTTTAAGGGCTCTGCCAATAAAACGCAGCCTCTGGTTCGCTTTTCCCACGACATTATCTATGTGTTCTTTCCAATTTAAGTATGAAGTAATAGTAATTCCCAGGTATTTTGTGGAGTTTACAGCCTTCACTTTTGATTGATTTAGCTTGTAAACAAAGTTTAACGGATTTCCTTTCGTACTCATGTGGACGACTTCACACTTCTCATTATTTAGAGTCAATTGGCAATTTTTACACCATAGTGATATCTTATTCAGATCATTCTGCAGCTGGTTTTGATATTCAGATGATTTTACTACTCGGTAAATGACGGCGTCATCTGCAAACAACCTAAGAGAGCTACTTAGATTTTCTCTCAAATCGTTTATGTAAATAAGGAACAGCAGAGGACCAATAACACTACCCTGTGGAACACCCGATATCACCTCTGTTTTAGTCGAAGCTTTAAATGTTGAAATGTTTGTAGAACTTATGGGACTTAACTACGGAGTCATCAGTCCCTAAGCTTACAAACTACTTATGAACTAGCTAAGACCAAAGACGGCACAAATATCCATGCCCGAGGGGGGACTCGAACCCCCGACCGCAGTGGCCGCGCAGACCGCGACTGGAGCGCCTCAGTCCCCTCGGCCACCGCAGCCGGTCGATGCTTTACCATCGATTACTTCAAACTGTTTCCTATCTTAAAGGAAATCCCCTATTCAGTCGCAAATTTTGGGCGATATACCATAACCACGCAATTTGATTAAAAACCGTTTGTTCATTCGTCGAACTTTATTGTCAGAAGTTGTTTTAGTGAGTGTGACGTCGTTAGTCGTTGACGCCAGTATTCGAAGCGCCTATGACAGACAGTGCAGGCACCTTCTTTTACAATACAAGCGGCTGCCGATACCCGACGCCCGTGGTGTGGCACTTGCGTATTGAGTAGCAGCCTGCGCAGTCGTTAATGAGAGTGGCCGAGCGGCGGTGAATTATGCTAGGCGTCGGAGCTGGGCAGAGCTCGGCGTTATTTTCTTCCCTCGTTAGGCGCGCCGCTAACGATCGCCGCCGTAATTACGAAGCCAGCAGTCGCAGGAGTCAGTCGCTCAAGGCCACAGGCTACTAGATGTACTGCCAGAGACCACTGCATCTACCGCAGTATATCACCTCCTGATGGCGCACCCATCTCTCCAGATATGCGGGCTCAAGTAGTCGGCGGCGGAGAAACGTCTAGCGCATGGTGGCGTATCGAACATGTGTACGAGGAATGTGCGCGCAAGATAACTTGGCCGGTACCAATTCATCTACATAGATACTCTGCAAATCACATTCAAGTGCCTGGCAGAGGGTTTATTAACCACTTTCATAACTTTTCTCTACCGTTCCATTCTCTAATAGCGCGCAGGAAGAAAGAACACCTAAATCGTTCCGTTTTCGATCTGATTTCTCTTATTTTATTGGGATGGTCATGTCTCCCTAAGTAGGTGGCTGCTAGCAAAATATTTTCACATTCAGAACTAAAAGTCGGTGATTGAAACTTCGCAAACAGATCACGCCGCAATGAATAACGTCTTTCTTTTAATGATTTCCACCCCTATTCGTGCAACATTTCAGTGACGCTTCCCCCCCCTCCCGTAACGAGATAGAACAAAATAAGCCTCCCTTCTCTGAACCTTCTCAATGTCCTCCGTCAGACCCACCTGGTAAGGGTGGGCAACAGTACTCCAGGAGAGGACGCACAAGTGTGATGTAGGCAGTCTCTTTGGTGGAGCTGGTGCATCTTCGAAGCATGGAGACATTTTGTCTAAATCGCTTTGCAGTTGCTTTCGATCCTTTGTTCACTTCACTAACCGATAAACGACAGCATCATCCGCGAACAATCTAAGGGAGCTTAAAAGCTGTGTGTGTGTGTGTTATGGATGTTGAACCTATCGTTAAATCAGACAACAAATTGTTCATTAACACAGCAATTTGGTTTAATTATGGCCCTGATATTGATGTATATACTATTAAATAAGAAACAGTGCATTAAACTGATTATGTGCGCAACGGATATTTTAAACACAAAACAACTGTGGCAAGTCACCATTTGAAACAGACACTGACTATACTAAAAAATTTTGACTGCGAGAAAGATATTAAAAAACCACAAACCACTTTCTTAATGTTTGACTGTGAGAATTTTATGCAGGTCAGTTTCTGATTATTGAAATTTAATATCATAGTCAATTAAATATCATTTACTATGGCACCAATAACGAAATCTGTTCAAAATATTATCAAAATCAATACTGCACTTTAAATCCACTAATAATTGATTATCAAATGAAGGAAGTAGGTTAATCTTCTAACTACGTAAATGAAATAGGAAAGAAAGGTCAACTTTGTTACTTATTATTAATAATCAGCATTACATTACCTGCATAATACAACTTCTTCCTAATGACATCAAATGCAATTACCTTCATTCCAGCGGTGTTACAATACAATACAGTATATATTCCAAATACAATCAAATCGACTTGCTGGCACAGCAGCCTCTGCTCTACATCGGAGCCATACACACAACTCAACCGCTCTCTAAGCGAGCTGAACCACAAGTGCTTCTCTCTCTCAGCGCGAGCTACAATGCTATGCAATACACGATCTTTGCCAAAGATGAAACTTCACAGAGTTAATTACATATATCGATACACACAGTAGAAGTGATATTATACATTTTCTTGTAAGCAAGTTACTCGACACAAAACAGGAGGCACAATATTAAACATTTTTTTACAAAAATATTTTTTATGGACACGTTTCAAGCTATTCAGATTGTCTCCCAAATCGTTTATAAAAACGAGGAAGAGTAGGGGACCTATAACGCTTCAAAGCAAAGCCAATGCACACAAGAGTGAAAATTACACAACTGTCAGTTTAGTCCAGACAGCGCGGATTTATTTTTTGTTTTAATTAGTCAAGAAGACTTTACTTAAACCAAGGAACAATTTATTGTATTTCAAGACTATTTTTTTCTTTTTTATTTAAATTTCCATACTTTTAAATTTCTTTTAATTTATTTACATTAGTATTGTAAATGATTGGGTACTCAGCCACAGCAGTCTTACTGATACCGTGCTATCCATAAGACTGCTTCGGCTGAGTGGTTGCCGGTCGCCGTGCTTCAGCGCGCGCAATCAGAGGGCTAAATACGCTGTTTTATAAGGAAAAAAATAACTGATCCAAGAACACATCGAACTACAACGAACAAACACGATCAGCGACCAAAAGGAACAGAACTACTCATAAAGAGGGAAAAAAAGTGATAACATCGCTTGCCGGCCGCGGTGGCCGAGAGGACTGAGGCGCTCCAGTCACGGTCTGCAGGGTCACTACGGTCAGGGGTTCGAATCCCCCCCTCGGGCATGGATATTTGTGCCGTCCTTAGTCTTCACTAGTTCATAAGTAGTTTGTAAGGTTAGGGCTGATGACCCCGTAGTTAAGTCCCATAAGCTCTACAAACATTTGAACATTTTGATAACATCGCTTATCTAGTAAACAGGAGATCCCGGGTTCGAATCCCGACTGCACCATGAATTTTAATTCATTGCCTCACCTATTCAATATCTTTGTTACAGCAAAGTAAGTCTAGAAATATGAATTACACCACCTTCAGTTACAACCTTTTCGTGTTGAAACATTTCGGGCTCTGCTGGGTCATCATGCAAATCGTTTTAACCACTTATTGGACATTGTTACTCACAAGCAATATGGAAATATGCACAGCTTTGTACAACATGTTTCAAGTTTCGTCCTCGGTTGGGCAGTAGTGCTTGCAACCAACTTTTAAGCTCACATATGGCAGCTGTGTTCCACTGTCTTTTGCAAAACGTTTCGCAACAGACTCCTTCTTCAGCAGACACTGCAAGCTTACATTACCGGTTACATGTTTCTTTCGATTTCGTTCATATACTAGAAAAAAACTTCTCATAAACGATGAGGGAAATCTTATGTTCAAAAATTTCAAATGTTTGTTAAGCTTATGGGGTTATCAGTCCCTAAACTTACAAACTACTTATCAACTACCTTATATACTAAGGACGGCAGAAATATCTATGCCCGAAGGGGGATTCGAAGCCCCGACCGTAGTGGCAGTGCAGACCGTGACTGGAGCGCCTCAGTCCCCTCGGCCACCGCGGCCGGCGAACACGGAAATTTTGGGTTAGTTGTATTCCACTGTATAACTGAAAGTAGAAGTTGTTATTTTGCGATGTAGTTATTGAACGATCAGTTTACTTAGTACAACAGTTGCTACTACAAAATTAATTAATTTAGTCCGTAAAAAAAGCCTTTTTTCAGTATACACAGTGTTGTAGAATGAAAATGGGTGCATATAATTGCATAAATCTTGCTTCTAAAATCATTGAAAATTTAACTTAAGTGTATTACAACATTAAAAATATTTTCCTTGATAGAGAAAAAAATCAGCTCCGAAAGGGTTAAGTAGTTTGTAAGTTTAGGGACCGATAACCACTGCAGTTAGGTCCTATAACTTTACAAACATTTGTTCAAAATGTTCAAATGTTTGTAAATCTATCGGACCAAACTGCGTGGTCATCAGGCCGTAGCTTACAAACTACTTAAACCTAGGTAAACTAACCTACGGTCAAACACACACACCCATGCCCCAGGGAGGACTCGAACCTCCACGGCGAGCAACCGCGCGCTCCGCAGCGAGACGCTTTAGACCGCTCGGCTACTCCACCGCGGCACAAACATTTGAACATTTTTAAAGAAATTGGTCAAGAACTTTAGCAGATTAAGGATTTTACACAAATGAACACTTACATTTTTATTAATATATACTAGAAAGGCTTAGTTTTCTTTATTTTTAACGAAAACATCTTGTCTGACTGTCGGGAAAATATCGAGAGGTCCGTATGACGAAGTCGTGCACTGTATTTATCGGGTATTGTATTAAGATCAGTAAACAATCGTAGTTTTTAGCGGTACAGGCATTCTAAAGCATCGCCCTGTTGTATATCCTTCAGTAAGTGTGCAAAGAGCCTATCTTGGCAGTGAAGTGAGTCGGCAGTTTGATATATAGACCGCTGGTGGCGGTTGAGATTACTGCCATCAGTCTCGACGGAGGCGGCTGTTAGGGAACTGGAGACGGCAGACAGCAGTTGTGCACGAAACGTCCGCGGGGTCGACGTATCGCGTGGTATGGAGAGCAGAGGCAGAGGCAGCAGCAGCCAGTAAGGCAGTAGTACTAGTATCGCCGGTAATGTGGCGCGGCCATGCGATGCCCATCGACCAGCCTGTTGCCGCGTCACAGTAGCTGCCCCCGTACAGTGGCCAACGGCCCGAACTATTGCGGCCGCAGTAAAAACACGTGATGTACGGCCACGCGCGCCCACGCCTCGCATTAGGCGCTCATACGCCGTGACCGCCAGCTTCATAACGGACTCTCCCGGAACGCGGCATTGTGACTGCCACGCATTCGACAAATCCTCGCCATTTCTACAGCCATGCAGCGCAGCTCCTGTAAATTTGGTTTGTTGCTGTTCCTCAAACGAACGTTGCTTGTTTCTGACCTCGTGACACGGGCAGTTGTAAAGTTCGGAGCAAACTCATCTACATACATACTCCAGAAATCACGTTTAGGTGCATGATAGAGGGTTCACCGAAGCGCTTTTATTTCTCCGCCTTTCCATTCTCTAATAGTGCGCGGGAAAAAGGAACAGAAACATCTCTCTGCTTTCAAAAAATGTTCAAATGTTATTATATCTTATGGGACTCAACTACGTGGTCATCAGTCCCTAAACTTACAAACTACTTACGAACTAGCTAACACTAAGTATGGAGTCGCACAAGTCCAAAGTGCGCGCCACCTACTTTCGCCGCGCGCCGCCATGCACGCACGGCGCGGCGTTCTTACGTCAGCCACGAGCGCCCTCTGCCACAACTCCGCTCGTGGCCACCACTGAACGACATCGTTCACTTGGAACTGAGATAGGAACCAGTTAACACTTCGGAATCAGATAGGCATCAGTGAAGACTTGGCTATCGGATAGGCACTAGGCAGGCCTCTAGCTCAACTATGTATCAGCATTCTGTAGTACTGAGCTATGTAAAAGTTAAGTATTGTATAAATTCTGTGCAATCTATATCTCGTTGTAATTTACTCTAGTGTTTCTAGTTTCTGCTGTCCCACTGGCTGCTCACCTCCGTACCTGCACAAGCGTGCTTCCTTTATTCTTGTGTCGGTCTTTCTACTCGGCCACCGACACCTACGACGGAAACGAGACACAAAGGCTGGTTTCGATCTACTTTCTGTTCAAATGTTTGTATAGCTTATGGGACTTAACTACGGGGTCATCAGTCCTTAAACTTACAAATTACTTACGAACTACCTACTACTAACGACGGCACAAATATCCATGCCCGAGAGAGGATTCGAACCCCCGACCGTAGTGGCCATGCAGACCGTGACTTAAGCGCCTCAGTCCCCTCGGCCACCGCGGCCGGCTAATTTCTGTTATTTCAGTAACGTGATTAGGTCTCCCCTAATATAAATGTACAGTATCAAAAGAAACAATTAACTCAATGTGACGATTCAAAGTAACTCGGCATCTCTCTGGACCGAAAAATGACATGGGTAAACCATATACAAAATACTGCTGAAAAGGTCAAGAAAAAATTGGACATCATTAAGAGATTAGCTGGACAAAATTGGGGCAGCTGTCTTGAAGTTCTAAACTCTACCTATAAAATTTATATAAAACCCAGTATTCTATGTGGATGTGAAGTATTACTCCCAGCGAATGTATCTAAATTGGAGGTTCTTCAAAATCAAGCTCTACGCCTGATTACAGGAGCAGTAAAAACATCACCAATTTCGGCTCTTCAAGCAGTGACTGGCATTCCACCTCTAAAATCAGAAATTATGAGACTGGCACTACTCCAATATGAAAAATTAACTAGATTACCCAATGACACATATTGGAACAACTACCAACATCATGCTAATCGGCTGAAAACACAGGAAGGCTTTATGCAATGTATTGATGCAATAAGACCACTGTCCACCAATCAGTAAAGAAGACTTCGCTGCCCCAGTCAGTACACTTAAACTATGCCCAGTCATATTCAGACTTCAACTGAATGAAAAGGTTGTTAAGACAGAAATGAATAAATAACTTCTTAAAAATGTGGCCCTAGAAATGATAAATGGTAACTACACACAAACAGAATGGCTACACATATATACAGATGGATCCTTGACTGAAGCAAATGGTATCACTGGTGCTGGTGTCTACAGTGAAATATTTTGTTTTTACAAAGCTTTAGGGCAGTAATACTCCCATTTTGATGGAGAGTTGGAGGCAATAAACCTGGCACTAAAACAATTTTTGTCCGTATCCCCAAAGGTCACAAAAAGGTTGTTATATTTTGTGATTCAACTTCTGCAATACAGCCAATTGCATCCTTCCAAACACGTCTAAGTGCTTGCATAAAAGAAATAAAATCCTCTATTGCCTCAATCACCAAAGCTGGAACTGAAATACTTTTTCAATGGATACCAGCACATAAAAGGTATACATGGCAATGAAATGGCAGACTTTCTAGCCAAAAAAGGAACCAAGATTTCTCAAACAAATTGCCCAAAATTATTATACATCTCCATTAAAAGACTCATCAACAACAGTTTCAAGAAGTAGTTTTATGACCACTTGACAACACAATGGCAAGGGAAAACATGGCTTCTACTGTTAGAAGAGAAGAACGCACTTCCCAAACACCCACGAAGGGAAACCGTGGCAGCATTTCGAAGAATTACTGGCCACGACTGCCTTGCGAAACACCTGCACAGGATTGGAATCTTACCCTCACCGAAGAGTGTTATATGTGAAAGAGAAGACACCATTATGAACTGGGAGCATCTCAGAAACTGTGAAAGACTGCAGTATTGTGACGGGATGTCAGGTGGTCAATTGTACTGGAAAGTTGGAAGACTAATGACTATGTATCAAATGTCTGAGCATTGTTGTTGTTGTTGTTGTTAGGTTGTTTAGGGGGGACAAAACTACAATGGTCATCAGTCCCCCATTCCTTCTCTAGGCATCAAAAGGAAAGCCATACACGTGAAAGATAACACGCCCAGAGTTTAAAGTTGCGAAGTGTGACAGGAGAGTCTGAGCATTAAATAAATAAATCAATAAATTATCAGGTTTTCCTGTTCAGGTGGGTGCTAATAAAGTATGTACACAAACACAAAAGAAAGTTGGTGAAAGAAATTTCGCAAATAAATCTAGCCGCAACGATTTCACCTCAATTCGTGCATCATTTTCGTGACACTCTCTTCCTCATATCGCGATATTACAAAACAAAGCTGCCCTTCTGTGAACTTTCTCTATATCCTCCTCCTGTCCCACCTGGTGTGGATCCCACAATGCAAAGAAATATTCCAAAATAGGACGCACAAGTGTACTGTAGGCGGTTTCTTCAGTAGCACCTTTGCCTCGTGTAAGTGTTCTGCGGATGAAAGGAAACCTTTGGTTAGCCTTCCGTACAATATTTCCTAAATGTTATTTCCAATTTACGAGATCTATTTACGAAATGCGAATCACCGACTTTTACTTTTGAAAGTGAAAATATTTTGCTAGCACATAGGGCGACATGAGCATCCCAATAAAATAAGAGAAATCAGATCGAAAACGGAACGATGTAGGTGTTCTTTCTCCCCGCGCGCTATTAGAGAATGGAACGGCAGAGAAACGTTATGAAAGTGGTTAATGAACCCTCTGCCAGGCACTTAAGCGTGATTTGCAGAGTATCTATGCAGATGTAGATGTTCGTAATTGTTATTCCTAGATATTTAGTTGAATTTAACGACTGTACTACTACTGATTTATAGTGTAAATGAAGATCAACTGATTTCTTTTATTGCTCATAGGGATGACATGACACTCGAAATGTCAAAATATTTGATGGTAATAGGAGAGGGAAAAGTATCCCTTTCAGTCCCACATTATGAAATCAGCTGTGGGAAAATTAAAGTTCAATGTTTTCTGTATAAATAGAGTACAGTAATAATCAAAATATGTGTTTTAAAATTGTTGGTCGTAGTTTTTAATTTTTATGTCATGTATTTCATGTACAACACAGACGTTTGTATTTTATTACTTGAACGTTATTTTGTTGATATTTAACACAGCCAGATCAGTCATGGAAGCATAATCTTCTCTTCGCTACAGCACCAAAGACAAGACAATTCACTACTAGGATAAAATAAAAGGAACAACGTCCACACTCTTAGCCACGTACAGACGGCAACGCAACACAATCTCCAAGATGGACAGATTAATGCCTCAGAAATGGCTACACGCCGTACCAAGCAGCAAAATGTCGTACTAGAAGCAAAAGATGTTTGTAAACCTTATGGGTCTCAACTACCGGCCGCGGTGCCCGAGGGGACTGAGGCGCTCCATTCACGGTCTGCACGGCCACTACGGGCGGGGGTTCGAATGCACCCTCGGGCATGGATATTTGTGCCGTCCTTAGAATTAGTTAGTTCATAAGTAGTTTGTAAGTTTAGGGACTGATGACGCCGAAGTTAAGTCCCATAAGCTATACAAACATTTCAAGCGTTCCGGTTACGACTCTCAAACTCGAGTAAGAGCATTATCACAGATCACGTTTCTTCCGTGATCTGAGGCATTATCAAGCAACATCACAGGCATAATGTGGTTAAGAATAATAATTTCCTCGTTTTATTCGTGCGTTGGCGCGCGACCCGCATACCTTGAGGAGATGCCGCCGTGTGTTGTAATCCAATCCTTTCTAGTCTCCGGTAAGAAAGGTCGCGCATAGCCAGTAGAGATTTCTCGTAACTTCGAGGATAGAGCTACCGACGCATCTCCCAGACAAGAACAGCCACTAGACTCGAGGATCCATTGCTCTGTGCTCAAGTTAAATTTTGTACTCCACTTGCGTGACACAGAAAGTCTGTGCCGGGGAAATTGTGGGGCAGCAGGAAAATCTCGCGTGTGTGAAGCAGGTGCTTCATGAAGTATTGGGGCATTAGGTTAGCGCGCGCCGCTGCCCGGTCACGCGAGGATATCGACTGTTGTGTCGGACGTCAGAGACGTGAAACTTGCAGCGGCGGCCTCGCCCACAACCCGGAAACGTCGCAGGCTGGGGACCGCGGGTCGTGGCTCGGTCTGAATAATTGAAGCCGGCGGCTGAGCGAGCAACGGCCGCCGCCTTGCCGCAGGTCGTCCACAGCCGCTGCTGGCTGCCGGCGGAGGCGTGCTGACGTCACACAGTGGAGCGACGCTCTGCATAGCGGCGGTGTAAACAAACAAGACCGCGCGACACACAACACCTGTTTACAACCCACCACAATAAAGTCCAGTGAATCAACTCAGAATGGCCGATCAGAGAGCACAAGCGAATCACGACGACCCACCTGCTTAACCCTTCGAGACATAGTGGCTTCATTTCCCGCCAACTTAGCTTTTATTGGTGTAGGTGTATTACCGTCTTTAGCAACTAAATGAAAGACTTTAATACGTTGCTTGCAGTGGTCATTTCGAGCAGCAGCTGAATTGTATTTCACTGTAAGGTTTTAAAAGTAAACGCCTTTTGCTACTGCGAATGAAGGGTTTTATTTTTATATTTTTAAGTCACCCATACGCGTTTCGCCTTTCTCTCAAGGCATCATCAGTGGGTGTCAGCACTTGCTACTCCACTTCAGTCTTATTCTGGCAACCAGGTCGAAATGTTACACTGTTTTTTGAAACACATTGCAGTTCTCTGGTTCTACTGTGTGTGAGTAGACACAGTACTCACACACAGTAGACACAGTATGGCAGCAGGTGACAGTAGAACCAGAGAACTGCAATGTGTTTAAAAAAACCTTACAGTGAAAGACTTTTTTTTGTGCTATACGCGTTTCGCTTCTTTATTTGTGAAGCATCATCAGTGGCCTGTAATACATGTTATCTTTGTATAATATCGTAGTACAGTCATGGTATTATATGTGAACACAGCAGATGTATTTCGCAGCATTGGCCGTTAATGTTTTATTCAGGGCATTCACATGCTAGTTTGAAGGGCACTGAAGATGATCACTAGGTGATTGAAATCGATCTGTTTTTTTTAAATAAAGCATTAACGGCCAATGCTGCGAAATACATCTGGTGTGTTCATCATTGTGTGGTCGTGGAGCACCTCCAGGAAATGGAATCAAACCTCAAATATTATTATATGTATTTTTCACAGTATGACAGTTAAGTCATGTTACAATTTCTGAAGTTCGGATCTACTAGGTTAGAAACAACTTCTGTAGCACTAGCTTTTGCAAAGTTTATTTGGCCCTACTTACGGTTTTCTGTGTTATTCCATGTGTGTCTTCATGGAGATGTTTGTGAGGTTTTCAGTTGGATACGGTATTTTCGTTCTTGACGAAAACCCTTGCATCAGCACTTCACTTTTATTGTTTTCCAACCGACTTGCACGGTGGTTACATCTGGAGCTACCTTCTGTCCGTCGACTCGAACCTGGGACCTATGCCTTTCGCGGGCATGAGCTCTACCACTGAGCTATCCCGACACAACTCACGGTCCGTCCTCACAACTTTACTACCGCCAGTACCTCGCCTCCTACTTTCCAAACTTCCCAGAAGGTCTCCTGCGAACCATGCAAGACTAGCACTCCTGGAAGAAAGCATATGGTGGAGACATGGCTTAGCCACAGCCTAAGGGATGTTTCCAGAATTAAACTTTCACTCTGCAGAGGAGTGTGCGCTGATATGAAACTTCCTGGCAGATTAAAATTGGATGCCGGATCCGGGACTCGAACCTGGGACCTTTGCCTTTCGAGGGCAGGTTCGATTCCCGGTTCCAAATAAATGTTCAAATGTTTACAGAGCTTATAGGACTTAACTTCGGGGTCATCAGTTCCTAAACGTACAAACTACTTATGAACTACCTTATAGTAAAGACAGCAGTTGGAACACTAAAAAACTAAACGTTGCAATTCGGTTTAATTAGGATTGAAAAAAAAAATCTTGTTAGCCGATTTCTACACCGTATGTGAAATAAATTTACATTCAACCGATAGTTGCTATATATTCAAAGAGCCTGAAGCTATTTTGTAGTTATATATTTAAATGAGACTTATTATTCGTGACGTAACTCGAATGAATACACACTATGATCAAAATGATAAAAAAAATATTAATGTACATGTTTCAAGATTGAAAAATTTTGTACGTTTTAAGCATTGGTAACGGTCACACAATCACCGAAATCTAGATTTGCGGCGATAAAAAAATATTTGCGACTTATTGCTGTTCTTCGTGCACAAAGTGAGGAAATGTTGTTTATTTATAGTTATATAACAGCTTCTACTTGAAAGTGCGGGAATGAAACACTTTTCATAATCACACACTCTACAATATAATATTTATTCAGGCGTTTCTATGAACCGTCCAGCCGTACTCAAGTTTTCAGAGAGAAGGAAACAACTGGTGTGTCGGTTGACGTCAAGTACGACGTATGAGGCAATCATTTAAAAATATTACATATGCAACAATGCAAGATACCTTGGCTTCTGATTACTTCAAATTAAAATTCGAACGCTTCGGCAAATTTTTGTATGAATCTAGAAATGCCTAATTTTGTAATAGTGACATCTGGCAGCCCTAATTATGAACAACTTTACTGCCGCAAAGATGCAAGAATACATATTTCGTGTGTAATATTTGCTGAAAACTTGTTCTAATTTTTTTTATTACAGCATTTATTCAGGCGTGTGGTACCCACTAACAAAGTGTTTTCTTTTTCAGGTAAGAAGACGAAATCCTGCTGTTTCGTCCAGTTTGGGATTGAAGGTAAGAGTTCTTACTGTTTAACAAACAAGCGGCAAATCCAGTGGTGTAGCCATAGACAGTTTAGTTACCTTAACTCATGGAAAGACATTAGACGGAGTCGTCGTCATGCTGATGTTCCGACATCTTGAAAAATGTTATCGTACAGCCATTATAATAGCACCCAATGCACACGTGGTATCTTTTCTTTAAATACGAGGCGCATTTTTTAAGTAAGTTCCGTTTGAACAGAAATACACAACGATAGGTTATTTCAAAAAAGTATATTTTTTTCTGAAAGTACATACTTTATTTTTCGACATAGTTGCCAAGTTTGTTAAAACACTTTCATGCCTCTCAACCAATTTTAAAATACCCTCTTCATTCAATCTTGCCGCCTGTTCCGATAACCAAGAGTGCACAGGAAGTGCGGTGTGCACGCAGTTCTTTCACGAAACCTGACTGATCAGCGTTATAAACAGCTGTTGCAGGGATAACAGCAAGTTTCGTCTTTATGTCACTTACGAACTACTCTATGGGATTGTCTATCACTGGTAGCTGCTCTATACGTGACGTAAACTTTCTATTTTTGCGATTTCCTATTCTGTACAATTTCTTGAACGTTTGTAGCCAGGTCGACGAAGCCTGGAAATTAGCAATGTTCGTGTCAGATGCAGTCTCGTAGATCTCCATCGGTAACGGTGCATTGCCTCTCACGACCAATTCTAAATCTTTCGAACAGTTTTTCTTTCAGATGTTTCCGAGTTTCCGTTTGGCGTATATTTCTTTATGTAATTCTTTATTCCATTTATAAAGTTCACGCTCAGATTTTACAAAACGAAAACGCCTTTGCAAACTGCTTAACTTCAAGCGTTTTTTCCCTCCTTAGTTTAACCAATATTTCACTGCCTTTTCTTTCTTTGTCGCTGAAAGCTGATGAGCGATTTTTATTTTCATTTTTTTTTTTTTTAGTCTCGGAATGTATTCTTCTTGGCACAACTGACGTCGTCCGAGTCACAGTTCGTGGAATCGTCACAGTTATTTCCTATTTCTTCTAACGTTTCCACAATTTCAAACGAAATGTCGATATTATTCGAATGAATGTCAAAGAAATCAATCTCGAAATGACGCATGTGTACGTCCTCGGAGAAGTAGGCGATTTCGGCTGGAAACCACGTTCTTCGTATTTCATCTTTGCTAAATTAAGAACGTTAATTGGATTCCACATTACTGTGAACGTGGAAGAAGAAAAAAAGGTTACTATAAGCAGGTATGCCTGACGAAAACACAATAAATATTAATTCAGCTTTATCTTTATTGTCAATACTTACCAATACTGAAAAATTCAACTGATAATAGTTAATAGACGAACGATAACCCGAAACGTCCTTTACAGATTACGATCGGGTTGTGTCGTGTTTCCTGTTTACAATATACCGCCGTCCTCCACTGTGTGTGTGTGTGTGTGTGTGTGTGTGTGTGTGTGTGTGTGTGTGATAATAATGATAAATCTGATGCATAGAATTAAAATTTGTGGTGCGGCAGACGTCTTAACCGTTTTTTTTTTCTCTATTGGTACTTCTTGTCCTTGCGGACGCTGATCGTCTTTGTTCTTTTTGGTTCTACGTCTTCTTGGCTCAGCTCTTTTTATTACAGAGAGCGTTCAGCGCTCTGACCGGGCGCGCTGAGCCACGGCGCCCGGCAACCGTTAGACCACCACACCACCAACGATTAAGGCGCCTCGGTATAGTCTAAATATGATTTCCCTCCACATCACAAACTTTAATTCAGTTTCTGTGTTCCAAAGATAATTGCCACTACTGCCGAGTCTCTCCATGCTTTGTCTTTGACAAATTCGAGACGAAAATCCGTCTCAAGGATTGTTTATTTATTTAAATTGATATTTATATCACCTTAACAGGATTGTTCCAAATATGTCCATTGCTGAGGTGCTATTCCGCTGCATGGAGAGCCTTGGCAGTAATGGCATCTTTGGAACACACAAGCTGAATTAAAGTTTGTGATGTGGAGAGAAATCGTACTTAGACTATTCCGAGGTGCCTTAATCGTTGTTGGTGTGGAGGTCTAACGGTTAAGACGTCTGCCTAGTAAGCATGGAGGTCCGGCTTCGATTCCCGGCCGCACCACAAATTTTAATTCTATGTTTCAGATTTATCATTATTGCTGTTATACGATGTAACATTAGTACTTGGTTGCCAACAGGCGCGTCTTAATGTACGTAGCAAAGTTGATACCAGTCCCGGGAACAGTAACGTCAGTGGTTTCACGAGGCTAGAGTGAGAGGGTAAAGGAGGAAAACTGCCAGTTAGCAGCTCCCCACTCTGGAGAGGGCGTAAGGCGTGGCCACCTGACGTAAAGCATTGTTGTTGCTGACCATACTGGGTAGCACCGTGACGTTTGCCTATCAGCTGAACAATGTTGCTGCCAAGTATGGAGTTTGTTAGAGCAGAAACAAGTCACATCCCCATCCAAGGATTGGCAGCGGGGTAGGGCTGAAACGTGGTTCTCTAGAGGACTCGAGGAGCTGGCAAGCCACAAATTAGATTGGTTGAACAAAGCCGTGGCCAATAAGAATTTGTTAGGTACCAGAAAGTGGGGAAGAATAGTGCGCCCACAGTGGGCTTTAAAAGTTCTCAGTCAGACGATTTGGGAGCCGGATCCGTGTCTTTCGCCATCAGCCTCGGGTAAGCTCCACGACAATTTGTTTCTCGCAGGGAGTGCGTCTTTTATGGAATGCTGCTAGGAAGGGTAGCTGTATCTGGCTCTTCCCCAGGGAACGGAAGGAGGAAGGAAGGAAGCTTGGAGTTTAACGTCCGATCGACAGCGTGGTCATTAGAGACGGAGCTCACGCTCGGAGTTATGGGTAAGGATGGGGAAGGAAAGCGGCCGTGCCCTTTGTAAGGAACGATCCCGGCATTTGCCTGGAGTGATTTAGGGAAATCGCGGAAAACCTAAATGTGGATGGCCGGATGTGGATTTGAACCACCATCCTCACGAATGCGAGTCCAGTGCGTTACCACTGTGCCACCTCGCTCGGTCCCAGGGAACTTTAACTCCGCGGTGGAGTAGCCAGCGGTCTAAAGCGTCTCGCTGCGGAGCGCGCGGTTGCTCGCCGTGGAGGTTCAAGTCCTCCCTGGGGCATGGGTGTATGTGTTTGTCCTTAGGTTAATTTACCTAGGTTTAAGTAGTTTGTAAGCTACGGACTGATGGCCACGCAGTTTGGTCCGATAGATTTACAAACATTTGAAATTTTTTTGAAACGTAAACACTGCCGACTTCTGTTGTGGCAACGGATGTATTCTTTCGCTTTTCTAAATGATTGATCTGAGTGTAGTAGTATTAGTATATGGAACGCAATAAATATACTTCTATTTACCTAAGAGTTCCCAAAGTCTCCGGAACAAGTATCCCCTCGAGTCCCGAAATCCGCATCTCTCGTAGATGCCCTTTTAGTTGTATTTCTGTAGTCACTCCTTGCCGCTCGGGACTTGCAGACTGACCTACAACCACCTTTCCTCTCACCTGTGTTCGGATACGACAGACCGCATCTACAACAGCAGTCGAAAGAAACAGTGCAGAGGTAAAAACAGTGTGCCCAGAGGTGTCTGCCAGTGAATAACGTCAGCATTCGCCAGTAGCCGCCTAGCCTACAGTGGTTGCCTGCAGTGGCAGAGCAAGTCACGGCGCGCTCGGGTTTCTCGTTCTACTTGTGTACTGGCGACTCCTATAAACAGCGCCTGAAACCCGAACTGCGCGCGAGAAATCGAATATCCGGACAGCTGTAAGCCGGGATGCGGCCGGTTACAGTTCCCCACGGCTGCTGTCTGACCCTCGGGGGGTATTCTACGTCGCGTCTTGTGACCACGCATGAGCGCGCAACCAGGTGTGTGTGTGTGTGTGTGTGTGTGTGTGTGCGCGCGGACCTGCGCAGCCAGACCTACACTACTGGCCATTAAAATTGCTACACCAAGAAGAAATGCAGATGATAAACGGGTATTCATTGGACAAATATATTATACTAGAACTGACATGTGACTGCATTTTCACGCAATTTGAGTGCATAGATCCTGAGAAATCAGTACCCAGTACAAAATCCTCTGGCCGTAATAACGGCCTTGATACGCCTGGGCATTGAGTCAAACAGAGCTTGGATGGCGTGTATAGGTACAGATGCCCATGCAGCTTCTTCAACACGATACCGCAGTTCATCAAGAGTAGTGACTGGCGTATTGTGACGAGCCAGTTGCTCGGCTACCATTGACCAGAGAGATCTGAAGAATGTGCTAGCCAGGGCAGCAGTCGAACATTTTCCGTATCCAGAAAGGCCCTACAGGACCTGCAACATGCGGTCGAGCATTATCCTGATTAAATGTAGGGTATCGCAGGGTTCGAATGAAGGGTAGAGCCACGGGTCGTAACACATCTGAAACGTAACGGCCACTGTTAAAAGAACCGTCGATGCGAACAAGAGGTAACCGAGACGTGCAGCCATCACGCCGGTTGATAGGCCTGTATAGCGATGACGAATACACGCTTCCAATGTGCGTTTACCGCGATGCGGCCAAACACGGACGCGACCATCATGATGCTGTAAACAGAACCTGTATTCATCCGAAAAAATGACGATTTGTCATTCGTGCACTCACGTTCGTCGTTGCGTACACCATCTCGGGCGCTCCCAGCTATGATGCAACGTCAAGGGTAACCGCAGCCATGGTTTCCGAGCTGATAGTCCATGCTGCTGCAAACGTCGACGAACTGTTCGTGCAGATGGTTGTTGTCTTGCAAACGTCCCCATCTGTTCACTCAGAGATCGAGAAAGTTGCCAAGATTTTATTATGTATGCTACGATTTCTCTCATTACAGTAACCTAAAAAAGACTGAATCTGTCGAAGAGCTGCATAAAATCACACACGGAACGTCACGATGCATTTATGTAAACAAATGCACTAAAAGGGAGAAAAATTCTCGAAATGCGTTGTGCTAAGCATAAAAAAACGCAATGGGTGCAGTTTTTCAGTATTTAAAACAATGAAGAACACAGTTATAGGCCACCCAGAAACATCCGATTATGATGAACGATATGAAGTTACGGTAGATTGAACTCTAATGACTGTCATTCAATATATTTGTGAAAGACAAGTGTGAAATTAAGAATAATTTTGAACACAAAAACCAATGAAAAGCGGAAGCACACGTAGGCCTGCACCACATTTGCAGGTCACTTCATAGAACATTCATCACCTTGTTAAAGAGCGCCAGAACCAGTAAGAATAACTTGTGGACAGCTAATACCCGATTATCACAGTGCAAAACAACGTAAGAGAGCCACTACAATAACATTAAGATAAGCAACAATCCCAGCTTGAATACATTTTTGAGGTTATAATTTACGCCTAAAATTTCTGATAAAGGATTTAACCAACTTGGGGTTTCCAATAAACTGTAATATCTGACTATAGATTCCGAATTATAGCCAGATTGTGATATTTGTCATTTTCTTGGTGCCACAATCATTTCTTTTCTTTCACTAAGCATATCAGTCTGCCACTGTCCATATCTAGCATATGAGAACGTCGGTCGATTTGACCGAAGAAAACAAACTGATTTGAATTTCATCGACTGTCGCCCGAAGTCTCTACATTCGGGCGATGAGATCGGCTACACTGTGACCGTGACCATAGTGGAGTACTGATTCGAAACGATCGGCCGTGTTCTGCCGATGTCTGTCGTCGGTAAAAAAATCGCACTGACGTCTTTTAAGGCCCACTTTAGATTTGTAGCTTTATAAGTTTTTGCAAACATTTTGGGCCAAAATAATAATGTAAACAATAAAAAATTAATAAGTGTCTGAAACCACTTTAGAAAAAAAAAATTAGGTTGTGGCGGGCTTTGAACCACTGACCTTCAGCGTCACAGTTCAACACATTTCCAACTGCGCTACGGCTAACACTTTCAACGTACGTTCTTAAATTTTATACTGTTCATGGCCGTTGTTAACTGATGCTAATATGGCATTTGTAGACACTAGATTATCATGTATCGTACAAAGAACGACGTGGTTTTTGTTAATTCTTCAGTGCGCCATTGCTTTGAAATGAAAACGTGTAAGTTAAAATAAGAAAATCATGGCGTATGCCAGAGAGAGTTCTGGGCGAGGAACGTCACGTGACATCTCCGAACGGTTGGTTTTCGTTAATTCTATGGAGGGTGTCAAAACTCTGTTATTTTTGCAAATATCTCTCAAACGATACGAGATATGAAAAAAAAAAAAAAACCATAAGGGAACAAAGCTGTAGGGAATGTTCTCCTCTACAAATTCGTTTATTCAATTTTAGCGTCAGATGAACGGTTTATATGTAATTAAAACTACATTACAATGGTCCTCTTTTTGGTGTTACTAACGTATTTCTTGTCCGAAATATTTGAAAAAGCGAGGTTCTAGTCTCTGGTAGCCAACAATTACGTCTGTAAAATTTGGTGCCGATCGGTTGAACTGTTCGACCTAAAAAGTGGGGACACGTTACAGAGAGACAGACATCGTCAAATCGCCGTTATTTTTGCAAATCTCTCTGCAACGATGCAATATATAATTGAGCGAAGTTGTAGAGAATTTAACCCTCTACCAATTAGGTTATTGAATTTTCGTGTCATATGAACTGTTCGTTTGCAATTGCAATTATATTACAAATGGCTCTTTTTTTTTTTTTTTTTTTTTTTTTTTTTTTTTTTTTTTTTTTTTTTTTTTGGCGTTACTACCGTATTTTTTTTGTCCGATAAATTTGAAAAAGGGAGGTTCTGGTCTCTGTCTGCCTAAAATTATGTCTGTAAAATTTGGTGTTGATCGGTTGAACGGTTTGTCTTAAAAACGGGGTACACGTTACGGACAGACAGACATACAGACTGTGGTGTCGCACAAGTCTAAAGTGCGCGCCACCTACTTTCGCCGCGCGCCGCCATGCACGCACGGCGCGGCGTTCTTACGACGTCAGCCACGAGCGCCCTCTGCTGGAACTCCGCTCGTGGCCACCACTGAACGACATCGTTCACTTGGGACTGAGATAGGAACCAGCTAACACTTGGGACTCAGATAGGCACCAGTGAAGACTAGTCTATCGGACAGGCACTAGGCAGGCCTCTAGCTCAACTATGTATCAGCATTCTGCAGTATTGAGCTATGTAAAAGTTAAGTATTACTAAGTGTGTAAGAAATATATATCTCGTTCTAATTTACTCTAGTGTTTCTAGTTTCTGCTGTCCCACTGGCTGGTCACCTACCTGCACAAGCGTGCATCCTTTATTCCTGTGTCGGTCTTTCCACTCGGCCACCGACACCTACGACGGAAACGAGGCACAAAAGCGGCGACGAGGCTGGGACACAAAACATACATCCCAAAATCGCCGTTATTTTTGCAAATATCTCTGAAACGATACAAGATATGAAAAAAACGTAATAGAGCAAAATTGTAGAGAATTTTTTTCCTTTACAAATTCGGTTATTCAATTTTCGTGTCAGGTGAATGGATGGTTAGGCCGTTATTTTTATTTAAATGTCTAGCTGTCAAAAAACGATCGGAAAGGCCCACTTTTAGTGTTACTACCGTAACCTAAAGTGGGCCAAAACACCGATATCGGATCCACTGTGACCACAGCCTTAGACGCTCTCCTGACGGGATTCGCCGCTGATTTAGCTGGCATGGCGGGCGCGCACCCTTGTAGTGGTGAATGTTCAGCAGAAACTGGCTCGTGTAATCTGAGCTTATCAGGCGAGTTTGAGCGGCAAGTAGCCGGCTTAGATCAGGGCTTCGGCGTGATGCTGTCTGGAAGTGCGGCGCTAGGCGGGAGCTGGTGGCTGGTGGCGTGTAGTGTTACGCGTGTTGACCGCAGAGGGCGGTCGGGTGTCTGCGGCACGAGCTGCCGCGTGCCCAGGGCTGGTGTGGGGAGACGTGGCCAGGCGCCAGGCTGCAGGGCTTCCTTCCCTAAATCTCCTCTCCTCTCCTCCCCTGCTGGGCGGCGGCCAAGGCTCCTCCCCAAATGGAGAGAGAGGCACGGCTGTTGTCGCCAAACTCGAGAGCCAGCAGCCGCGGGAACTGCTCTTTCTCCCAACAACACTGCGTAAGCACCAAACACCACCTGCCACTTTACAACCAGTGAAGATAATTCTGTCTAAGACATTAATAATAAATATGAAGTATTGCTTCATATTTATCATTAATGTCTTGGACATATTCTAGACGAAAATCCGTCTCAGGGATTGTTTATTTGTTGTAGAAATATATAAAAAAGCAAAGTTCGCTGATCATCAATTTTTATTTCAGACGACCGGTTTCGCTGAACTGTGTCAGCATCATCTGGTCCAATAAAATCGTTTTACAAGGCCATAATATTGTAATGTCAATCAGTTCCTATATACATAATTTACGGTGCATAGGTGCACTATGTCATTATAATAAACATAATTATCACATGTGATTCTTCAGTTTCTTCCGGCGTATTTGATAATCAAAATATCCATGGGTGTACTGCCGGTCTATAGTGTCCAACGGGCCAACGTTGCATGTTTCATGTTACATACCATAATTCTGTGGCTTGGTGCTAAAAGGGCCGATGACAAAAATCTTAGTTCTATGATATAAGCTTCTGAATATTTTCTGTAATTTTCTGAAAAATATTAACAGTATATTGGGGGCTCACATGTTAAAATCCCAGTATCTCTCGTCCTATGTGGCTTAGACATTGGCCGTTTTAACATTATGAAGACCACGTGAAACTATGGTCTACACCAATAAAACCAGTTCTGATAAATACTGACATTGGCCCTTTTAGAACCAAGCCACACAATTAGTTATAGGATTATGAGTAGCCAATAATACACAGCCAAGGGCATGCGTTGACTTGGTTCGTAGGCACGTTAAAATATGTTTGTAGCATGCCGTGTCAAAAAGTAAAATTGTAAACTAATGAAAAGCTAGAAAATAATAATGAAGAGATTATGAGCGCCTACCAGATTGGAACTCACTACCTTCAGTTAACAAACTCAGAACACAACCCCTACGCCACGGAAGAATTGAATTTACGCTAATTTATTTACTAAGTTTTGTCAAAGCTTTTCTTGCATTGGGGTGGAGAGGAGGGGAACAAGAGAAAATAATTGCTTCACATAGAAAGGAATAAGTGGTTGGTTTTCATAAGTCGCATTTAGGGTTTTCACCTTCGCAGTTAACTTTCACCACTCACTGTTTTCGTTTTTCTTCATTTCTTAGGAACACAAGCATCATATGTCCATCTTCATTTCGGCTTTTACACTCAAGAGCAGAACAAGGCATTTCTTTTGATGGTGTGTAATGATTATGTAACGCACATTATTAGTTACATTCTGTATATCAATTCAATATTTAATCTCAAAACTTGCCGCGAAGTTTTAAGTTATCATCACAGACCGACCAGCAGCATGTTTATTGATGTTGATTTACGTAAACAGAACCGACAGAAGACGTGAAAAGTGCAGCAAGACTTACTGTGATGCAACCTGTAAAGAACTGTACAGTGAAGTCGCCGTCAGAAGCATTGAAGACCTTCTACAGTACAGAAATGCACGCAGTGGGTTTCACATACATGTAAAACCCGCCAAGTCTGGTAAAAACATGGCGTCCTGGGCTCGCAGCGAATCAGCAGCAATTTCACTCATGGCCACTCGCTCCCTATTTTGTATCCCATCCTCGTCGCCACTTTTGTGTCCCAGCCTCGTCGCCGCTTCTGTGTCTCGTTTCCGTCTTAGGTGTCGGTGGCCGAGTAGAAAGACCGACACAGGAATAAAGGATGCACGCTTGTGCAGGTAGGTGACCAGCCAATGGGACAGCAGAAACTAGAAACACTACAGTAAATTAGAACGAGATATATATTTCTTAGAGACATAGTAATACTTAACTTTTACATAGCTCAGTACTGCAGAATGCTGATACATAGTTGAGCTAGAGGCCTGCCTAGTGTCTATCCGATAGCCAAGTCTTCACTGGTGCCTATCTGATTCCGAAGTGTAAACTGTTTCCAATCTCAGTCCCAAGTGAACGATGTCGTTCAGTGGTGGCCACGAGCGGGATCGCAGCAGAGGGCGCTCGTGGCTGACGTCGTAAGAACGCCGCGCCGTGCGTGCATGGCGGCGCGCGGCGAAAGTAAGTGGCGCGCACTTCATACTTGTGCGACACCACACCCTATATATGCTCTCTAACCTGTATCTTTCGCAGCGGATCGTCGTGTAAGGCTGTGTTCACAGTGGCTCCGACATCGGCCGCATTTCGATCCGACTCTACTCGAGACCATACAGTATGTTGCGAAGGTGAGTCACGTGTGGTGCCGTAGCAAAGCACGAGAAAGAGCTGTGCTTTGGCGAGTAAATTACAGTCGTTCCGGTGCGAATTATCAAATGATAGGACCCGCTATGTGATACGGTACATCCACATATTAGGAGGAGAAGCGTACTGGTCACCAACACTTTGAGTACGCTATACAGTTTAATCAATGCTATTACACAATGCTATTACACAAGTAATGATGCTTATGACTGAACTGGCCACTTTACGTGTGTTGAATTGAAATTTAAAGAGATTATAAGCAAAGAACAGGAAATGGCGTTAGTCTGGCCGGATTAGCTTCTTAAAATGTCGCAGAATTGTAACGTAAGTAGGCGGAAAGGGTACATATCGCGCAGTCTGGTCACCCTGACCTCAGCTGACAGCGCCTTGCAGTTACAGCAGATGCGTTAGGACGTCCGCACACGGGTCGATTCTCACGCACCGCGGGCGTGATTGTCCTTCACTCAGCTTGCGACTCCCAACAGGGAGCTACAAAACGGTGTCGGTTATTTCCTTCAATAACTACCCTGTAATAGTTCTAGTGATGAGAGGGACGCTGTGATGTTTTATTGGTATCGGCGCAAGAAAAGGATGACACAAAGTATGTTGTGGGTGCATCCGTACGTAGAGCGGAATATTCATCATCGGTTGTTCGTTGGTGCTAGAGAACTGCAATGGACTGATACAAAATTTTTAGCATTCTACAGAATATAAATTACGTGGCTTGAGAAAGTGGGATATGCCCGAAACTAGTCGCCATTTTTTTTTTTAAAGAAAGTAAATAAACATCAGCAGATCTGGTTGAGATATATAAAGAAAGGGTCTTTTCTTCAATATTTGCGTGCTGCAAGACACGACGTACTGAAAATAATTATCTATTACTAGCTTAAACCCGCGGCTCCGCTTGCTTGTTGGTTGATTATGATATATAAGCTATCTTTCAGTAGTGTGCTATGAGACTGGTTTTGAAGGATGAAATGAAATACAATACCTTCTTTAGAAATAAATATTTTTAATCAACATTATCAGGAAAGTAATTAGTGTAGATCAAATCACACGTAAAAATGCACTGTTTCGAAGAATCCAATGAGGAAATGCAACAATAATGATTGTAATAATATCACAGATCGATCGCTTGATGTAATGCGCGAAACGTCAAATCCATTTTTTAAAGAGATGTATTAAAAGAAAATTCTTTTTTACCGCTTTATTTATTTATTCTTCTATTTCCTTATTTGTATGCATATCTTTACAGAGGAAGAGCTGGTAGCACGCTTAGACCAAAGATATGGTCTGTGGCATGACGTTTTGCTGTATGTAACCTCCTTGCTATAGTCACAAACGTAATCGCTGGCCTTCAGTCGGAATTTTTTTATAATTTGACGACTTTCAACCACCATATCTTCCACACCCTTATTGCTATTGACATGGAACTGCTACGAGAGACTTCGGACAACAATTACACACAGACCATTCGTTTGCGTCCTGTAGTTTTCGCTGCAGAGCGAAATATTAACACACACGTAGAATTTTACATACACCGATAACTTTCCATCCCAATATACTCCATCCTTTTATTATTATCAACCATCAAGCAACAATGCAACCAATGAAACCATTTTCAAACAGTAAATATAATTTTCCGCATTTCGCTTTATATTCTTCAAATTACTAAATATCTATCTAAAACAGTACCTAAAACCCTCCTCAGATATAAATTAGTAACTGTACAAATATTTAAGTCTATTCGTCTTGTCGTCCGGACGTGATAAGCGTACACCGAACAGACATTCACATTCATATATATGTAGATAAATAGCTATCCGATCGCCATAAAACCTTGCCTAAAGTCTTCCCCGGGTAGACATTAGTAACTGTACTAATTTTTATCTCTCTATGTCTTGTGGTTCAGACGTGATAAACGTACACCGAACAGACATTCACATTTATAGAAATAGATGTACTTATTTATTAAAAGTTCATTACAGTGATAGCATGTAGATCTTATAGGCGCGTGACGCTCGAACTTTCCCGTGCACAGCAGGTCTGAAGAGACGAGCGTCGCCCGCGACGACTTGGTGACGTATACGAGACGCGTGCAAATCGGCCCATGGCGGGCTCCCGTTTACTTACGTGCGCAGTCGCGTGGGGACGGAATGGCGTCGAGGACGAGTCGCAGCCGCGACGAGTGCGAATCGACCCGTGCGCGGACGGCCTATAGTCGGTCCGCCGAAAGAACGACCCTGACAGTTCGCGCACGTGGGCCGCAGAGGGTAGGGGGGGTGGGGGGAGCTCTGGAATTCGTAAACGTTGCCGGGGTAACGGTGCCGCGTTGCCACCCTGCCACTCAAGGTCGCACAGGGTGGCGTGCTTCAGTCGCTGCAAAGCATCTGTCGCGTGTTCATCTTTCGGCTCGTTGTGTTACGAAAACAAAAGCCGAAAAATCATTTATGAAATTGATGCAATTGCTGAAGAAAGTGGTCATAGAGGGTTCGCCTTCCACCTTATCATTGCTATTTCAATGCAGTAGGACTCGTGTGGGCTAAGGTGAAATCGTAAGTTGCAGAAATAATAAACGTTTTTCATTAACAAAAGTAGAATTCTTAGTTCGTGAAGCATTGGGCAGTATTACTCCCATAAAATGGAACAATGTTGTCACACATACGTGGCACATCTTAGAAGAGGCATGGGAACGAGAAGGTACACTAGAAGAACGGGTAGAAGAATTAATAATATTAGGGGACGATAGTAGCAGTAGCGGCGGTGCATTGCACATGATGATGGCCGCGACTGATTTTTAATGTATAGTTTGTTTCGCAACCAAAGATCATTTACTGAAAAATTATGTTATTTTATTTCTACTTCTGTGTCCTATAGACTGTCGAAACTGATCTGATAATATTACTCAGACACGATACTATGGCAGTCACAGCGACCATAAATGAATGAGACAAAAACTCTTTTTATGTAAAGACAAATCATTTCACTGGAAGAGGCGGTAATCCTTATTTGTTTACCCTCTCGGCAGACTGCCACAATACAGTGTCCGAGCAATAACAGCGAGTTTGTGGAATATAGTTATAGAAGATGAAATATACAAACAAAATTCTTCACCTAGCGAACTTTGGTTAGAGACTAAATGATACATTATATTTAATGGAATACTGGAACATATGAAGTTTTAACTCGACATATATTTCTAAACCTTTTCTTTTTAACTGAAAAAGAGTGTTTTTATTACTTCGTGATTGTTCTCGTTCGTTCACGCTTTATTAGTACATAGCAACGGTTCCAAAATATTCGGCCGTGATATTCGTATGCCGGCGAACGACACGGCGTAACAACAAACAGCCGCGTAGCAGTATTGGCAACATAGCCGCTAGCTGTCAGAGTCGTTCTTCCGGCGGCCCGACTATAGCGGCAGGTGTCTCGTGAGGCGGCGCCTGCACCTGCCGCCTTGTCGCGCGCTCGACATCGCCTGGTGCCGCCAGTTCTAATTGCACGGCGCGCTCTTTGATCGCCGCCACAGACTCCTCAACCCTTGCTCCGCGCTGCAATTACCGCGCAGAAACCAGCAGGTGCATTACTCTACTGAACCTGCGCCTGTCTGGCCGTTCCCTGTAGTTCCATGCAGGCACCGCGGTGAAAAAAATGTTCAAATGTTTGTAAAGCTTATGGGACTTAACTACGGGGTCATCAGTCCCTAAACTTACAAACTACTTATGAACTACCTAATACTAATGACGGCACAAATATCCATGTCCGAGGGGAGATTCGAACCCCCGACCGTAGTGGCCGTACAGACCGTGACTGGAGCGCCTCAGTCTCCTCGGCCACCGCGGCCGGCGCACCGCGGTGACAGCGCGTTCCGTGAGAGGGCTGGGTGCTATCTCTAATAAAACAAACCTGAGCCAAGACCTCAACGATCAACGTCGAACAAGCACCATATCACGTCCGCAACGAAGTGATGTACCGCGGAGGGATCCATCCAAAATTGTCAATATTTCTTTCTCAGACAGAGTGTTGCTAGATATTGCGTTGTGGAGAAAAAACTATAGCCGGCCACGGTGGCCGAGGAGACTGAGGTGCTTCAGTCACGGTCTGCACGGCCACTACGGTCGGGGGTTCAAATCCCCCTCGGGCATGGATATTTGTGCCGTCTTTAGTATAAGGTAGTGTGAGTTGTGTCGGGGTAGCTCAGTCGGTAGAGCGCTTGCCCGCGAAAGGCAAGGGTCCCAGGTTCGAGTCCCGGTTCCAGCACACAATTTTAATCTGCCAGGAAGTTTCATATCAGCGCACACTCCGTTGCAGAGTGATAGTTTCATTCTGGAAACATCCCTTAGACTGTGGCTTAGCCATGTCTCCATCATATCCTTTCTTCCAGGAGTGCTAGTCTTGCGTGTTTGCAAGAGAGCTTCTGTGAAGTTTGGAAAGTAGGAGGCGAGGTACTGGCGGAAGTAAAGTTGTGAGGCGGCATCGTGAGTCGTGTCGGGGTAGCTCAGTCGGTAGAGCGCTTGCCCGCGAAAGGCAAAGGTCCCAGGTTCGAGTCCCGGTTCCGGCACACAATTTAATCTGCCAGGAAGTTTCAGTTCATAAGTAGTTTGTAAGTTTAGGGACTGATGACCCCGTAGTTAAGTCCCATAAGCTTAACAAACATTTGAACATTTTGAACAAAAGCTATAGGTTAGGTTTGAAGACGCTTAGTCAAGCACATATAAAACCACCATAGAATTGCGAGTATTGGTCTAACTATGTACATTGTTGTGTGTAGTTGTATACTTCAGAGTATGACAACAAAACAACCTCTGGATATAGTTACCAAAAATTCTCACTGATAGCAGGATTAAGCAGGACGGACAAAAGGTGGCTCCAGTTGCAACCACTGTGTAAGTCGGTTGGAAAACAATAAAACCTAATGTGGAGGCAAATGAAGCCACTATGTCTCAAAGGGTTAAACAGGTGCGGCGCTATAATTCGCCTGTGTTGCCCTATGGGCCCTTCTGAGTTCATTCACGAAACTTTATTGTGGTGGGTTGTATACAGGTGGTGTATGTCCCTCGCCCCGTCGCGCAGGCTGTTTGTTTACACTGCCACTATGCAGTGCGGCGCTCCACTCTGTGACGTCAGCACGCTGCTGTCAGCAGCCAGCGGCTCTTGCCACTTATGCCGCGGTGGAATGACAGAACGCTTTAAGCAGGCTTTCTCCAGAGCGAGCGGTTGCTCCCCATTGGAGGTTCGAGTCCTCACTTGGACATGGGTGTATGTGTTGTCCTTATTTTAAATAGTTCGTAAGCGTAGGGACAGATAACCACAGTAGTTAAGACGCATAGATTTACAAAAATTTGAGCATTTTTTGCAAATTCGTCATTTTCCTATTCCACACACATATGGTTCACGAAGTATGCCTCCGTGTAGCCGCCGTCTATTCGCGTGATGTTCAGGGTGACAATTATTAAACTATACGAAACAAAACATACAGACTATGGCGTGGACACATTTCGAATAGTGATATTCTGCACGACCCACTGAAGTGTCGGAACATCGATGATGTCTGTGCACTGCTATTGCATCGACTGCACGCCGAGCAGCGCAGCGACGAAACTACGAAGTCTGACAGGCGCCACCACGCAACGCCAACTAGGAGAAGACGCGCGCCCATGCTTACCTAGAGTAGCGCTCTCTTCATCACTGACTTCAGCAGCCACACTGCCTGATCAAACCCAGACAGTCGACCATCAAATCCACGAGCAGCAGACACAAACATGTAGCATCTTAGCATATTTTATATACATACTTAATAATCTTCCAGTTGCCATGCTTCAAGCTTGAAGCAAGTTAAATATTTGGTTTTGTTCTCTGATGAGAATGGAGCCGATTGGAACAGCCATCCGCGGTGGAGTACCCGAACGGTCTAAGGCGCCTCGCTGCGGAGCGCGCGGATGCTCGCCGTCGGAGGTTCGAGTCGTACCTAGGATATGGGTGTGTGTGTTGTCCTTAGGTTAGTTCACCTTAGTTTAAGTAGTTTCTAAGCTACGGACTGATGAGCACGCAGTTTGGTACTATAGATTTACAAATATTTGAACATTTGAACTAGAACAGCCAAAATAAATTTGGAAAGACAGGTGGACGGAAAAAGACCAGAAGGAAGACCTCGAATCCGATGGATGGACTTGATTAAGGCTGAGCTAGAGACCAGAGGATGGACAGTGGACGAGTTCTCCGTGAACAAGTGTATTTGGACAGGACGAAGTGGAAGAGACTCATTACCAGCACCTGGTAACTAGAACTGTTAAATGATGATGATGTTGTTGTAGAGTAACATATTAAAATATTTGATTTGCGAATCACCCTGTAAATTTTATAATAAAGAAAAGAATCGGCACTGTTTTCGTGTTCACGGTTGAATACAATGACGCATCAAAGGAATAGCGAGATGGTAATAGGTGTCGGACTTTAGGTTATTTTTGATGTTTCAGCTGTTCTTCTGTTCCTGCCCCCCACCCTTACCACCCCTTTATTGAAGCGAATTAAACAAAAATACTTCTCAATTTTTGCGAGACTAAAGCACATTTATTCATTTCTTATATCAAGATACATATTTATTGTACATACATGACAATAAGAATGTTTATCTTGTAAGTCGTACGAAATTTGACAGTTTCTTTTATTCCCTGGATGAATGAAATCCCGTAAGAATAAATTGAAATTAAAAAGATGTTTCTGTTGTCAGGCATTTTATAAGATTCTGATATTTTGATACAGGAGGAGGGAACGAAGCTTGAATTTTAACGTGCCGTCGACAGAGTGGTCATTTGAGACGGAGCTTACGCTCGGAGCATTTTGGTGAGGATGTGGAAGGAACCATCCTGGAATTTGCCTGGAGTGATTTAGGGAAATCACGGAAAACCTAAGTCTGGATGGCTGGAGGTGGATTTGAACCACCATCCTTCCGAATGTGAGTCCAGTGTGTTACCACTGCGCCACGTCGCTCGGTTTTTTACATAATAACTTCATACTGATGTATGAAAAGTTTATAGCCCTTTGCTAATGTTAGTTTAGGATGCGACGGGTGGCAAAGGACGAACTTCAGCATTACGTAAACAGTTGTTACTTCTGCATCGCGTACCCCGTCTTAAAAGCCCCGAGACCGTGACGAATGCAACTTCGGTAAAACCAAATTTCGTGTAGAAGGTGTCAACTGTTCCAATCATCACTCAAATTTGCTAAAAGCAAACCGATCCGGTGGCATAAAGCCACCGTTTCAGATGATGAGGCAACACTGTACAGCACAACAAATGAATCGTTCGCGGAATTTAAGAGCCGTGACACGGCCTTCATTAAACTGTCAGTCAATGTGGGCGCGTGTTTATGCTCACGTTAACGAGCGTCCTCGTCCGTAGAGTTATTGCCTCGCTTATTGGCTATCAGAGAGAAAGGGGGGAGGCAGGGGGAACCGATGGGTTTTATTTGTTTAATTGCCCCTACGTCTGTTGTACCTGCATGTGACTACATTCCATTAGAGTATCGACAATTCTGAGATGTGCTAATAGTGTCAGATACTACGGAAGGAGTGGATATGCATATTTCATTCGAAGTGAAGCAAGATATAACATGCAACTAAAGAGCACACATAAATGAGTGAACACGGTTAACTTTTGAGACTGGAACGTTTCGTATACGAGGCGTGTTGACAAAGAAAGGTGATTTTACATTTTTAAGAACAAAATATTTATTTATTTATTCATCAATATTAATGTTCTCCCCTTCAAAGTAATCCCCTTCAGATACAATACACTTGTGTCAACGCTTCTTCTAATCTTCGAGGCACCTCTTATAAGCGCTTTCTGGTACAACTTGAAGTACTTCCAGCGATGCAGTTTCTATTTCGTCAATCTTTGCAAATCTTTCTCCTTTCCTAGTTCTCTTCAGTTTTGGGAACAAGAAAAGCGACGGGGACAAATTCGGTGTATTTGGTGGCT
Organism: Locusta migratoria; assembly: GCA_026315105.1. Taxonomy (NCBI): domain Eukaryota; kingdom Metazoa; phylum Arthropoda; class Insecta; order Orthoptera; family Acrididae; genus Locusta; species Locusta migratoria. The sequence continues at coordinate 154,796,004 of CM048745.1, read as the reverse complement.
GAGGCATGAGTGTCATGTTGTTTTTGGGTAAAAAATAAAAACTCTCACAAGCAACGATGAATGAGTAGGTGCATTCTCGTGATGCAAAAGCCATTAATTGTTTTACCACAATTCCTGACTTTATTTCGAATTGCTTTTCGCAAACGGCACATAACGTCAAGGAAACAGTTCCCCACAGACGTTTAATGAACAAAGTAAGAGCATATGGTCTATCAGACCAATCGTGTGATTGCATTGAGGAGTTCCTAGATAACAGAACGCAGCATGACATTCTCAATGGAGAGAAGTTTTTCGAAGCAAGAGTGATGTCAGGTGTGCCACAGGGGACTGTCGTGGGTCCGTTGCTGTTCACGATATATGTAAATGACCTTGCGGATAACATCGGAAGTTCACTGAGGCTTTTTGCGGATGTTGCTGTAGTATATAGACAGGTTGTAACAATGGAAAATTGCATTGAAATGCAGGAGGATCAGCATCGAATTGACACATGGTGCAGGGAATGGCAATTGAATCTCAATGTAGACAAGTATAATTTTGCTAGGAATAAATAGAAAGAAATATCCTGTATCATTTAGTTACACTATAGCAGGTCAGCAACTGGAAACAGTTAATTCCATAAATTATCTGGGAGTAGGCATTAGAAGTGATTTAAAATGGAACGACCATATAAAATCAGTCGTCGGTAAGGCAGATACCAGACTTAGATTCATTGGAAGAATCCTAAGGAAATGCAGTCCGAAAACAAAGGAAGTAGGTTACAGTACACTTGTTCGCCCACGGCTCGAATACTGCTCACCAGTGTGGGATCCCTTCCAGGTGGGGTTGATAGAGGAAGTAGGAAAGATCCAATGGAGAGCAGCGCGCTTCGTTACAGGATCATTTGGTAATCGAGAAAGCGTTTCGGAGATGATCGATAAACTCCAGTGGAAGACTCTGCAGGAGAGACGCTCTGTCGCTCGGTACGGGCTTTTGTCGAAGTTTCGAGAACATACCTTTAGCGAGGAGTCTAGGAGTATATTGCTCCCTCCTACGTATATCTCGCGAAGAGATCATAAAGATAATATCAGAGAGATTAGAGCCCATACAGAGGCATACCGACAATCTTTCTTTCCGCGAACAATACGTGACTGGAATAGGAGGGAGACCGATAGTGGTACTCAAGGTACCCTCTGCCACACACACCATCGGGTGGCTTGCGGAGTATGGATCTAGATGTAGAAATACACCTTATTGAGCGTACGACCTTCAGACAAAAATTCACGGTGCACTACGCCACGGTAATAAAAATAAAATAAAATAAAGTAAAAAAACAGCAAAACTTTGAAATTTAATCGAACCTGGATTGCCTCTTCGGTTTTGGCCCTCGGGAATGGTTCCATTGGGTAGATCGGTAGTTTCGACGTCATAACCGTAAACGCATGTTTCGTCACCAAACCAGGATCATTATCGATGTCATTCAAGAGTTCCTGAGAGATGGTCATGCGACAGCTTTTCTGATCAAAATTGAGCAGTTTTGGAACGAACTTCGCTGATACACGTCTCGTGGCCAAAACATCCGAAAAAATTGCATGACACGAGCCGACCGATAGCCAACGTCTTCAGCAACTTCTCTTACGGTAAATCGGCGATTTTCCAAAAAAAAAAATTCATCGCTCTGACGTTACAATCTGTTGTTGATGTACTGGAGTGTCCAGAGCGACGTTCGTCGTTCGCATCCTGTCGACTTCTATTTTTTCCCCTTTTTTACTTACAGAAGACACACACTATGCCACTGTCAATACTTCAAGTGTTTTAGAGCACTTGATTCCATTTTTCACACAAAATTTGATGCAGATTCCTTACTCCATTTTTATAGTAATAGAAAATTGCCGAGCAGGCTAAAGTACGTTCTAACTGTTGAAAATAAACGAAGTATGATGTACCACTTGAAACTGCGAACATATTTTCGGGACACGTGTACCAAAGCAACAACGAAAACATCATATTCACAGACTGTTGTGTCGGTTCTTCAAACAATATTTTATGAATGAAACACACAAGGTAATTGTGAGATATTCTGCAACTTTACGATCAGGTTTTTCAGTAAGTTTCTATTGTTTCAGTTTGTATTTCTTAAGATAATGTCGTAATTTATTATATTGTCGCATATTTTATCAATGCCAGGAATTTACACTACAAATTCAGTTGTAATAATTTCCCTCGGGTTAGTTAGAAAGCTCTTTCTCACGCTTTGCTACGGCATCGCACGTGGCTCAACTTTGCAACATACTGTGTGGTGTCGACTACAGTCGAACAGAAATGTGGCCAATATCGGAGCCACTGTGAACACACGACGATCCGCTGCCAAAGGTACAGGTCAGAGAGGATATATAGCCGGCCGCGGTGGCCGAGGGGATGCAGTCTGCTTTCGACAGCGCAGCGGTGAGGACGGACTGTTTACGTCCGCCGCAGTGTCTCGCGCGTGAGCGGTTATTTACTTCTCGTAGTCTTCGCGAGTGTTACTTCATATAGACATAGAATGGCTCATTCGTACCGACAGTCTACAATCAAGGTCAGCTTTAATAATGAATTTGCACGACCGAAAGCATTCGAAGTGGAAAGATTCATCCGTGAAGAGATTAAAATTGATCCACGAGAGATGATTGGAATACACTTCTCCATTATAAGTAGTGTGGTCTACGTAAAACTGATCAACGACATGGTATGTGACAAGATTGTGCGAGAGAACAAAGACGGACTAAAATTCAAACATTCTGACGGAAATGTCGGAGCAGTGACAATTGATCATGCAGGGCTGGGATTAAGAACCGTCCGAGTTTTTGAACTACCTTTCGAGGTACCGGCTGACATCGTGACAAAAGCTGCAACCCTATGGTAGAGTGCTAAGCCACATAGCAGAAAAATGGACAACCTTTACGACGTACCCAGTTCTTAACGGCGTACGACAAATAAGAATCGAACTGACAAAACACGTGCCGTCTTATCTCACGATTGGAGGCTGCAGAGCAATAGTAATCTACGATGGCCAACCAAAAACATGTTCAGGCTGTGGTAAGGAAGGTCATGTCCGTTCAGAATCTCTTCAACGGAGAATTTTTCAGCTACCAACAGGAGAACCTGTACCAACATCTACTGCCACGACCCTCCCTCTCACATATGCAGAGGTGTTCACGAAGAACGTTCACTCAAAAAATGACATCACCCAACCACTATAACATTCTGCCGAAGGTTCAGCGGCAGCGAACGAAGACACCTTCAAGGAAGAGTTAGCGTCTCTCCCCACAGAGATGCCGCGAACGATCTCTCCACCAGAGAGACTCGAACAGAACATGGAAATCGACAGTAGGGTGGTGCCAACAGCCGCCTTCGTCCCCGTCAGCAAAGAGGACAGCGATGAACAACCAAATTCGGATGCGGAAGCCCATGTCCGTAAGCAATGATCTCCAAAACGACATAAGAAACGGCGACTCACCACGTCAGATGTCTGCTTACAACGTACGACCGGAGACAGTGAACAAGTTGAGGGGGGAGGTGACCACGCAGAGGTTACCGTGACCTCTCATCAAGAAGGTCAACATCCCGATAAAAAGAAAAGCCACGAGCGACCTGCAGAGTATGACAACGTAGTACTGCCTGCAGCCCACTACCAGTCTGCTACTGTGGAAAAGACGACACAACAGGAAGGGGTGGAGAAGACTAAGATGACGACGAACAATTCACAAGGCGATTGGTCAGAGGACACTGGAGATGACCCGATGACGGCCGCAACAGGCGACGGGGCAGCGGCGGCGCCCCTGCAAAGTTAGACACGCATTTAACGCCAGCGGATATGACGAGGCCCCACGACGTGTCAGTACATCAGATGACATAAGCTCCCATGGGCGACACACACATGGCGGAACGAAGACAAGCATACCGATTAGCCTCCATAAATATCAACACCATAAGGTCGCGCATTAAAATGTCCTTACTCAAGGAGATGCTGATCGCGGCGGACATCGATATAGTCCTACTTCAGGAGGTGTACGTTCAAGATTTTCCGATCATCTACGGGTACGACGCATACATCTCACATGCCTCCGAAACAGGCAGCGGCGTGGCAATAATTCTTAGAGAAGGCATAGAAGCTGAGGATGTTCTACACCTACCTTCAGCAAGGGGATCAGCGATGACGGTGCTTGGTGTCAGACTCATTTACGCACCATCCGGAACAGACAAGAGACGAGATCGTTCCCGCTTCTTTTCCGAGGAAATTGCACCGCTCTTTCAAGGACGACACGACTGTTTCATCTTCGGCGGTGACTTTAATTGTGTACTTGCCCCGAAAGATCAAATTCCTAGATACACAACGTGCCCGGAACTATGGACGATAGTGCGTGATATGCATTTGGTTGACACATGGGAGCATGTGCATGGCCTACGTCAAGGCTTCACCCATATGACGAGTCATTCCGCTAGTCGCCTCGATCGAGTTTACGCAACAAATACTCTCAGAACAGATATCGTGGATGCAGAACTGTGGCCTGCAGCCTTCCCCGACCACATAGCATTTATATGTACCATCTCTCTCAGGAGACAGCAGATGTGGCGGAGCCGCGGTCCTTGGAAACTGAACGTCGCCCACCTTGACAACCCCGACTGACGCAGTGCCATCGAAGATACATGGACATCATGCCTAAGACGTCTCCAGGCGTATCCCACGACACTACGTTGGTGGCTGGATTGTGCCAAACCAGCAATACGCCGTACTTTCATTCGCTACGGTCGTGAACAGGCAGCGTGGCGACGGCAAACGATGAACTTTTACTTCACTGTGCTACGTGACTGTAATAACCAGGCACGTTCTCCGGAGAGACAGACGACAGTACAACAAGCCAAGGCCAAGATTATAGCCATAATGAGAAGCCACCTCGAAGGAGTAGCAGTCAGGGCAAGGGCACTCGACCGAGTCATGGGAGAACAACCATCCATGTATCATATCATCAACGAACGTAAGCGTCGAAGAAGAGGCCTGATACACGTACTGGACACTGAAGATGGCAGACATCTAACTACGCAACAAGAAATAAGCACTACCTTTGTCGCATACTACACTCAACTATACACAGCGGTGGATTCTGACATGGCGATAGTTGACGAAGTTTCTCAGACAATCCTTGGCACCATTGACCTGGCGGCAGCGGCACAGCTGACGGAGGATATAACTGAAGAAGAAGTAGTGGAGGCTATTGGTAAGGGAGCGGTGAATAAATCGCCTGGACCAGATGGACTCCCACTGGAATTTTATCGGGCATTCCGACGTATGATAACACCCATATGGACTAGTATTTGCCGTGAATTGATGTCTCCAAATGTGCCCTTACCACCGTCCTTCGTGGAGGGACTTATCATCCCGATACACAAGCCATCAGGTCGCTCAAGGATACGGGACTACCGACCATTGACGCTTCTGAATTGTGACTTTAAAATAGTCTCCAGACTCTAGCTTCGCGCTTCCGAAGTATATTGCGCCAAGTGATATCACTCGATCAAACGTCGCTTGGCGGAGATGCCAACATTCAGACAGCACTCGGCGAATATCGCGATGTGATCGCACTGGCCAAGACCTGCCGCCTTCGCGGAGCCCTTGCGTCGATTGATTTTGATCGGGCCTTCGACAGAGTGAGCCACACCTATCTGGCAGCAGTCATGAAGCACATGCGATTTCCACAGCCCTTTATCAGTGTTGTGATGCGGCTATTAAATAATGCCTCCTCCAAGGTGCTCATCAACGGACGGACGACAGCACCCCTCACCATATCAAGATCGGCTAGACAAGGATGTCCACTTTCGACAATTTTATACGCCATAGCCCTTGAACCACTACTCTGTGGCCTACGTCAACGATTGACAGGGTTGACAATGAGAGGGCACACATTCAAATGTAACGCGTATGCAGACGACCTGGTGCTCATGGTACGGACTGACAACGACATGCAAGAGGCTTTAACTTGGATCAACAAATATGGAATGGCTACAGGCAGCCGCATCAATGTGGATAAGTCAATGGCCATGAGTATCGGTGACGGGGTACCCTTACAACTCAAGGATACCTTGAAATGCTTAGGTGTTGTCTTTACCAACGACGTGCGTCACACAGCAGCTTACAACTACAAGAGACTTCTACAGTCAATCCGGACAGGTCAGAGGGAATACTATACGGTCTTTGGACATTATCCAGCGTGTCAATTATGTTAACACATACATGGCGTCACGAATTCCTCACCTTGCTCAAGTCCTTCCGATGCCGACGGTGATAGCACGGCGTATATTGGCTGCGTTCGGTAGCTTCGTCAGTGCGGGCCTACTCTTCAAAGTTAGATATGAAACCCTCACCCTCCCGCCCGGCAGGGGAGGTTTATGTCTTGCACATGTTTATGATCGAGCAGTGGCACTATACATCAGCACCATGTTGAAGTTGTGGAGAAGACCTCACACATCTCTGATAGGACTCTTAATAGAAGAACTAGCACCGAGGTCGCAAACAGCACCGGTGGCGGTGCAGCACATCTCACAGTCATTCCACCACATCTGTGCCTTTTTTATAGAATACAGTTACGTTCAGATGACACTGCCGGAAAGCAGACCTGCGACGGCTCGCGACGTCTATCGAATCTTAACGGCCACAACAACTGGCAATGTTGTCGAGAAGAAGTATCCAAATGTTGACTGGCTGGTGGTATGGCGATCGATACACCACGTTTCCTTGGATACGGAAACACGTGCCATGTGGTACCTGACAGTTAATGGCAAACACGCAACACGATCTAGACTCCACTCTATACATCTGATGGATTCACCATTATGCCCCCAATGCCGAGTCCTGGACGACGACGAACACCGGTTAACATGTGGCCCAACAGCAGAAGTCTGGCGTTTAGGGCAACAGACAATAGCTTTCTTTCTTCGAGTGGGGCCACAAGACATCAGACCACGTTCCGTGTTATTCCCTGACAGGACATACTATCCACGAACTAAAACGAATGCAGTAACATGGATTCGAGCACAACTGGTGCTTTATTTATTCAGAGATACCCCGAAGAATGTATTAGACTTTTGGATCTACTTAGAAGAACGACATAGAAAGATTGTACATAATCCTAAGTATAGACAGTATTTTTCTAATTTTTTTATGGAGTGCGTTTCAGGACCCGCCGCACAGCTGGAACGTCCCGGGTAGGAGAAGTTAAATTATTAAATCGACGAAGAATGAACGAAAGATATGAAAACGGCAACTAATCCTAATGTTCGAGAAGACGTACCCGGGCGCTGGAGCGGCGATGGAATTGGAATAACACTTTACACCGTGCTGCGTGTGTGTTTATTTATGAAATGCGAGAAGGCAGTTAAGTTTCTGTAAGGGTTGTGCGCACGGTGAACAGATTTAACATTACATTAAAAAAATTGCAAAACATAAATTAAAAATAATAAAACTGTATAAGAAGCAAAAAAAAGGGGGGGGATTGAGGCGCTCCAGTCACGGTCCGCACGGCCACTACGGTCGGGGGTTCGAATTTAAAGAGAAATACTAAAATGAGCTCTTACATGGAAATTAAGCATTTCCGGACCCATGTCCACATAACATATTTTCTTTCCTTGTGTGTCAGGAATGTTTCCTGAAAGTTTGGCCGTACCTTTTTGTAACACCCTAGCACAGGCTAGGATGCCATCAAGTTTTAGTATCTACAATAACGGAATACTAGTAAAAAATTATCAAAATATATGTTATATCCTCTGCCTTATAAGCCTTCACGCATCACAAGGAATTTCTTCTGAAAGACACGCCAGAACTTCCTCATGCTTTAATCTGCGAGAAAACATTTCGTGAAACTGAAATAAAATACGACGAGCTTCAGCCACAGTGGTTTCAAACGAAGCCACCTCAGTAAATACGGAAAAAGTACATGATTTTAATTATTATCGCAATACATATAGCATGTACTTATACAAGAAAGTATTATGAATTTCTTGCCGGCCGCGGTGGCCGAGGGGACTGCGGCGCCCCAGTCACGGTCTGCACGGCCACTACGGTCGGGGGTTCGAATCCCCCCTCGGGCATGGGTATTTGTGCCGTCCTTAGTGTTAGCTAGTTCATAAGTAGTTCGTAAGTTTAGGGACTGATGACCCCGTAGTTAAGTCCCATAAGTGCTACAAACATTTGAATTTTGCCATCGATTTATATGGGAGAGGGACAGTAGCTGTAGCAGTGGCAGTGGTAGCGGGCACCCTCCGCCACGCACCGTTTGGTCGGCTGGTTGCGGCAGGCGCGCCATTGGCACACATTCGCCGCCGGCCGTGACCTTGCTTCTCCTTGGCGTAGGCCCTGCTTTCTCCTCTCGGTTCACCGAACCGTGCGGCGCAGTGCTCAGCACGCTGGGCTCCAATCGGGAGGACGGCGGTTCGAGTCCGGCTCCGGCCACTCTGATTTAGGTTTTCCGTTTTTGTGTCCCAGCCTCGTCGCCGCTTTTGTGTCTCGTTTCCGTCGTAGGTGTCGGTGGCCGAGTGGAATGAGACAGACACAGGAATAAAGATAGCACGCTGGTGCAGGTACGGAGGGGAGCAGCCAGAAACTAGAAACACTAGAGTAAATTAGAACGAGATATATATTGCACAGAATTTATACAATACTTAACTTTTACATAGTTCTTGACTGCGGAATGCTGATACATAGTTGAGCTAGAGGCCTGCCTAGTGCCTGTCCGATAGCCAAGTCTTCACTGGTGCCTATCTGATTCCGAAGTGTTAGCTGGTTCCTATCTCAGTCCCAAGTGAACGGAGTCGTTCAGTGGTGGCCACGAGCGGAGTTGTAGCAGAGGGCGCTCGTGGCTGACGTCGTAAGAACGCCGCGCCGTGCGTGCATGGCGGCGCGCGGCGAAAGTAGGTGGCGCGCACTTTGTACTTGTGCGACACCACATCCGTGATTTCGATAAATAGCTCCAAGCAAAAGGGCATTTACCTGTGTTAAAAATATGGTTCCAATTGTGGTTATTAACAATTTAAAACGATTTCCAGAAAACACTCAAATACCGTAATGCCGGTATGGTTCCATTCAAAGGTCATTTCCAACCCGTCTTTAACAATAGCACGCCGAGCTGTGCTCCGCCTGTAATTTTTATTTTATTTCTATTTATTTATTTGTTTATTTAGACTGATCAGATTAGGGCCATCAGGCCCTCTCTTACATCGGACCAGGGTTTTACACATACAGTATTTCTTTACATGTTAGTTACCTATAACATAACAATGACTTTTACAGATAAACAATTAATAACATAATTTATACATGTTGATTACATGTAAAAGGATGTAAATAAAAGGTACTGACTTAACGCTAATAGTATTAAAACTAGTAGTACCACCTTCTGCTGCTGTTGGTGTAATAATAGAAGTAACAACATTGATATTATCAGATACAAGGTGTACTTTTGAATACATCGAGACTGGCGAATTCTGACAGAAGGAAGTTAAGAAAGCTGTACCTGTCGAGAGCAATGGCAGTAGGAGAATATCTGGGAGGAGGAATGGATGTGATGTACCTTGACCGTAGGGTGTTAAAGACTGGCGTAATTATTGCCTTAGTAGATAACCCATTAACTGTCGTTTGAAGCTGGCAGTGTTATTCAGTTCTCTGATATACTGAGGTAGATTGTTCCAGAGCCTGGTTCCTGCTACTGAAAAGGATTTTGAGAAACCGGCTGAGTTCTGTTATGTTGATCAGATAAGAGTTCATATGTTCAAATGTTTGTATAGCTTATGGAACCTAACTATGGGGTCATCAGTCCCTAAACTTACAAACTACTTATGAACTAGCTAATCCTAAGGACGGCACAAATATCCATGCCCGCGGGGGGATTCGAACCCCCGACCGTAGTGGCCGTGCAGACCGTGACTGGAGCGCCTCAGTCCCCTCGGCCACCGCGGCCGGCCTCAGATAATAGTGTTAAGGCCGAGGAAAGATATGAGGGACAGTGTACGTTGATAAGAGAGTAGAGGAAACGGAGTGTATGAAAATCTCTGCGCTTGTCAGCACGGAGCCAGGATAGTTGCTTATAAGATGGTGAAATGTGATCAAAAACACGGATGTTACATATACATCGAACGCAGGCATTCATGATTAGTTCCAGACGTCGTGAGCTTTCCCAAGAAAGACCTTGCAAGATAACATCACTGTAATCAGTAATTGGAATTACAAGTGTTTGTATAAGTTTCTTTTTAAGCTCGAGAGGAAAAAACTTCTTATATCTCTGTAGGGCATGAAGAGATGCTGATGCCTTCATACACACGGCGGCTGTGTGCTCAGCCCAATTTAGTTTGTCGTCTATTATCACTCCCAGACTTTTTGCCGAGGGCGAAAAATAGATAGGTGTGTCATTTAATATTAATATTAATGTCCACGATGACGACTGGACGTCGCGCCCTTACATCTTTCTTCTCGGTCTCCTGTCTGAGAAATCGCTGGGTGCAATCCTTCGTAGCTACGCAATCCTTTCAGTATGGTACTCGCGATTTTCTGCCGTCACAATAACGCCTTATGTAATTTTTAAATTTTTGCAATTATTTTTGTTACTGTTGTTGTGACGGGACGCATACAGTTTGATCAAATAGCTTAAAAAGATAATAGCGGAAACTCCGAGGCAATTACATGCGTTTGGCAGGCGACACCGCTAGCAGTGCCATCTGCTAGCTCGAGTTGTACGCTCTACCTGGCTTCACGTCTGCTTCTCCGAATTTTAATTTCCCTGCGTACCGCGTTTAATATTGTTGTGCCATTTAAGAAATTATGTTAGCTACTAATTCATTTAAGGTATAGGGTTAAAAAGAAACTAGAGTGATCGGTTCTGTACAGTTTATTTGGGTACAATTCGAACTGAAAATAATCTCTATATATAAAAGGAAGTGTCCCGATTGACTGACTGACTGACTGATTGACTGACTGACTGACTCATCATCGCCCAGCCCAAAACAACTGAAGATAGAAACATGAAATTTGTGGAGGGTGTTGATCTTACTCTGAAGGCGTCATTTAAGAAGCGGTTTTTCGATATTCCGTCCGTAAGGGGGTGAAATAGGGGATCAAACGTTTTTTGAAAATACTTAGCTATTTAGGCAATTTTGAAGCTAGAACTACAAAATTTCGGATTTTAATTCAGGGTTCGAATTTAAAAGACACGTGTTTTGGCATTTTTTTGAAATTCGATAAATAAGGGGGTAAAATAGATGACGCCAAAAATTGATTTCCAAAAATATGTTGCTCTTAACTCAAATTTTAAGCTACAACTACGAAACTTCGGATATGAAATCTTGGTCAGGATTAAAAATCCATGATTATTAGTATTTTTGGAAATTCAACAAGTAACAGGGTTAAATAGAGGATTAAAAGTTATTTTGGAAAACACGTTGCTATTGATACAATTATGGAGCTAGAGCTACAAAAACAGATATTTGTATAGTTGGTTAGACGTTAAAAAATACGTGTTTCGGTATTTTTGGAAATTCAACCATCAACGGGGTTAAATTGGAGAGGGGTTCTTTTCGAAAAATGTTGCTATTTAGGCAGTTTTGAAGTTAGAACTACACATTTTCGGATTTGGAATCGCGGTTCGAATTTAAAAGAAACGTGTTTCGGCATTTTTTGAAATTCAACCAATAAGGGGGTAAAATAGAGGACGCAAAAATTGATTTTCAAAAATATGTTGCTGTTAACTCAAATTTCAAGCTATAACTACGAAACTTAAGATATGGACTCTTGATCAAGATTAAAAAGACACGAGTTTCGGTATTTTTGGAAATTTAAAAACTAAGAGAGTAAAAGAGGGGATCAAAAATTATTTTCGAAAACACTTTGTTGTCAAGACAATTTTGGAGCTGTAGCTGCAAAAATTGGTATTTGTATTGTTCGTTATGATTTAAAAAATACGTGTTTCGGTATTTTAGGAAATTCAACCATCAAGGGGGTTATATTGGAGAGGGGATGTTTTTCGAAAATCTTTTGCTATTTAGGCAATTTTGAAGTTAGAACTAGAAATTTTCGGATTTGGATTCGGGGTTCGAATTTAAAAGACACGTGTTTCGTTTTGTTTTTGAAAATTAGACTAATAAGGGGGTGAAATATGGGATGCACAAATTGATTTTCAAAAATATGGTGCTGTTAACTCAAATTTCAAGCCATAACTACGAAACTTAAGAAATGGATTCTTCATCAGGATTAAAAAGAAACAACCTGTGCAGACCAACCAGCTTACGCATACGAAGCAGCGGGGTTTAGCTAGTACAATATATAAGTTTCAATCTTATACATCTACGCACACTTCGTAACCATTTAGGCCTATTTGGGAGTTACTTTTCATAACATGAGGCTACTCTAATTTGTGATGCTGACGAATCATTTTTCTTATTGACAAATGCCTTAATTGGAATTGCAAAATATTTTTGCCAACAACAAACAATAACTGTTACACACGCCTCTTAATTCGGCAGATTCATTTATGAGAAAGGAAACAAACTTGCTTCTCACACCATAAGCGCTTTCAACAACGTACTTATCAAAATTTTGGCTAAACATTTCTGACGTATTATTGGACATACTCTGAGCACAACTATCGGGAAAAAGCATTTTGTTTGAGTCAAATCTATTCATCTGTATATAGAAGTTGGCAACTTGTAGTTCATTATCATTATATTTTGCCAGAGCCATTTTACATTTTTCGAATTCCAACCCACTACATGCCCAGCCCGTAATATAATTTCTCACATTTGTTTCGATATGTTTACTTTCGCTGATACTGATATCAGCATGCAGACATACATTAACACGTCTTCAGCAGACATTTCACTCACAGATGTATTGAATGGAAGTTTTTTCAATTCATTTAATTTTACAAGGAATACTGCTACGTATACTTCTCAGTTACTGTCTTGACAGGAAGACAGTAAACTATTGACCTCTGCTACCAGTGAAGGTATCGTGCTGGTGTTTTACAGCCTCCTCTACTCGCAAATAACAAATTACAACGCACCCTTCGCTTAACAAAATCTTATTTCTAAAATATTTTTCCACACAATAGTCTGAGCTTTTATTCAAATGCTCGGTACTGTACTTTTCCAAAATTTCATCTAAGTCAGCTCTTCGAGTAAGAATAACCCACAGGCTGCACCTACAAAAAAAATTCTAGAAAAGAAGGTAAATCAAAGCGTAAAAGCAAATGATCTGAGTAGGCCTAATAGTTGTCTGCTTAAGCTATCATACTTACATATCTTTATTTTTTGGAAACCTGAAGAATTATTTTCGAGCGCTTTTCTGTTTTCAGTTATTACAACCGTAGATAGGACATATACTTCCTCTTCCAACCATTTCCTAGTTCTGTTGTTGTTGTGGTCTTCAGTCCGGAGACTGGTTTGATGCAGCTCTCCACAATACCCTATCCTGAGCAAGCCTCTTCATCTCCACATAAGAACGGCAACCTACATCTGTCTGAAACTGCTTACTGTATCCATCTCTTGGTCTTCCTCTGCGGTTTTTACCCCACACACTTCCCTCCAACGCTAAATTCACAATTCCTTGATGTCTAAGAATGTGCCCTACCAATCTATCCCTTCTTTTAGTTAAGGTATGCCAGAAATTTCTTTTCTCCCCAATTCTGTTCAGTACCTCCTCATTAGTTACGCGATCCACCCACCTAATCTTCAGCATTCTTCTGTAGCACCATATTTCAAAAGCCTCAATCCTCTTCCTGTCCGCACTGTTTATCGTCCATGTTTCACTCCCATACAAGGCAACACTCCACACAAATGCCTTCAGAAAGGACTTCCTTAGGCTTAAATCAGTATTCGATGTTAACAAATTTCTCTTTTTCAAGAACGTTTTTCTACCCATTGCCATTTTGCATTTTATATCCTCTGTACTGCGACCATCATTTGTTATTTTACTGCCCAAGTAACTATCAACTGAGAAAGTCTTCCATCTGTAAATATGTAAAGCGGCTGTTCACGCCCTGTGTTAGTTGACAACCCGAGCCGCTAGGAGGTGCTCGGGTGCGCTGTCGCCCGCTTCACGGCTGAGTTTCCGCTATTATCTTTATAAGCTATTTGGTTTGATACACAACAAAATGTTTGTAAACCTATTGGATCAAACTACTATGCTCATGAGTCCCTAGACTTCTACTTTAATAGCTTACACTAAGGGCAACACACACACACACACACACACACACACTCACACCCATGCCCGTACGAGGAATCGAACCTCCGACGGCGAGCAACCGCGCGCTCTGCAGCAAGTCGCCTTAGAACGTACGGCCACTGCACTGCGGCGATAGCACAACTAATATATATATATTTCTTCATTTGGAAAAATACACGTTCCGATACACAATCCGGAAGTGGGAAAATAACACAAAATCATCGACGTCGGACGTGGAGACTATAATGAAATTAAACAGTTCGAAAAAAAGAAAAAATAGGTGCCGGCCGCGGTGGCCGAGGTGACTAAGGCGCTCCAGTCACGGTCAGCACGGCCACTACGGTCGGGGGCTCGAATCCCCCCTCGGGCATGGATATTTGTGGCGTCTGTCGTCGTAGCTAGTTCGTAAGTAGTTTGTAAGCTTATGAACTGATGACCCCGTATATAAGTCCCATAAGTTGTACAAACATTTGAACATTTTGAACAAAAAATAAGTGCCGGTACCGTATTTGTTGTCGTTGTGGTTTTCAGTCCGACGACTGCTTTGAAGCAGCTCTCCACCCTACGATAGCCTGTGCCAGCCTCATCATCTCTGAATAAGAGTGCAACCATTTGAATCTGCTCACTGTATTCGTCTCCTGGTCTCCCTTTGCGATTTTTACCACCCACACTCCATGCAACGCTAAAGTGATGATCGCATGATGTCCCAGACTATGTCTCACCAATCGATCCCTGCTCTTAGTCAGTATGTGCCAGAAACTCCTTTTCTCCTCAATTTTGTTGAGCACCTCCTCATTAGTTACCTGATTTACCCATATAATCTTCATGATTCGTCTGTAGTACAACATTTGGAAAGCTTCTATAATCTTTTCGTCTGAACACCTTATCGTCCACGTTTCACTCCCATACAACGCTGTACTGTAGACAAATACTCTCAACACTCACGATCTTGCAGTTTTCCCCCCTAAAACATCCAATCAACAACAAATACTCTCAGAAACGAGCCGCAGTGGAGTAGCCGAGCGGTCTAAGGCGCGTCGCTGCGGGGCGCGCGGTTGCTCGCCGTGAAGGTTCGAGTCCTTCCTGGGGCATGGGTGTGTGTGAATTAGGTTAGTTTACCTTAGTTTAAATAGTTTGTAAGCTACGGACTGATGACCACTCAGTTTGGTCCGATAGATTTACAAACATTTGAACAGAAACGACTTGTTAACCCTTTGCTGCACATCAAATTAAATTTTCATCAAAATCATCAATTGTTCCACACAAAATAACAAAAGAGACAAATAATGTGTCTACGTAAATTTATTTTCAAAAAAAAATGTTCAAATGTTTGTACAGCTTATGGGACTT
Source organism: Locusta migratoria (assembly GCA_026315105.1). Classification (NCBI taxonomy): domain Eukaryota; kingdom Metazoa; phylum Arthropoda; class Insecta; order Orthoptera; family Acrididae; genus Locusta; species Locusta migratoria. The sequence continues at coordinate 154,780,436 of CM048745.1, read as the reverse complement.
AACTACGGGGTCATCAGTCCCGAAACTTACAAACTACTTATGAACTACTTACGAACTAGGACGGCACAAATATCCATGCCCGAGGGGGGATTCGAACCCCCGACCGTAGTGGCCGTGCAGACCGTGACTGGAGCGCCTCAGTCCCCTCGGCCACCGCGGCCGGCATTTATTTTCAGAAATTTGTTTCAAATAATTACAAAATTTTGGGTGGTATTCTCACAATACCACTAAGACATGAAAAGGCGAAAAAGCTAATAAAATAGTGGTATTGTGAGAATACCACTGTGGAGCAAAGGATTAACATTTAAACTAATATTAGGTGTCAACAAATTTCGCTTCTTGAGAAACGCTTTTCTTCCCATAGCCGTTCTGCCTTTGTATGTCTTCTTTACTTTGGCCATCCAGAAGTTATTTTGCTACCCAAACAATAAAACTCATCTACTACTTTTAATGTCTCATTACCTAATCTATTTCCTTCCGCAACACCTGATTTTCTGACACTGCATTTCGCTACCCTTGTTTTAATCTTTAATGTTCATCTTATAACCTCCTTTCAAGACACTGTGTTGTGCTATCAACTGTGTGCTTCCCGGATAATATGACAAAAATTAAAGTCCCTAGCGCGGAGCAGAAGTCCATAAGCGGGGCGAGGTAGGAGTTCCAGCGTAGCAGTCCAGCTCCACGGAGAGGAAACGGCGAAGTCAGAGAGCGTAGCAGTAGCCTGTAGCGCAAAGTAGTTCTAATGGCACCCAGGACAGTACCCGAGGCGAACTAAGCTCTCTGTACTGCGGTGGCGTTCTGTAAAGCCTGCTGGGACCACAGGTGAGGGTGAAAGGATATCGTTCCCTGTGGTTTGGTTAGCCCGTACCACCCGGAAAACATTGTCCGTATTAGTGTACTACTGGACTGTGTCGCTACCCGTACGTAATTTCGGTTCCGAAGCTGTAGGCACAACTGTGTTTATGGAGTTGCGCCGTTGAACGTGGGCAACTTGCACGCCTCTAGAGGTTGCGGGTATGCCGGCTAACAGGGGCCGACGGCATGCCGCCATATTAATTCTTGCTTTTCACCGTTATGTATTCAACCAGCCCTAAATTCACGATGCACAAATTAATAGGTATATCCAACACACACACACACACACACACACACACACACACACACACACACACCAGTCACAATGAATACATACAATGATTTGTTTAAAGAGAACAATTAAATCATAATGTGTTCAAATGATCAATTTCTGTAAATCTAAGGGAACAGACTGCAGCTGCCATCGGTCCCTAAACGACTTAAACTAGTGTTTATATTTAGAAACAGCGACAGGCCGCAAGTATGGTGTAAAGTGTTTATTTAATGAAACCATGATCATTAAAATCACTCCAACCGTTTTGGAGTTATAATTCATGTAAAGAAACCCGACATTCTTTTCTTTGTTTGGATTTATATTTTTATTACTATTTTCTCGGAAATATTTGTAAAAGTTGGCCGATAAACTGACCAGTCTGGTTTTTATTTCAATAATTTCTTTCACTTTTTCGCATTTTTATAAAACCAACCGGAATAAATTCAGTTAAGGGATTTTTTTTTGAGGGGGGGGGGGATGGAGGGTGGGGAGGCACGTTCGCAATCACTCCCAATAATCATGGATCATAATTATGATTCATGATTTTATATAATTTTTTATTTCTTTATAAAAGGTAATTTACTGCGATATATTCATCTCTGGATGAAATAACAAACTCAAACCATTCTTCGAATCTCCATTAAATGACTTATTATGCAGAGTACATAGGGATGACAAGCAGAGATTTCAAAAGACCATACAAAGAACACGTCCGATGTTGGAAATGTGAAACTAACCATTCCACATTTACCGAACACTTAGAAAAACACATTCGTTACCTAACCAGTATAGACTAATACATGAAAATCATCAGGACCAACAACCAGAACAAACTCGTTAGCCGAACCCAAGAATACTACCATATCCAGCAAGCTATAGCCGAGAAGTACCAATTAATAAATGAGAAAACAAAATCCATGAAAATTCACTGCTAAACTTAATGAAAGAAATTAGATAGTAATTAGAAAAGAGAACTTTACACAGACACACACTAGCAGGGGTAAAATAAATAATACAACTAATTATAATACTAGAGCAATACATTTCAGTATTTTCCGCAATTACATATAATGCGCGCGCGCGCGTAGTTTGTAAGCCCAGGAACTGTTGACAGAGAAGTTAAGTCGTATAGATTTACAAAAATTTGAATCACACACACAAATATATATACAGGCACCACACATACATAACGTAGATAATGTCGTGGGAAAGGCGAACCAGAGACTGCGTTTTATTGGCAGAACCCTTAAAAGATGACCTACAAAAGAAACTGCATACATTACGCTTGTCCGTCCATTTTTCGAGTATTGCTGCCCAGTGTGGGATCCTTATCAGGTGGGTTTGACGGAGGATATCGAAAGAACCCAGAGAAAGGCAGCTCGTTTCGTATTGTCACGATACAGGGGAGACAGCGTTACGGAAATGATACAGGATCTGGGATGGGAATCATTACAACAACGTCGCTTATCTCTGGGGCGTAGGCTACTTACGAAACTCAAATCGCCAACATTCTCCTCCGAATGCGAAAATATGTTCTTGACTCCCACTTAACATAGGTAGGAAAGATCGTCAGAATAAATGTTCATATGTTTGTATAGCTTATGGGACTTAATACGGGGTCATCAGTCCCTAAACTTACAAACTACTTATGAACTAACTAATCCTAAGGACGGCACAAATATCCATGCCCGAGGGGGGGATTCGAACCCCCGACCGTTGTGGCCGTGCAGACCGTCACTGGAGCGCCTCAGTCCCCTCGGCCACCGCGGCCGCCATCGTCAGAATAAAATACGCCGGCCGCGGTGGCCGAGAGGACTAAGGCGCTCCAGTGACGGTCTGCACGGCCACAACGGTCGGGGGTTCGAATCCCCCCTCGGGCATGGATATTTGTGCCGTCCTTAGTTGTAAGTAGTTTTTTGAATAAAATACGAGAAATCAGAGCTCGAACGGAGAGATACAGGTTTTCTTTGTTCTTGCGCGCTATTCAAGAATGGAATGGGAGATAAATAGTATAACGGTGGTTCGATGAACCCTCTGCTAGGCACTTAAAGGTGATTTGCAGAAGATCCCATGTAGATGAAGATGTATAGAACACACGCACATTCCAACAGTTGGTAACAAAAAGACATCCAACAGTTGGCAACAACATCGTAGACAAAAACATCACACGAAGAAAATGAAATATGCCAAGTGCTGGAAGAAAGAAATACAACAACAAACAACATTTATAGAACAGCATCAACGAAAACTAAGTTTTAATAATATTAAAATTTCATCAGTCGCACTTAGAAAACGCGCGAGAACTGTTTATAACCTAAACTGCTAAAAACGTAAAGAAACTAAATACTGTAACACATAATCATGTCAGGCCACTGGAGATGCCTCGAAAATAAAGACGAAACACGTATGACAAAATAATTTGTTTTATAGATGTATTAACGGTTCACGTACATAAAAAGGCCTTTCGGCCCACTTTAGGTTACGGTAGTAACACTAAAAGTGGGCCTTTCCGATAGTCTTTTGACAGCTCAAAATTTAAATGAAAATAACGGCTTAACCATTCATCTGACACGAAAATTGAATAACCGAATTTGTAGATGAGAAAATTCTCTACAACTTTGCTCTCTTATGGTTTTTTCATATCTCGTAGCGTTTCAAAGGTATTTGCAAAAATAACGACGATTTTGGGATGTATGTATGTCTGTCTGTCCGTAACGTGTTCCCTGTTTTCAAGACGAACCGTTCAACCGATCAGCACCAAATTTTACAGACATGATTGTAGGCCGTCAGAGACCAGAACCTTCCTTTTTTCAAATTTTTCGGACAAAAAATACGGTAGAAATACCAAAATAAGCCGTTTGTAATATAATTGTAACTGAAAACGAACCGTTCATCTGACACGAAAATTGAATAACCTAATTGGTAGAGGAGAAAATTCTCTACAACTTACCTCCCTTATGTTTTTGTCATATCTCGTATCGTTTGAGACATAGTTGCAAAAATAACGACGTTTTGACACCCTCCATTGAATTAACAAAAACCAGCCGTTGGCAGATGTCACGTGACATTCCTTGCCCAGAACTCTCTCTGACATACGCCATCTTGTGTTGCGTATTTGATGATTTTCTTATTGTACTTACACGTTATCATTTCAAAGCAATGGCGCACTGAAGAATTAAGAAAAACACATCGTTCTTCGTACGATAAACGACAATCTCGTGTCTACAAATGCCATATTAGCATCAGTTAAGAACGGCCATCAGTAGTATGAGATTAAAGGACTCATCTTTTGATTGATAGCCGTAGCGTAGTGGGCAAAGCGTTACATTATGACGCTAAAGGTCGGTGGTTCGCAACCCGCCAGTACATTTTTTCCCTAATGGGTTTCAGACACTCTTATTAATTATTTTTTTATTATTTCGATTATTATTTTGGTCCAAAATGTTTGCAAAAGCCTGTAAAACTACAAATCTAAAGTGGGCCGTAAAACACGTCAGTGCGATTTTTTTGTGTAAGTAACCTAAAGTGGGCCACAAATGGAAAGATTTTGTGAGACAGAGAGAGAGCGAGAGAGTAGCTGTGGTAGTTTAGTGTCGCACCGCGACGGTATTCAGGATCTTGGGCTTGGTCCCACAGTAGTCGTACCCGCGCCACGGCAGTAAGCTAGGAAGACATAGTGCGCGGAGCCAGTGGCTGTCCCGTGCTTTCTAGGCGGGCCGTCCTTCTCGCGCCGTGCTTGCATTTCCCTCGGGTGCGCTCCTTCTGCGCGAGAGAGCCTTTAGAAATAGGGGAGAGGCGCTTCCTGAAAGCAGCCTGGAATCGCTCGCCGTGGCCGCTCACGTTTCATAGCTCGGACCGCAGGTGAGAGCTTCGCACGTGGATGTCAGCTCACTGCTTGCAGCACCGGTCCAGCACACAGTGTAAACCGCCAGGAAAGCGCGAATGAGAAACCTAACGATTGCAACTGGAAAAGCAAGCGGTGCTTAGTTTTCGTGTCCGGGCGACTTTAAGCTATGCTCTCAAATCCTTGTCGTCTGTTCTAAAATTTTCTGGCCGATGATAGATTACGTCAATAGTTATGTTGTTGTAGTCTTCAGTCCGCAGACTGGTTTGATGCAGCTCTCCACGCTGACCTGTCCTGTGCAAGTCTCTTCATCTGAGAATACTTTTTGCAACCTACATCCCTTTGAATCTGCTTACTGTATTCGTCCCTCGGTCTCCCTCTACGATTTTTACCCCACGTACTTCCTTCTAATGCTAAGTTGACAATTCCTTGATGTCTCAGAATGTGTCCAACCAATCTATCCCTTCTCTTAGTCAGGATATGCCAGAAACTCCTTTTCTCCCCGATTCGGTTAAGCACCTCCTCATTAGTCACGTGATCTGCCCATCTAATCTTCATCATTCCTGTGTACCACCACATTTCAAAAGCTTCTATTATCTTTTTATCCTCCTTATCGTCCAGATTTCACTCCCATACAATGCTACACTCCAGAAAAACGCTTTCAGAAACGACTTCCTAACATTTAAATTAATATTGGATGTTAATAAGTTTCACTTCTTTAGAAACGCTTTTCTTCCCATAGCCATTCTACATTTTATATCTTCTTTACTTCGGCCATTAGAAGTAATCACGCTACCGAAATAACAATATTAATCTACTAGTTTTATTGTCTCATTACCTAATCTAATTCCTTCAGCACCGCCTGATTTTCTGACATTGCATTCCATTACCTTAGTTTTACTTTTGCTAATGTTCATCTTATATCTTCCTTTCAAGACACTGTCCATTCCACTCAATTGCTCTTCCAGATCTTTTGCGGTCTCTGACAGAATTACTATGTCATCAGCAAACCGCAATGTTTTTATTTCTTCTCCCTGCACTTTAATGCCCTCTCCATATTTCTCCTTCCATTCCTTCACTGCCTGCTCAATGTATAGATTGAACAACATCTGGGAAAGGCTACAACCGTGTCTTACTCCCTTCACAGCCTCTGCTTACCTTTCTTGCCCTTCGACTCTAATAACCGCTGTCTGGTTCTTATACAGGTTGAATATAACTCTTCGCTCCCTATATTTTACTTCTGCTACCTTCAGAATTTGGAATAGTGTATTCCAGTCGACATTGTCTAAAGCTTTCTCCAAATCGACAAACGCTAAAAACGTAGGTTTCCCTTTCCTTAGCGTATCTTCTAAGATAAGTCGTAATGTATTGCCTCTCGTGTTCCTACATTTCTCATAAATCCGAACTGATCTTCCCCAGGTCGGATTCCACAAGTTTATCCACTCGTCTGTAAATAATTCGTGTTAGTATTTTGCAACCATGACTTATTAAACGGATAGTTCTGTAATTTTCACACTTGTCTGCACTTGCTGTCTTTGGAATTGGAATTGCGATATTCTTCTTGAAGTCGGAGGGTATTTCCCCTGTCTCATACATCTTGCATACCATGTGGTACAATTTTTTCATGACTGGCTCTCCTAACATCAGCAGTTCAGACGGAATATCATCTACTCCAGCGGCCTTGTTTCGACTCAAGTCTTTCAGCGATCTGTCAAATTCTTCTCGCAGTATCATATCTCCTATCTTATCTTCCTCCACTTCGTCTTTCATTTCTAGAATACTGCCTTCAAGCTTATTTCCTTTGTATAGACCCTCTATATATTCCTTCCACAGTTCAGCTTTCCGTCTTTGCTTAGTACTGGTTTTCCGTCTGAGCTCTTTATATTCATACAACTGCTTTTCTTGTCTCCAAATATCTTTTATTTTCTTGTAGGCGGTATCTATCTTTCCCCTAGTTATGCATTCTTGTACGGTTCTGCATTTGTCCTGTAGCCACTCCTGCTTAGCCAGTCTGCACTTCCTGTCAATCTCATTTTTCATACGTTTGTACTCCCTTTTTCCTGTTTCACTTGCTGAATTTTTATATTTTCTCCTCTCATCAATTAAGTTCAGTATATCCTGCGTTATCCAGGGATTTCTATTAGGCCTTGTCCTTCTGCCTATATGATCCTCTGCTGCCTTCACTACCCTATCTCTCAGAGCTACCCATTCTTCTTCTACTGTATTACTTTCCCACGTTTCAGTCAATCCTTACCTAATGCTCCCTCTGAAACTCTCAACCACCTCTGGTTGCTTCAATTTGTCCAGGTTCCATATCCTAACCTTTCTAACTTCCTGCAGTCTCCTAAGTTTTAATCTGCAGTTCATAACCAATAAGTTATGGTCAGAGTCTATATCTGCCCCTGGATATGTCTTACAGTTTAGAACCTGGTTTCTGAATGTATTCCTTACTATTATAAAGTCGATCTGGTACTTTCCAGTGTCTCCTGGTGTCTTCCACGTATACAGCCTTCTTTCATGATGATTAAACCAAGTGTTGGTGATCATGAAATTGCGCTCTGCGCAAAATTCTACCAAGCGATCTCCTTTTTCATTCCTTTTTCCCAGTCCATATTCACCTACATTTCCTTCTCTTCCCTTTCCTACTACCGAGTTCCAGTCCCCCATCACAATCAAGTTTTCGTCTCCCTTAACTTTCTGAATGATTTCTTTTATCTCCTCATACATTTTTTCGATATCCTCAGCATCAGCCGTACTAGTAGGCATATAAACTTACATTACAGTGGTTGGTGTTGGCTTCGTGTCTATCTTTAATACGATAATGCGTTCACTACACTGTTCATAGTAACTTACCCGCATTCATATTTTCTTATTCATTATCAGACCTACTCCTGCGTTGTATTGATAACCCTGTACTCACCTGACCAGAAATCATATTCATCCTGCCACCGAACTTCACTAATCTCTAACATATCTAACATTAACCTATCCATTTCTCTTTTCAAATTTTCTAACTTACCTACTCGATTAAGGGTTAGAACATTCCACCCTCCGACTCGTAGAACGCCTGTTTTGTTTTTCTTGATGACGACATTCTCCTGAGTAGTCCCCGCCCGGAGATCCGAATGGGGGACTATTTTACCTCCGGAATATTTTACCCAAGAAGACGCCATCATATACTCATACAGTAGAGCTGCATGTCCTCGGGAGAAGTAACGACTATAGTTTCCCCTTGCTTTCAGCCGTCCGCAGTAACTGCATGGCAAAGCCATGTTACCTGATGTTACAAGGCCAGTTCAGTCAATCATCACGACCGTTGCCCCTTTAACTACTGCTGCCCCTCTTCAGTAACCATACGTTTGTCTGGCCTCTCCACAGATAACCCTCCACTGTGGTTGCACTTATGTTACGGTTATCTGCATCGTTGAGGCAAGCAAACCACCCCACCTCGGCAATGTCAGTGGTTCAAGGGGGTAGGGACTTTGAGCTATGCTCTCAAATCCCTGTCATCTGTTCTAAAATTTTCGGGCCGATAGTAGGTTACGACAGTAGTTATACTTCGATTAAAATTTCTTGCTAGTTGTCGTTCGTCACGTGTCGCTACAGTGTTGCCACATAGGCAGCTGTCTATGCCTCGGTTTTTGTTTCTCTTTTTTTCTAAAATATACAAAATAAGTAATTGTATTTGAAATGACGTAATTTTTTGTAATATTTTACACCATCTTCTATGCTCTGTTTGATCCTTTCTTCGAACTTTCCACTTTTTTGGGATATATTTCACCATTAACTACAACTAATCCTATACTGACTTTCATATGAAAATAAATATATAAATACTAGTTTAAAGCCCGCTGCTTCGCATGCGTAGGCTGGTTGGTCTGCACCAGTTTCTCTCTCTTGATATAAATTTTCATATATATAGCTTAAGTACTATCATAATGAAATGTTGTGATACTACTTGTAGCCTCGGCAAAATGGTCGTGCGTATTGAGGCGCCATGCTGCGGTGCGCGCTGCTGTTCGCCGTCGGGGGTTCGATTCGCCCCTCGGGCATGGGTGTTTGTGTTGTCCTTAGCATAAGTTAGTCTATGTTAGTTTAAGTTAGTTTATTTAGTTTGTAAGCCTTGGGCACTGATGACTCCGTAGTTAAGTCTCTTAAGATTTACAAACATTTGAACATTTGATTTTACTACATGTAACCCCCCTATGGCACCTCTTAATAGTTGAATTTCTAAAAATACCCCAACACGTGTCTTCAATTCCAACCAATTATGCAAATATAATTTTTTGTAATTCTGGGTTCAAAATTGGCATAGTAGCAAAGTAGTTTCAGTAAATGTTTCATCCCCTATTTCACCCCATAAATGATTAATTTTCTGAAAATATCGAAACACGTGTCTTTTTAATTCTGACCAAGAAAACGTATACCAATTCATATGGTTGTAGCTTCAAAATTGCCTTAATAGCAAAATATTTTCGAAAAACATCCCCTCTCCAATTTAACCCCTTTGATGATTGAATTTCCAAAAATACCGAAACACGTATTTTTTTAAATTCTAACCAACAATATAAATATCATTTTTTGCAGCTCTAGCTTCAAAATTGTCTTGACAACAATGTGTTTTCTAAAATAATTTTTGATACCTTAGTTTACCCGCTTATTTGTTGAATTTCTGAAAATACCGAAACTCGTCTTTTTAATCCTAATCAAGAGTCCATACACTAAGTTTCGTAGTTATAGCTTAAAATTTGAGTTAACAGCAACATATTTTTTGAAAATCAATTTTTTGCACTCCCTATTTTACCCCCTTATTGGTAGAATTTCAGAAAATGCCGAAACACGTGTCTTTTAAATTCGAACCCTGAATTAAAATCCGAAATTTTGTACTTCTAGCTTCAAAATTGCCTAAATAGCAACGTATTTTCAAAAAAAAGTTTCTTCCCCTGTTTCACCCCTTTACGGACGGAATATCGAAAAATCGCTTCTTAAATGAGGCCTACGGAGTAAGATCAACACCCTCTACAAATTTCAAGTTTCTATCTTCAGTGATTTGGGCTGGGCGATGATGAATCAGTCAGTCAGTCGGGACATTGCCTTTTATATATAGACATAATACATTATCAGTTTTTGACCGCCATCTTGGAGACACCTTTTTTGTAATTTTTGTTCTAAAGTCTTCATCAGAAACCTCGAAAATTCCCTGAAAATTACTTTTATGTGAATGAAATTACTGTAGTGAACATAGAGCCCGCCATCTTGGATCCGCCATTTTCTATTTTTCACTTTTTGAACTCATTCTTCATCAGCAACCTAGATAATTCCCTAAATATTACTTTTATATGTATAAAGTTTACATTGGTGTACATAGAGTCCGCCATCTTCGAGCCACTATTTTTTCATTCACTTTTTGATATCATATTCTTAATCAGAAACTTCGTCAACCCTTACATACTAAGGATGGTAAAAATTCAACAACTCCTTATATTTTGACCAGTTTTTGGGGTTCTGACCACTGTGGTCCAGTCGATGCTCGTTTTATAGCTGAGCTCTGTGGGACTCAATTAACATACTGTCCAGTCTAAGTCGTACAAGAAGATTAAAAAACAACCTTAATCCTAGGTCAACCACAGATCTATTTGTGTCGCCTCGCGTGACCCACCGAGGCAGCGCACAATCCGTCTGGCTTGATATTCTTAGCCTAGGCCTGTGACGTACGCTACAGCGGACCACCTCCATTGGCAGAAATGTCGATACTTGGTCGCCAGTGGACAATCCACATTGCGTTTCACGTGTATCTCCATATTCCCAAGCGGCGATCGTGTTTCTGGGTAACTACGTACGTTGCTAAGGAACGCGCCAGTCGATACTAACCTGACCCACACATCGATATTAAAGGTCACGCACGCAACACGCAGCGTAATTGACCATATCAGCCACGACTGCACCGTACGACTCCTTTCACATCTCTTTGCAGAGGTGCGCATCGACGGGCTGCCGTACATAAGAGCTAGAAGGTCGTATTTCGTCGACATACGCAGCGCTGCCTAACTACAACTTGGCCCATTGTGTTGTCTATCTCGTGTCCTGTAGCCTTAATTTCACACTTTACGCACTGCAATTTCTCTGTCTGGGCTCGCAAGTTGTGGGCGAGCAGAAACAGGTCGTAGCTATAGTCAAGGTCTCTAAGGCGAGACATCGGAAACCATTTAGTGGTAAGGTCAGAGACACGTGAATGTGTTTTATCGACTCGGTAACTGCGTCGCGAAAGATGGGTCGAGCATAGGATTTCCATTATACCAGATTTATGGAACTTCCTGTCAGGACAAGACCCAATTTTGTCCCGATTTTGCAAAATGCTGTTGAGGGCTTGGCTCAAGTACTGAAGTACCGCCTCTGTTAGCGCAACATGCTTAAGAACCCTAAGGTAGTTTTATTTATGTCAACAAGTTTATACTGACAAGGTCATCTGACAGATAGCGTTGTATGTTCCGTATCCTGTAGCGACGACGCTACGTCTAGCGCCATAATTCCAGAAAATACGAGAATTCTCCAGTAGTACTGGTTGGAATTAGCACGTTACGGATCGCGCGGCCTCCTGCGTCGGAGGTTCGACTCCTTCCTCGGGCATTGATGTGTGTGTTGTCCTTAGGTTAGTTTAACGTAGTTTGTAAGTCTAGGGACTTATGACCAAAGTAGTTTGGTCCCATGCAATTACAAACATTTGAACTAGCACGACGTGAAAGAATCGGGCAGCTCCCACCTGAATAGCGATTTGATAAGACGATTCTATCTAAACTCAATACGAACAACGAATACAAGTTTGAATGGTGTTTACTACTGGTATATTAGATGTTTAGAGTATAGTGGCGTGTACTTCGATGACTGAAGTTTTACTGTCTGATGTTTAAAACGTTCAAATGTTTGTATAGCTTATGGGACTTAACTACGGGGTCATCAGACCCTAAACTTACAAACTACTTACGAACTACCTTACACTAAGGACGGCACAATGGGGGATTCGAACCCCCGACCGTAGTGGCCGTGCAGACCGTGACTGGAGCGCCTCAGTCCCTTCGGCCACCGCAGCCGGCGTCTGATGTTTACCCTCTAATTTAGTTATCAATACTGAGTGATTACTTGCACCTTATGAAGCAAAACAACATTATCAGGAATGAAGTTTGATTCCATATCTAATCCACATGCTCAGCGGCTATTGTGATGTGTGGATGATGGACACCAATCAGTCGCGAATATTTATTCTCACAAATCTAGATTTTGGTCATTGTGTTGTTGAGATTACGTAGAAAGTGAACGTAATCCAAAACTTAAAGATTGAAATATTAAACGACGTTTTAAGCACCGAAATGGTCACACGGTGATCGAAAGCTAGATTTGCGAGAATAAATATATATTTCCGACTGATTACTGTTCATCGTACAAAAATTTCTCAGCAGTGTCTGATGCAGTAATCGTAGCGTCATGCCAAAAATCTCATTAATAAAAAGGAGATACGTGAATCCAGTCTTAGAATGCAGACCATCGACACTGCATACACTTTCAGCTGGTCTATCATAGCTTCCGAATACGTCTAAGGGTGGAAAGAAAAAGTGTCTCTTGGGAAGAAAGAGCGTACGTATCAGAAAGCTTTGTGTGAGATTTGTAGCTGTGTCGTCTCAGTAACTCGTGGAGGTAAGGCAGATGTGAGGCATGACATTTATCCGAAGATTCATACAAATAAATGCTCAGTAGCTTCGACAACAAAGCCTATTTCTACGTTTATGATTAAAGAAGATACCTTGGAAGATTTGGTTGCTAGTGCTTCAGAACTGACAACAGCTTATTAAGTTGATTGGTTCGTTTGTGATCTGAAGGAACCGAACAACCACGTTCGTCGATCCCCAGGTTATAAAGTTGTCGAGCATCATCAGTCTACTGTTAAAATTATGCAAGTATTTGTTTTCTATTAGCGTACTTAACGCCACCGTGGAAAGAATATTTTGCTGTTGTCGGCACATTGGTCTGATGAAATAAATCGGCTGCTGCTAAGGACTGTGGAATCTTACACGGCTTGATTAACTACAAGCTGAGTTGCATGGAGCTTTATTAATACGTAAAAGGGAAAAGAACTTGCTGAAACAGGTGAAATTTTCCGAAAAAGAATGGTGTAACAACTACTTATTCAGCAATTACGTCCATGTAATTGTGTAGTAAATAAAACGTAATTACATTAAAGAAATTTCTTATCTCATTTTTACACCACGAATCTCATTCTTTACTGACAAGGTCCCAGTTAGATATTCCAACCCTACCAAACATGAAATTTAGCGCATAATGTGTAAGGAATATTGAACCTCGTCACAGCTAGCAACACGTCTGTAAATCTAGTGAATTTCGCCTCAGTATCAAGTTTAGGATATTTAAAACTGATTTCAAATCACAGCACTTCTCCGGGAGTGAATAATACAAGTTGAAATTAAACGAAGTACTCGTCAGTAAACTAGACGTATTCTTTAACAAATGAACGTCATACGAATCTAAAGGCCGAAGTTAATGCGCAACACTAATCTTTGGAAACCAGATACCCACACATGTGCAGGGAAAGGAGATTAAGCGTAAATGAACACTAAGGCAAGAGCAAGGATGGCTTGGGACGGATTTCTTTGCTGTCTGGATCTTATCGCAGCAGCGAACCTTACAATTGTCAGTTCCTGCTGGGGCCAAAGAATAATGGACAGCAGTGCACATGAAATACAGGATGACACAGACTAGCAAGAACTTTTGAAATCAGTAGTGGCAGAGGTGAGCAGGTGGCAGCACTGCTGGTCAGTGACCTTGAGCAAGTAAACACACTGCAGTTTTAGTGACCAAACCATGCTGTGGATCGTATAGCAACCAGTGAAATTTCATTTTGAAGTAAAAGCCGCCTTGGTTACAAAGCTGTTTATTGATGCTTATTATGACGAGTTTCGTCCTAACGGAAAGGCATTATCTGATTGAAAAAATGTAACACAAGAATTACTACAAACGGAAGACATGTATAACAAGGGGGGAGGGGGAGAAACGTTACTAGGAACTAGACTTGCTCATAATAGTTCACGATCGGGAGCGCTCACTTTAGTTCGCGGCAGTGCCGCGAACTAGTTTGTTCCTATAGTTCGTCCGCTCCCAGTGACGGCTGAGCGGCGTGGTCTGCGCAAGCAGGTGGAGGGAGAAGTTCCCCCACCTAGCTGCTTCATGCGCTTGCTGCTTGAGCCGCTAACGATATCACGCAAACCAAAAGAAACAGTTTATGGATAATTTCTCGCGTTTAAGTTTAGAGTTATCTCTATATCTTGGCATTATGGAATTTATTAGTCAGATATTGCAGAGTGCAGAATACTTCAAAGCAGAAATTTTGAATCAATGAACCATGTAATCTAGCAGGCAGACGCTCACCTCGAAATGGGTCTCGTCAGCAGAAGGCAAGCACGTGATTTTTAATTCTGTTCACGACCTATCGCGCATATTTTAGTTCGCGACCTATCACGAATATTTTAGTTCGCGACCTATCATGCGTATTTTAGTTCGCGACCGGTAGATCTCCTTTTAGTTCGCAGCTCGGCCGCTCGGTTTGGCTTTTGCTACCGCTACTAAAACTACAGCTGAGCTGTATCTCAGCTCGAAATGACGACAACTGGCAGAAGGAAAACAAGCGATTCCGCGCGCTCTCGCGTCCTCTCTATGTTACCCGTCAGTCATCGGTAAAAGAGCAGACGAACTAAGAGGCGAGGGATCTGCGAACTAGTTCGCGTAGTTCGCCTGTGGGAGCGCTCTTCCGAACTAGACCGTTCGCGAACTACACTAGACTACTAGGCACTCTTCCTGGTGTGACATCATATGTTGGCTTTAGACACTGAACGTTAAAAAGACGTCCTAAAGTATGTTTGCATTTTCGTAGGTTTCATAAAACTCTGCAAATGATGGATTAAAAAGATTAGAAAAGGAATAGACTCCGTGTTGATGTAAAAAGGACATAGATGATGCGGAATTACCTTAAAAAGGGCGGTGGTACATTTAAATACAAAATAAGCCCACCACAGGCAGGAGCTAACATTTCGGTGCCTGTGTTCGCAAACTGTAAACATGGCCTTATTTTGCGTCGACGTGCTGCACCGCACTTTTTCAGGTAATTTCACAACAGCTGTGGCCTTTTTACATCAATACTGCGTCTTTTCCTTTCCTAAACTTTTATGGATGCTTGCTGCGTTAAAGATGGGTAAGAGCCCATAAAGAAAGTTTACGCGCGTCTTTTCCCTGTTTTAACATTTTCGTAATCACAGAGCACTGGGACGGGCAACAGTGTGCGTAAGCCACTAAAATGTTTCACGGAAAGAGTGATTGCTTGGAAGCTGCGCAGGAGTTCCAACGTTTTTACAACTTAGGAACATCGTGGTGCCGTTCCGTCAAAACATGCGATAAAAAGTGGGGTTAGTAACTCTGAAGAGAAGGGACCCGCCGTAAAAAAGAAAAAGTAGCCCGCGTCGTTCAGTTCGCGAGGAAGCAGCTGCGGTTGTAATGTCCCGGGAGAGCGTCGCAGAATTCTTCATTTAGATTTTCGGGTAAAGCAATGAAAACAACTAAGGACGTGAAAAAATGTAACATCGCCTTTACTAACCGTGTCAGTGCGCAGTTCACTTGTGCACAATGCAATTGTTACCTCAGTCCGACAGTGCTTATCGTAGTGTACGGTATTACAGTGTTCTTACGTGAACAAAGAATACAGATTAGTGTAGTGAAAGTGCCATGGATCCTCAGGCTTTGCAATGGATACTGACACGCTGTTTGTCTCAGTGGCAGGGTATTCTATGGATTGATTTGTTTGTAAACCTGTTGCACCAAATTGATAAAGAAAAGACATTTTTTAAATATGCACCAAAGCAGCTTTGGTGCATATTTAAAAAATGTCTTTTCTTCAATATTTAAGAGCTGCAAAACACGACATATCAAAAACATTTGATTAAATTGATAAAGTCATCAGTCCTTAGACTTTACTTAAACTTACACTAAGAACAACACGCCCACGCATACTAGACTTTCGCATAATAGTTCACGATCGGGAGCGCTCACTTTAGTTCGCGGCGCTGCCGCGAACTAGTTCGTTCTTTTAGTTCCTTCGTGCTTTTAGTTCCTACGCTCCCAGTGACAGCTGAGCGGCGTGGTCTGCGCATGCAGGTAGAGGGCGAAGTTCCCCCACATAGCTGCTTCATGCTTGAGCCGCTAACGATATCACGCAAACCAAAAGAAACAGTTTGTGGATAATTTCTCGCGTTTAAGTTTAAAGTTATCTCTATATCTTGACATTATGGAATTTATTAGTCAGATATTGCAGAGTGCAGAATACTTCAAAGCAGAAATTTTGTAGCGCTGAACTATTTAATCTAGCAGGCAGACGCTAACCTCTAAATGGCTCTCATCAGCAGAAGGCAAACACTTTTTTTTTTAATTCTATTCGCGACCTATCGCGCATACTTTAATTCACGACCTATATCGAATATTTCAGTTCGCGACCTATCACGCATGTTTTAGTTCTCGACCTATCGCGCATATCTTAGTTCGCGACCTATCGCGCAAATTTTAGTTCGCGACATACACGCATATTTTAGTTCGCGACCTATCACGGATATTTTAGTTCGCGACCTATCACGCATATTTTAGTTCGCAACCTATTGCGCATTTTTTAGGTCGCGACCGGTAGCTCTCCTTTTAGTTCGCAGCTCGGCCGTGAAGTAGGTCGCTCTTTTTAGTTCGTCCGCCCGTTTTTTGGCTTTTGCTATCCTACTAAAACTACAGCTGAGCTGCATCTCAGCTCGAAATGACGGCAACTGGCTGAAGGAAATCACGCGATTCTGCGCGCTCTCGCGTCATCTCGCTGTTACCCGTCAATCATCGGAAAAGGAGCGGACGAACGAATAGGCGAGGGATCTGCGAAATAGTTCGCGTAATTCGCCTGTGGGAGCGTTCTTCCGAACTAGTTCGTTCGCGAACTACACAAGACTAACGCATACCCGTAGGAGGACTCGAACCTCCGTAGCTTGTCGTCTTAGAGCACTCGGCCATTCCGTGCGGTCTCACGGATTGCGTGAGCGCGATACAATTCGCTTACCAGCGTAAATTTTGTCTCTGAACGTTTCGTGCACACCAAATAGAAATTTTGTCTAGGTCATCCTGTATGCTATTACAGTCAGTTACAGACGACACCATACATCACAGCATC
Source organism: Locusta migratoria (assembly GCA_026315105.1). Taxonomy (NCBI): domain Eukaryota; kingdom Metazoa; phylum Arthropoda; class Insecta; order Orthoptera; family Acrididae; genus Locusta; species Locusta migratoria. Next base: position 154,763,210 of record CM048745.1, on the reverse strand, counting down.
ACCAGAAAACAGCCGCAAATTACAAGTTAGTCTGTCCATCAGATCATTTATATAGATAGAAAATAATAATGGTCCTTACACATTCCCCTGGGCACGCCTAACGATACACTCGTCTCTGATGAACACTCGCCGTCGAGAACAACGTACTGCGTTCTATTACTTAGGAAGTCTCCCAGCCAGTCACAAATCTGTAAACCTATTCTATATTCGCGTATCTTCCTTAGCAGTCTGCAGTGTGGCACCACGTCAAATGATTTTTTGAAATCGAGAAAAACACAAAGCACTCCAGTTGTTAGATAACCGTCTTAATGGGACACGGTATGTTGATTTCCTTTGAAATGTGTTACGAGAATACGTGTAGATGTTGATTTCCTTTGAAATGTGTTACGAGAATACGTGTAGATGTTGATTTCCTTTGAAATGTGTTACGAGAATACGTGTAGGACATCGCTTGACAACGCGAGTTCGCATGTATATTCGTACACATTCGGCAAGGCCAGTGACGCAGTATCTCAAAACAGCCCAGCTCGTTGAGTCGGTCACCGTGGAGTCAATGCTTGACCGGCGAGGTCACGCGATCTTCTTATTTCAATGCATTACTGTTTGTGGGGCTGGCTGAAAAGCGAAGTGTAATAACGCCAATGGGCACAATAGAGGATGTTCTGTGTCGTATTTTACATTCTTGTGCAGAAGTAAAGGAATGCAAAACTGAGCTCCTATTGGCAACACGCCACCTGTGTACAAGAACAGCAAACTGCATTGAACTTGACGGTGGACTGTTTGCACAAATCGTCTTTGAGGAAACTTGCACACCATTTGACCGTATCATAACAGCATCTTAATTTACTGTCAACTGTGCTTTTCCCATTCCTAATAGTTTTCAAATGTTTTTAGAGTTAAGGGACCAAACTGCTCTAGTCATCGGTGCATGAACTTACGAAGTTCCTTATCCTAAGGAGAAGACACACACTCATACCCGGATGAGAGTAAATGCAGCATGGCTGAAATGGAGACAGGTCACTGGTGTTCTATGTGACAAAAGGATGTCTGTACATCTGAAGGCAAACATTTATAAATCAGTAGTGCGTCCTACGAGATAGAATGCCGACCCTTGACGAAAAAACAGAGTCAGGCTGTCCACACAGTGGAGATGACAATGCTGCAATAGTCCCTTGGATTGACTTGCTACGACAGTGCAGCCAAAGGCTTGGTGTAGTCTCAATCATAGAGAAGAAAAGAGAGGCTCGTCTTCGGTGATACGGCCACTTCATGAGGAAAGAGTGCGATTTTGTGGCTAAAACAGCAATCCAATTCGATCCAGGAGGACACCGACCTCGTGGTAGACCGCTCAGAAGGTGGATGAACAACATCAAGGAGGACATGTGCGGTGAGGATCTCAGCCCTGAAGACGTCCACAACAGAGCTCTGTGGAGGAGACGTAGAAGAAGAGGAGACCCCAAGTAATGGGAAAAACGCTAGGAAAGAAGAAGATTTGCGATGATCATAAAACTACAGGAAAACCTAAAGTGGTTCGTAAGTCAAGCAGTGTGATTCTTTTTCGTATTTTCCAGTTTGGTGCTTCAACTTTGCGCGTGTCCTGCTGTAGTATACTGCCCCCGTGAATGCAGGTTCCGGCCTTCATGGGCAGGTTTCGCTCTCGCTTCATGGAGGTTACAATAATGGGAGGTGGCGCTGCGTATCCTAGCCGTACTACTCTTTGGAGCCATGGCCGCCATGACACTTCGACCTAAGCACTGATAGTGTGCTACAGCTGTGTCTGTATTTACAGTCGCTAACAGCATCATATACGCATGTAATGTCCTCGAACTGGTTGTATCAAGTTATTGTTTCAAATAAAATCTCGAAAAACGAAAAAAAATTCGCCTGTATTTTGTTCAGAAATAGTTGTTACTACAATATTACGAATCACAAACGTGGATTATTTCTTTAGCTAACTGGCGATCGTCAGATAAAATAATTCGATTGAGTGAACCAAAGCCAGATTTACGAGCACGGTGACGATATTTTTTTTTTGTGTAGTATGTTTCATTAATATTGAAACTAGGCTTTGCCTTCTAAAGCATTGACTTAATAAAAAAACAAATTTATATTTTATTCCTTATTCATTCGTAAATAGTATGTTGAGGAAATAGCTTTCATCTTTAGGAAATGTAAAAGAGTAAAATACGCTACATTACAAATAAAGATGTATAGGCTCGTTCACAATAAAAGTGATAAGATCACACGTTAGCGAGTCAATTTACACATGAGAGACTGATGACCTTGTTGTTTGGTCTCTCATTTCCATCAACACACACACACACACACACACACACACACACACACACACACGCACGCACGCAATTTACACATGAAATGGCATTTCGATTTCACGTTACAGACAGAACGATTCGTATACATAAATATCGCATAAGTCACCATAACAGTGCAAAATCCATCCAAAACGAAGGACAAGCATACGCAAAAATTTAAAGCAGGCAACAATCGGAAAATTGGTTCTTTAGTTGGTATGGTCCTGTTTGGAGATGGTATGTCGTTGCCTTCCTCCGACCTGGCCGCGGTGGCGGAGGGGCTGAGGCGCGCCTGTCACGGTCTGCACGGCCACTACGGTCGGGGGTTCGAATCCCCCCTCGGTCATGGATATTTGTGCCGTCCTTAGGATTACCTAGTTCATAACTAGTTCGTAAGTTTAGGAACTGATGACCCCGTAGTCCTATGAGCTATACAAACATTTGAACATTTGGAGTAGCCGAGCGGTGTAAAGCGTCTCGCTGCGGAGCGCGCGGTTGCTCGTCGTGGAGGTTCGAGTCCTTCCTGGGGCATGGGTGTGTGTGTGTGTGTGTGTGTGTGTGTGTGTGTGTGTGTGTGTGTGTTGTCCTTAGGTTAGTTTACCTAGGTGTAAGTAGTTTGTAAGCTACGGACTGATGACCACGCAGTTTCATACAAACATTTGAACATTTTGGAACCTTCGAACTGACTTACCCAGTCAGTTATAGGGGGACCTTCAGTTTAACGTGGGTTCCGAACCACGGTGCTACTCGATATTTTTCACAAGAGTAATACTGCGCCGGCCGCGGTGGCCGAGGAGACTGTCTGCACGGCGACTACGGTCTGGGGTTCGAATCCCCCCTCGGGCATGAATATTTGTGCCGTCCTAGTTCGTAAGTAGGTTGTAATTTTAGGGACTGATGACCCCGTAGTTAAGTCCCATAGACTATACAAACATTTTGGAACATTTTTTAGCAATACTGCCAGAGGAGAAAGAATTGGAAAGTGACAGATATAAATCTTACGACCTGGCTGGGATCGAATCCACGACCTTGGATTTGTAATCTGGCACTCTACCACTGTGCAACGGAGGCGTACTAAGCAAGGGAAATACAGCAGTGTTTTGGTGGGATCAAGGTGGCTACCCTTGGCTGCACAGCCGTGGCGTCAGAGCGCCCCCGTCTCCCTTGCCTCCGCGCCCCGCCCGCCTAGCACCTGCTGTGGCCGCGCTCTCTGCAGAGCTGGGCAGAGCAGCGGGCTGAATACAGAGCGTCTCATTGCCCGCCCTAATAGAAACCCACCACCGCCGCCGCCGCCACACACAAACCACCACACATACCGCACACACACCCGCCCACTACTGCTTCCTCCCCACGCCTTCACGCTTGTAGCTTTTTATTCGCCAACCCTTGAGTCTGTTTATCCGTATCACTCAACGGTTAAACCCGTAACCCAGCATTTCTCCTTCTTCATAGGATGAGAGTGCTGTATTCTGAGTACAGGTCACTGTGCTAAGCATATAAACTATGGTGTCCGTTCTTTCATACATGCACAGAACAACAGACACGGCATATAAACTGGTCAAAACAGTTAGGGGATCACTTGAGATATCTAGCTTCTGAAATATTGTCATCGGCGAAATGAAATGGTTCGAATCCTCTATATCTACATCTACATACATACTCCGCAATCCACCGTAAGGTGCGTGGCAGCGGGTACACTCTACCACTACCAGCCATTTCCTTTCCTATTCACTCCCAAATGGAACGAGGGAAAAAAGAATGCCTATATGCCTCCGTACGAGCCCTAATTTCTCTTATCTTGTCTTTGTGATCTTTACGCGAAATGTAAGTAGGCGGCAGCAAGATCGTACTACACTCAGCTTCAAATTCCGGCCCTCTAAATTTACTTAACAGAAATTCACGAAAAGGACGTCACTTTCTTCCAGCGATCCTCAATTGCGTTGCCGGAGCATTTCCGTGACACTCGCGCATTGGTCGAACCTACCAGTAACAAACCTAGCTGCTCGCCTCTGAACTGCTTCTTTGTTTTCCTTTAAACTTATCTGCTGCGGGTCCCAAACACTTGAGCAATACTCAAGTCGTGGTCGCAAAAGCGTTTTATACGCGGTCTCCTTTACAGGTGAAGTACATCTTCCCAAAATTCTCCCAATAAACCGAAGTCGGCTGACCGCCCTACTCACAACTGTCCTTACATGTTCGTTCCATTTCATGTCGCTCTGCAATGTTACGCCTAGATATTTGAAATACGCTGTATTCGAACATTATAGGATTGTTTTTCCTACTCATGCGCATCACCTTACATTTTTCTACATTGAGAGCTAGCTGCCATTCTTCGCACCAACTAGAAATTTTGTCTAAGTCATCCTGTATGCTATTACAGTCAGTTAAAGACGACACCCTCCCATCATCAGCAAACAGCCGCAATTTACAACTTGTAATTGTATGAACATTTACGAAAACACCAGTGACTGATAATTTTACAGATCTCTTGTCATTAAGTGTTCATGGCGTAGTTCGTAAGCGTTAGTACTTCCTTCGCAGCGATGATTCGTGTCTTCATGATCCTGCAGGAGTTTTCTTTTTCTTTTTAATAACTAAGTTAATACACATAATTCAGAGATCTTGGTACACATTTACAAAACTTCTACACAGCAGATGGATGACACAAAACTCGACTCACAACCTGACTGAACTCACACCACTGGATTACCACGGCCTCGCTGGCTGGGTACGTTGTTAACCTACATATTATAGGTTACAATTAAAGGTAGCAGAAATAAATGATATTAGAATCGGAATTTTAGACGTCATTAACTGTGCATAATTTACACCTAATTCACACACTTAAATCTGCGCTACACGTTCTAAAAATATGATTTTCAACTATACTTGCTACATAATTTTAATTAACTATTCGCTGAGTGAGAGACTCAAGATGCCAACATTTCCACAGAATTCTAATGAAATAAGCTATCTGCTAATGTGTTTCAAGACTCTTAATAATAGATTGTCCTTCTGGAAGCGAATATATCAAGAGTGTTTACAACAGTTAATTTAATATTTTACTATAAATCACTTTTCGTTCCTGCCGGCAATGCCTTCAGTTGATGTTTTATTACATTAATTATGATTTCTACTCATTGGATTTTTTCACGTCGCACAAGTCTTATTTTATAACAACGAAACTTCTAGAATTTACAAAACCTACATGTTACTATTTAAACAATATAGCTTTTATCCCTCTTTTAAAGAAGAAAATGCAGCTATTGAAATATTAGTATGTAAGTTCTTTAATATTCAATGTATTAACTATGTGCAGTTGACACATGTCATACCATGACTTACAGAACATTCCTAGAGAACTGACTGTTTTCTGTCCCATTGTAAGCGCTACTTTCTGGACAGCCTGGTATAACAGTGTATTCTCTGACCGTATGTCATTAACGCAGAAGTCGAACGGAATAAAAATGACAGCCCAAGCGCACTCATTCTGAAATGTATTTAACTCGGTTCTCTCTGCTACTTTAATCATTCAGTGGAACTCTCTATTTCTAGCAGTCAAAACAGTGTGTAAATGTTGTCAAACGAAGTGACGTCACAGGAAAAAATCTGGCAGTAATTATACGAGGCAATGGTAGATGATTCACAGCTGTTCGCGAAACACTCTGTGCTATAATGGGTGCAGACGTAAGCCTGCATCCTTATCGTATTAGGCATTGATGGAAAATTTGGTAATCATCCACGCCTGTTTCATCTGGGCGTTCATTATCCCGCAGTTGAGCTCACTGAAATGACACACACATACACAAATGTGGCTGGCAGAGGATAATGCAATTCTTTGGGAAGGTGAGAGGCTAAAATACCGGACTACATGCATTTTGAGGGGCATAACTGTACCGAGCGTCAGTGTATTTTACGCTTGTCTGGTTAAGGGCATTCAAGAGAAAAGAAGAAAATAGTACATGACTTTACTTACCGTAACATTTTTACCTGCGACAAAAGTGACCACAGTGTATCGTGTTATTTTCTCGGAACACGGACAGAAACTCTGCACAATGCCGTCCTCTCATGGGACGTGGAAACACGTGGAGGAGGAAGTGGTGACATCGCAGCGTGGTATTCAACATTAGACTACTCCGCGAAGCGTGGAATGAAGGGTCTGGTTTGAGTCCTGCCTCGGCCATGTATGTACGTATGTATGTATGTGTGTGTGTGTGTGTGTGTGTGTGTGTGTGTGTGTGTGTGTGTTGTGTGTTGTGTTTAGCATAAGTTAGTTTAAGTAGTTTGTAAGTCTAGGGACACATGTCAGTCAAAAAAACTATGGAAGCGATCACAAAACTGGGATGGACAACAATGAAACACCCGCCTTACAGTCCTGACCTGACCTGGCTCCATGCGACTATCACTTCTTTGGGAAACTGAAAGACACTCTTCGTGGAACAATGTTTGAAGATGATGACTCCCTTGTGCACGCTGCCAAACAGTGGCTCCAACGTGCTGGTCCAGAATTGTACCGTACGGGTATACAGGCGCTGGTTCCAAGATGTCACAAGTCAGTCCAAAAGTTTGTTAAGCTTAAGGGACTTAAGTGCGGGTCATCAGTTCGCGCAAGTCAGTTGAGATGGATGGGGATTATGTGGAGAAATGAAAATATTTTTTCTAAAACACTCTGTAAAAAAACTTTCAAACATGTAGAATGAAAACTGTATTTTAAAAAATAGTGTGCATTTCTTTTGGAGTGACCCTCGTAATATGTGAATGATGAACAGAAGATCTAGATTTCGGCCACTGTGAACGTAATCTTTAACATCAAGCTTGAAAAGTTTTATGTATTTTAAACTACATTTTTAAAGCACTGATAATGGTCACGTACCGGCCGCGTTGGCCGAGGGGACTGCGGCGCGCCAGTCACGATCTGCACGGCCACTACGGTCGGGTGTTCGAATCCCCCCCTCGGGCATGGATATTTGTGCCGACCTTAGTAGTAGCTAGTTCGTAAGTAGTTTGTTAGTTTAGAGACTGATGACCCCGTAGTTAAGTCCCATAGACTATACAAACATTTGATTTTTTTTAATGGTCACGCAGTGACCGAAATCTGGATCTGGAATAATAAATAAATGTTTGCCACTGATTGATGTTAATCATTCACATATTTTAAGTGTTAAATTTATTGTCTGGGTGCTAGTAGCTAAAGTGTTGAAACTCAAAGAATTCGGCCTCCCTGAATAACTTAACAGTTTTCTTTCGTTTATTGTATTTTGTATCTTTGTATTACAGTGCTTCCAGTCGTGCTAAATATCCATTGGTCATTTCTTCTGTGATTCATGTTCCTGTGATATGTCAAACATTTTAAATGCGCTAACCATATACTTTTTGTTTTGCAGGTAAGCAGGCTTCCTCCTGAGTTAACATCCAGTCAAGGGGTGGCGGTAAGCGTAAAGCTGTAGAAGCAATCAGCTAGCTGCAGTGTGTGAAATGAACTTCATATCTTGTGTGTGTGTGTGTGTACGTTGCAGTATTAGTAGTAGCAGCCGTACTTGTTTGTTTTTGTAAACTACACGGCTCTTGTGTAGGACTGAACATAGTTTCCGTACTGGTCGACCGTATGTAACAGTACAGTTAGCTTTCGTGAACTTACTGGTGAAGTCCGCTCGGGTTCTGGTTGCATTCAGTCAACAATAACGATTTACGTCAGTTGGCGGTGTTCCGTTTAACGGCTAGGAGTCTCTCCTCCCTCGTAAAAATTGTGGGTATTTTGTAGCTAAGCACAATATAACGCAATTCTATCTTATATTAACATACTATGTTAGTAACGAATTAATCAGTACTGTACCTAATGGAAAGGGTTATCATACTGTTATGCTGTAAAGTTTCATTAATTGGGTACTTTGAAAGTGAGGAGCTATTATATTATAATATATAATATGGGCTTAGGAAACATTATGCATGTTGCACACACCTTTCCCTGTTCAGTTTGCATGTATTCACACTAAGAAGAATCATACTGTTTGTCGGAACTATGACTTTATATTTTTCGAAATACTTTCTGCAGCACTGATTGAAGCTGCTATATATTCATGAAAGACAAAAAAGGAGATACGTAAAGTTGTTTGTTGGTTGCAAAAAAAAAAAAAAAAAAAAAAAAAAAAAAAAAACGGAAATGAAGATGGCAATATAAAGCTAGCACTCTCAAGAACGAAATCGTAAAGGGTATTTATGGAAGCAAAAACAAATAATTTCTTTCTGCGTATTTCGTATTGTGGTAGTCATGTTGCAGCACTAGCATTTCGTAGTATCTATTTAGTATGTTTGTAGTGTACCTAAATACCAAAGACTATCTTCCTACAAGAAGGTATACAGAACTGTGAAATTTGTGGTAGCTATAAAGTAGTCTCGTTAATTGGAGTTGAACTGGACCGGGATTACCTCGAACTATCTAAATTTACGTTTGATTTTGAAGAAACTCGACCTTTATAAGAATGTACGTGTAAAAAAGTGATTTTATTTAAAACAACATTTATCTATAGTCATTTACATTGGTAGCCTAGAGTTTTTAAAGTCTTATCACTATTTACTTCGCGTTATAATGGTGGAGTGCCTTTTTCTGTTGTTGTTGTTGGTTTTTAGGGGACTAAACAGCTAGGTCATCAGTCCCTTGCCTTTATCTGTGAAGATAGAATGTACCCGCAGTTGTTTTATGACGCTTGTATTTATGGTAAACTTGAAATTCCGAGACTCGAAATATCGAGACTCCGCTGTATCGAGTTCAGTTTACTTATTGTCTAACTTCCTTTAATTATTCTTTTCTAGGTAGAAATGTCACAACGAGGAGAAAAGAATCGAATATGGAGATACTTTAATAAAAGTACCGTCGATTCGTCTATGCCTTTTCGCCTTTCATGTCATCTTCTACGGTCTCCTGATTAGGCTTACACACACTCAAGAAGGCTTAGTACATGAAGGGGATCTTGAAAAATGTGGAAAAACTAATGACTTGTAGTGTAACGTAAATATACTGAAATTTCAACTTAATTGCGCAATTTTCGGTTTCGGTCGAAACTAGAAGAAGAGCCGAATATTCGGTCACGGTTTCGGTTTCGCCCACAAATCATGTTTCGGTCTGAGTTTAATGATAAGTAAGAGATGTGCGTAGATAAATCTTTGATGTCAATGTTACGGAATTTATTCGAAGAGACCCGTAACTTATTGGTGTAGACACTTGTGGCTTCCTGTAATAAGTTTGAATACAGCTCCCTGGTAAAAATGACGTCTTTAAATTCAGCCAGATCGTTTCGCTTCCTCGCCTGAAGCGAATTGACGGCCTTCTACGTACTCCTTGAAACGAGGAAAAAGGTGAAAGTGGCTTGCAGCGAGGTACGGAATCTAAGGAGGCTGATCGAAGATCTTGCAGCGAAAGCTGGAGGTCATCTCGGCTGTATGCCGAGACGAAAACATCACAGCTGCTGGTGAATTCCGGCCGCGTTTGCACGTTTTGTCTACGAAAATGGGATTACTGAGTGGACCTCTTAGCGAGACCAAAAGCCGTAACCCTAACATTTACCCTTTGTTGCTGTTACAATTGCTGTGCGCGTGTTTTTCGGCTTTTGTCAGTTAATTATTTCATCATGTGATGGTCTTGATTCAACCTTAGCAATTAATATTATATTATTGTGCTAGTACGACGCGGATTACTGGCAGAAAATCGGATCCATCGGGAAAGCGTTAACATCTACATTCACTCAGATGTCTGTGTAAGCTACAAGGCAGGATAAATACGTGTAACTCTGAACAGGGGTCTGCAAGGGCTTGGAGGAGATACCAACCATCTTTGTCATTTCGACGTTTAAACAATACCATTGTATTTCTACTGTAAAATGAGTTCAATTTGATTAAAATTCCTTGAATTACAATAACTTCATTAACAGCAGTTAATTCATTAATAGGATAAATAATTTAAGGACATTACATTAATATTATAACTGAATATATAACATTACCTGACATCGTAGGTTGTGGAGGTGATCTGATAGCTTAACTATCTTCAAAAGTAGAACGCCAAGCTCGCAATATAAATATTTATTTTATAACGGCTGGTTTCGATGGGATATGCCACCATTATCTGGTCATATAAAATTATGAAATAACGTAAGATAACATTGTACAATTTTATATGACCAGATGATGGTGGCATAGCCCATAGAAACCGTTTGTCATAAAATAAATAATTATAGCAATCTTGGTCTTCTACTTTCGAAGATGATGAACATATAATAACTAGCTAAAAACCCGGCGTTGCCCGGGTATTCATTCACTTACTCCTGCCTTGAGTTAGTACTTCTCCTATCCCTTCTCTGTCTATCCATCTCCTTTTTTCTAAAAACATGTTATATTTATCGGAGAATATATAAGAAATAAGGCTGTCTTGCATAATGTACAAAATTATTCGTGCAGTATCCAAACAAAGAAAGATAGCAATAAAATACAAATGGCATAAAAAAATTATCACGATCTCATATTTATTGAGTTATATGTTGTACAATTGTATAATTTTTCAGGCATCTGTTGCGAATACAATTAGTAGTAAAGAAGTAATAGATCAAACTTGGTGGCTGATGGGGCTGTTTACAAAAAATGTACAAATGTTTGTAGAGCTTATGGGACTTAACTACGGGGTCATCAGTCCCTAAACTTACAAACTACTTATGAACTACCTACAACTAAGGACGGCACAAATATTCATGCCCGAGGAGGGATTCGAACCCCCGACCGTAGTGGCCGTGCAGTGACTGGAGCGCCTCAGTCCCCTCGGCCACCGCGGCCGGCGCTGTTTTCCATGAACGTTGTTGTTTATGTGCTCATATCTCATGAAGTACGTGTCGTACTGTAATGCACATTCAGCTATATGTGTGTATACTGTCTAAAATTTTCTGCGGCTATAATTTGTAGTGTAGAAATTATAAATTGTAAAGTCATACCGAATGCAGTAGATTTATTCCATGAACAGTGGTAAAGTAGTAAGCGAGAAATCTTTTTCCTTTCATAATTTTGCTATGGTTGTCAGCGAGAAAAAGTTCAATAAAGGTTTGAAATTGTGTTTAAAGTTGGTTGCAAGTCGCTAAGCACTGTCATTCTCATACAGTGTGTGAATAAAGTCTCGTCCCATTATATGGCAGTTTCTTGCAACTATATTGTTTATGACATTATATCTCCTGAAACATGTGACTTATGTGGTTCTTACCCCGACATCATTTTTACCTCACGGTAAGAAATATGTGCACCAAATTTGGTTGAAATCGGTCCAGTGGTTTAGGAGGAAATGTGCAATACTGTCGTTTGATGCAACAATTTTTCGCGCATCTCATTGTTTATGACGTCATATCTCGGGAACAATGTGTTGTACGTAATCCTAACATTTACGGCAACTGTCCCCATGGATTGAAGCTTACGTGTGCGAAACTTTGTAAATACTGGAATAAAACTGTAGATTTGTATACAATACATACGGACATTCTGATTGATATATAAAGATTACTGCTGTATTTTTATGCAATAGCGAGCTGAAGTGAAGTTCCTACCAGCAAAAAAATAAATAAATAAATAAATAAATAATAACTGCAACAATGAAAAATTTCCGGACTTTTATAAATTACCGGGTATATTCCGGATTTCTCTCGGATGAAAATATTTACTGCCTTTTCCCGGATCTCTCGCTTGTTCCGGTGCGTGTACACATCGCCGACTATATTTAAACACTTATATACCGGGTGATGAAAAAGTCAGTATAAATTTGAAAACTTAATAAAGCAAGGAATATTGTAAATAGAGAGGTAAAAATTTACATAAATGCAAAAAAAAAAAGTTTTAAAAATGTCCGACAGATGGCGCTGGACAGCAAAACGTCAGTGACTGCGCATGAAAATCGTGTATAAAAGGACCAGTAATGACAGAGAGAATGAGATGCACCAGCAGTCGCAGCATGTTGACGTTACTTGAATAGGCGCTTTTAGTGAAGCTGTATTATCAGAATGGGGAATGTGGTAGTACGAATGATCCTATCGCCATAGGAAAAGGATTCGAACGGGTAAAGGTCCACTGACAAATGCAGTTGTGGCGAGAATGATTTCGAAGTTCGAAGCCATGGGTTGTTTAGACGATGGACCCCGCAGTGACCGACCGAGCACAATGCGTAATGCTCCTGAGACAGTTCAGGAAGACATGGAGACTGTAGCGGGTTCCTCTATGTACGGGGTAGTCAGCGCTCGTGCAGTCGCACGTCGCACCGGCATTCCATACACTACTTTTTGGTTGGCACTTGGCGTCCGATACTATCCTTACAAAATCCATCGGCATCATGAACTGTTTGTTACCTGGCGATTTAGTAAATCGGAGGGCATTTGCGGTGTGGGCGTTTCAATAGATGGCGGAATATGACGATTAGTTGAGTAACGTGTTGGGGACCAATGAAGCGCATTTTACGCTTCGAGGATCTGTCAACGCCCACAACTCCAGAATTTGGGCTACCGAAATTCCTAGAACTGTCGTGGAAACTCCATTGCACGACGAGAAAGTCACGGTTGGGGTTGGGTTTACCACATCTACCGTTATCGGGCCTTTTTTTATTCGATGAAGTGCGTGATTCTGGTTTTGTAACTGCTACCATGACGGGTGAGAGGTACGCCGGTATGTTAGAGAATCGCATCATCCCCAGCCTGGCTGATAAACACCTGCTGCTACGACTTTTATGCAGGATGGCGCTCCACCCCATATTGCTAGACGCTTGAAAGATCTCTTGCGCGTATCGTTTGGTGATGATCGTGTTGTAAGCCGCCACTTTCGTCATGCTTGGCCTCCAAGGTCCCCAGACTTCAGTCCGTGCGATTCTTGGCTTTGGGGTTACCTGAAGTCGCAAGTGTATCGTGATCGACCGACATCTCTAGGGATGCTGAAAGACAACTTCCGACGCCAATGCAGCACCATAACTCCGGACATGCTTTACAGTGCTGTTCACAACATTATTCCTCGACTACAGCTATTGTTGAGGAATGATGGTGAACATATTGAGCACTTCCTGTAAAGAACAGCATCTTTACTTTGTCTTAATTTGTTATGCCAATTATTGCTATTCTGATCAGATGATACGCCTTCTGAAGGACATTTTTGAACTTTTTCTCTCTTCTTCTTCTTCTTCTTCTTCTTCTAACAAAACACATGTCATTCCAAGCATGTGTGTCAATTTTTTCCTGTCTATCTACGTTATTCCGTGATTTATTACGTTTTCAAATTTATACTGACTTTTTGATCAGCCGGTACTTCTCCGACGCTCGTAGTTGGATATCACTTTGATTGTAATTCTGTTTTGGGATGTTTGTCCCTTCCCCTGTAGGGCCAGTACAGTGCTGTGTTTTAAGTGTTCAGTGCTTCGTGTGTATAGTGTTTCATCGCCCAGTGTTTTTTTTTTTTTTTTTTTTTTTTTTAACGTTGCGTACACCAGTGTTCAGTGTTTTTTACCTCAATGTCGCCGTCTTGTTATGTCTCGTCGTCTGCAGTGAGTGTTTTTTAGCCGCCGTGGCAATGTCTTGTTTTAACAATCATGTATGTTCTGTCCGCTGTCATAGTCTCTTAACTTTCTCCCAAATTTTCATCTTGAAATTGTAAAAGCGCCGTTTTATCACCTTTCATTTTATATTCTGTTTTGTCCATTGTTTACCATTCGCTCGGCTGTAGAGCAGCATCATTGGCTGCTGCCAGCCTGCCTTAGGGCATTCAAAATTCAATAAAGGAGAAAAAAAACCGGGGGGGGGGGGTGTTTGTGATGGAGCGTGCCTACGTCGCCTTACCAACAACACCACTGACAACAGCACCCTCTGCCACGCACCGTATTGTGGCTTACGGAGTACGTGTGTAGATATAGTTGACGACCGCGGTTTGATATGTAAGAGATCAGTCCTGTAGTTACGGCTGCAATTAAAGTTGAATGTGCTGGCAGGCGGGTGAGGTGGCTGTTATTTTTGCGGCCGTGTGACAGGTAGTTGGGGATGGGTGTGGGAGGAATCGGGGTGGTCAGGGCGAGATAATGGGCGTCCAGTCGGGGCCTGGGGACTGGCGTGGCAGACAGCTGGCCTTATCGCAATTACGCGTGCCGCGGCTTAATCGCGTCGCGTCGCGTGCTTGCGACTCCCGCGGTCGACCGTACGTGCCGGCCGTGGGTCGATACGGCCGCAGAGCACCGACCGGCCACGTGCGACCACCACTGCCCGGAGCGGAGCGGCCATTACCTGCCGACACCAGGCACCAGCACCAGGCACCAGACGAGCTTCGTTCGAGTGGCGCTGCTGACGGTCAGGAACAGTTTGAGGCGTTCGAGTGGCACTTTTGACTCTTTCTGACGATATCTGACTGGCCAATCTGGTGTTCGAGTGGCGGAGCTGATAGTTGGCGACCGTAAGTTTAAGTCAGAGGATTTTCGTCAAACTGTTTTCTGACTGACTCCAAAGCGTTTAACAAGCCTCCTCCAAAAGACAAGCCTGCATATTTACGAAGAGGTCTGTGTTGTAAGTCTTCGATTTTCTCTTGATTGAGGCTGAGTTTTGTATATTAGACAGGCATTCTTTCAACTTATGTGGCCTTCTCATACAGTACGTCCCCTTTTTATTACACCCATACATACTATAAATGAAAGGTGTGGAAATTTTCATAACATACGAATTTAAAGATGAATGCGTATGTTTTTACAGTTTGGATTGTGATATATTCGCCTGAAAATGAAGTCAAAATAGTCCTACTGAGATTTTCTGTGCCATCTGTAAATGAAGTGATTGACACGTAAGAATAATATAGTTCACAACAGGCATTAGCAGTGATAGATTTTTATAACCGACATATGTGCCACTATAGCGTCTCACAATTACTGTTCCGTGTTTCTCCTTGTGGTTATATATTATAAAAATCTATTACTGCCAATGTGGGCGTTTCTACACTAAATGTGTAACTTCTGGGAAAATCATGTACGATGATAATTCTTGCACAATACCTGCAAATTTTTGTATATTAATTTGTATGTTTCATTTTTTAAATTTTATTGTAACTCATAATAATGGGACAAAATGCATATGAAGTTGTATGTTACCAAATATTCCTTTCACACACAGCTATCCTAATTTACCTCATTTTTGTATGAGGTTTTGTCAGGTTAAATTGGATACATTATTTATAAATGGGGGGTCATGTTTACGTATATTTTGCGTTTTGTCGAAGTTTATGATCAGAATTTAATCCACAATGTATTTCTAATGGCCGTCACGCGCATTTTATACTCAACAGATACACGGTTTGCAGGCAAATGTGTCTTGTTAATCTTTATTATTATACTTTGGTTTAACGGTAAATTGCAAATGTTTCATGACGACTTAAATAGTTTTCTCAATTGAGAAATACATAACATATCGCCAGTCATAACCTCACTTTCAACATCGGTAGAGAGAAAAGATGCCAACTAGCGCTATGAGTGGTCAAACTGCGAAACAGGTGAAGTAAGCGTTCGAGTTGGCTTCGGAGTTGGCAACTGTCAAAAAGCGCGCATGCGCAGTGGGGGCCTTCCAAATCGTCACTAACTATCAGGAACTATCAGCGTTTGGGCCACTCGAACGAACCTACGCTCTGCTGGCTAGCGCGCTCCCTCTGACTAGAGATCCTATACATCCGAGACCCGCAAGGCTCAGTTTTAGGGCCCATACTCTGTTCCCGCGAACTAGTTCGTTCTTTTAGTTCGTCCGCTCCCAGTGACGGCTGAGCTGCATGGTCTGCGCATGCAGGTGGAGGGAGAAGTTCCTCCACCTAGCTACTTCATGCGCTTGAGCTGCTAACGATATCACGCAAACCAAAAGAAATACTTGGTGGATAATTTCTCACGTTTAAGTTTAGTGTTATCTCTATATCTTTGCGTGGAATTTATTAGTCAGATATTGCAGAATGCTTCAACACAGAAATTTTGTAGCACTGAAGTATGTAATCTAGCAGGCAAACGCTCACCTCAAAATGGATCTCATAAGCAGAAGGCAATCACGTGATTTTTAATTCTGCTGCATGACCTCTGGCTATTGCCCGTCGGTCTTCGGAAAAGAATCCAACGAACTAAGAAATTAGATACTGTAGCGATTGCGACTCGGTATTGTTACGCACCAGTTAGCCCACCACAAAATACCGAACCCTAGTCGCAAATCAACTATAGAGTGGAGGAGAAAACGACTGTTACATCAACCAATAAGCAAGTCATTAGGCCTAATATAAAACTGAAAATAACAATTCTGCTTCCTCTCAAATCTGAACCTACCACCACCTTGCATAAGACAATGAAAAGTATAAAGTTTACAGAAATTGAATGAAAGAAGTACCAAGCACCTGAAAATCACCAAGGAATAGCACTGGCTATGTGATTAACGCTACACAGGAAATTTAAAAAATACAGTTGAAGATCTCTTTTCATTACCGGGAACCGTAACATTAATGGCGTGGTTCAACAATAATTATGCTCAGTCATAGTTAGTCTACTTTTATTACAAAAAGGGTCAATTGAAGTGTTAAATATGAAAATAAGTAGTTCCTTTTAAAATTAGAGCGAGCAGTGTGGCTTATCTGATCACATGCAGACCGGCGCGATGTCGAATTCGGCTCCTTCCGTGCTGGCGATATTCCGAAAAACGTTCTTGTTGATTTATTTGTAGGAGGAAAATATGCCCATCTGTCCTCTCGTCCATACAATCTGGTATCATTTCCCGAAGTCATTGTAAGGTGGCATAAATCCATTCAACGTCAAATTGCCTGTAAATATTGTTGTGATTAAGTTCAGATTTACATACGTGCATTCGCAACGTCAGTCACACCTATGTCGGCGCAATCACTGTCCACCAGTTACTTTTATTAAAGTTTTAATCACTAGATTCAAAACACTGTCTTCAAATAACAAGCGAAATTCAGAGGCGTAACCACTGTTAGCAGAATTCATTAATTCACAACAATCAGTTCTCTTTATATCTCTACCATGTCCTCGCAATTACTTTAAACAGCAGCCCGCCACTTACGGCTGCACATTTAGTTTCTGAATTAAAACAAGAGTCTAAAGATGATGCAGTCACTCGCAAAAAAATGAATTGAGTTCCACCAATACCGCTACATAGCCATCCGTGTATACCTGTATTGTCACTACTACTAGCACAGTTTTAAGTTTTATACAATTCTACTTCCCTGTTTGTAACATGTCTTCCATAGTTCATCATACACCAAAACAGCAGTAAATCCAATGTCCATAATTTATTTGAACAAATTCGTTCACATTACGCCTAAACATTACGATAACTTGCTCACAACCACAGCAGGCTTTCAGTTCATATTCCCGCTGCTCGACTGCAACTATCGATAGTCTGGTCGCTCTGTCTCGATTTACAAAGCCAGAGAATACATTTAACTCATACAGCACTTTCTGTACCAACAACATACAAAATATAAAACAAGGAACCTCAAATATTCTATATATTCGAATAACAAGAAAACATTTTTATATTACACAAAAAAAGTAGCAATTCAGTTCATAAAAGCAACTACACATGACAGACCTTAACCATTATAACATGCTGCGAATACCTACATCGTACATACGAAATACAAGAGAAAGTGACAGGAAGACAGAAGAAAACAAATTACACCAGAACAAAATCATTTCAACAACCTACACTATTGATGCCTTTACAATACGTTTGGCATAATAGTTAGGTTTTACATGATTTGTGTAAATCACTTCAGCCAAATACTGGGATGGATCCTTTGAAACGTCATGACCGACTTCCTGTCTCAAAAAATATAAAAATGTACGAGCCTAAGCTCTGACTGTAATGACCACCATGTCGACAGGTCATTAAAACCCTAAGCTTGCTTCTGTCCTTTGTGATACGAAATGTTCAAATGTTTGTAGAGTTTATGGGACTTAACTACTGGGTCATCAGTCCCTAAACTTACAAACTACTTATCAACTAGAATGAAACTTTCACTCTGCAGCGGAGTGTGCGCTGATATGAAACTTCCTGGCAGATTAAAATTGTGTGCCGGAACCGGGACTCGAAACTGGGACCTTTGCCTTTCGCGGGCAAGCGCACTACCGACTGTGCTATCCCGACACGACTCACGATGCCGCCTCACAACTTTACTTCCGCCAGTACCTCGCCTCCTACTTTCCAAACTTCACAGAAGCTCTCCTGCGAACCATGCAAGACTAGCACCCCTTGAAGAAAGGATATGGTGGAGACATGGCTTAGCCACAGCGTAAGGGATGTTTCCAGAATGAAACTTTCACTCTGCAGCGGAGTGCTAGTCTTGCATGGTTCGCAGGAGAGCTTCTGTAAAAGTTTGGAAAGTAGGAGGCGAGGTACTGGCGGAAGTAAAGTTGTGAGGCGGCATCGTGAGTCGTGTCCGGATAGCACAGTCGGTAGTGCGCTTGCCGGCGAAAGACAAAGGTCCCAGGTTCGAGTCCCGGTTCCGCCAAACAATTTTAATCTGCCAGGAAGTTTCTTACTTATGAACTAGCTACCACTAAAGACGGCACAAATATCCATGCCCGAGGGGGGATTCGAACCCCCGACCGTAGTGGCCATGCAGACCGTGACTGGTGCGCCTCAGTCTCCTCTGCCACCGCGGCCGGCCTTTGTGAAACGCTCGTTATAGATATCAAATGGTTTTATATGAAAAGACATTGAGAAATAAATAGAAACAACTGCCGTATCGGGTCGAGGGACGGAGTTCTTGTCGGAACTGTGTGGTGAGCGTGGCGTCAAGAAAACGGAGGCAGAGGTGCGGGGAAAGAGTGCGCCTGCGGTCCGGTGGTAAACTCATCAGCGGAGGAAACGGCGTTAGTTGGGCGAGTCGGTAATTAGTTCCGGCACGAAGCTGCGGCTTCCCCCAGCGCCGGCCGCCGTCAGCGCCACTTAGCGGCCAGCGCCCGGCCACACGCTGCGGCCGCCCCGCGAAACACCGCGGCAATTGCCCGCGCCGCACGCGAGACCAGCAGCACGCCACAGCCGCGGCGGCAGCGCCCGACACCGCAGTGCGGAGGCCGTAAGTATTCCAACGCGTATGGGTTTAATGTCTTATGGGCAAAATATAGGCAGGCGACGGCTGTCCAAACAAAAGCAATAGGTACAGAAGGGATCGAGCATTGAGGGCTTAACGTCTTGTCGACAACGTGGTCGGTAGAAATGGAACAGTAGCGTGGCCCTTCTTTCATTTTATTAATATTACTAGCTGAAAACGCGGCTTTGCCCAGGTATTTATTTATTTTTCCTGCTTTCAGTTAGTACTTTTTTTTAAATCTATCGGACCAAACTGCGTGGTCATCAGTCCGTAGCTTACAAACTACTTAAACCTAGGTAAACTAACCTAAGGACAACACACACATCCATGCTCCAGGGAGGACTCGAACCTCCACGGTGAGCAACCGCGCGCTCCGCTGCGAGGCGCTTTAGACCGCTCGGCTACTCCACCGCAGCAGTACTTCTATCCTTTCTCTCTCTCACCATCTCCTTTTTTCTAAAAAAAAACATTCTATATATATCGGAGAATAAATAAGAAATAAGGCTGTCTCGCACAGTGTACCAAATTATAGGTATCCAAACAAAGAAAGAGAGTAATCAAAACACAAATGACATATAAAATGCGTACGATCTCATATTTATCGAGTTACATGTTGTACAATTGTATAATTTTGCAGGTATGTATTGATTTGTATAAGTGTTGTATGTCTGTATTAACAGAAATTTATTTTTTACTGGTTTATTTATTTATTATTATATTTCCTTATTCGTATGCTTATCCTTACAGAAAAAGAGCTGAAGATATTGTAGCACGCATAGACCAAAGATATGGTCTGTGCCATCACGTCTCGCTGTACGTAACCTCCTTGCTATAGAGTCGCAAACGTCATCGCTGGTCTTCAGTCCGAATTTTTTTATAATTTGACGACTTTCAACCACCACATCTTCCACCCCCTTATACCTGTCGGCATGGAACTGCTATGTTGTACAATGAGAGACTTCGGACAACGATTATAGACACACCATTCGTTTGCGTTTTGTAGTTTTCGCTGCATAGCGAAATATTAACACGCACACACGTAGAATTTTATATACACCGATAACTTTCCATCCTAATATACTCCACCGTTTTATCATTATCAACCCTCAAGCAACAATGCAACCAATAAAACCATTTTCAAAGAGTAAATATAATTTTCAAAGAATCATTATTGATCCGCATTTCGCATTATATTCTTCAAATTACTAAATATCTATCAGATCGCTATAAAACCCTTCCTAAAATCCTCCTCAGGTATAAATTATTAACTGTACAAATATTTAAGTCTGCGTCTTGTCGTTTGGACGCGATAAGCGTACACCCAATAGACATTCACATTTATAGATATAGATTACTACTAGATGACCTGGTGAATTTCGTATCACTTTTAATATAAACCATATTAATTTAAATCATATGTATTTCAGACCCAGTAGCTGTATAAAGGCATCATCAGATAGTCTAAGTATCGGCTCGATAGTGGGCGGAAAGAGTGGGCAAATCACGCACACATGTCCAGGATAATGTTCATGTCACATTCGTGGAAGTTCAGGGTTGTCTTAAACGGTGATAAAATATGGAGAAATTGCGAGGAAATTTTAGATTTAAAACATTTAAAATAATGACTTGGTTGTTGTGTTGGGTGCGTTCGGAAATATACTTTGAAAGAGTAAAGTTCGCTTTATACGATCTGAACCCGTATATGGACTGTCAAAGATTGTTCGTTAGTCTCGCTAAAACTCGAGAACGGCTGAACCGTTACGGCTATATATCATTACATAAACAACTGAATCTATTGTGATAAAATCTGCTGTGGAAATAGCTTGAGCGCTGAAGTACCGGATAAGATACTTTAGAAAGTGTGTAATTCAAAATATTTCTTTTTTACTTAAGTATATAAAGCGAAATATCGAACATTAATTACTCTCTGGAAAAGCTATTTACTCTTTCACTTCTTAACTATTTTTCAGAAGTTATAATTAACTTTTAAAAATGCATTGTCCCTTATGTAAAAAGTGGATAGAACGGTGGAACAACGGAAGTACCTGTCACTTTTCCACAAATTTTCCTATTTTCTGGCCAACTATTCCAAACTTTTACTTCACTCAAACCTTCCTCTCGCTTTGAACGTCGAATGTGCAAACTTCTATCACAATCAGACGAATGATATTGATATCCCATTGAAAAAACTCTTTCAGTTTCTCGCGAATTTTCAAATTTTCCGGGTAATTTTCCCAAATGTTTAGTTCATAAGAACGTTCATATTTCGTTGAACGTCAAATGATCAAAATTTTATCGCAATCGGATGAACGGTTCTCAACTTGTAGTCTTGAGTACATTTAGAACACGTTGAAAAAGGAACTTCGTTCAAATTTTGCGACTTTCCTTTTTAACTGTCCATATACCTTTTTAATTTTTTTTTTACTGAATAATTTTCCAAGGCAATAATGAACAAAACAAAAAAGAATTACCCCTCTCCGTCGTGCAAATAGTCAGTTATAGTGTTGAATTCAGTCAAAAACACATTCAAAACACCTTTCAGTTTTTCTCAAATTTCCCAATTTTCCGGTAAATTTTCCAAAAAAACTATTTCATACAAAACATGTCCTGTCAAGCCGTACTCAAGTGATGCTCTTGCAACCATGAGTCAAATGATTTTTATTCATAGAAAAAATCGCTTTCGGTTTTTCCTAAAGGTTCCTACTTTCCGGGCGATTTTTATTTGATACGAACCTTCCGCTTGCTTTCAACGTGAAATATACAAAATTTTATCGCAATTGGACGAACGGTATTGATAGCTCACTGGAAGAAGCTGTTTTTCCCGATTTTCCTCTGTTCCGGAAAAGTCTCCATATTTTATCGCCGTTTAAACCTGCCCTGGACTTACACGAATATTTCAAGACTAAAATTAGCCAAATCGGTTGATCATTTCGATGCGAAAGGAATCGGGTCGTGCCTTTTTAAATGGATCATCTCCCAATTCGCCTGGAGTATTTTACGGAAATTTTGCAAACCAAAATCTGGATAGCACCACTTTCCCACCTTGATATGTTCTCAAAAACAATAAGAAGAATAGTTCATACGGTATATCCACTAGACCAGTGCGACGTATAATTGGCAAAGAACGAAACAACGGCGTATGGTTCATTAATTCACCGTAGATGCGGTAATAACGTTCGTGCATCCGTAATGGCGAACATAAGAGGACGTAGACGCTTATTCTTTTTTTATTTTCTATTTATTGCACATTTTTATAAACTTGTACCTAATATTTAGCAGATTGCTGTTATGTCTGATGTCCCTCTTCAAGTCTGAAGAATTTGTATGCCGGCTGCTGTTGCATCCCCCAGTAACTGATACGTCCTACTTAACCACCATAGTGCTTGGAGTGGGTCCTGATGTAGTTTTCAATTCCTGCGTGATGGTCTGGATAGATGCCTGCCCATTACACTGTACGACCCTCTTCAACTGTCGGCGGTCTCTGTCAGTTAATACACGAGGTCGGCCTGTACGATTTCGTGCTGTACGTCTCCCCTCACGTTTCCACTTCACTAGCACATCAGAAACAGTGTCTTGCGTCCCTTTTTTATAGCCAACTGCCAGGCTGCTTGTTCCCTGATCTTGATGTCGAGTGGCCATAGCCTCATCAAGACCAGGAGCGCTCTTCCAAGTGTCATCCGGTAAGCCCCGACAGAGTGAAGCAGGATGTTGCACTGCACCCGTCTGACGGACAAGGCCGACTCCACTCTCGTTAGCCTGTAGACCCAGACTGGAGATCCATAGCCGACGATGAATGTTTTTTTTTTTAAATCTTTATTTTTGTATGATACGTAAAACCCAACATCTTAAGATTACAGTGGGTCGTTACAATCAACTTGACAATGATACAGCAATTTACTGACTGGAGCGCCACAGTCCCCTCGGCCACCGCGGTCGGCACCACGCAGTTTGGTCCGATAGATCTACAAACATTATCGGGAACGGCGTCTCGGTTGGTTGGTTTCAGTCAGTTTCCCCGGTAGGCGAGATACTGGCAGAAGTGAAGTCGTAAGGACGGGCCGTGAAGCGTGCTGGGATAGCTCAGATGATAGAGCGCTAGCCCCCGAAAGGCAAAGTTCCCGGGTTCGAATCCCGGTTCCGGCGCACAATATCAGCGCACACCCCGTTGCAGAGTGAAAGTTTCATTCCACTTGTCTGTTCGTGTGCGTAACCGACAGCTGTGTGTACCGATGTCAGCTGAAGTGCTAACCCGGCCGCCACCTTCTGGACAGCAAGTAGAGGGCTGCCGTCAGTCAGAGTGTCAGGTGGCGCGCTGTTTGCCCTGTGGAGTGGCGATCGCGGGGGCCGGCGCGCCTGCCGTATTGACCGCGGCGGCTGTCCTGGTCATTACACGGCCCATTCCCCGTATTACGGTCTCTGCAAACTCATCTCCTTAAGCGCTCCGCCGCAATCGATGGCCGCCGCCGCCGACGACGACGGACCGACTGCGCTACTGCCAGAGCCGCGCAGGCCGGAGCAGCAATACTTATAACGAGCAGCGAAATTCTGAAAAAGGCACGCCCAATTCAGCGAAATTGGCAGAAAACCAAGAAATGCGCCAAAAAATCACATCAACTTTGCCAGAAAAAACGAAGCTGCAAAAATAACCAAAAACAACACACACATCTAAACTGTACTGAAATTCAAAAATGTTTGTTGAGCTTATGGGACTTAACTACGGGGTCATCAGTCCCTAAACTTACAACTACTTATGAACTAGCTAACACTAAGGACGGCACAAATATTCATGCCCGAGGGGCGATTCGAACCCCCGACCATAGTGGCCGTGCAGACCGTGACTGACGCGCCGCAGTCCCCTCGGCCACCGCGGCCGGCCCCAAACGTTCACAGAAAATCTGTGTTGCTGACGTGATTGCACAATTGCGTGCGGATTCTAGTCAGCACACACAGGTTGAATGTCAAAATGGAATGAAGCCTCATCCGTAAATAGAAAATGAGCTCTTACATGGAAATTAAACGTTTCCGCACACATGTCCACATAACATATTTTCTTTCTTTGTGTGTAAGGAATGTTTCCTGAAAGTTTGGCCGTTCCTTTTTACAGGGTGTTTCACTAAGTGGGTTTGCCTCTGTAACTTATAAAATAATAGGCGACGGGAAATTTTAATGCGGTAGGTCAACACAAGAAATGTTACACTTTCTGCGGAGTTATGAACATAGTTCATTGTATCATTTTCCAAAGACTTACACCACAAAGATATAATTTTTTAAATGGAACAATTTTTTTTTTCTATCGTGTATTGGATACGTTTAAACCAGCTGCGTCCAAATCAATTTAAACTACATTGCTATCACTGTTAGTTTGGGAGCTACAACCCTTCAAAATTCCGGGGGCGGAGGATGCGATAGCGTAGCTGACTGGCCGAGTGGCTATCCCCTGGGGCAGGGCCCACTGTCTCATGACCACCAGCCAGTGAGCTACGCTGTCGTAGCTTTCGCCCCCTAAACTTTGAAGGGTTGTAGCTCCCAAACTAACAGCGATAGGAATGTAGTTTAAATTGATTTGGACGCAGCTGGTTTAAACAAACCCAATACACGATAGAAAACACTATTGTTCCATTTAAAAAATTATATCTTTGTGGTGTAACGCTTTGGAAAATGATACAATAAACGATGTTCATTTTCCACGTACGCTTGCACATTTCGCAAAAATCCTTGACGCCGGTTTCACTCGAATGTAAAGTACGCCGTACTGCGCGTTAAGATGGGCGCTCCTCGTGTTTCGCACAACAGGTTTCTGCCGGCGGCTACAGGGAGTTACCTCGCCCACGGATGACGCGGCCGTCTGATCTGCATACCCGTCCGGAGCGAATGTGTTCCAGATTACGCGTGACGCGGCGAGCTGGAATGTGCTTGGCTTTTCCTCGTAATGGCTGCGCCTGATGGATGTCTTGCTCTTGTTTCTACAGCACTGATACATGGATTTAAAACGTTCGTAATTTACAGACAAGTGTCAAACTGGCCCATGTGCTGGTTTATACTGTGTGATCGGGACCGTTCGGGGCTGGCGTGGGACGGTAGCACGTCGCAGTCTGTAACTGCCCACACAGACACAGTGTTTGACAAAGACGTGGAGGACCCAGAGGCCGCGGCTTGGTCTCAGTGGGATTTGGTACACGTACACCCGGTCATGTCGGCGGCTATGTAAATGATCACGTGGCTGCAGTTGTCAAAATTCAAATGTTCAAATAGTCTATGGGACTTGACTACGGGGTCATCAGTCCCTAAACTTACGAACTAGGACGGCACAAATATCCATGCCCGAGGGGGCATTCGAATCCCCGACCGTAGTGGCCGTGCGGACCGTGACTGGAGCGCCTTAGTCCCCTCGGCCATCGCGACCGGCGCTGCAGTTGTCTGTGACTAGTAGGACGGCAGGGCGCTTGTGCAGATGTCATTTGTTTCTAACAGGTAGCGGCCGTCGGGGTCAGCTCTGACATGCCCTAGTCTACATCTACATAAATACTCTGCAAATCACATTTTAGTGCCTGGCAGAGGGTTCATTAACCACTTTCATAACCTTTCTCTACCGTTGGGATTCTCTAACAGCGCGCGGGAAGAAAGAACACCTAAATCGTTCCGTTTTCGATTTGATTTATTTTATTGGGATGGTCGTGTCTCCCTATGTAGGTGGATGCTAGCAAAGTATTTTCACATTCAGAAGTAGAAGTCGGTGATTGAAATTTCGCAAATGAATCTCGCCGCCACGAATAACGTCGTTCTTTTAATGATTTCCACCTCAAATCGTGCAACATGTCCGTGACGCTTTCCCCCATGTAACGTGATAAAACGAGCCGCCCTTCTCTAAACCTTCTCAATGTGTTCCGTCAGTCTCACCTTGTGAGGGTCCCACAAGGGGCAACAGTACTCCAGAACAGGACGCACAAGTGTGATGTAGGCAGTGTCTTTTGTGGAGCTGGTGCATCTTCGAAGCGTTCTGCCAATGAAACGTAACCTCTGGTTCCCCTTCCCCCCAATATTTTCTACGTGTTCTCTCCAGTCTAAGTTGTTCGTAATTGTAAGTCCTAGATATTTGGTAGAATTTTCGACCTTAAAGTTTGACTTACTTATCGTGTGATTGAAGCTCAGTGGATTTCCTTTAGTGGTCATGTCTATTACTTCACACTTTTCATTATTTAGTGTTAATAGCCAATTTTCGCACCGTGTAGAAATTTTGTCTAAATGGCTTTGCAGTTGCTTTTGATCCTATGTTGACTTCACTAACCGATAAACGACAGCATCATCCGCGAACAGTCCAAGACAGATATTCAGATTGTCTCCTAAATCGTTTATAAACACAAGGTAGAGTAGGGAACCAATAACGCTTCCCTGGGTAACGCCAGATATCCCTTCTGTTTTTGACTTACTGTCAATCACTACGAACTGTGTCTTTTCTGATAGGAAATCGTGAATGCAATCACACAGTTGGGTCGATATTCCACAAGCACGCAATATTATTAGAATCTGCTTGTGAGGAAATGTGGAATCGATTTGAGATCCCTTGTCGATGGCACTTATCACTTCATGCGAATAAAGGGCAAGCTGTGTTTCGCAAGGCGATACTTTCTGAATCCATGCTGACTATTGGTTAATAGGCCCTTCTCTTCGAGGTAGTTCATAATGTTCGAAGAAAATATATGTTCCAAAATCCTACTGGAAATCGACGCCAATGAGATTGGCCTATAATTCTGGGGATCACTTCTATTGCCTTTCTTGAATATTGGAGTAACTTGGGCAGCTTTCCAGTCTTTGGGTACGGATCTTTCGATGAGTGATCGGTTGTATATGATAGCTAAGTATGGAGCATGGCCCGAAATATTTGTCTTTGTTTAGTGACTTAAGTTGTTTTACTACTCCAGGAACATCTACTTCTAAATTTCTCATGCAGGCAACTGCTCTTGGTTCGCATTCAGGAGTGTTCACTTCGTTTTCTGTGGTGAAAGAATTTTGGGAATCTGCGTTTAGCAATTCTGCTTTACCAGTACTGTCATCGGTAGTATTACCATTACTATCGCGTAGTGAAAGAATATGCTTCTGTTCTGCCGCTAGTGTACTTCACATATGACCAGAATTTCTTAGATTTCTGCCAGATTACGAGACAGGATTTCGTTGTGGAAACCATTATAAGCTTCTCGCATTGAAGTCCGCGCTAGATTGCGTGTTTCTGTTAAAGGTTGCTAGTCCTGGGGATTCTGTGTCTTTTTAAATTTTGCATGCGTTTTTCTTTGCTTCTGCAACAGTGATCTGACCTGTTCTGTGTACCACGGGGTCTGACGCTCCTGGCCACCAACAAGTTGAATAGTCGCCACTGGCGGTGCGCCAAATGTGTTGAGCGAACGTCTAGAAAAAAGGGTAATTGCATAATTTACTCACCTTAGGGAGCGATCTTATTGTATAAATGGAAGGATAGATGCCAAGCTCGCAATTTTTGTTTATTCAAGACGACCGGTTTCGACACTCTGTAGTGTCATTATCTGGTCTCATCGACATTAAACTGCTTATTATAGTGCTCCGCATAAAATCTTGTAGATGTACTGGTTAATATTTATCTATAAAATCATGTGCTGGTGGATAGTCAGAAATAAAATGAAGTATTAAATTGCCTAGATCGCAATTAATTAATTTATTTTTTGACGACTGGTTTCGGTACACTTAGGGTACCATCACCTGGTCAGTTGTGTCCTACGCTTTCCATTTCGTGAAGGCGCACGACATTAAAATAGTACGTCAATCATAAAACATTTAACTTTTACAAATGGTACGTCAAACATAAAAACAGTTAAAATATTTAAAACACATTTTCCATTATATGTAACGAAGACAGTTAGTGCGCCTTCTTACAACTTACTTACTTGTAAGAAGGGGCTCTGTCTACATGACACATAATGGAGAATGTGTTTTAAATATTTTAACTTTTAACAGTGTTACCTTTTCGCAATGTTATTCAATCTGTGGATTGAGCAATGTGTGAAAAATTTGGAGGAGGAATTATAGTTCAGTGAGAAGAAATAAAACGTTTGCATTTGGCCGACGACACTGTAATTCTGTCAGAGGCAGCAAAGGACCCGGAAGGGTAATTAAACGGGCAGTATTTTGAAAAGTAGTAAGATTAACATTAACAATAACAACAGCAAAGCAAGGGTAATGAAATGTCCTCCAAGGAAATCAGGCGATGCTGATAAATAGACAATAAAAGTAGTAGATGATTTTTTGTATTTGGCTAGCAAAATAACTGCTATGCCCGAAGTAAAGGAGATATAAAATGCAGAACGGTTATTGGTAGCAAGTCATTTCTGAAGAAAAGAAATTTCTTGCCATCCATTATTAATGAAATATTTGGCAGTCCTTCTTCAAAGCATTTGTCTCGGGTGTAGCATTGTACGGTAATGGAACGTGGACGATAAAGAGTTCAGACAGAAAACTGATAAAAGCTTTTGAACTACAGTGCTACAGACGAATGCTGAATATTACATGGGTAGGCTGCTTAACTAATGAAAAGGTAGTCAACAGAATTGGGCAGACTAAGAGAAGGAATTGATTCAAAAGCTTCTATAATTTTTTCCTGTTTTTTCTTTTCCCAATGCTGCTCTCCAGATTAATGCCGGAGATCACGTAAGGCACGTAACAGAGTTGCCACATCCTGCTCAAAACTCGTGCGTCATCTCACATTTCAGTCAACTCGTTCAGACACGGAAATTATTCCCTGTATGGACATGGAACTTGCATGTATGTATTCTGGAAGAACTGCACTGTATTTTCATTTAGTTTTATTTTCAGCAGCAGATTACTAGGATTACATACTGACAGTTTACGAAAACGCATTCCTCGACGATGTTAGCAGTACTGTTACTGAATCTACTGTCTGCACAGCCTATTTGCTATTCCAGTGGGCTTTTAAATGTCATAGCACCATCAGATTTATATATTTATTTTTGTTGTATAAGGACATGGCGTATTTACATCGCAATGCAGGTTCTTACGTAACGGAAAGTCCTGATGGAACTGCTACTTAGAAATGTGCCTTGTCACAGTAATGATGCTGTGAATACAGTAGATGGAATTAATGACTGAGCTTTCCACAAAAAAGTGTACTCCTGATGCCTTTCCATCTGTGACAGTAACCGGTCTGTAAAGACAGCATGTCGCCGTGAAGGGCCGAGCGCTCCAAGGCGCCTTGACGCGAAGTGCGCGGTTGTCGCAGTCGGAGGTTCGAGTCCTCCCTCTGTCATTTTGCGTGTGTTTTCGTCCGAGCACGCGCGCGGGCGTGTGTGTGTGTGTGTGTGTGTGTGTGTGTGTGTGTGTGTTTACAAACATTTGAAGGATATCCTGATATTGACCAGTGTAGCTCGCTAGTTAAGAGGCCGTCATGGTCTGCACGGCCACTTCTGAATATACAAATTTGTATGGGTGACAATATTATCTACCATACTTTCATCTATCATTTTATGAAATGCAGGAAGTTCGCTAATGAGGTCATCTGCAATGCTTCTAGGATCACGAACGACATTCACTATCACTTACTTATCACTTTACACCGCTTGACGTACCTAGTTTTTCTCCACTTTGTGATGTTATCTCTGCCTATATAAAACGCCACGTTTTGCACTCGATAACTGTCACCTTCAGTACCAGACAGGACGTCTTGTTCCGAATCACTGCCATGCCCAATTTCCTGAATTACTGCCGCGGTGGAGTAGCCGAGCGGTCTAAAGCACCTCGCTGCGGAGTGCGCGGTTGCTCGCCGTGGAGGTTCGAGTCCTCCCTGGGGCATGGGTGTGTGTCTTTGTCCGTAGGTTAGTTTACCTAGGTTTAAGTAGTTTGTAAGCTACGGACTGATGACCACGCAGTTTGGTCCGATAGATTTACAGACATTTGAACATATTTGAATTTGCTCGCCGTCGGAGGTTCAAACAAATGTTCAAATGTTTGTATAGCTTATGGGACGTAACTACGGGGTTATCATTCGTTAAACTTACAAACTACTTATGAACTAGCTAATCCTAAGGACGGCACAAATATCCATGCCCGAGGCGGGATGGCCGTGCAGACCGTGACTGGAGCGCCTCAGTTCCCTCGGCCACCGCGGCCGGCGTCGGAGGTTCGAGTCCTCCCGGGGACACGTGTGTGTGTGTGTGTGTGTGTGTGTGTGTGTGTTGTCCTTAGGTTAGTTTAAAATCAAATGTTTGTTAAGCTTATGGGACTTAACTACGGGGTCATCAGTCCCTAAACTTACAAACTACTTACGAACTACTTACGAACTAGGACGGCACAAATATCCATGCCCGAGGGGGGATTCGAACCCCCCGACCGTAGTTGCCGTGCTGACCGTGACTGGAGCGCCTCAGTCAGCTCGGCCACCGCGGCCGGCTAGGTTAGTTTACCTAGGTTTAAGTAGTTTGTAAGATACGGACTGATGACCATGCAGTTTGGTCCGATAGATTTACAAAAAATTAGAATTAGAACGTGAATTACTTCCTCTTCCTGTGCACTGTTATTGCTACACAGTTCATGATCAGATTCGTCTGGCAAATCTGACAACTCCTGCAGAGTTCTGGCTTTTTCCTCAGACGTCATTTCCCTTATTAAGTAAGAAGCTAATTAGTTTTTGAAACTACTGTTCCGATATGAATAACGATGCACGTTTCTGTGTACTTAGGAAATATGTATTTACCTACAGCAGCAGGCACGTGAGGTACTTTACACACCAGCAGCGTTCTGACAACACAGGCACACAGAAGGCTCCACAGTGAAACCAACTGCAGCGGTAGGTAGCTGCGACGACAAGAGAGCAATACTTAGCGTGCACGTAATCGCTGACGAGAGGCAGCGTTGTCACTGGCGGTAAACAAGACGTGGGGTACTCTATATCCCAGCGCGCCCGCTCCAGGGTTAAACTTACTTACACTAAGGATAACACACACACCACGGCGAGCAACTGCACGGATGTGTATTCTGAGCAATTTGTTTCACACTCGTCCTTTCAATTTGAGCATATGCCGGACGCGCCACGAAAGCTCTGCTCACAAGCTTTAACTCTCCATATTCGAATGCGTTCATACATATTATCAACAATTATCTGAATTATTTGAATTTTATTTTGCGACTGTTCGTAGACTTTAGAAACATGCCTTATTCTGATTGGTCTTGGAACGGTTAACCGTGGTTTGTATTGCTGACAACTTCAAACGTTTCCAACTATCAACTCTACTTTTGCTCAAATTGACTGCCTATATGAATAAATTAATAACGAAAACGTAGACTTTAAAACGGTTTTCATTTTCAATATTAAATTATGGACTATGGCTTATTACAAAAAGAACCTAAATCAATGACGGAATAAAAAAGTAGTTTTTTTTTGTTTTGTTTTGTTTTAGGGTAAAAAAGTAGTAACGGGGACGTATGACACTTCGCAAATGAGCTACAAGAATGCTATATCGCAGACTCAGTGAAGTTAGTGAGTTTTAACTTCGCAGTAGCTTTAAACATCGTTTAAAAATACGAGCAATATGAGCCAATGTTATCAGTAAGAAACAGAATGAATTATTTAAAAGGAATTAGTATTCTTATAAAACTTCCTGGAAGATTAAAATTGTGTGCCGGAACCTGGACTCGAACCTGGGATCTTTGCCTTTCGCGGGCAAGCGCTCTACCACTGAGCTACCCCGACACGACTCACGACACCGCCTCACAACCTTACTTCCGCCAGTACCTCGCCTCCTACTTTCCAAACTTCTCAGAAGCTCTCCTGCGAACCATGCAAGACTAGCACTCCTGGAAGAATGGATATGGTGGAGACATGGCTTAGCCACAGCCTAAGGGATGTTTCCATTCTGGAAATTATTAGAATGCTTCGCAGAAGACAAAAATCATTTAATGCATATCTTGCAGGAAACAAGAACTACATTGTTACCAAAAACAAATATCCATTCCGCATGTATTTATATTTACATGAGAGAAAAATTCTACAACATGACACTCCCATAAAGTCGTTACATACATTTACCAATCACAGAAAAATATCGACAGAGCTTACAGTATTAGCTAGCGTTACGTACCTAAGCTTCCTTCCTTATTTCAGCTTAAAGCTCTGGTATTTTCTCAACACAGCCACCACAATTTACAACTACAATACTGACAGTTGGTTATGTCCTCATTCTGTTCGAAAGTTTGGATAGTGTTAATTTTGATGAATTTTGCAAGTTACTGGAGCCAAATTAAAACTTAGTTATCCGATACTAGCGGAGTGTTTCAGGCACTATCAAACATTTTTAACGAATTTCCTTTTAATGAAGTTTGATTGCACAATAGCTGGGTATATTGTGTGACTTGTATTAATATGAGAATGCACTTCTGTATCCGTGAATTTAACTGTTTCATAACAATATATATTGTGTAACTTTAAATGTCCTACTACGCCCTTTGTATTTTTTCCTACACTACGGAGCTTTGCAACAGACATATCCATCCTCCGTAAAGCGAGCTCCGTGACTTTGGTTTTCGTGTATCCGCCGGCCGCGGTGGCCGAGGGGACTGAGGCGCTCCAGTCACGGTCTGCATGACCACTACGGTCGGGGGTTCGAATCCCCCCTCGGACATGGATATTTGTGCCGTCTTTAGGATAAGCTAGTTCATAAGTAGTTTGTAAGCTTAGGGACTGATGACCCCGTAGTTAAGTCCCATAAGTTCTACAAACATTTGAACATTTTGAACAGAGCTGCTGCGCCTCATTACTGATGGCTAACATTCACAGGAAAAAAAAGTGAATCCTTAATAAGTAGAAATTACATTAAATGTGATTATAAGAGATAGGTTGCAAATGACTGTTCCATTCCCTGTTAATACGGTACAGTAACATAAAAATGATACCACCTTTTCATCGCGTTGACAACAAGATTAAAAAGAGATGTAATAGGGAAAACATTAGAAATTTAATACCCAATAACGGAAATAAAATAAACTGATTGCGACCTTTGAATAAACGGAACACGAGCTGCTGTGTACGTAGTATCTACAGGCGTCGCTAGATCGCAGCACTAGAATTTTAAATCGAATTTCTGTCGTTTATTTAGAGCCTATATTCGCTACTGTTTTTACTTATGACCTGCATCCTAGAAACTAATATAGTCGAAATTTCACATTTATCAATCCCTATAGTACATTAATGACATGTGGTGTCGCACAAGTCCGAAGTGCGCGCCACCTACTTTCGCCGCGCGCCGCCATGCACGCACGGCGCGGCGTTCTTACGTCAGCCACGAGCGCCCTCTGTTACAACGCCGCTCGTGGCCACCACTGAACGACATCGTTCACTTGGGCCCAGGGGGGCGAAACTCATATAGGGATTTCCGGTAACACGATGTTGGTTCGCTGCCAGGCCACATAGAGCGCTGCGAGCGTTGCGATTTTTCATCTCGCTTTCCTATTGGATGATTTACGCTTTACAGTCCTCCATATTTGTTTTGATTCGTAGGTGGTGTTCTGTGCTGAGGTTCTATAGCAACGTCTTCCTAATTGTGATCTTCTGTGTGCATTTTGTGAGTTTCATAGATTTCATTTATTTGAACTGTACAGAAGTTCCATTTCATTCGACTGAATATGCATAAATAGTAATCAACTGAAATAAAAATAAATTGGTTTTTGTAGACATTACAGTAGGCCTA
The DNA here is from genome assembly GCA_026315105.1 of Locusta migratoria. NCBI lineage: Eukaryota > Metazoa > Arthropoda > Insecta > Orthoptera > Acrididae > Locusta > Locusta migratoria. Next base: position 154,729,063 of record CM048745.1, on the reverse strand, counting down.
CATTCTTGTTTGCAGGACAGTGTATATGGCTGTAAAATTATTTATTTGTACAACCTACTATTCCTCTTTTGGTCACATGAGTGAATATAATTGTGCCTTAGCGTATGTGAAAACTGAATCATTTACATAGATGCATGCAATATCAGATGACTTTTAGTCTGACATGCGCAAAATCACATTTATTTCCATGGGATAACGTCACACGGTGAAAATCGCAGTACCGAGTTTTAGAAACAAACAATTTTAGAGTGAAAAAGATTACCACGACATCATTTACGAAGATTGGCCGACTGTAAACAACAGCCACAAGCAATTAATGTTAGTTTTTGATTTAAATTTCTAGTATATATTACTGTGCAAGGTCTCAAAAACCTTTCTATGAAGTCCACCCTCAAAGAATAAATGGAAAAATATTGTCGTCTAACACCAATATAACGTTTTCTCATTCGTGTATTTAGAAGTAAACATGTGGATTTTCGCGCCACATTTTTCGGATTGAAAGTTCACTGCCAGGCCGCTAGTAGCGCTGCTGTCGTTCTGTGTTTCCGTGTGATAACATGGTCTTTGCACTTCTGTTACTTTTGGTGTTCTGTGCTTGGGACTGAGGTAGGAACCAGTTAACACTTCGGAATCAGATAGGCACCAGTGAAGACTTGGCTATCGGATAGGCACTAGTCAGGCCTCTAGCTCAACTATGTATCATCATTCTGCAGTACTGAGCTATGTGAAAGTTAAGTATTACTAAGTCTCTAAGAAATATATACCTCTTTCCAATTTACTCTAGTGTTTCTAGTTTCTGCTGTCCCACTGGCTGCTCCCCTCCGTACCTGCTACCTTTATTTCTGTGTCGGTCTTCCTACTCGGCCACCGACACCTACGACGGAAACGAGACACAAAAGCGGCGACGAGGCTGTGACACAAAATGACACCTTCGTTATAAATCGTTTACTGCACAGCACGGAAAAGATTTATGAATATCATCGTTGTAAATCGTAGAGATAGTACCCTCTGTCATTGCTAGATAGCATCGTGATCGAATGTTCGAACATTTCCCGAGATTTCCCGAACTGTGACGTAAATTGTCCGAACAGTTCGATTGATGTTCAAACCCAGCTGTAAACGGCAGCGCGTGGCGTGGTGAGGTTCGCTGCCCCAGTCAACAGCAGGACAGCGGCACGCGCCGCAGCGCCGCTTCTCGAGAATCGCTGGAGCACCGGCTGCTCGAGACATTCTCGGTGCGCTCGTGTAGCCACGCCTAAAGCCCGTTTTAAACGATCAACGAACTTGTAATAGATTGCTAACAAGTTGCGTTAATGGCGGCCGTCAGTCGTTTGCACGGCTGCACTAGTATGATCGCGCTAGTATCGAAGCGCGATAATTATAGCGATAAAGAAATAGGACGAGTTCTAAATTCGGTACTAGTGTGTTCACTGCGCATGCGCGAGCTAGCAGCTGTCTGCTGCGGTCGCCGCTCCAGTTAGTCCGCCATTTTCCTTCGTATTTACGTATATTTTGTGTTATGTCGAAGTTTATGATCAGAATGTATTACAAAATGTATTTCTAATGACGACATTCACACTGTCCGTCACCAGACCGTCACCTAACGTCAACGTCACGTTAAACTTTCTCAAGAAGATTGTTTTGATTGAACGGTCGTCTGCTGACATCGGAAGTTAACCTATTTTCGTCACGCTATTTTCATACTGTAGTCGACAATTACACGGTTTGCACGCAAACTTGTGTTATCAATCTTTAGTTTATTATTATACTTTGGTTTAGCGGTAAATTGCAAATGTTTCATGACGACTTAAATATTTATCTCAATTATTGTCCACCGAAAAGCGAGGTCGTACATCTGAAACCGAAAAATGGTTTATGATTTGCAATATCGTAACAGAAAAGACTGAAACCAATTGTTTATTTGAATAAGATTGTAATTTGATGATGCAATTTTCATTAAATAGCATTTTAAATGAAAAAGTCAGTCCAAATGAAAGACAAAAATTCAGTTGTGCATGACATTATTAACAATGTCATTGTACAAATCGTAGTAGATAAAGTAAAGAAGGCCTATTTAAGCTCTTAAAAATATTGCTTGATGCGTTCATAAGTTTATTTTTTTCGCTTGAAAATAGATGTGAATGTTTTGAAATGTTGTTTCACTTCCCAGAACTTTACCACACTAAGTTGACGAAAAACATCGATTGCAAGGTTTTCTTTGGCCGTCAATAACATTTAGCGTTGTTTCCTGAATTCCAGTATTAAACTATGACTTTCTACATAACAAATCGGCTTTTATAACCTCACTTTCAACATCGGGTATTACTGTTCGATTACGTTTATCGTCTAAACATGCTGCCACAAGATCTTGCTTGATTTTGTAGTTCAGGGCTAGTACGCTAGGAGCGCTTCAGTAGACTATTATCTATATTGTTCACCTTCGTTCATCGTTTAAAAAGGGTTTAATAGTCCCATCCCCAGTCCTAGGGCAGCGCGTGACGTCATAGTGCGCTGCTTCGTATGCCTGCGGTTTGGGCGCGGGCGCCGCTCGGCCCCGCAGTTGCCCCGTGTCGCCGTGACGTCACGCGGCTGCCGCAGGTGGTTATGCAACCGGCCGTCCTGTCGCAACGGCGCTGGCGTCGCACGCAGGTGGGGGGAGACCCGCGTGTTTACCTTCTGCGCGGCGTTACACAACCCGCCGCGCCGTCCCCACTGGGGCATTCTCGCCGACGCCGCCTGCCTTCCAATTAGAAGATTGCCCCCTTTACAGGCACTAACCGCCTTCGCAGAGTGCGCACTTTGTTGGGACCTACCGCACGCAACTGCCCTCCATCTTGCTGACGTGAGAGAGTGTCAGTTCACCAACTCTTCACCATTTTGCACAGATTCACTACTGCCCAGAGGTGCCCACAGGTGTGGGGGATGGGGGCGGGGGTCATGACGCCAAGTGCGTCATTGAAATTTCTAGGGGGGGGGGCAGTGACAAATTAGTACTTTTGGCTAGCCTGGAGGGGGCTTTATTTCTCTGGTCGGAACTACTAAGAGGTGTTTACGAAAGGTCTTAGGACAATGAAGCTTGGACGATGAAGCGCTGCAAACAGTGTTGGCGAACATAGAAGCCGCACTCAGCTCTAGACCTTTGACACAGCACGAGGATAGCGCTTTGACGCCAGCGCACTTTCTAGTGGGGGATCGCCTCACTACCTTACCCTCTGGGACACCGCCACGAAGACCTACAAGTCTAGCAAAGATGTATAAACTCAGACAGAAATTAGTGGAGGACTTCTGGAAACGCTGGAGCCAGGAGTACTTAACTCCGAAGTTACCACGAAGTAAGGCGTCCAAAGGGTTCTACAACACTTCGCGAGGGAGACCTCGTCCTGTTACAAGAAGATGTTCGTCAGCGCCAGTGCTGGAGAAGGGCGCGAGTTGCTGATCTGAAGAAAGGACGGGACGGACTGATACGAACGGTGATACTCGACTTGCCTGCCGGACATAAAGTGACCAGGCCGATTCAGCTGGTCGTACCTCTGGAGGTAGACCAGGGTGGGGAGGATGTAGAGTGATGAAGTGACGTCGTTCTTAGCATAAGTTTAAATGTTAACTTAGATTATCTGTAACGATGTACCTTGTTGATATCTCTGGAATAAAGTAAGTGTGTGTAAGTGAAGACGAGTTTCCTTCCTGGGAAAGACGGTGGATTTAGTGTCCGCCAATCAAATGTTCAAATGTTTGTATAGCTTATGGGACTTAACTACGGGGTCATCAGTCCCTAAACTTACAAACTACTTGTTGTTGTTGTTGTTGTTGTTGTTGTTGTGGTCTTCAGTCCGAAGACTGGTTTGATGCAGCTCTCCACAATACCCTATCCTGAGCAAGCCTCTTCATCTCCACATAAGAACGGCAACCTACATCTGTCTGAATCTGCTTACTGTATCCATCTCTTGGTCTTCCTCTGCGATTTTTACCCCACACACTTCCCTCCAATGCTAAATTCATAATTCCCTGATGTCTAAGAATGTGTCCTACCAATCTATCCCTTCTTTTAGTCAAGGTATGCAAGAAATTTATTTTCTCTCCAATTCTGTTCAATACCTCCTCATTAGTTACGCGATCCACCCACCTAATCTTCAGCATTCTTCTGTAGCACCATATTTCAAAAGCCTCAATCCTCTTCCTGTCCGCACTGTTTATCGTCCATGTCTCACTCCCATACAAGGCAACACTCCATACAAATACCTTCAGAAAAGACTTCCTTAGGCTTAAATCAATATTCGATGTTAACAAATTTCTCTTTTTCAAGAACGCTTTTCTCATAGTAGTTTACCCGCATTCCTATTTTCTTATTCATTATCAATCCTACTCCTGTGATACCCTCAATTGATTTTGTATTTATAATCCTGTACTCACCTGACCAGAAATCCTGTTCATCCTGCCACCGAACTTCACTAATCCCCACTATATCTAACTTCAACCTATCCATTTCCCTTTTTAAATTTTCTAATTTTCCTACCCGATTAAGGGATCTAACATTCCACGCTCCGATCCGTAGAATGCCAGTATTGTCTTTCCTGATGACAACATCCTCCTGAGTAGTCCCCGCCCGGAGATCCGAATGGGGGACTATTTTACCTCCGGAATATTTTACCCTAGAGGATGCCATCATCATACGTTCATACAGTAGAGCTGCATGTCCTCGGGAAAGGTAACGGCTGTAGTTTCCCCCTTGCTTTCAGCCGTTCGCAGTAGCTGTGTGGCAAAGCCACATTAGCTGATGTTACAAGGCCAGCTCAGTAAATCATCCAGACTGTTGCCCCTGTAACTACTGAAAAGGCTGGTGCCCCTCTTCAGGAACCACACGTTTGTCTGGCCTCTCCACAGATACCCCTCCGCTGTGGTTGCACCTACGGTACGGCTATCTGTATCGTTGAGGCACGCAAGCCACCCCACCTCGGCAATGTCTGTGGTTCATGGGAGTGGACAAACTACTTATGAACTAGCTAATCCTAAGAACGGCACAAATATCCATTCCCGAGGGGGGATTCGAACCCCCGACCGTAGTGGCCGTGCAGACCGTGACTGGAACGCCTCAGTCCTCGCGGCCACCGCGGTCGGCGGCAAAGCAGGACTAAATATCTCGGTTGTCGTGAGGGGGGGGGGGGGGGTTGGTCGCAGTTTGTGGAGGGGGCGGGGAGGGGGATTGAGTCATTGGCCAAATGGGGGTGGGGCACCTCTGCTGCTGCCACTACCCTGATAAGCACTATTCTCGCTAGCAAAGATACAATGGGCATTTATTTAGCACGTAAGCCCAGTATGTTGATGCAGGGGCATAGATAATCTATTCTACTGGGCGTGGTGGGGCGGAGGTGGTTGGATGGTTCTGTAGGGGCTACAGTTCTCAATTGAAAGCAGTGTCGCGACTGGTGGTCTTGGGGTAGAGAGCTCTACTAAAAACGGAAAGGTCGCGGGGTCGAAACCAGGCAGGGCGTCGGATCTTTGTCTGCGTTTTAACCCTTAACTGCCCTGGCGGGGTCATATTTAACCCCAAGAGTTTTCATTTTAATTTTTATTCGCTAGGTGACATGGTGGGGAGCTACCCGTTCATGTTATCTCATTTCGCCCCATTCAGTGGTAAGTTTACGGTTCGTTTGCCCATTTCCATGCCGCTCAATGCCCAGTGACCCCTGGGTAGAAGTGTAAACATTTTACTGTGTTGCAGTACCGTACTTAAGAATTTGAGTGATATACGTCCTTTATATGTGCGCCTCGGTTGCACAGTGGTAGAGTGCCAGACTACAAATCCAAAGGTCGCGGGTTCGATCCCCGCCAGGTCCTAGGATTTTTATCTGTCACTTTCCACTTCTTTCACCTCTGGCAGTATTGCTCATGTGAAAAATACCGAGTAGCACCGTGGTTCGGAACCTACGTTAAACTGTAGGTCCCCCTATAACTGGCTGGGTAAGTCAGTTCGAAGGACGGAGGAAGGCAACGGCATACCACCTCCAAACAGGACCATGCCTAGTAAAGCACTTTGGTGTTCAAACCAATCTTCTGATTGTTGACTGCTTTTTTTTTCACGTCCTTTATGACACTTATTTTCCAAGTCAATCATGCAAATGTTTTATAGAACGATATAATACTGCTGGCATGTCACAGGGTTTATCGTGCGAAGAAACAGCGAATATTTTGATGAGAGTTTTCGAGATAATGACTGTTGCAATCATAATGATGGTTTGGAATAAACCGACCATGATAGTGGATGAGATATATTTGGTGCCAATTATGATGATCATTTACCCCAAGAATCTGGGTCAAAACTAACTCCGCCAGGGTATGAGAGTTGTCTACATTCGCCAGGGCAGTTAAGGGTTAATGCAGGCTTCACCTCTCAACAATTTGAGGAGTCAGCAGAAACGAGAAGTGGTTCGGATTTCACGTTAAACTGTAGGTCCCCTTTACCCGGCCGAATAACTGGGGTAGCTTTGCGAAAGAAGCGGCAACACTTTTTGCGCAACCCACCCATCATTTTGCACGACAACGCGCGGGCGCATACAGCGCAAGCTGTGGCTGCTCTCTTCGGTCGATGGGACTGGGAAGTACTGTGCCGTCCACCATACTCCCCGGAGTTAAGTCCATGTGACTTTGATTTGGTTCCGAGGATGAAGGAACCACTTCGTGGCATTCGCTTCAGAACTGTTCTAGACATTCGACAGGCAGTAGACCGCTCCATTCGCACCATCAACAGAACAGGATCTGATAACGGTATACTGCACCTTCCACATCCCTGGCGACGGATTCTACACAACGCTGGTGACTACTTTGAAGGACAGTGACAAGTGGAAACATCTAACGCTTTTGTATCTGTTGTGAATAAGTAGTTGTCAGTGTTTAAGTTCCAACCGTTATATTTGCAAGTCTTCGTGAGTCACCCCGTATATTTTTCTACAAAGATTGATGGTTCCACTTCAAAAAAGATTGGGAGCCACTACTATGGACGGGTGACAAGGGAACATCTTCAACTCGACCTCATATTTCCTTGTGAAACAAATACATGAGCTAGATATCAACCCCAGGAATCGATATCACGTGAAAATTTGGGCCATTATTCAGATACTAAGCAGTTATGGCCTCCTCAAAGTACAGCTTTTAAACTTTCGCGCGCTCGGGTTGTTCCTCACTCGGTCCGCTTCACTGCGGCCGCTTAATGCCCGAACGTCTAGCACTGTGAGCAGAGTCTGGTAAGAGGTTTGTGTTCGCGGTGTCAATTAACCCAGAGGCTGTCGTGCGACATCTCCAGGGGCGGTATGGAACGATGACTAATCTGCAACGATTAAATGTCAAGGAATTAGAGCTCTTTAAAGTCGTCACGGGTAAGCAAAATCATTTGCAGTTATTAGACACACTATACACGGTAAAAGAAAATAGACATTGCTTTCTTTATGCTTTTCCTTATACGAGACGCGTCCAGAAAGTAAGTTCCGTTTGGTTATATACAACGAACGGGTACAGACACAGAAAAAATATTGATTGTACAAAAATCTACAACTGTTAAACAACTTTTCTGCATATCTTCCGAAATTTTGTAGGCAATTGTCATAGCATGGCACAAGGTTTTGTGTGCCTTTTTCATAGAATGTTGCCGCCTGTGTTCAACCATGTGGTGACATGTTCTTTCAGCTCGTCATCATCGTTGAAGTAGTGTCCACTAAGGACAGATTTTAGGTGTAAGAAGAGGATTACTGTCAAAAGATGTTTTTTCACGATAATGCCTGACCTCACACACCGAATGCGACCAAACAATTCTTACGGAAATTTCAATGGGACCTGTTTGATCATCCTCCATACAGCTCGGACATGTCTCCTAGCGACTTTCATCTCTTGTTACACCTAAAATCTGTCCTTGGTGGTCAACACTTCAGCGATAATAAAGTGCTGTTACCACATGGTTGAATACACAGGCGGCAACCTTCTGTGAAGGATGCATGCAAAAACTTGTGGCACGCTATGAAAAGTGCCTACAAAATTTCGGCAATATGTGGAAAAGTAATTTGAGAGTTGTAGAATTTTGCGCAATAAAAATTTATTCTGTATTTGTGAACAATTTTTATTTTATTACCAAACGGAACTTACTTTCTGGACGCGCCTCGTATCTTTCAATTGCGTTCCAGATATCATAGACAATTGCACTGATAAAGACGTGCTAGGTACAGAAGAAAATAGCGGATTTACAAGTGGATGACGACGATAACGACGTCTGATTCGTCGAGCATTTTCATTGCTTCAACGGAGCTTGCGCGTGGAATTGAGGTGGTCAGTGATGGTGAAAGCTACTTTGATGATTTTAAATCGTCGAATACCGTTTCGCCCATCTCCGTAACAAAAGAATATACGCAACGAGCCGTTTGCGTTTTATACAGCGCGTCACAACGGCAGTGGAAACGAATGAGACAGTTTTTCAACAAGCAGTGTAACGTAATTTAATTTTCAATACCTTTTATGCACATCATTTCGTTTTATGTAAAGCTGCCACTATTGGAGCTCTTCAAATTCCACATTTCGGTGGACTCCTTTCATTGCACAGCACTTCGCGTTCAGGCAGCCGCAGGAAAGCGGGCCGAGTGAGGACCAACCGAAGCGCGCGAAAGTTTAAAAGCTGTACTCTGAGGAGGCCGTAACTACGTAGTATCTGAATAATGGCCCACATTTTCACGTGATATCGATTTCTGGAGTTGATAGCTAGCTAATGTATTTTTTAATAAAGAAAATATGTGGTCTAGTTGATGATGTTCCCTTGTGAATGGTTTTGTATGTTAAGTACTCTCATATTTTTGCTCACCCACTGAATGTAAGCCAGTGCGACAGTACCGCGTAGCCTGGTGCCAGCGTTGACGCACTTCAGTGAGACATGTTGATGAGTGGCACTTAGAGCTGTAGCGAACCATGTCTGTTCGGTACTGAGTAACGAATACTTTGGCTGAAGCGAAAGACTGAATCGGTTACTCATGAATACATTTCGTTACTTGCATTTACCGCATCGATACGAACTTACTCGTGCATCCATTTCGTTATTCGAATCAATACGAACTCTGTAACGAAAACCAATGCGGAAAATGCATATATTCTGTGATACTATTTATTATGAAATGAATCATTTATATAGACATCCGTGACGAACTTTATGTGGATATTGCATAGCTCTACTACGATTTTAGATGGTTATTTTTGTTTTCAAACATTTTTGATTATACTTCTTGGTACTTGTTTTGTAGATTACTCGTAGATGATCTGATGTTCGCTTTTAACGTAAACATACGTTGTATTCTATTTTTTACTTGTTAAGATTTCAGTTTAATGGTTATTTCTTTGTTCTTGATCTTGTCTACCATAAAAAACAGTTTTGTAAAAAGTACTCAAAAGTTATCATCTGCACATTTTCATTCATGATAGTATTATCTACATTGGTAATGTCACATTATACAGTACAATACTCGCAAATTTAGTGCTTCTAATAAGATCAGTGGCACTGGCACTCGTCACGAAATATGCCGACCGCTTCTGACATTCCAAGCCTCTAAACGAAGGGGGGCGGGAACAGTGCTAAAAATGGAGGTCGCAGGTGGGTCTCGCTGATTTGTTCAATTTTTATGGCAGTTGTATTTTAATCACGAAGGAAATGGACTGTAGTGATCATTTCCTCAGTAGTATAATTGCCTTAGAAAGCAAGCATACAGTATCTAGGTGACAAATTAAAATTTTAAAGTAATATTAACTGTAACAAATCGTTTCACGGTTTTAAAAATAGTTTATAAGGTATCTTGAATAACAGCAACCAGTCGCCTTTTATGTAAAATGTTTTTATTACATTTTTCCCATCACCCGTATCGATATGCCTAGCATATCATCATCAGATGGTGAACAGTTTTTTATATTGCAGATGGTATGTGGAGGAATTTGTGCATCTGTTATAATTACAAAAACAAAACAAGTGAACTATGTGGCGAGCATAACTGACATAATAATATTGACTTGGCCTAAATGTTGCTACTTACACAATTACAAAAACAAAACAAGTGAACTATATGGCGAACATAACTGACATAATAATATTGACTTAGGCCTAAATGTTGCTACTTACAATTAGCCGGCCGCGGTGGCCGAGGGGACTGAGGCGCTTCAGTCATGGTCTGCACGGCCACTACGGTCGGGGGTTCGAACCCCCCCTCGGGCATGGATATTTGTGCCGTCCTAGTTCGTAAGTAGTTCGTAAGTTTAGGGACTGATGACCCCGTAGTTAAGTCCCATAAGATTTACAAACAAACTTACAATTACAAAAACAAAACAAGTGAACTATGTGGCGAGCATAACTGACATACCAATATTGATTTAGGCCTAAATGATGCTACTTACAATCTGTGTTATCCATAAACCCATTGTCACAAATGGTAGCATGCACACATTAATTGTGCTGCTATGCAAACCAAAGATCTTCGCCAAAGATGTTGGCGAAGGTCTTTGGTTTGTTTACATTTGTATAGTGCGTGGAAACTGTGTGGTGCAACATGTATAAAGTGTTTAGCAGCACAATAAATATGTGCTTGCTACCAGTTATGCTGTGTAATACGAGTGAAGTGCATAGTAGCACAATTAATGTGTGCATGCTACCATTTGTGACAATGGGTTTATGGATAACACAAATTGTAAGTAGCAACATTTAGGCCTAAGTCAATATTATTGTGTCAGTTATGCTCGCCACATAGTTCACTTGTTTTGTTTTTGTAATTATAACAGATGCACAAATTCCACTGCACACCATCTGTAATATAAAAAAACGTTCACCATGGTGATATGCTAGACATCTCGAAACCGGGATGCGAGAAATGAAAAACAATGAAATAAATCGCAATTTGCGATGTTATGGCATCACTGTATTAGGTTTAGATGGAATACCAAACTGTGGCGAAAAACCTAATACACTGATGCCATAACATCGCAAATTGCGATTTATTTCATTCATTTGAACGCTGTAATTCGTCAAAAATACAGTAGAACCTCTCAAACTCGACACAATGTGGACTTAAAGGTTGCCGAGTTTTGAGGTTGTCGAGTTTTTGGGAACTTAAATAAAAATAACTAGGAGTTGGATAAAACGCTTATTTAGAGTATTAAAATTGTACATTTATTGATTTATTATATACAATTATATATTTATAGCAACATTTATAACTTGTAATAAAAAAAAAAAAAATTGAAACAAAAGGCCTAGTAGAATCTGAAAATACAGTGTTTTTTACAATTATTACTGAAGTTGTTTATGCTGCTTATAAAAAGTCCATCACAGATATTTATGGGAAGTTTTCTGAACACTAGAAGAAAAGTGTAAAAGAAAACTTACTGAAGTCGTTTGAAAAACCCTGTGACTGAAGACTACTTTCCTGTCTCCACACGGCGTCTTGCAGCTTGATCACGGAGTCGCCTGAGGAACAGAATCTCCATTCCCGTCGCACTTTGCTGCTCTAAGTACTGCAATGTCCCTTCAATAAATTTTGCAGCCTCACTGTGGCTAACGTTTCTTTCTTGTCGATGGTCCTCTTCCTCCTCTTTCTCTGAATCGTCCCCTTCTACGTCACGCCCATTGACAGCTGCGATGATTTCAACTTCTCCTAATGGTTCTGATGCTCCGTCGAGATCCATCCATTCTTTGACATCATTGCTTGAAGACTCTTCATACCCTGGGATATTTTTCATGAGTTCAATCAAGTCGCTATTTTCAGAATTGATTCCATTGTCACGTGACAAATCATTGCCTGCGTGATCTAGAAGTTTCCTTCAAGAACGAATGAGGATTATGGCCTCAAGCTCGATCCAAGATTGAGAGACCCATCCAATGACATCTAATAAATCGAACATGTGCAAATAGCCTGCCCTACTAAGCAGGTAAAGTGTGCTTTGAACGACCTTGGAAAACACAGTAACCTGGTGTGAGTCTCTTGCGCTCTCGGGCGGCCTATTTACTGATGGAAAGCTTTACGTTATGGGTGGTATATATATATATATATATATATATATATATATATATATATATATATATATATAGTTTTACGGAATGTCGAGTTTTCGGGAATCGAGTTTGAGAGGTTCTACTGTATATATAATTGTAAGAAAAACATTTTACATAAAAGGCGACTGGTTGCTGTCATTCAAGATACCTTATTTCACTACAGTCACAGTGTTCCTCATCCATAATGGATAAAAGTTTTAAAGACAGTTTAGTGGCCGTATCTGGGTAGCCTCGGTTGCACAGTGATAGTAGAGTGCCAGAGTACAAATCCAAAGGTCGCGGGTTCGATTCCCGCCAGGGCCTAGGATTTTTATCTGTCACTTTCCACTTCTTTCAGCTCTGGCAGTATTGCTAATGTGAAAAATACCGAGTGGCACCGTGGTTTGGAACCCACGTTAAACTGTAGGTCCCCCTATAACTGGCTGGGTAAGTCAGTCTGAAGGTCGGAGGAAGGCAACGGCATACCACCTCCAAACAGGACCATGCCTAGTAAAGCACTGTGGTGTTCAAACCAATCTTCGGATTGTTGACTGCTTTACCTTTTATCTGGGTAGCACTGGTACGAGTACTGTTTCTTTCAGAGCGCGCGCCACGGAACTTGGGTGGACTGGCTCTTCTGCGCAGGTAGCTGTGTAGTGGTGGGGGAAGCTGCTGTTGCTGCGTAGCCGGACTGTGCGTTAGCTGCGCTCCGCTCCATTCCGCAGTCAGCTGCCGACTGCCGCTTAGCTTTAAAGTTACGGCCGCATACAAGCGCAAGGAAATGTCAAGCTGCGAGTCTTGAATACACACGGCTGTATAAAAATTATAATGCCGAAAAATAACGCTCGTTTGAGTGTTGGGAAAACTGTGGCGCATTTACGAGTATGAGTCTCTTTCTCTTGTACCTATCATGTTAACACGGCATGGCATAATTTTCTGAGCTGCACAGAAATTCATTTCGTAGCTCAGTCGATTAACACGAAATATCTGTAAATTATATACACAGTTCTTCTAGGGAGAACACACTATCCATTATCACTGAAGAACCACATTAGATGTTCACGACAGATTACGAATTGAAGTGAAGTGAAGTGAAGATAAAAAGTTATAGATTAGAAATTGACAAATTTTAGATTTTTCCCTTAATTGTATCTCGAAATCCGGATTTTTCGAAGCAGTTATTAAAATAGTCTATCAATGACTTAAGTGACATATCATATGAAATGATAGAATAATTGTATATGTTTGACATTGTACAAGACAAGAAGACTAAAAACGTTACAAGCGACACACGTTCAGTCTTCGTACAGATGCCCATCAAGCAAGTGCTTACTGATCAAAGCAAGGTGTTTCACATTTCCTGATTTATTTTTTGTAAAATTGATTCTGTACAGGTAAATGAAAAATACTGAAATCCATGCAATAAAGATCAGATGATGGCAACCAAGAACTGTCGAAATCGGCCATGAATAAAATCTTTTGTAAAACATTTTGTCTAGCGATTTTCGTACATTTTTTCAAAAGTGAAAATAGATGTCCCACTAGCAAAAATAAAACAAAGAGATATTTTACAGTGGAAAGTTCAGATTGTAATAACAATAAAATAATGATGATTGCTTGCTACACACCGCAAAGACGATCGTCGAGGCACAGTGAGGAAACGGATAATACTCAACGTTAATAGAGTCCATAACAAAATCGTCAAAGCTGTTGAAGCCGGAAGACAAGCTTTAAACAAAATCCACAACGAAACAGCATAAGTAAGAACAAAAATCGTGTTACAGTTCCTTTGCCAGGGAAGCACACATAGTATAAAGTTACACAATACGAGCTTAACTGCCAAAAAATAATTTTTAACGTGGTAATAAGTTTAGGCTTTGTGATCAGCCGTTTCTGACTCCCGGCTAAAGAATTGATATACGGAAACACTATTTCTCTTGCCTGTTTGTGTAATAGAGACTGAGATTTCCTGAATGCTCCGAAACAACTCGCAAAAAAATCACAACGCAGAATGCCAAAACCAGTTGTCGCTCCGCACAGTACGACACGAACTCGACCGCGCGCAACGGCTGACTGACGGCTATTGGCCAGCAGGTCACGTGGCGTGACGTAGGCCTACCTGTGCTTCTGCGCATCCAGACCTCACCCGCCAAGTTATGTGGCGCGCGCTCTAGTAACGGATACATACGGATAGGCATCTTTTGGTTACTCTCACAGCTCTAGTGGCACTAGGAGTTCGGTGCTCCTGCTGGCTCAAGTGCACGGACAGGCAACCCCGCCCAATTAGACGGCGTCCGTCTCGGGTAGCGGCTGCACTACAGTAGGACAGCAGCCACTCAGTGTCGGACCCGTCAGCAGGGTCTCTCCACTGCGCATGCGCGCAGCTTGGCCTCCCCAGCAGCGGGCCGCGGGAAGCCGCAGCCAGGCCACAGCCGTCCGCTCAAGTGTCCGTGACGTCACTCACCTGCTGTGCCGTGGCGCTTTGTGGCGAGGCGCGCTATTGCCGGCTCGGCTCGGCTCGTACACCCGCTTTGTGTAAACTGCCACAAAGCAGGCCGCGCGGTTGCCTCGCGGCACACGCTCTTTAGCTGGCGGCCGGACGAGCTCGTCTGTCGATCGACGAGCGCATTGTCTGCCAGCCGCCTGTAATCAGACCGCCTGCGTCTCGACACTGCACAATGAGCGGCGCAACCCGTTAACACTGTCATCGCGCTTCTTACGGCGTATCTGCTTGCTGCCGTACACGGCAGCTTTCCATAAACGTTATTCGTTGAGGAACGAGTATAAATACGTGCCCATTAAGTGATAGGCTCTAATAAGAAGCCCAACCATCCCGGATTCTGCGGACCAGTGCCGCATTTGGACACGTTGTCCCGCATTGGGATAATTACTGAAAATGTCCCGTGAAATGGAAAGTGTTCAAAATGTTCAAATGTTTTTAGAGCTTATGGGACTTCACTACGGGGTCATCAGTCCCTAAATTTACAAACTACTTATGAACTACTTACGAACTAGGACGGCACAAATATCCATGCCCGAGGGGGGATTCGAACCCCCGACCGTAGTGGCCGTGCAGACCGTGACTGGAGCGCCGCAGTCCCCTCGGCCACAGCGACCGGCTGGAAAAAGTGTCCCTCATTCCAGTAATTTTTAATTATTAAATTTATTTATTTTAATTTGACATTACTGTCAAGGAATGTGACTGACTTCTTAATACCTATATTTCCGTCAATGATCATACCGTCAGGTGTCCCAACAAATAGAAAAATGCTTTACAAAATCTAAATTTAGATATGGTTTTCAAGTTGACAACACACTTCAGCCTCGCGTGTAATATAAATTAAGAAGTGCATGTGAGAAATTTGATAGTTGTGGAGCGTACACGATTGTTTGTAATAATTGTGATAAATATTATGTCGGTCAAACCGGCCGTTCATTCAGTTTAAGGAGCATCTACAACACTGCAATAAAGCTGCCTTAGGATTACATTTAGCAGAGACTAGTCGTACTGTAGGCAGCATTGAGGACGCATATATATTCTGCATCAAACACAAAAAGGCCGTACTCTCGACTTTTTAGAGGAGCTTGCAATTTGTTGTTGTGGTCTTCAGTCCGGAGACTGGTTTGATGCAGCTCTCCACAATACCCTATCCAGAGCAACCCTCTTCATCTCCACATAAGAATGGCAACCTACATCTGTCTGTATCTGCTTATTGTATCCATCTCTTGGTCGTCCTTTGCGGTTTTTACCCCACACACTTCCCTCCAACGCTAAATTCACAATTCCTTGATGTCTAAGAATATGTCCTACCAATCTATCCCTTCTTTTAGTCAAGGTATGCCAGAAATTTCTTTTCTCCTCATTAGTTACGTAATCCACCCACCTAATCTTCAGCATTCTTCTGTAGCACCATATTTCAAAAGTCTCAATCCTTTTCCTGTCCGCACTGTTTATCGTCCATGTCTCACTCGCATACAAGGCAACACTCCACACAAATGCCTTCAGAAAGGACTTCCTTAGGCTTAAATCAATATTCGATATTAACAAATTTCTCTTTTTCAAGAACACTTTTCTACCCATTACCATTCTGCATTTTATATCCTCTGTACTGCGACCATCATTTGTTATTTTACTGCCCAAGTAACAAAACTCATCTACCTCCTTTATGCTTCGTTTCCCAATCTAATTCCTTCAGCATCACCTGATCATCTTACACTACACTCCATTACCCTAGTTTTGCTCTTGTTAACGTTCATCTTATATGCACCTTTCAGCACACTGTTCATTCCGTTTAACTGCTCTTCCAGGTCCTTTGCTGTCTCTGCCAGAATTACTATGACGTCGGCAAAACACAATGTTTTTAATTCTCCCCCCTGAACTTTAATTCGTTCACCAAATTTCTCCTTGCTTTCCTTCATAGCTTGCTCAATGTACAAATTGAATAACATTAGAGAAAGACTACAACCCCGTCTTACTCCCTTTCCAACCTCTGCATCCCTTTCATGCCCTTCAACTCTGACAACCGCTGTCTGGTTTTTGTACAAGTTGTAAATAACCTTATGCTCCCTATATTTTACTCCTGCTTGCTTCAGAACTTGAAAGTTTATTCCAATCAACATTGTCAAAAGCCTTCTCCAAATCTACAAAAGCTAGAAGTGTAGGTTTGCCTTTTCTTAATCTATCTTCTAGGATAAGTCGTAAAGTGAGTATTGCCTCCCGTGTTCCTACATTTCTCCTGAACCCAAACTGATCTTTCCCGAGGTCGGCTTCTAACAGCTTTTCCATCCTTCTGTATATAATTCGTGTTAATATTTTGCAACCATGACTTATTAAACTGATGGTTCTGTAGTTTCGACACGTGTCTGCGCCTGCTTTCTTTGGAATGGGGATTATAACATTTTTCTTAAAGTCTGAGGGTACTTTTTATGAAGCTAAAAAACGAGAGCCAGATAAATTGAAATGTTTGTATAGCTTGTGGGACTTAACTACGGGGTCATCAGTGCCTAAACTTACTAAGTACTTACGAAGTAACTTACACTAAGGACGGCACAAATATCCGTGCCCGAAGGGGGATTCGAACCCCGACCATAGTAGCCGTGCAGACCGTGACTGGCGCGCCGCAGTCCCCTCGGCCACCGCGGCTGGCGAGAGCCAGACAAACTGCTCAGTGGTCAGCGCGACTTTGTACCCAATGCCTACTTTGCTTTGCTTGACAACGTCCTGCTTTAAGCACAAGTTGCCTCGCTCATTTATAACTGGCCTTGTCGTGATCAAGTATTGAGTGGAGCACATATCTCTTTAATTTTCTGATGTAACTGAGGTCATCGTGCGTGTTCTAGGACGATGTCTAGGTCTTGGATTTAAGCTTCCCGTTTCACGTAGACGAGATGCGAGACGACCAAACATTCGGCGCGAAGGCGATGGCTTGTCAGGGAATCGTCTTCTGTACAGTCGTTCTGCCTGAACAGGGTACAGTACAGGTATGTAGAGTAGGGTAGAAAACAGACGTATTAACGTAATAATCATAATGTTCTCTAACAGTACTATATACAAACAAGCAATCTAATAACGTATTTCCCGTCAACGTACATTCTTCATAGATCAGCAGCATTTCTACCATATATTCATGTGTGTACATCATACAGTATAAGTTCCTCAACACAACGTTTATTCACAATGTGTATACTACCTCCGTGCCGTCACTAAATTACTCTGATGCACGACTACACTGGCAAGCGGTGTACTGCACGCCAAAGCAACAACAAATGGGATGCTCGGAGGGTGCTGGAGACAGGAGTTTGCATGGGTCGCAAATCACAAACAAGGCGAAGTGGTAACTGTGGGGGAACTACGTTGGACACTTGTCTAGGTAGAGCTAGGCCCTGAATGAACGAGTGCTCGAAAGGCACAATGGGTCATTTAACGCATTTGATAAACCTTATTTTGGGTGTGCAGGATAAATAAGACAACCTGACTGGTGTATACCAATCGGTACTGGTTCATATTGTGTACCTAGACACATAAAACGTGCAAAAGGGAAACCATTATGTGCTTATGAGAGTTGATGGCAGCAGACCGTATTATTCGTTTCGGACCTCTTGGTAAGAATGGAAGTGCGATTACGCATGTCAATCACATCGCGATTACGGGCAGCATGGGGTTCACGCCTGAGCCTCAGGACGTGCGCTAGCAGCGCATTTCGGGTTTTTCAAGTGTCAACTTCTCGTCGCAATATCTCGGGATGTAATTGGATAATTGCGATGCAATGAACGCCATTATTTATATGATTTGTCATGCTATGGATTGCTGAAGGAAAAAATATAGGGTGTCCATTAAAAAAAAAGTTTGTGTTAAAAAACACATTTGCTTTCGTTTTAGAATGTTTCCAAATATGTACATTCATGGGCCCCAGCCGTACATTGATACTGGTGAAAGTCGTTTTCCAATAGCTATTATTGTTCCAGAGATATTTTGGGTGGACAAGGTAGCTGGGACACCCCGTATATATATAACCGGTGTGTATATGTAAGCTGCTTTATTGTTTGATATGTTCGAGATAATATGATTAAGCACGGTCC
Organism: Locusta migratoria; assembly: GCA_026315105.1. Taxonomy (NCBI): domain Eukaryota; kingdom Metazoa; phylum Arthropoda; class Insecta; order Orthoptera; family Acrididae; genus Locusta; species Locusta migratoria. Next base: position 154,710,447 of record CM048745.1, on the reverse strand, counting down.
ATAGCATGCTTATACAATCCTCACTTGCTTAATTCATATTTACATTATAATATCACAGTCTGGCGTATATGTAAAAGTTTGATTTCCTGAAGATTTCATCAAACTTGCTCCAGCCGTCTTGCACTTTATAGGGTAAACACACACATAAATCTCTTTATATATATTTAATATAGAATAGATGCAGAACATTACATTTGTATTTCAGATATTTTAGGCACTCTGATTACTCTTTTCTTGTGTGTTATCTGGTAAGTCTCTCATTGATTTTTGAACTATTTCTGTTGGATTAACGACTTCCTTTCTTTTCCAGGTAAGCCGAGCCCTCTGTAGTATCATCCATTCACGTCTTAGAGGTAAGAGAAACTTTTCTCATGCTTAGAGAAAATCATCAAAATCTTTAAACACAAAAGGCGTAGAAGGAAAGAACCCGGCCGCTGGCAGTACAATGAACTTCGTGCCTCAAAAGTTTGCAAGTTTGCAGCGGCGAGACTGGCGCATTTTGCGAATGGTTTGTCGGCAAACTTTTGACCTTTTAACAATTCTGATTTCTTTTATACTGCTTCCAATACATTGCAGTGACTCGCTGAACAAAAAATTCTAGCATAAAATATTTTAATGCAACAAAGGAAAACAAAGGAACAGTAACTTTCTCTTGGCCTAAACGAGATGGGTATTGTCTTTTCTAAGATAGTTGAATGTGTCATTAATATGATACAAAAATGTATTCCATTTTCATATCAGCCGTACAGCTGTTCAGTTTCCTGTTTGCTCAGCCTTATTGCTATGCCAGTGGACATTTATTCTTATTTTGCTGTACAAGGACACGGTGTGTTTGTATCGCAATGTAGGTGCTTACATAATAACACAAAGTCCTGATGTAGCTGCGGCATAGAAATGTCCCTTGTTATAGTAGTAGTACAGTGTATTGAAGATGGTCGATGGAATCAATGACTGAGCTTTCCATAAAAAAGTGTATTCCTGTTGCCTTACCATCTGTGGCAAGTAATCAGTCTTTAAAGACAGCATCCTGGTTTGTGTCCATACTGTCGTGTTTTCCTGATATTTTCCGACCAGTGTGGCTCGCTGGTTAAGTGGCTGGAGAAATCGGTTCGCATCTTAGATTTTGATTTTCTAGGCTGCTTAGAATTATTGATGAAATGTAGTTGTTGTTGTTGTGGTCCTCAGTCCGCAGACTGGTTTGATGCAGTTCTCCACGCTAACTTGTCCTGTGCAAGTCTCTTCATCTGAGAATACGTTCGGCAACCTACATCCCTTTGAATCTGCTTACTGTATTCGTCCCTCGGTCTCCCTCTATGATTTTTACCCCACACGATTCCTTCTAATGCTAAGTTGACGAGTCCTTGATGTCTCAGAATGTGTCCCACCAACCTATTCCTTCTCTTAGAATACGCCAGAAACTCCTTTTCTCCCCAATTCTGTTGAGCACCTCCTCACTAGTTACATCTAATTTTCATCATTCGTCTGTAGTACCACATTTCAAAAGCTTCTATCATCTTTTTGTCTGAACTCCTTATCGTCAACGTTGCACTTCCATACAATGCTACACTCCAAACAAATGTTTTCAGAAAGGACTTTCTAATATTTAAACTAATATTGGATGTCAACAATTTTCGCTTCTTCAGAAACGCTTCTCTTCCCATAGCCATTCTGCATTTTATATCTTCTTTACTTCGGTCATCAGAAGTTATCTTACTACCAGTTAAAAAAAAGTGTTCAAGTGAATAAATCAATCATATCCTTATCCTACCGGTAATACAACCAAAACGGTGTCATATGTAGGATGGGTGTTCAAATGAGACGGTAAGAGACGTCTTAAGAACCAAACTGAAATCTGAATATGCCGCTCTGGGATAACGTAGTGTGTCATCTAGGGACGCTAAGCATGCAACGTCACCTCCACCCAAATAATTCAAGGCTGTGCCCTCAGCAGGCAAAGTGATGCTCACCGTCATTTTCGACGTCCGAGGTGCGGTACTGATCGAATTCCTCGAGCACCGAAAAACCATTGACAGTGACGTATGCTGTGAGAGAGTTCGCATCCTACGCTAAGTGCGTCAAGAGCAAACTGCCTGAGTTGTTCAATGAGGGAGTGATTCTGCTCCATGAAGACGCGCGGCCACACGTCTCTAAGGCCACACAACGTGTACTGGGCACGAATAACCTCTTCAGTCTTAAGTTCTCATATGTGCACCTTGGTTCGTAAACTGTTTTCTATGTCTGTGGCGTATTTTGTGTGCTCAGACAGCGAGTGCTCAATCGTGTACCTTTTTGCTTTCAAATGACGTTACTTGTATAGCCCTTGCAGCAGTACTTCTGGAGCTACACTAATCAGAAGTTTGATGTTAGTGAAGCTGGCAGCTCGGCAGCATCGTTATGAGAGCAAGTAACAAGTAAATAATACATAAAGCTCTATGTGTTTATCTTTGATGTAGTGAGTGAAGTTTGAAGAATCATCTGAAATACAGCAAATGTCAATTATTTCAATTTTCCTGGGCAATAAATGGCGATGTTTTCATAGTACACATCTGTGTACCTTGCTTCTTAGTGTGCAATCTTACAATAGCTCTGTACTTCATAACGTACCATATTTTGGCAGCTCATGTGCTAAGTTATGAAGAGATATCATGCATACCTAAGGGGAATTGTTGCAGAATATCCAAATTCAGTATCTGAGGATGATTTATTTGCCGTATTGAATCTACAGCGTACGAAATCTGACTCCCTTCGTGATGTTCCTAACGAAATTCAATCTTAAAACATTGAAGACTTAATGAATGGTGATATTAAAAAAATCCATAAGATGTTTGACGTGAGGAGCCATTTGGTTAGTATTGCTATACTTTGAAGAACTGTATTTTTGTTTCTTTGTGTGGTGTCGCACAAGTACAAAGTGCGCGCCACCTACTTTCGCCGCGCGCCGCCATGCATGCACGGCGCGGCGTTCTTCCGACGACAGCCACGAGCGCCCTCTGGGGAACGCCGCTCGTGGCCACCACTGAAGGACATCGGCCACTTCGCACTTCGACTTCGGACTGGGATAGCAACGAGTTAGGACCTTCGTAATCCGATAGGCACGAGTGAAGACTTTGCTATTGTACAGGCACTAGGCAGGCCTCTAACAACTATGTATCAACATTCTGCCGTACTCTGTAAAAGTTAAGTATTGTTACATTCTGTGCAATATATATATCTTTCTAATTTACTCGAGTGTTTATAGTTTCTGGCTGCTCCCCTCCGTACCTGCACCAGTGTGTCGGTCTCGTTCCACTCGGCCACCGACACCTACGACGAGGCTGGGACACAAAAGCGGCGACGAAGTCGGGATACAAAAGTGGCGACGAGGAGTGATAGAACCTTGGACCAGCCCGCTTACAGCAGCCAGACAGCAGCAGTCGGAGCACGCAAAATTTGCTCCCGCCCACCCACCCTTATTATAAGATTTTTGGGGGAACATATTCTGTTACGTATTTTGTGGACTTTTTTGTTGCAGAGCGTCCTCTTTCATATTGTATTTGTGTTTTGTACTAAGTTACTTGTATACGCGGCGCCTAATCGGTCAGCATGGCCACTACCCCGAACCCAAACTTAATGGAAATTATTCAGTTACAGACGGCGCAAATTACCCAGCTTCTCCAGGCCGTGTCGCAGTTGACGACACAGGCTGCTCACCAACAACAACAGTCGTCACATCAGCAGCCCACACCTGCCGCCGCAACACTTCCTACGTTTCGCCAATACAACGAACGTGAGGAAGAATGGAGTGATTATCTGGCGCAGTTTCAAGAACTCGTCGCGGCTCATCAACTTACAGGTCAGACTGTTAAGCATCTTTTATTGTCCGTGGTGGGCCCCAAAACCTTCGTATTATTGCAAAAACTTTTTCCGCAAGCATCTCCTCGTGATGTAGACTTTGAACAAATAGTAGAGGCACTAAATGCTCATTATGAGAGAAAAGTTCTTGTAGCCGCTGCACGATACCGATTTTTCAGACTTAAAAAATTACCGCAGCAGTCACACCAAGAGTGGATTACGGAATTGAAGGGCTTAACCCGCAAATGTAAATTTACTTGCTCTTGTGGACTTTCGTATAGTGACGTGATGTTGAGGGATGCGATTACGCAGAACATTCAGGACCCCAGAATTAGAGCAGCAATTCTGAAACAGTCTGACCCCTCATTAGACAGTGTACTGCAGCTTATAGAAGCGCATGATACTTTTGACTTAGCAGATGTAGAAATGCAAAGCCACAGTGTAAATTCAGTGCGCCGCAACGGACGCTTTCCTAGCCGTAGTTCTCAGTATAGCACTAGTGATTCTTATTTTTCTACCGGCCGTGCTGAACAGACAGTGAACAGTAGCCAGTGTAAAAGTGCGACACAAAGGTCGCCCCGTCGTATTAGAAACAGTGCTTTGAATAAAGGGCGCCAACGCTCATTTCAGAAAAATGTCCGTAAATCTTGCCCCCAGTGTGTGTCTCGCCACAAGCGTGCTCATTGCCCTAGTCGCAACGCAACCTGTTATCAATGTGGCAAATCGGGACATGTGCAGTCTGTGTGTATGCAAATTAAAAACACAAAGAACAGTAACGTTAGAAACAGTGCTTCGCATAGTGCGAGAGCAGTGCATACAGTCAATGTCATAGACGCTGTGGAGTTTAACAGTGCTTTAGTTGGTTCTCCATTGCAAGAAAGTAGTTCTGCGCCTATGGCAAAACTATATAGTGCACCACGTAGCAAGCGCCGACGAGCGCGTAAAACAGTGCAACGGAAAAGGGTTCGGGACAAGCAAAATGACTATGAACCGTGCATTCCTGTCGTGAAAATAGTGCCTTCTGCAACTGCTCCTTGTAAAAGTGCCCAGTACTGTGTAGCTAGTGACAGTAGAATTGGTGTAGCTACTCAAAGTAATTTTAGTGCAGTAGCCTCGCATTGTGCGGACGCCGATCCGGCGGTAGTGTCATCTAGTGACAGTGTTGTTAATCCGCTGCGTGCCGAGTCTGCGCCGCTTACTTCACTACGCGGCCCGCGCAGACGCAGCAAACAAACCGTAGCAGACGTTGCCCACATTCGCGCACCTGTCGAGCGCCGAAAGCAAAAACTTTTTGTGAATCTTTCCATTGACAATAAGACTGTGCAATTTCAGCTTGATACTGGTTCCGCTGTCACATTAATAAATAAAGATACTTATGAACTTCTGGGTTCGCCAAAATTGTCGCCGTCACAGCAAGTGTTAACAGCTTATACAGGTCAAAATATTCCCGTGCTAGGAACGTGTAGCCTGCCTGCCTCTTTTCAAGGTGTTACGAAAACAGTTGCTTTTGTTGTTCTTCAGGCCAAATCTACGCAGAACATTTTTGGACTAGATGCTTTTGACTTGTTTGGTTTATCAATTCAAAGAGATGTGCTTCAAATTTCGTCAATAGTGCCTCAGGATAAAATCAATGCATTGTGTGACAAATACAGTGACTTGTTTTCGCCGGAACTAGGTTGTGCAAAAGACTTCGTGGCACATGTAACTTTAAAAGAATCTGCAGTTCCAAAGTTTCGTAAAGCTAGACCAGTGCCTATCGCCTTGCGTGATACAGTTGCCGAAGAACTTAAACGTTGGCAAGATAGTGGGGTGATTTCTCCTGTTTCTGCGAGTCAGTGGGCCTCGCCTATAGTAATTATACCCAAGCCGTCAGGAAAACTTCTACTCTGTGCGGACTTCAAATCAACTGTCAACAGTCAAACAATTGTAGACATTTACCCCCTGCCCAGACCTGACGAACTTATGGACAAATTAGGACAGTCTCGCTTCTTTTCCAAGATTGATTTAGCAGAGGCATACTTACAAATTCCACTTGATGACGAGTCAAAAAAGTTTTTCGTCATTAATACTCACATGGGCCTTTTTCAATTTCAACGCCTACCCTTTGGCAGTTCTTCCGCTCCCGCTATTTTTCAGCGTTTTTTGGAACAGCTGACAGTTTCTGTACCGTGTTGCTCGAACTACTTAGATGACATTGTGGTGTCCGGACGTACAGTTGAAGAACATTTAGCAAACCTGGAGTGCCTTTTCAAAGTGTTGACTGCAGCAGGTCTACGTTGCAATAAAGCAAAGTGTTCGTTTTTTCAAACTGAAATAGAGTACCTAGGCCATGTGATTAATGCCCAAGGAATACATCCCTTACAGTCACATCTTCGAGCAATCAAAGACTTGCCTCCTCCTAAGAATGTGCACGAATTGCAAGCAGTGATGGGAAAGCTTAACTATTATTTCAGGTTTATTCCCAATGCCTCTCAGATTGCAGCTCCACTGCATCACTTACGTAGGAAGAATGTTCCTTTTGTATGGTCTAAAGATTGTCAGGTTGCCTTTGACAAACTAAAGTCTGCACTACTCAGTGATGCATGTTTGATTCCCTTTGACCCACAGAAGCCTGTAGTGTTAGCAGTTGACGCCTCGTCGTACGGTCTGGGTTGCGTTCTGTCGCATCGTATTGGATGTCACGATCGTCCTATTGCCTTTGCATCCAAGCTACTGACGCCGACGCAACAGAATTACAGTCAGATAGAAAAGGAGGCCTTAGCAATCATTTACGGCGTCACAAAGTTTCATCATTATCTGTATGGCAGAAAATTCTATTTGTTGACAGACCACAAGCCTCTCACGTCGTTGTTCTCACCCACAAAGCCAATTCCGCCACGTACGGCACAAAAGCTTCAGAGATGGTCCTTGATATTGTCTAATTATCAGTATGAGATTTTGTACCGACCTACCACTAAACATGCCAACGCAGACACACTTTCCCGACTTCCGGTTGGCCAGGATGTATCATTTGATTCTTCAGAAATGGCATGTTGTCAGATAGACTCCAGAGATGCTTCCGCTGTCGCAGACTTTCCTTTGAACTCTCGTCGGGTTGCACAGGAAACAGCTGCGGATGCAGACCTAAGTGTGGTAGCACGTTTTGTTCGCTCAGGGTGGCCTGCCAGAGCCAAAGACATTGATCGGCCTCTGGTTCGACGTTATTTTGCACAACGTCATGCATTATCTTTAAGTCAGGGTGTACTGTTGTTGCATACCGACAACGACCAAGCAAGAGTGATTGTTCCTCGTTCCCTGCAACGTGAAGTGTTACGCCTCCTGCATCAAGGACATTGGGGTATTGTTAGGACAAAGCAATTGGCCAGACGGCATTGTACCTGGGTTGGTATGGACGCTCAGATAGAGCACATGACGTCACAGTGTACTGTTGTGCGGAGCATCAGGCGGCTCCTCCACAGCGTTTCTCAGACTGGCCACGCCCCAAGGGACCATGGCAACGTTTACACATTGACTTTGCTGGACCTTTCTGGAATACGCGCTGGTTAATTGTTGTAGACGCTTTCAGCAAGTTTCCTTTTGTGATTGCCATGAACTCAACGACAGCTTCTAGTACAATCAGTGCCTTAACATCAGTGTTTTGCATCGAAGGTTTGCCTGAAACTATAGTCAGTGACAATGGACCTCAGTTTGTTAGTGCGGAATTTCAACAGTTTTGTCGTGTGAATGGCATTCAGCATATCACCACCGCACCTTTTCACCCTCAGTCCAATGGTGAAGCAGAACGTTTCGTTCGAACATTCAAGTCTCACATGGAGAAGATGAAAGGTCAGCACTCCAGGCAGCAAGCTCTTCAAATTTTCCTGTCTACGTATCGATGCATGCCACGTGACGGCCCGTCTCCTGCCGAGCTGCTACACGGCCGCCGTCACCGCACTCTCCTTCACCTGCTGCAGCCTCCCACGCACCGAGTCGGTTCGTATGGCGCTACGCGTTTTCAGGTTTCTACGCCGGTGCTGTACAGAGTGTTTGCTGGAAACAAGAAGACATGGTTGCCGGGCACCATTCAACGCGTGCTTGGGCGCCATATGTATGTTGTACGTTCTTCCACAGGGTCGGAGCTGCGGCGCCACGCAAACCAATTGCGCCTGCACAGACCGCGCGATCCTGTCTCCGGTTTCTTGATTCCAGACCCAGTTCACCGCCAGGGAGCACAGCCACATCGTTCGTCCCCGGACTACGAGATCGTCCCCATGGAGGTCGACGCATCTCCGATGCAGTCGTCGCCGCCGCTGTCGCCGCCGCAGATGACAGCGTCGCCGAGAGGGACTCCGGGACCGTGCGGGCCCCCCCAGCTTGGGCCACGCACCTCAGAAGAAGATGACCTGCTCCCTCTGGGCGGGGGCGGGCGCCCTTCCCCAGGTTTCGGCGGGTTCCCTGGAGGATCGCAAGGCGGATGCCGGGGCGCGGACGGCGTCTCGATCCCGGCCTCAGCTACGACGCCCGTCCCACCAGTAACGCCCCCGCCCAGGCCCTCCTCCCAGTGCCGTCGCCGTGGCCCTCAGCCCTACGCCACGACGGCGCGGCGGTTTGGGGGGGAGGGGTGTGGTGTCGCACAAGTACAAAGTGCGCGCCACCTACTTTCGCCGCGCGCCGCCATGCATGCACGGCGCGGCGTTCTTCCGACGACAGCCACGAGCGCCCTCTGGGGAACGCCGCTCGTGGCCACCACTGAAGGACATCGGCCACTTCGCACTTCGACTTCGGACTGGGATAGCAACGAGTTAGGACCTTCGTAATCCGATAGGCACGAGTGAAGACTTTGCTATTGTACAGGCACTAGGCAGGCCTCTAACAACTATGTATCAACATTCTGCCGTACTCTGTAAAAGTTAAGTATTGTTACATTCTGTGCAATATATATATCTTTCTAATTTACTCGAGTGTTTATAGTTTCTGGCTGCTCCCCTCCGTACCTGCACCAGTGTGTCGGTCTCGTTCCACTCGGCCACCGACACCTACGACGAGGCTGGGACACAAAAGCGGCGACGAAGTCGGGATACAAAACTTTGTTTGTAATAAAATGTGTAAATCTTCACATCAAATTTTAAGAAAAATGTAGGTTTGCATCAGAAATTTTGAATCACCTTGGGACTAAAGTTGTCATGATGACTCATACAAAACCATCTGGCAGTAACAAATACTTGTAAATATGTATTGTTAAATTTCTTATCGTAAATGAAATATGTAGGTTGTATAAATGCAACATACTGTAATTAATTTTACCCTTAAATACAGTACGTTCCCTTAAGAAAATTTTAGAACTATGTTTACGATTGAAACCCAAGGTACACAAGTGTGTACCATCAACGTTCAAAAAATGAAAATTTTCCCAATTGCAAACGCGAGAAATATCGTGTCTATGAAACCTAATAAAACAAAAATATATTGACATTTTCAAAATTTTAAATTAACCTTGGCACTGGGACTGAAGAGGATAATATTTTCACTCTGCGCTGATATGAAACTTTCTTGGCGAATTAAAACTGTGTGCCGGAACCGGGATCGGAACCTGGGACCTTTGCCTTTCGTGGACCAGGAGGTAGGAGACAAGGTACTGCCGGAAGTGAAGTTGTGAGGACGGACTTTGAAACGACGGGGATGTTTTACAGACCTTGACCACACCTACCTGGAGATTCACCAGGAATTAATAACTGAAATGGTTAAAACAGAGTTAGTTTCACAAAGTTTATGAAATCTCTTCCTACAATCCCTTCTTCCACAGATTGTAAATTTGATGCAAGGATGTACAATCAGCTTTTATTTGTAAATTTAGAGTTTACATTTTTATTATTTCTACTTGTAGTCTAATGGAAACGAAGCGGAATGTGTATAGTATCGGTAAATTGATATGTGGTGTGTCCATCCTCCACCTCTGCCGAGAGCTGAATGCTGTTCGAGAATCTTTCAGGCCTCGCGGGAGTGGTCGTGAGTCCTGAGGCGCCTTGCTGCGGAGTGCGCGTCTGCTACCCGTCGGAGTTTAAAGTCCTCCCTCGATCATTGGTGTATCTGTGTGTGTGTGTGTGTGTGTGTGTGTGTGTGTGTTGTCCTTAGCATAATTTACTTTCAGTAGTTTGTAAGTCTAGGGACTGATGACCACTGCAGTTTGATCCTACAGCTTTACAAACATTTGAAGATTTTTTTTTTCTTTCAGTCAGGCTTCTGAATGTATGCGGAGGAATGATCCCACATCCTTCTTCAACAACCAAAAGAATCGAGAAAGTGAAGTTAGACGCTGGGAAGTGATGCGAAGAACTGATCCCTTATGTACCAACTGGATTTATTTCGTGATTATGGACAGGCGAGATTAACATTTTGAAATGCTTGTAAACCTATGGGACGAAACTACACTCATGCATGAGGGAGGACAAGAACTTTCAGTCGGTAGAGCGCTTACCCGTGTGTGTGTGTGTGTGTGTGTGTGTGTTGCCCTTAGCATACGTTAGTTCACGTAGTTTGTAAGTCTAGGGACTGATGACCACTACGGTTTGATCCTACAGCTTTACAAACATTTGAAGTCTTTTTTTTTTTTATTCTTTGAGTCACGCTTCTGGATGTATGCGGAGGAATGATACCACATCGTTCCTCAACAACCAAAAGAAAAGGAGGAAGTGTTGTTAGGCGCAGGGAAGAGATGCCAGTAACTGATCTCTTACCCGCCCCACTGGATTTATTTCGGGATTATGGACAGGCCAGTTCAAAATTTTCAAAATTTTTTAAGCCTGTGGGACGAAACTACACTCATGCATGAGGGAGGACAAGAACTTTCAGCCGGTAGAGCGCTTACCCGCGAAAGGCAAATGTCCCAGGTTCGAATCCCGGATCCGGTACACAGTGTTAATCTTCCAGGAAAGTTCCATATCCGTACTGGCCAAGTTCAAGTGGGAGCAGCTTGAGAATCCGCCGTACAGTGCGGACATGTAGCCCTGTGACTTCCACCTGTTTGGTCCGCCAAAAATACTTCTCAAAGGGAAGCGCTTCAACTCGGACGACGAACTGAAAGACACAGTAGAGGACTGGCTCTCGTCACAGACACAGGAGTTCTGGCAACAGGGACTCCTTAGCTCGTTAAACAGTGGGATAATTGTGCTCAGGTCTCTGGTGATTACATTTGAATAAACACTTCAATTATACCCACAGTGTCGTTTCATTTGAACACCTTACGTAAAAGAATAGAATAGAGAATGTTCCACTAAGGTCCGTTGCAGGTGTGAAGTGACAGCGTTTATCTCAATTTGATTTTGATAACTGGAGTCCCTTTTGAGCAAACCAGCAAGGGTCGTTTGTGGGACATGCTATTTTCTATTCTTTTACATATGACGACTTTCGGTTCTATTTGCAGAGAGTTAAGGATATGAATGAAGGCTTTCACGGCAGGTTCGTCATTACTTAAAGCTTCCTGGCTGAGATGCCGTGGTCCATACATAAAACTTTCCCCTGACGTTTCGCCCTCGTCTGCAGAAGGCATCCTTGACGGTACATTTGTTATATGGACACACGGCGAAGAGGATCTGGATGCCTTCCTGTTACATCTGAACAGTATCAATTCTAGAATTCAGTTCACTATGAAAAAAGAAACGAATGGTCAACTGAACTTTTTAGATGTGAAGGTTATCAAACGAGAGAACGGATCACTGGGTCATAAGGTCTGTAGGAAAGACACACACACTAATCGTTATCTTCAAAAAGATTCTAACCACCACCCACGAGAAAAAAGTGGCGTGATTTTGACATTAGTAGACAGGGCCCACAAAATTTGTGAACCAGCGTACTTAGACGATGAGATTGAACATCTTAGAGTGACATGAATGGTTAGTCTGACAGGGAGAAGGATCGTGCACTACGCCCTAGACTGACAACCAGGACGGACGAGGAACGACAACAACCCAAGGGGAAAGTTTTTCTAACATTTATCAGTAAGGTCACTGATCGTATTGGAAAAATTTTAAGCAAGTACGATGTGGAAACTGTTTTCAGACCAACCACGAAAATAAAAGAATTTTTTAAGATCTGCAGTTGTGGACAAGTTTATATAGATACAACTAAAAGGTCAGCATACGTCTGGGCGAACACATAAGGAACTGCCGCCTCGGACATACTGATAAATCGGCTGTAGCGGAACACGTGTATCGAGAAGGTGACCACGAAATAAAATTGAACAAGACGTCCGTCATAGCAAAGACGTCTCATACGCGTTTGTACAGAGAGGCCATTGAGATTTTTAAACATCGAAATAATTTTAACAAAAAAGAGGAAGGTCTCAAACTTGATAAGATATGGATGTCAACACTGCAGCAACTGCATGACAATCGATTAATTTCAGTCGAGGAGGTTGGCAATTGCAGAGACCACAGCACAGCCGACACCACGTGACTGACAGAGGCGCCTTCTATTTTGCCTATATATACGACGCTCACTCGCGCTCTCGTTGCAGTACGCCGCTTTACCTCCGAGGATGCCTTCCGCAGACGAGGGCGAAACGTCAGGGGAAAAATGAACGTCTGATTGTATGTTTGTTCGTGTTTTATGCATTGCCGTACCGTTCATCCAATTGCGATGAAACTTTGTCAACATATTGCTTGCTGTCTACGTAATATTTTGTATGGCACAAGACAGGCGACACTTTACTTACGAACTTCAACAAAGTATACGGTTGGAGCGGACGGAGAGTGAGAAAAGAAATTAGAAGGTGGGCGGAGAGGAAAGGAAAGAAGAGATGGCCTAAACTAAAGACTCGGATAAATCAGTGCCCAGGATGCACCGAGTTTTCAGCTAGCTTTCCAAATAAAAACAGCGGATTGAGAAAATGCTTATCATCAGTTACTAACATTCGTTAGCAGTCACCTAGCCAAAACACTGTTACTTAAAACCACTTCAGCCACCGCCCATTCAAGTGAACTGGCGCTACGCCTGTAATGAAATTGACATACGGGACGTTAGAGTGTCAGCTCCCTCTCTTGCATTTGCTGGCTATTCGTACGAATTTGTAAACATCCTTTTCTAGCTACGGCAGAGCAGCAGAATCTATTAAATTAGAAGCAACGAGTAGCGATATTTCAGTTTCTCTAGCGACATTTTCTGGCGGTTTGGGCGAGCTATGAATATTGCATTCCCAGCTCATTTAATTCCAGCAAAATAACTGCTCGAGTCAGCAGATAGTTTCAGTCCGAGTTGCGCAGTGTAAAACGAGAACGAGTTACAGTTCGTTGCATATAAAGCGCCTGATTTCAGAAAGACGCCAGTTGCGTAACCTCCGGCTCAATAGATGCAGCAAGTGCGCCTCCTCGCTGCGCACGAAATGGAATAAACGGGCTGAGTCCGAAAGTGCCCTGTTTTCCATACTCAACGTATATTCTACATACGTAGTGAATCTAATTAACGTCTAAAAAAATCCCGAAGTGATGTAGCTACGTTGAGACAGGTAATTTAATGTAAGATACATTTGAGAAATACCCCAAAAGTGGATGACAGATATTGAAAACATGACGTCACCAGGTGACGTACCTGCAGTGGCAGAGCCTGTCGGTGTGTCGTGCCCGTTTCTTCCAGTGCAAATAAAGTCTTCACATCGATGTGACTCTGGGCCTACGTGTGCGATTCTTGTGCGTGGGGCTCAGGTTCCGACCCCTAAAGCAGACAGGCAGTATTTGTCCCATTGCGTTAGTCAATTATATTATGTTTATAACCTTCTGGGCCCGCTGCGTCACATATGTCATTTAGATACATTGTAAATTATTGATACCAAAGACGCTGCTTTTTATTAAATTATTTAATACGACAGGCATGTTTCGGCGTGAATGCCATCGTCAGGTGTACTGTAAAATACAAAGCTGGGTATACTATTTAATTTAAGAAGATAATTGTACTTTATACATCCATTGGTAGCTCTTCTTATCCTTGTAAGATCGCTGCTTCTCTTATATGTATACGTTCTTATTTACATATGTAAAAGAACTGTTGTTGTTATAGCTCTTATATAGCTGTATATATAATTTAAAAAAATAAATCTTATCTTATCGATGTTTGACAGCTATTTTGACATTTTGATATCGTTGGCATATCTGTGAAAATAGCTATTAAACATCGACAACATAAGAAATATACAGCTATATAAGAGCTATAACAACAACAGTTCTTTTACATATGTAAATAAGATCGTATACATATAAGAGAAGCAGGATCTTACAAGGTACACCTGACGATGGCACATTCGCGTCGAAACAGGCCTCAAATAAAAAATGTTCAAATGTTAAGCTTATGGGACTTAACTACAGGGTCATCAGTCCCTAAACTTACAAACTACTTATGAACTACTTACGAACTACGACGGCACAAATATCCATGCCCGAGGGGGGATTCGAACCCCCGACCGTAGTGGCCGTGCAGACCGTGACTGGAGCGGAAACAGGCCTGTCTTATTAAATAATTTAATAAAATCATCGTCTTTGGTATCAATTATATAATGATATGATTTATTATTATTTATTCCTTCAAGCCCAATCACTACACGTGTGATTAGATTCGTCATCTGGTGACATTCAAAAAATGTTCAAATGTTTGTGAATCTATCGGACCAAACTGCGTGGTCATCAGTCCGTAGCTTACAAACTACTTAAATCTAGGTAAACTAACCTAAGGACAAACAAACACACCCATGCCCCAGGGAGGACTCGAACCTCCGACGGCGAGCAACCGCGCGCTCCGCAGCGAGGTGCTTTAGACCGCTCGGCTACTTGGTGACGTCACATGCTCAACATTTTCATTACTCTTTTGCGATATTTTCTGACATCTGACGCACCATGTATCTGACATTAAATTACTTGACTCAGTGTCATTTACTTCGCTTCGGAGGTTTTCGGACGTTGATAAGAAACGCCCTATTGTACTATAGACTGTAATTTAAATCGGATGCAACCGAGAGAAGTCTACTCGTCCTGTAGAGGGAAAGTTCGGCAGCATCTGTCAGGCAACAACATTCTTGAAGTGGACTGATCTGTTCGCCCCTCTCGGTAATGATATTGCTTTTCTAGGTGCCATGTCAGCCACTGCGCGCCCGCTCCCGCCGAAGCTTCTAGTCCTCCCTCGGGCCTGTGTATGTGTGTGGGTGTCTAGTGACTAATGACCGCAGCAGTTTCGTCCCATAGGTTTACAAGCATATCAAAATTTTAATCTCGCCTGTCCATAATCACGAAATAAATCCAGTAGGGCACGTAAGGGACCAGTTCTTCGCATAACTTCCCAGCGTCTAACTTCACTTTCTCCTTTTCTTTCGGTTGTTGAGGAACGATGTGGTATCATTCCTCCGCATACATTCAGAAGCCTGACTCAAAGAATCAAAAAAATCTTCAAATCTTTGTAAAGCTATAGGATCAAACTGCAGTGGTCATCAGTCCCCAGACTTACAAACTACTTCAACTTATGCTATGAACAAAACACACATACACACACACACACACTCACACGCACACACCAATGTTCGAGGGAGGACTCGAAACTCCGACGGTGAGCAGGTGCGCACTCCGCAGCAAGGCGCCTCAGAGCTTACGACCACTCCCGCGAGGCCTGAAAGATTCCAGAACAGCGTTTAGCTCTCGCAAAGGTGCAGGATGGACACACCACATACTAATTTCCCGATACTGTACACAATCCGTTTCGTTTCCATTAGGCTACAAGTAGAAATAAAAAAAAAAAAAATGGAAACTTTAAATTTACAAATAAAAGCTGATTGGACATCCTTGTATCAAATTTACAATATGTGGAAGAAGGGATTGTAGGAAGAGATTTCATAAACTCTGTGAAACTAACTCTGATTTAACCATTTCACTTATTAATTCCTGGTGAATCTCCAGGTAGTTGTGATCAAGGTCTGTAAAACATTTTGGTTCCTGATTTTTTCGACCACAGGTACAGTAACTAACCTCAGAGGTACTTCTGGATTCTCTCGAATCCAGTAGAGCGGCAATAACATCGTAAACAGGAGGCGTGATCGACAACGGTTATCCTTTACAAACATAGAACTTCACTATCGACCGTCAAAGATAACAAGTTATCTATCGATTCTGTATAACTACTGTCCATATATCACTAAGTTTCGTTACTTCTTATCAACCGCTTATATTCGCTTCTCCCTTTATCCGTGATCGTAGATAAAAGTGTAGCTCCTGAAAACTTCACTTCATAGTTTACTGCCTGTAGAGCATCGTGTTTTCTAGCCAATTTTTCCACTTTACAGATGGAGACGTAAGACATGTATTCACGATTCTATTCACTGTTTGTACTTGTACATGTACATGGAATCTTATTTACTTTGCATGCCGACGGAGGAGGATGCTTATCCTTTATTTATTGAATTATTTTTATTTATTTATATTTATCATGTTCCACAGAACCCAATTGATGAGCCAGTCTCTGTGATTGTTGAACAAGTCAATACATGAAATTGTAACAGAAAAGTATTAATAGATAAAATGAAACTTTTAGATGTCCTATATCCATTACAGACAAAGCGTAATTAAATACAATGAACAACGCCACACAGAAACTAGCTTAATTGTTTCACTCCTCCACAGAATAGAAAGGTAGAGCCACAAGAAAACACTCCAGTTTAGACGTCTAAGTGTGTTGATTGCTACTAAGATTTTTAAATCGTTGTGGTAGCTTACAGATGCAGCAGAATACTGAACGCCTTTCTGCACAATAGTCAAGTAGATGTGATCCAAATGCAAACGGTATTATTACTTGTTACTGATTAGAAGCTGCTTACTATTGGGAATAAGCTGATATTGTTAACAACTAGCAACATGAAAAAAAATGTATTTGATAGGTTACAGTAAGAATTCCCAGACTACTGAACAGTGGTCGACAAGACGTTCTCGAGCCTACACCACATACTGGCCGAACCGCCCACAATTGCTCCAGAAGTACCTTTCTTTGAAGCAGAAGACTTATCCCCCCCCCAAAAAAAAAATCCAACTATGTGATAAGGAAAGAACATAAGCAAAGTATACTGCTTTCCTTGTTAATATGTCAGTTGTTTCAGAAACTCTTCGAATGGTAAACAACGCAGCATTTAGGTTTTGAGCAAGTTCCAGAAAATGGGATTTCCACGATACCTTCCTGTCTCTCTGAACAACTAGAATTTTAATTGTTCTTTCTCACTTACCCTGTGCCCATTCTTTGTAAAGGTCAGTTTCTGTTGCAATTGTATGTTAGAAACAGTAAAAATTGATGCATAGTAGTTGTTAAAATAAAATTAGAGTGAAAGACCGTTGGTCCACTTAAGCTGTTTTTTATTAGAGTCGTAGAGACGCTCACAATCGGTTTCACAACTTTATAGTTGCATTTTCAGGAACAGTTACTGTACAAAAATTATATTGTTTTAATATAATATTTTTATGCAGTAATTGCTCCTGAAGATGCAACTAAGAAGTTGTGAAACCGGTTGTGCGGGTCTCCACGACTCAAAAAAAAAAAAAAAAAAAAAAAAAAAAAAAAAAAAAAAAAAAATGGTCCAGTGGACCAACGGCCTTTCACTCAGACAACTCCAATTTTATTGTAACATCTGTATTTTAGCTGTGTGAAAGTTCCGTAACTATGTATCAATATTTTAGCTATGGTTGCCCTTCATATTGTGTCTTACTGTAATTTAGCATTAATTTATGTCAACTTACACCTTGGACTACATTATTTAATACTGCGTCAATACTGTAAACAACATATTTCACTACCAAGCTGACGTCATATGCAAACAGAAATATACAGGGTGAATCTAAATTTGCGCACACGGGCTACGCAGCGCAATTCCTCACATGCTATCAATAAAAAAATGTCTCTCACAAAAGTTCGTCCTGCGCGTATTTCCAGCAGTAAATGCACGTCGAAGATTGAGATTGGTGTGTGTCCCATACGTCAGTGTGTTTCAGAATTACACTATTACACCAACAAACGGGAAGTGTCTTGAGCAACAAAGTGAGCATAGAAACCTATGCCCGGAAACGTCAACCAGTGACGCTACAGAGCGCCGAAGTTGCTGGTGGGGATGTCTAGCGGCAGGAGCTGGTGCCTGTAACTTGGACTCTCCGTAGCGTCGTTGAATGGCGTTTCCGGGCTTGGGTTTCCATGCTCATTTTGTTCTTCAAGATGCCTATACATCCTTATAAGTTTGTTGGTGTAATTATGAAACACACTGACGTATGGAACACACAGCCATCTCAGTCTTTGACGTCCATTTACTGGCGGAAATGTGCGCAGGATGAAATTTTGTGGGAGACATTTTTCATTGTTGGCAGGTGTGGAATCTCGCTGCGAAGCCCGAGTGCGCGAATTTAGATTCACCATGTATAGTATATTGCACATGATTTATATAAATAAACAATTAATACAAATAAACAATCCCAGAGACGGATTTACGTCTCAAATATGTCAAAGACATTATTGATAAATCTGAAGCATTGAATTAAAATTTGTGGTGCGGCCGGGAATCGAACCCGGACCTCCATGCTTACTAGGCAAACGTCTTACCCGTTAGACTACCACACCACTAACGATTAAGGCGCCTCGGAATAGTCTATGTACGATTTCCCTCCACATCACAAACTTTATTTCAGCTTCTGTGTTCCAAAGATAATTGCCACTACTGCTGCATGGAGAGCCTTGGCAATAGTGGCAAATATCTTTGGAACACAGAAGCTGAAATAAAGTTTGTGATGTTGAGGGAAATCGTACATAGACTATTCTAAGGCGCCTTAATCGTTAGTGGTGTGGTAGTCTAACGGTTAAGACGTCTGCCTAGTAAGCATGGACGTCCGGGTTCGATTCACAGCCGCACCACAAATTATAATTCAATGCTTCAGATTTATCAATAAATAAACAACTCTGGCACCAGAACAGATTCTTGGGGAACCACTCCACTTAACTGTGCCGATTGTTAGTATATATATCACAGTATTTCTACTACTGAAGACATAATTAGTTTTATTATTGTTCTTAAAACCGGCCTGATATTTTGCTTCTGCAAAATCGTACCGATTCTACCTATAGCGTTCTTAATAAAAAGAAAATAATTTACTTTTCTGCCTCGCTCGTTAATTTTCATCCCTGTTCTTCGGCCTGCTGTTATTTAGCAGCCAGCCTCTGTTACATCTGTTGCTAAATAGCCATGTTTCTGGAGAGCCTGTTTCAGATACGTTTTGCTGTCACACAAGAACCACAACGACCGTAAATTGCAGATTTAACGACGAAAAACAGTCCATTTGACAATATTTTTAGTTCCTGTGACCCGTTTTGATCTGATACTCTCTCGAGTTTACAGCCGGGTGCTTCTTAGTCTCTTACTCTCCGTATTCCAGTTTCGGTCTCTACGGTAGTCTTCAGGACATATGTTCAGATTACATGAAGGACAGGTACACGAATCTGCTGCAAGAACACGTCATCCAATCAGCAGCCGGTGACAGCTCCATAACCTGTACCTGTGTTCTGACAGTCTGAAGCCTGATTATGGACAGTAACATACTTTACTGTCACCCTGCTGTGTCTTCACACCAGAACCGGTTACAGCACCTAGAAATATTGTAAACTGGACTGTTTTTCTTCTTACGTAATCTGAGCCTGAACATGGTCGTATCCGCAGAAACCGGTTACGGGCATTACGTATAAAGCGCATATTTTTGGCGATGACTTGTGAAGCCTGATGAATAAAGACGTGTGTCCGTGTGTTTGCATACAAATCTACAGCTTTGTTACAATCTTGACGAAATTTTGCACATTTGGCCTCCAAACCAAGAGGACGGTCGCTGTGGTTATAAGCGTCACGTACAACGCGTAGTTCAGAAGATACTGCTTCGACGTCATAAACAATGAAATGCACGGAAAACCACTGCATCACGTCACAATGTTGGACATCTCCTCGTAAACCAGTGGACCGATTTCAACCAAATATGGTGTACATATTACTTATCGCGAGGTAACAATTACTATTTAGGGGTAAAGAACACCTAGGCCCACGAAACGTAGCTCAGGAGATACGACGCATATGGTGCGTGGTGGATGGTTCTTTACCTATGGACCTTTACAAAATCTATAGTTTTATTTCTACCTTGATAAAATTTAGTACAAATTGTTGCCAAGATCGCTATTTTATTGTCTGGATGAGTAGTTTGGGTAATACACAGTTACCATCATCGGATTAACAAAACTAGTCATCCAGACAATAAAATAGCGATCTTCGCAACATTTGGTACTAATTATTTAAGATAGCCCCTTAAAACATGATAAAATTAATTGATAATATTTAGCACACTTAACCTTCAAAGCAAGTCGAAGGTCTATATAAATTTTGATGTGGCGCTTGGCGGAGCGTACTTTACATACGGACTTCGATCAAATCCACAATTTTGCTTTGATATTGATGACATGGTACAAAGCTGACGTACAAAGTTCAAATGTTCAAATGTTTGTTAAGCTTATGGGACTTAACTACGGGGTCATCAGTCCCTAAACTTACAAACTACTTATGAACTACTTACGAACTAGGACGGCACAAATATCCATGCCCGAGGAGGGATTCGAACCCCCCCCCCCCCCGACGTACAAAGTAAAAGGAAGGTCACAGGATACATAAAAATTCGTAAATCTATGGTGAAGGGTAATTTACTTCCTGTCTTGGCCGAAACGACATTTTTATTTCGATTTCGATGAAGTTTTGTACATTTGACTATTTTAGTATAACACCAAAATAGGTTTATCTTCCTGAACAGGTTAAAACGTCCTACCATAACCTCACTGACACCCACAATACAAAACAGTAATGAACCTGTAACTGTAAAAATGCACCCGAAGATGGCAGCTTGTTGCCGAAACGCGTTGTGCTAATAAAAATATTAGTAATAAGTGACTGCTGTAGTATAAAATAATTCAAATAACAAAATTTTTTTATGTATTCCAAAAAATATTTTTAAATATAAAAATTTTAATCTACACAAATTTTTGTACTAAATCATGTTTATATTAAAAAAAAAAAGCAAATAAATAAAAATAACAATGTGACTTTTCAACCTTTCACGGCGGATGTGTGGTAAATACACTTCGCGGGTTTGCCGCCGGATGACATTGTGAATCTCCCATAATATTTCGTCGACCCAACTGTTCGACATCTTCAGGTAGTGGTAGCTGTCAGTACTTCAAGTCGTGCCTTGAAGTACTGACAGCTACCGCCACCTGAAGATGTCGAACAGTTGGGTCGACGAAATATTATGGGAGAGTCACAATGTCATCCGGCGGCAAACCCGCGAAGTGTATTTACAAAAATAACAATGCTTGTACATATGTTTGTTACAGATAATCAGCTTTTCCTCCTGAACCAGAATAGTTTGTTTCCTCTCCCAGGACATTGAAAACATCGCTCTCATCTAAATTCACAAAGTCGAGAATATGCAGACGCTAACACTTGGCAGACACCAATATAGAAAAATGTTCAAATGTCTGTAAATCTATCGGACCAAACTGCCTGGTCATCAGTCCGTAGCTTACAAACTACTTAAACCTAGGTAAACTAACCTAAGGACAAACACACACACACACACACACACACCCATGCCCCAGGGAGGACTCGAAACTCCACAACGAGCAACCGGGCGCTCCGCAGCGAGACGCTTTAGACCGCTCGGCTACTCCACCGCGGCAGCAATATAGGTATCAGACGAATGCAGTGTTGGGCTCAACAGAGAGCGGGAAATACAAAGCCCGTTTGTTGCGTACAGATAGTTCAAACTCACCTCACTATGTAGCAGCACAATGCAAAGATTTTCCTTCTTCATTTTACGTGGTTATCAAGAGACCGCAGGTTGTGAATGACAGCTATAATTTTTTAGCATTGCACGAGTCAGAGTCATGCGCCTTCCGCCTGACTAACTACCGCTGAACAAGTTTAGCTCGAACAGCAACTGAATGGCTGAAAATAAAGGTGTGTGGAGTGTACGTAGAGCGATTAAAGCAGTGATAGACGAACGCGATCCGCGTGTTGCGATGCGGCTGCTCCGGCAGAGTTGCTGCAGCCCCAGTGAGTGTCGATGTGGTGAGTTGGGCGGCTGTTGGTAGCAGCTGTTGGCATTTTTCGGCTTGCCCGTGTGATTTAGCGGGCGTGTCGCGTGCTGGCTGGCCATCAGCCAACCCCTAGCAGCTGGCGCTTGTCGGCCATGTCCGGCCGCACTGCCAGCGGCGTGTTCAGCGCGCTCTGGCCGGCTTTACATGCCGCCGGCTCACACAGCCACATAGTCGCCGCATCTCGCTGCCGGCCGCACGGTGCTGCCCGTCTGATGCTACTCAATGCGGGTCAGGTACACGACTTTTACCAACGATCGGCCTTACTAGCTCCAGTCGAGTACGAAATTCTTTCTCCTTGAAGGAAGGAGGGAGCGGACCCTTTACCTACATCAATACTCCGCGGAACACACTAAAGTGCACGGCAGAGGGTTCATCTAACAGATTTTATGATATTTCTCTGGCGGTCCTTTCTGTAATTCAGCGCAGGGAAAAAGGGATAAAATCTATCCGTTTTCGATCTGATTTATCTTATTATGTTATGATGATTGTGGTGTCGCACAAATATGAAGTGCGCGCCACGTACTTACTTCGCGCGCCGCCATGCACGCACAGCGCGGCGTTCTTGCGACGTCAGCTACGAGCGCCCTCTGCTGCAACTCCGCTCGTGGCCACGACTGCTGCATCTGCCGCTTGGGACTGAGATAGGAACCAGTTAACATTTGGGAATCAGATAAGTCGGCCGCGGTGGCCGAGAAGACTGAGGCGCTTCAGTCACGGTCTGCATGGCCACTACGGTCGGGTGTTCGAATCCCGCCTCGGGCATGGATATTTGTGCCGTCCTAGTTCGTAAGTAGTTCATAAGTAGTTTGTAAGTTTAGGGACTCATGACTCCGTAGTCAACTCCCATAAACTATACAAACATTTGAAATTATTGAATCAGATAGGCACCAGTTAAGACTTGGCTATCGGATAGGCACTACGACTCATCAGTAGGCAGGCCTCTATCTAATCTATGTATCAGCATTCTGCAGTCAAGAACTATATAAAAGTTAAGTATTACTAAGTCTCTATGAAATATATATCTCGTTCTAATTTTCTCTAGTGTTTCCAGTTTCTGCTATCCCACTGGCTGGTCACCTTCGTACCTGCACAAGCGTGCATCCTTTATTCCTGTTTCGGTCTCTCTCTCTACTCGGCCACCGACACCAAGCACAACCGACGGTAAGAGACACAAAAGTGGCGAAGAGGATGGGATACAAAAATGATAATGTCTCCCTGTGTTGGTGGGCGCTAACAATATATGTTCGCATTCGGAAAAACAAGTTGATGAAAGTAACTCCGAAGTAGATTTCGCCGCAAGAAACATCGCCTTTCTTTTAATGATTTCCACCCCAACTCGTGCTTTACAGGCTCCTGTCAAAAGTACCGAGAGTATACGTGTCTTGACGAGATGACCAATAATTTGCTTTGTCCATCGTATATATCACGAAAAGACCACAAGGATAAAATTAGAGAGATTAAGTCAGGCGACCGGTATAGGACACCGTGAAGTGACTTGCGGTGTATGGATGTACATTTAGATACTATCGCCGTCTGTATCTCGCATACCGTTCTCCCATCACTTTTATCGCCTTAGTCTGTAACTCGACCCACTGTTGTTGGATCTTTTACCTTACTTTTAACTGCACGCAAGAGCCTTTACGAGGGAGTACAGTAAGAAATAAGTCGTTTCCAGAGCGATACTTACCTTAAGATGTAGTGGGTAAAGCTGAGGGCATAACATTTTTATCTCTGGAGCCATGTGTTTCGTGCAGAAGCAGGGAGCGTAGTGTGGAGAAACAGTGACTTGGGATGTATGCATGTAGATTTAGATACTACCGCCATCTGTATCTCGCATACCGCTATCCCATCACTTCTATAGCCTTAGTCTGTAACTCGACCCACTGTTGTTGGATCTTTTACCTTACTTTTAACTGCACGCAAGAGCCTTTACGAGGGAGTACAGTAAGAAATAAGTCGTTTCCAGAGCGATACTTACCTTAAGATGTAGTGGGTAAAGCTGAGGGCATAACATTTTTATCTCTGGAGCCATGTGTTTCGTGCAGAAGCAGGGAGCGTAGTGTGGAGAAACAGTGACTTGGGATGTATGCATGTAGATTTAGATACTACCGCCATCTGTATCTCGCATACCGCTATCCCATCACTTCTATAGCCTTAGTCTGTAACTCGACCCACTGTTGTTGGATCTTTTACCTTACTTTTAACTGCACGCAAGAGCCTTTACGAGGGAGTACAGTAAGAAATAAGTCGTTTCCAGAGCGATACTTACCTTAAGATGTAGTGGGTAAAGCTGAGGGCATAACATTTTTATCTCTGGAGCCATGTGTTTCGTGCAGAAGCAGGGAGCGTAGTGTGGAGAAACAGTGACTTGGGATGTATGCATGTAGATTTAGATACTACCGCCATCTGTATCTCGCATACCGCTATCCCATCACTTCTATAGCCTTAGTCTGTAACTCGACCCACTGTTGTTGGATCTTTTACCTTACTTTTAACTGCACGCAAGAGCCTTTACGAGGGAGTACAGTAAGAAATACGCCGCTTCCAGAGCGATACGTACCTTAAGATGTAGTGGGTAGAGCAGAGGACACAACACTTTTATGTGTTTGGTGCAGAAGCAGGGAGCGCAGTGTGGAGTAAACAGAGCCGTTACGCAACGCTCGCTCTGTTTTCTCGCGGCCGCCCATTGAGGCCGGCAGAGACGCGGGCCGTTGCGTGTGTGGCGTGATAAACGCGACAGCGCCTGGTTACCTGGCCTGAGGGGCGCCGCGCCGTGCCCTGCCATTGTGTGTGGCACAGCCGCTCGTTAAAGTAGCACAGTGGCAGCCGCCTGGCAGCTAGGCCGCTCTGCAGTGCGTAGCCGCTAGGGCAGGGGAATTCAACATTCATGCAGCCACGGCGCCCGGGGTACTGGGTGTCAGGCGTTACTTGTCACCACGCACAAGGCAGCGGCAGCTGGGATGTACGAAATGACGTACAGCAGCGGCGATTGTGTCAATGCTGGTGGGTAAGCGACCCCGCTGACACCAATGTGCGCCAAACAGACGCCGTAATGAGTAACGTAGAAGTAGTTATCATCGAAGTACTGCAAAAAATAAAATAAATAAATAAATTAATTAATTAATTAATAAAAATAATAATAAATGATACAATAAACTATGTTCATAGCTCCGCAGAAAGTGTAACATTTCTTGTGTTGACGTATCGCATTAAAATTTCCCGTCACCTATTATTTTATAAGTTACAGAGGCAACCACACTTGGTGAAACACCCTGTAGATTAAGGCCGAGACGTACCGAGCTGTGTCGTAAAATTATGGAACCGTGCGAGTGGTGGAGAGCGTATGGCGTGTCTAGGGGTGGGTGTGTGCAGCGGCGTGTAGCCAGGTAGCCAGGCAGCCCCCTGTGGTGCCCGCGGCAGAGCTCGGCACCTGTCCGTTTTAATTAACCGCGCCCCGGCTAATGCCGGACCAGCGCAGGTAGAAGCGCGCGCAGGCTTCTCGCCGCAGGCAAGCGCGCGCCGTGGCTCAGTGGGCAGAGAGCCTGCAGGATAATCCACGCAAAAGTCAGCAGGCCGTACCGCGCTACTGCTGCCCGCCCTCAGGCAGCCTGTATAGGGAGCAAGGCCCCACAATTCCGTAAGCGGCCCACTGCGAAAGCGGACAAATTGAAGACCGCCTCGGCGGCCATTATGGTGGCAGATTTCTGCTCCAACTTTAAATGTGCGTAAGGCTCTTTCGATTTGCGTGTTTATTCATTAGAGTTAAGTCACAAAAACTATTTCTCATTTAAATATATAACTGGAAAACAGTTTCAGAATCTTTGAATATACAGAAACTAACGGTTGTGTGTAAATTTAGAGGCGCGTCCAGAAAGTAAGTTCCGTTTGGTAATAAAATGAAATTGTACACAGATACAGAAGAAATATTTATTTCACAAAATCCCACAACTCTTGAACTACTTTTCCACATAACTGCCGAAATTTTGCAGGGATTTGTCATACCGTGGCGCCATGTTTTGTATACCTTCTTCATAGAAATCTGCCGCGTGTGTCTTCAACCAGTTTGAAACAGTTTCTTTCAGCTCGTCGTCATTGGTGAAGTGATGAGCACTAATTGTAAACCTAAGGTTTTCCTGGAACTTGTCATCAAACGCGTGAACCAGTTCTTCTGTAACTAAAGGTGGACGCCCACTTCGTTCTTCATCGTGTACATCACTTACGTCCGCCATTGAACTGTCGGGCCCATCTTCTCACCATCGAATCACTCATCGCATTTGGTCCGTAAACATCGCAAATTTGCCGATAAATTTCACTTAGTTTCACTTTCCTCGCATTCCTAAACCGAATCACCGACTTGATTTCACAGGCGGCGGGATTTTCAATCAACGCCGACATTTCAAACAAGCACAACAAAGCGTACGGAACTGACAGCGATCTCCAAATGTTGCACTTTCTTCTCCTTGATACACATCGTCTACAGCGCATGTGCGGAACTGCAATCGCAGCGCTGCAGCGGAGATAAATTGAAATGGAACTTACTTTCTGGATGCGCCTCGCATTACACATACAGTGCAGAAATCGGCCAACAGTTTTTCTTCTTCCTGTTGTTGCTGTTGTTGTGGTCTTCAGTCCGTAGACTGGTTTGATGCAGCTCTCCACGCTACTCTGTCCTGTGCAAGTCTCTTCATCTGACAATACGTTCGGCGACCTACAGCCTTTTGAATCTGCTTACTATATTCGTCCCTCGGTATCCCTCTTCGATTTTTACCCTACACGCTTCCTTCTAATGCTAAGTTGACAATTCCTTGATGTCTCAGAATGTGCCCAACCAATCTATCCCTTCTCTTAGTCAGGATATGTCAGAAACTTCTTTCCTCCCAGATTCGGTTAAGCACCTCCTCAATAGTTACATGATCTACCCTACCCATCTAATTTTCATCATTCGTTTGTAGCACCACATTTCAAAAGCTTCTATTATCTTTTTATCTGAAGTCCTTATCGTCCACGTTTCATTTCCATACAATGCTACACTCCAGACAAATGCTTTCAGAAAGGACTTTCTAACATTCAAATTAATATTGGATGTGAAACGCTTTTCTCCCTATAGCCATTCTGCATTTTATATCTTCTTTACTTCGGCCATCAGAAGTTATCTTGCTACCCAAATAACGTAATTCATCTACTAGTTTTATTCTCTCATTATCTAATTTAATTCTTTCAGCATCAACTTATTTTCTGACATTGCATTCCATTACCTTCGTTTTACTCTTGTTAATGTCCATCTTATATCTTCCTTTCAAGACACTGTCCATTCCATTCAATTGCTCTTCCAGATCTTTTGCGGTTTCTGACAGAATTACTATGTCATCGGCAAACCGCAATGTTTTTATTTCTTCTCCCTGCACTTTCATGCCCTCTCCAAATTTCTCCTTCCATTCCTTCACTGCCTGCTAACGTAACCAAATTATAACATTTAGTTTTTTAGCGTTCTAAGTGCAGCGTATGAACGGAATTTATCGTCATACACGATTTTTGGCACTTTCTCAGTATATTTTAGGATGGTGACACTTTTGTACAAACATTAATTTCGGAAGAGTTTCACAACACTTTACGTCTTTGTTTGAGTGACTGCTGCATTCTCCAATATTTAGATATTTTATACCACCAAAAATGAAACAGAGCTGCCTGAAACAGCTAATGTTAAAAGTAGACTCTGAAAATGAAATATCCCATCAGATACATAACTGTATAATAGCTTCTTACCTTGCGAATAAAGCAACCAGCCACTACCAAATTCTTTTAAGAACACGAAGTATGCCATAATTTTTTCTTAACTAAGTGCACGTAACATTAGCATTAGGGAATCTAGCACGAATATTAATATTTTTAATGCTGTAAGCCAAATACAGTAGCGTGAACTGCTCAAAAGTCAGCAACTGTCATCATAGGGTTCAACTTCACAATTTGCATCCAGTGTGGTTATGTGTCATTCATATATGGAACTACACATAGTTCTGCAAACCGCTTTCAGTTGTTATACCTATGTAAAGCACGTGACCTTTAAATTCTGTGTTACAAGTAGCTAATATTAATTTCATAAACAAAAATTCGAACTGCAGTGAGGTAACTGATCCTGTGCCCCCAATAGTTATTTTACACAATCATTAAAAAAAAAAAAAATAGAAATGAACTTCCTGCCCACAAGTACTGCCTAAGTAGCAACCACGGGCTTAAAATGTCCGTCTTATACAAAATAGCATTAACCTGATATTTTCTGTTTGTGCGTCGCTGGTCCGCAAGTGAACGACGCCTAGGTGTATAGACTTCACGCGTCTCATGCGCTCCCCCTCGTGGCAGCCTGCTGCCTGAGTACTCGAGTGCCACTCGCCTTTATCCCATGTTTCGCAGAATAAAGGCGCCCTAGCGATACACGTACGTGCAGCTACTGCCTAAGCTGAAAACATACGACCTGTAATACCTACATTTAAAAGTCTACAAATGACAAAACATCCATATACAATGTTCTTCGGTACACTGTCGTGAGTCACATCTAGAAACATTTGCGCTGTACATGTTACATGGTACATGAATCATACTGAGGTAGATTATCAGTTTAAAACAACAACATACTGAAATACGCACACCGTGAACAGATGCAGGCAGAGAATATGGAACAAAGCATGCACGAACCTCAGTCATACCGTGTTTATTATTTGTGGTGACTGAAAGGCGCATGTCGATTTACTATCTGTTGAAGAATTTTTTCGAGATTTCGTCCACTACACTGGATCGGACATATTGAATTTTCAGACTCTTATTTCAGATTCGAATTCAGCGCCTTCAAATACCGGTGTATTAAAGAGACGAAACAGTTCATTCATAAGGTGTTTCACGAGCAGTATCAAAGGAGTACGGCAATAAAAGGGTTGTTATATATAAAATATACGTTTCTTCAGTAGCCTTCCTTTTGAAGTTTTAGTAGATTGGTAGATTCTACTTTGATTGCATCAAAACTATTTTTTCTACAAAAAATTGGATTATTTCGGAGTAGTTGGTCCCTTAATTTTCACTTCTTCTCCAGTATACCTAGGCCGATCTTCTTCTTTTATCAAATGATACTTTCGTAACAAAAATCATTACATTCGCTTCGTTAATCTCTAAGTTATTACAGTATTTTCATTTTAGCCCCATTTTGGAGGGACCGTTTCACCCCTTAAATCTGTTTTACCGCCGCTAATAAAAGACGTTTCCCGTAGTTTTTCATGTATTATAACATATCCAAATTTCAGAAAAATAGGAGAGTGACACTTCCGTAGTTTAGTTGTTAGGGCAATATGAGTTAAAATGGCTTTGTTGTTTCATTTCCGTTCCCCCTTGCAACAAAGAGTAGGGTAAAAGATGATGTCTTCCTCTACTGTGACAACAGTGTTTCTAACGTTAGGTAGCTTACAAAAGCAAAGAGATCCTTACGATCTGTCTTACTTAGACGGACATTGTTGGCTTGCTATAAGAGACTGTCTGATAATTTGAGGTTCTTGGCCAATGGAACAAGGTCTGTTAAACGCGCAACTGTCCACCTAGACTTTCGGCTAGCTTGTCTTATAATAGTTTTTCTTACAGCTTTAGCTTCGATATGATGTTGCACTGTTTACTTAAAGCATAGAAGCTTTTCTTAGTGTATTCAGAAACTTTCTGTATTCCACTTGAACTTATATTGTGGAAGCACAATCCAGTACACTAGTTGCGATTAGAATGTTATTGTTCTACTGTGGAAACTTGTGACTTCATTTGCTGTAATTTTTCCTCCTGTTGAAATTTCGTACTTTTTACAATTTTGCTTTGGGATTTCTGTCCCTGTTCTTCAGGGAACCATTTGTTTATAAGTTAACTGAGCCGTCAGTTCCATGTTTTATTATTTTATTTCCTGGTGTAGAGCCATTCGGAATAATTTGAGATCTCTTCAGCGAATCTCGTTTTGATTTATATCTTTGAATCACTTGGAACATAAATTCGTTTTACGTCTGTTTACTTCATTTCCAGTTATTTCATTGAGCTCCAGTGCTCGTGTTAAATTTGTCATTAATCATTACGAAGAACTGTACAAACGAGAAATACGACCGCCCGTTTGCCATTAATTGAAACGGCGTCATTCTGTTTTCACGCGGTTGGCGTAGCCGTGTGGTGCATGTATCGCATCGAATCGTTCTCTCTCTCTGTCTCACTCACACACACACACACACACACACACACACACACACACTCACACACACGTATGCACACAAAGTGAGTGTTTCTTGCCGCGGTGGAGTAGCTGAGCGGTCTAAAGCATTTCGCTACGGAGCGCGCGGTTGCTCGCCGTGGAGGTTCGAGTCCTCCCTGGGGCATGGGTGTGTGTGTTTGTCCGTAGATTAGTTTACCTAGGTTTAAGTAGTTTGTAAGCTACGGACTGATGACCACGCAGTTTGGTCCGATAGATTTACAAACATTTGAACATTTGAGTGTTTCTTTCTTGCTGCGTTGCCTGCCTAGGATTTTAAAGCGAAGTCTTCTTCTTCTAGCCACGACTGAAAGCTGTTAGCTTAAGCCCTTTCAAGTTACTTTGCTCGTTGTATCCATCTTTTTGCTAGGTGGCTAATAGTTCCTTTTCTCACTAGCTACATATTCAAGAATTTCCTTCCAGAATGTATGTTGGCTGAAGCGTTGTACGTGTTCAAACAATTTCTGTCTACAGTTTCTAACAAGCTGTTAAGTTATTTATTATTTCATGATTTCGTATGTGATCCTAAGCGGTAAGTTAGCTCAAAATTAACACGAATTCAATTTCTGCTGTCTTTATATAAATACACCAAGACTAGAAATTGGAAGTAATATCATATATATTATTTCTGATCGGTGTTATTTTGTAGGTACGCTATATCTCCCGTATTACTTATCCAAAATTTAATGATTGAGGTATCATTTTCAAGGTTTCGTTCTCCACTAATGACGAAAAATACACACATAGTTTAAAGTTATTGTTTTCACAAAAAACTTTATTTTGAAAAAAAATTGTACTGTTCGTACAATCTAAGGTGATACCCGGCGAACGATGGTAAATGGGACATGCATTTACGGTTGATCCCTTCAGCCACCGCGCCGAGTATGTTAATTAGATAATTAAACGCTAATCAGGGATTAAATAATGGTGCAAGATTAGTGGTGACTCACTTAGGCGAGTACATCTTCACTGCTAAATTCACTGACTGCGATAAAACTGCGCTAATACCCCGCATTAACCTCACACCTTCTGATCCAACCACGCCTTTCCAAATGATAAGAAGACAATTCCCAATAGAAGTAGCCTCCGCTATGACCAATAAATAAAGTACAAGGTCAGACGCTTCAAGGGCAGGGTTATATTTACCACAACTTGTTTTTCGCATGGACACTTATACGTGGCTTCTTCACGAGTTTGCTCATTCAGTGATATTTACGTTTGCGCTAAAGGCACATTACAACTATTAACTATTTTTTCGAAATAGTTTTGTAAAATAAACAAGTTTTCAAAAAATAAAATAAACATGAAACAGTCAATATCTGATTTTTTTTATGTTTCAAAATTAATCATATTGTATTTAATTGTATGAATTTTCTTGCAATGAGACAAATCTTTGTTACTACTATTCAGAGTTTATTATATATTTCTTACATAAGAACTTGCATCTGCCTTTCCTCCATTACTATCTACCTATCTGTGACTGATCAGGATAGAGTGCGAATTATTCGCACGGGTCAATTAGTTTTTCAATATTAATTATACAACCAGACTAATAAATTCCATAGGCGTTTTGGTAGGGATATGCAAAAATAAATAAAATAAACCACCTTGGTGTAAGCAGGCGGTAACAGTGGTTATTATAGCTCTGGGGGCGACAGCCATCTGGTGGTGAAGTGGGTGAAACTACCAAGTGGATTTCAGTAGTGGTAATAAAGGTTCGCGGTGACGGAATGACGTTACTTCTTGGCGTCGCTATTTCGCGTATTATCCTGAAATTAGATCTTCGTAATCATCTGCTGCTGCTACCAGAGAATTTTTATTTTCTTAATTTTGAATACCTACGACTTCCCTTCTTAATTGGAAATGCAGGTTTCGGTATGCAGTAAGAATCTGCATACCAATAAATTCCAATTACATTTAAAAAATGAGTTTAGTTACTTGGTGAACACAATTGATCGAATTTCGACCACAATAAATAGTAGTAACAAATATTTAATAATTCTAGTGGGAATTTGCTTTGTACTGCAGAATTCACACTTACACATTGTACTAAATGAAATAACGTATTAATGTGGCCACGGATATTCGTGGCGTAATCGATGGTATACGTAACGACGCCTGCCTGTCCACGCTGACACGAGTTGAGTGAGGCCTGAAGCCCTTCCTGCGACAAATCGTCGCGCCTGCACCTTACTACGGCTTCTGCCGTCTTAGGCATGGAGGCACTTTAGGCGGGCGACAATACGTGGCAGTAAATCAGTCTACTCGTCTGGTGGAGTGGTCTCTATAGAAGTCCTATGAACTGTAATTCCACCAATAAATAAAAAAAAAAAAAAAAAAAAAAAGTTCAAATGTTTGTAA
The DNA here is from genome assembly GCA_026315105.1 of Locusta migratoria. Taxonomy (NCBI): domain Eukaryota; kingdom Metazoa; phylum Arthropoda; class Insecta; order Orthoptera; family Acrididae; genus Locusta; species Locusta migratoria. Next base: position 154,677,842 of record CM048745.1, on the reverse strand, counting down.
AGTCTATGGGACTTAACTACGGGGCTATCAGTCCCTAAATTTACAAACTACTTATGAACTAACTAAGACTAAGGACGGCACAAATATCCATGCCCGAGATGGGATTCGAACCCCCGACCGTAGTGGCCGTGCAGACCGTGACTGGAGCGCCTTAGTCTCCTCGGCCACCGCGGCCGGCCAATTTAAAATTAGGAAATATTTAACAGTGTCTCTACTGTAACTCACAGCTTTTGAGCCGTTTGTTGCTCTGTGAAGTCTCTAAACGTAGAATTTGGTTGTAGTCGTTTGTGGCTTTTTTATGCTCTGCCTGACGGAGAATGGAGAGTAGCTATTCGTCTGGAGAAACCGGTTAAGTTCAGTTCTCACTGTAACAGTTTCTTATCCTCACAACTGGGCTTAACTCGTTTCTCGGTGTAGAGAAATCTGTTGCAGATGACAAGCTGTAAAAACTCGTCGTTGCTTAATAAAAGCAGCATATAAATCCGCCAGTAACTTCATGTAGGTATGTAAATAAACGTAAGCGTAATATATTCAACGTAATTCTCAAATCAATTTAACCAAATGTCTATATAATCCAAAAAAGCTGAAACAATTTCAAAAATTAAAGGCAAAATCCGCAGAAAATGGTACGAGGCGTGTTTTTTAAGTAAGTTCCGTTTTGCCACACTGCGGCCGCAGGGCTGCGGTCGACGTTCTGCTCATGCGCACTGGTAACCTACATCTGTTGTCTACGCACTAATGCCACTACAGTCTGATTCTTCCTTGTTTACGTTGTGTACTGAGAGTTTAAGATGCCTCCGATAATCTTGAGTCGCCGGCCGCGGTGGCCGAGGTGACTGAGGCGCTACAGTCACGGTCAGCACGGCCACTACGGTCGGGGGTTCGAATACCCCCTCGGGCATGGATATTTGTGCCGTCTTTAGTCTTAGCTAGTACATAAGTATATAATTACGTAGGCTTCCGCGGCCAGAGTCAGATGACATAAAAGTTTTCTGGGTATGGTACCGCGTCATGATGTAGGCTATTACTTATTTAACCAACGTTTCGGCCAACGTTACAGTGGCCTTCATCTGGGTAACTCTGGGTTACCCAGATGAAGGCCACTGTAACGTTGGCCGAAACGTTGGTTAAATAAGTAATAGCCTACATCATGACGCGGTACCATACCCAGAAAACTTTTATGTCAGTACATAAGTAGTTTGCCGGCCGCGGTGGCCGAGGGGACTGAGGCGCTCCAGTCACGGTCTGCACGGCCACTTCGGTCGGGGGTTCGAATCCCCCCTCGGGCATGGATATTTGTGCCGTCCTAGTTCGTAAGTAGTTCATAAGTAGTTTGTAAGTTTAGGGACTGATGACCCCGTAGTTAAGTCCCATAAACTACACAAACATTTGAACATTTTTTTACATAAGTAGTTTGTAAGCTTAGGGACTGATGACCCCGTAGTTAAGTCCCATAGTCTATACAAACATTTGAACATTCCTTTAATCTTAAGTCCCGCCGACTGTGAAGTACGGCCTGTTATAAGATTTCTTATTTCTTAGTGCTAAAGGCCTAAAAGTGATCGATATTTATCGTGAAATATGTGCAGTTTACGGAGAAAACATTATGAGTGATGGAATGGTAAGAAAGTGGGTGAGAGCATTTAAAGATGACCGCACAAATGTGCATGATGAACAACGGAGTGGGCGTCCTTCGGTCGTTAATGAAAGTTCGGTGTAGGAAGTGGACAATAAGGTGAGACAAAACAGACCACCATCTGTTCCTGCACTTGAAGAAACACCTGGGCGGTCAGCGTCTTTAAGACGATGACGAAGTCAAAACAGTTGTGATGCAGTGGTTAACAAGTCAGGTGGCAGACTTCTTTGTGGAGGGTATTCAAACACTGGTACAACTTTATGACAAGTGCTTCAATATTGACGGAAATTATGTAGAATAGTAGATTAATGTACAGGCTTTCATGTAAAAATAAAATTATTGATAATCTTGGCACGTCTTTTTTAAATTTCAAAACGGTACTTACTTTAAAAAAAAAAAAAAAAAAAAAAAAAAAAAAAAAAAAACACTCCTCGTACAATAAGTACCGAAACATGTTTCGGTGATAAAAATAAATCAAACAGGGTGTCTTGCACTAGGCGACTTTTCTGCCCAGTTTATTATAGCAGAAAGGAAGAGGAAACATTGAGCTGTTGGAGCGCATTATGTTAAACATGGAGACAGCGTCAAAAGCCGTGTCTTCTTGGTTACGTGGTCATTGTGTTGGACTAGGAGGCTAGAGATCCGAGTTCAACACTCCGTCGCGCTGTATATTCTTATTTTTTGTTTCTCACAAATCTTCAACTCTCTGTCCGTTGTTGGACGTGTCTGTTCGTAGTATTTATTTTGTTTCCGTGTTATGGTGTTCAGTCCGTACCGTTCAAGTGTTCTGTTAGCAATCGAAAGGTAGTGGCCTTTGAAAGGGAGCCACAAACGTTTCATGACATGCCGACAGCCGAACCCTCCACTATAAAACACGTCTCATCATACTCAACATTTGTGACAGTATGTGCGTCACAGGATAGGAATCGCTTATTGGCGCACTTGTACGTCTGGTGAGGGAGTGAGATATGCATCCGTGTTCGATTTCTGCGTGCGTATGAATGTGAATGTTTTCACCCCCCAATGAAATGACGAAAACATAATAGTTTTTTGCACATGTGCAACAGTTGAAGGGAACAGTTTCATAATCACACACTTTTCCCTGTGCGCTTTCAAAACATGTTTATACGTTTTTGAATTTTTGACATGTACACCATCGAATTCTTCATATATATCCAAGTGAATCACAACATGTCCTGGAATTTCGGACAGCGAAGCTGATTATAGTATTTATTGTTTTCATTTCTGCGAGATGTCATCACATTTACATGCGGCGGAAACATATACTTATTATATGAGTTTTGTATAATATGAAAATTTCACGTTACAAAAAGAGAATATAGATTTCAATTACGGAACGGATGGTTGACAATTTTTTAGTAAACAAAAAGTAAAAATACATAGACCGAAGGAGGTGTGAATATGGTTCTCCAGCATCGCAGTCCATCACCAGAGAACCACAGCAGTAGCATTATGCTCGATCTTGCATACTCCGCACTTGCACCATTAATTGTTAGGATGGCGATTTGGTTATTATGATCGCGTATATGTATGACTGGGAACGGCTTGCTGACTAGTAGAAACACGTGCTGAAAACTTGCTCTGCTGCCATTTTCAGACTGCGTCTCGAAATCCGGCATTTCCTAGTGTCACTAGGATATGAGCGTTGCAATGAGGTAAGTATGTATGCCACCAGACTGTCCTGTACTGGATGCCGCTGATGCAAATCGCGATTTGTTTCAGCGCTGTTTTCGCCACTGTCTGTTGCAGCCTGGCCAAACATTCGATTGCTTACTCTGCGGGTGTGTAAACAGCGCATTTGTTTACTGCGGAACTGTTGCAACATCTGTGTTTGGAAGACTCCTTGTCTTTCGTTCACGTGTTACTACTTGAACGTAATTGGGCCCACGTTTGTGGGTTAAATAAACAGGGACTGCAAGGGTGACGTCAAAGCAATTAGGGGATGCATTGAAACATGTAGGTTACTGGGTTATGAAGTACTGTCATCGGCAGGCTAAACTAAAATGGTTTGATGTCTTTCTGTCCGTTCTACGGAGACGAGACAAGAAACATTTTCGCAAAAATTACCGTTAGATATTAAAATTGTGGTAGTATTGGAAAACAAAGAGAAAAAGTGTGTCACGATGAGATACATGAGATACGAACCACCCACCCTATGGTTGTAAGGCCAGAATGCTACCATCTGAGCTACACCGACAGATGCTGCAAGTGTTTTAATTGTTGCAAAATTTCGAAGTCGATTCTCTCGAGAGAGTTGCGTCGAATGGCTTTGGCTGATTGTTATTTAAGTTCTGAACTTCACTTACTATGAATATAAAGAAATTCTAAAATGCGATACCCATGTGGTCTCCCTGTGAGATATCGTACGGTGTATGGTGGAGAGTACCTTGCAATACACGTAGACACCATTTGACTGATCACTATGAAATTTAAGAGGGCTGTATGATTTTTGAGAGTTGTAGGGCGCAATGGAGTGAGTAGGTGGAGGAGGAGTTTGACAGACGAGGAGATGAATGAGGTGATTGGTAGAGCAAGGTAGAGGTGGAGATTAGCTGGGTGAGGGGTAGGAGGAGAGATGGGAGATGAGGAGATGAACAGAGAGAGGAGAGAGAAAGAGAAAGAGAGAGGGAAACGAGAGGGCCAGAGCGACGGGAGATGAATAGAGAGCGTGGGAGAGGGAGGTGGGTGGAGGAATGGAGGGGATGGAGAGGGAGAGGAAAAGAAATAGAGGGTAGACAGAGAGATTTGGAAGGTGAGATGGATTAACTATATAAGTACCCGGTGGACGCCGCGTATTCAGCTAGTTTGTAATGAATCTGATATGTGGATTAAGTAGTGGGATGAATGTGTTACCTACGCACACCTTGCAAGTAACACCCGCAACAGCAGTTTTTGTGTGACATATGTGTGATGCGGCCGAGCGAGGTGGCGCAGTGCTAACACACTGGACTCGCATTTGGAAGGACGGTGGTTGAAATTCACCTCCCGCCATCCATCCTAAAATCACTCCAGGCAAATGCCGGGATGGAGGAAGGAAGGAAGCTTAGGGTTTAACGCCCCGTCGACAGCTTGGTCATTAGAGAGGGGGCTTAGGCTCGGGTACTTGGGTAAAGATGGGGAAGGAAATCGGCCATGCCCTTAGAAAGGAACCATCCCGGTATTTGCCTGGAGTGATTTAGGAAAATGACGGAAAACCTAAATTTGTATGGCCGGGGATGGATTTGAACCACCGCCCTCCAGAATACGAGTCCAGCGCATTACCACTGCGCCACCTCGCTCGGTTTGCCGGGATAGTTCCTTTCAAAATTGCATGGTCGATTTCCTCCCCCATCCTTCCCCAAAAATCGGAGCGTAAAGGCTAGTTAACGCAACGACACTACGTTTCATGAAACTGCGCTACTGGCCAATGCGCATGCGCGGTAGACGTTCGCACAACTCGTTGACGAAACTAAATAGGCTCGGCACGTTCCAACTTAGCCGAAACTAATTGCGCGTGTTTTTAGGTTAGGTTATGACCAATACAGAACAAAATATAACATAAAGGGAGAACGGGAGCCGGCCGCGGTGGCCGAGGAGACTGAGGCGCTCCAGTCACGGTCTGCACGGCCACTACGGACGGGGGTTCGAATCCCCCCTCGGGCATGGATATTTGTGCCGTCCTTAGTTGTAAGTAGTTCATAAGTAGTTTGTAAGTTTAGGGACTGATAACCCCGTAGTTAAGTCACATAAACTCTACAAACATTTGAACATTTTTGAGAACGGGAGAAATAATTCGGTTTTTGAACATATATGCGTTGCGAAAGTGTTTGTATGATTTTAACGGCGTGTTAGTGCTCTTCTGGAAATTATTTGTGAAATTAAATATTGATGGGTTGACGATTAGTGAATTGCAGACTAAAATACATCCAATTTGAAATACCTTTACAAACGAAGTATGGCAATTGTGGATTTCGGAACACGGTACAAGTACTGCAGAGACGAATATCTACTTGACAAGAAACGTAATGCAATTTCTAATTTCAGTTCTGCTAACAGTGCTTCACGCATAACGGCAACTTGTTTCTTTATTGAATTGCTAACTCTGTTTAAAAGGAACGTTAACTGCTCTGGTGAAATCCTGAGTTGATTAAAATAGCTTCTAGGGGCTTCTATCACAATTTCTTTCAGTAAGGTCGCTAAGTAACAGAGCTGACGTCTTTTTTTTAATCCATTCACGAAGCCAAACACGTTTCTTATTCTTTTTATGTTTAGTCTTATGCAGCGACTTCACACAGACAAGGAATAGATTCGCGACAACACTTACAGGTACCAAAACTTTCATTTTACGGGCACTACGACACTCACAAAACAACGAAACTGAAGTGTATAGTATTGGCACCGTGTCTACTGACATATACGAAACTAGTTGCGCACAATTCATTTCATGCAACGAGTATCGCAATCTGCCTGGTTCACTGACGCGTCAGAATCAGACCAAGGTGTTGGGGCCGGGGTATATGGGGTGCAGCCAAGACTGAAGGGCGTCATCTCTCTAGGAAAACTGGCCTCAGTATTCCAAGCCGAAATCACTGCCATCAGGGCGTGTGTGGAGGAGAATTTGCGTAGGTGCTACAAAGATCGTAGCATCTATATTCAGACTGCCAGGCAGCCCTGAGATCAGTGGCAGCTCCTGCAACAAGGTCTAAAATTGTTGCAGAATGTCACAGGGCTCTGATGGAGCTAGGGGAAAGCAATAGAGTAAACCTATTGTGGGTCCCTGGCCACTCGGGGGTCAGTGGCAACGAACATGCCGACAGATTAGCCAGGATGGGGGCAGAGACTCCATTTATTGGACCGGAACCTGTCCTGACAATCACCAAGGCAATGATCAAATTGGAGCTACGTAACTGGCTCAGAAGACAGCACGTAGAATATTGGACCAAAGTCTATCAACAAAAACATGGCAAGGTAATGATGCCAAAGCCATGTTTTAAAAGAAGCTCTGCAATCCTGGGCCTGAACAGCAGAGAGATTAGACTCATGGTTGGATTGCTGACAGGCCATGGGAATTTCAAAAAACACCTGCATACAATGGGAATAACAGAAGAGGACCCTAAATGTAGGATCTGTGATGATGGTGATGAAACTGCATCACATCTAATCTTCGAATGCATTGCATTGGAGAGTAAAAGGCACAGAACATTTGGGACAACCAGACCTGAAGAAATTGTGTCTAATAAAGAACTGGTAAAGGGACTCCTTGCACTGTTCAAGGGCGTTGGTTGGCTTTAATAGATATACAGGGAGCGATACAGCACAATAAACTTAGTTTCGGTGCGGGTGGTGGCGGGTTGGACCAAGACTGTTTTGGCTTCCCTGAAAAAATCAATCAATCAATCAATCAATGGCTAATAGCTCGCAATGTAGAAAAATGTAAGGTGATGCGTATGAGTAGGAAAAACAATAGTATAATGTTCGAATACAGCATTAGTAGTGAGCTTCTTGATGCTGTTGCGTCGCTCAAATATCTAGGCGTAACGTTGCAGAGCGATATGAAATGGAACGAACATGTAAGGACAGTTGTGAGTAAGGCGGACAGCGGACTTCGGTTTATTGGGAGTATTTTGGGAAGATGTACATCACCTGTAACGGAGACCGCGTATAAAATGCTTGTGGGACCACGTCTTGAGTATTGCTCAAGTGTTTGGGACCCGCAGCAGATCAGTTTAAAGGAAGACATAGAAGCAGTTCAGAGGCGAGCAGCTAGATTTGTTACCGGTAGGTTCGACCAATGCGCGAGTGTCACGGAAATGCTCCGGCAACTCAATTGTGGATCGCTGGAAGAAAGACGACGTTCTTTTCGTGAATTTCTGTTGAGTGAATTTAGGGGGCCGTAATTTGAAGCTGAGTGTAGTACGATCTTGCTGCCGCCTACTTACATTTCGTGTGGTGATGACAAATACAAGAGAAATTAGGGCTCGCCGGCCGCGGTGGCCGAGGGGACTGAGGCGCTCCAGTCACGGTCTGCACGGCCACTGCGGTCGGGGGTTCGAATCCCCCCTCGGCGTGGATATTTGTGCCGTCCTTAGTCTTGGCTAGTTCATAAGTAGTTTGTAAGCTTAGGGACTGATGACCCCGTAGTTAAGTCCCATAAGTTCTACAAACATTTGAACATTTTTTGAAATTAGGGCTCGTATGGAGGCATATAGGCATCCTTTTTTTGCTCGTTTTATTTGGGAGTGGAATAGGAAAGGAAATGCCTAGTAGTGGTACAGTGTACCCTCCGCCACGCACCTTACGGTGAATTGCGGAGTATGTATGTAGTTGTAGATGTAGATTAAAACGAATTATAAAATTTAATTTTTTAGCGTTCTAAGTGCAGCATGTGAACGGAATTTATCGTTAGAGACTCTTTTTGGCACTTTCTCGGTATATTTTACGATCGTGAAACTTTTCTATAAACATTAATTTCGGAAACGTTTCACTACACTTTACGTCTTTGCTTGACTGCCTGCTGTATTCCGCAGTATTTATAGATAATTTATAGCATCAAAAAATTAAATAGGGCTGCCTGAAACAATGTTAAAAACCGACCGTGAAAATGAAATTTCCCATCAGATATATCACTGTAAAACAGCGTCTTACCTGGACAATACAGCAACCAGCAACTACGAAATTCTTTTAACAACACGAAGTATGCCATAACTTTTTCTTAACTAAGCGCATCAAATATTAGCATTACGGTATGTAGCACGAATATTGTTACTTTTAATGCTTTAAGCCAAATACCTTACAGTAGCGCAAACTGCTCAAAAGTCACCAAATATCGTCATAGGTTTCAACTTCACAATGTGCATCCAGCGTGGCTATATGTCATTCGTATATGGCAACATACACAGTTCTGCAAACCCCTTTCAGTTATTATACCTTTATGTAAATCAGATGACCTTTAAATTCTATCTTACAAGTTGCTAATATTAATTTCATTAACAAAAGTTCGAACTGCAGTGAGGCAACTGATCTCTTGGTCGAAATAGTTTGTTTTTAAACTATGATTAAATGGAACTTTATAAACTTTCTGTCCAGCAGTACTGCCTAAAGTAGCTCCTTTTTAAGAGCTACCAGTATTGTAAAAAGTCTGTCATTTATTTCATTCAAAATCCTGAACTGTCTGGATTAGGAGTATGCATGTAGGTGCAGATGAGACTGCCGTGGCGGCGCGGCGGCTGTGGTTCGGCGCCCCCTATAGGAGACACGGGCAGCCCCCGTCGCCGGCCGTGCAGTATATAGCGGGCGCTGTCTGTGTCTGTCCCGGCCAGAACCGGCCGCTTTGTCCTGCTGACGGCCGTGTCTTGGCAAGCCGCGATGCGCCGTCAGCGCCTCCGCCTGGTATTTGGCGCGCAGTCGGTCGTGGAAAGCGGCGCTTCAGCCGGCCATCGACTTTCATGAGATCCGATTCCAGCCTGGCAGGCAGGGGGGAGGAGGGGTGAGACGTGGTGATATGGCGGTGCAACCGGCCGGAATAATCCGCCGACACCGCCAACCGCCACCTCACCAGCTCCCAGCCCAGGCTGAGGCTGAGGCCAGCTAGGTAGGGATAGGGCTGGCTGGCTGACGTCTGCCCTGGCGACCACGCTGCTGCCCTCAGCGAGCCGTCTGGTCCGCCGCGGCTCCCGTTGCACTGTAATTTAATGGAAATAATACCAAGATCGCAATACTTTGTGGTTTCGACACTCAATAGTGTCATCTTCTCGTCTCTGCTACAACTGATATTTATCTGATTACCATAGCGATCCACATACTATTCCGAAATTATACTACTGGACCTTCAAATATCAAATAAATTTCGAGGAATGTCAAATATAAAGTAATAATATAAATTCCAATAGCCGGCCGCGGTGGCCGAGGGGACTGAGGCGCTCCAGTCACGGTCTGCACGGCCACTACGGTCGGGGGTTCGAATCCCCCCTCCGGCATGGATATTTGTGCCGTCCTTAGGATTAGCTAGTCCATAAGTAGTTTGTAAGTTTAGTGACTGATGGCCCCTTAGTTAAGTCCCATAAGCTATACTAACATTGGCCGCGGTAGAGTAGCCGAGCGGGGCTACCACTGACACACTGCTGCACCGTAATATAATGTAAAAAATGACAAGATCGCAATATTTTCTGCAAGACACTCAAGTGTGTCATCTTCAGGACTCTGCTACAACTGGTATTTACAGGGTGTTCAGAAAAGGACTCCCTGATTTCAAAATTAAATATCTCGAAAACAAAGATCGATAAAGGAATGCAGTAAACGGTATGTTTATTGTGAAAGCTGTTATAAGTTTATACAGCAGTTTGAAATAATAGTTACAAAAGCTGCTAACAGATGGCGCTGTAATCGCCATACATAATGCCTAGTATAAATAGTGATCCGAAGCCCAGATCTATCAGTCCCGCTATTGAAACGTGAATGAAGGGCCGCGTTGGAGTAGCCGAGCGCGGTTGCTCGCCGTGGAGGTTCGAGTCCTCCCTGGGGCATGGGTGTGTGTTTGTCCTTAGGTTAGTTTACCTAGGTTTAAGTAGTTTGTAAGCTACGGACTGATGACCACGCAGTTTCGTCCGATAGATTTACAAACATTTGTGAAATGAGGTTAGCGTACCGAAGAAAGAGATTAAAACCATGTACTCCAATAACAACGCGTTTTTCTGGTGCTTGAGTACCGCAGGTTAGAAGAGAGTGCTACGGCAACAAGGCGAAGTTTTCAAGCACGAAAATATCGCCACAGTTTCTGGAATTATTCAGCGAAATCCAATCTCATCCGTCCGTAGAATTGCATCTGAAACTAGTTTGAAGCGTTCCAGCACGCAGAAAATACTGAGAAGACCCTACACATGTTTCCATTCAAAATTCAAACGCACCAGGCCATACCCGTACGACCTGTGCAACAAAGGGTTGCCTTTGCTAATGAGATGCTCACAATGATTGATTGTGAAGGATTTGATGTTGGCTGCATCTGGTTTACAGATGCAGCACACTTCCACCTGAATGGATACGTCAATAAGCAGAACTGGCAATTTTGGGGTTCCGAAAAGCCATATTGGTGTGAAGCAGAACCCCTGTATTTTACTAAAGTTACTGTGTGGGCTGCAGTATGCAGCAGAGGCACTATTGGTCCTATTTTCATTCGGTCACTGGTGCACGTTACGTTGCAATTTTGGAACAATTTGTCGCCACACAGCAAGCGTTAGAGGATCGACCCAGTACTGAATGGTTTATGCAAGATGGATTGGCCTCCATATTCGCCGGATTTGACTCCCTGTGACCTTTTTTTGTGGGGCACAGTGAAAGACATGGTCTACCAGAAGCATCCCGTCACGCTGGACGAGCTTGAATCGGCGTGGCATGTGAATCCATTTCGGTTGAGACACTACGAAATGTGATCGTGAATTTCATTCTTCATTTGCGCCACCTCCGTAGTGCCAATGGTGAACGTTTTGAAAACATTGTAATGTGATTGTTCGCAAAGAGTGTTTTCATACGATTATTTCACTTATGTATGCTGATATGAGCTGTACAGCGTACAGCGCCATCTGTTAACAGCTTTTGTAACTATTATTTCAAATGCTGTATAAACTTCTTACAGCTTTCACAATAAACATACCGTTTACTGCATTCCTCTATCGATCTTTGTTTTCGAGATATTTAATTTTGAAATCAGGGAGCCCTTTTATGGACACCCTGTATATGCTTACTAAATGAATGAATGAATGAAGATTAGTGTTTAACGCCATGCCGACAGAGTGGTCATTGGAAGCGGAGGTTACGCTCGGGTTGTTTGGGTAAGGATAGGGAAGGAAATCGGCCGTCCTCTTTGATAGGAACCATCCCGGCATTTTAGGGAAATCACGGAAAACCTAAATCTGGATGGTCGGAGGTGAATTTGAACCACCATCCTCCGATTGCAAGTCCAGTGTGTTACCACTGCACGACCTCGCTTGGTATATCTGCTTACTAAAGCGCTACACATACTATTCTGAAATTGTACTAGTGGATCCTCAAATATTAAATAGAATTCGTGGAATGTCAAACATAAAATTATAATGTAGATTCCAAAAGCTTCTTTTCTGGTGGGCCCGCAACATACATCAGGTCAGAGAACGACATTTTTAACTTTCATTACATTGACTGCTGCACATTTATTTTGTCTATAGATCTTATTTAATGACGACGATCGTTTCGGCTATTTGCCTTTCTCAAGTGAGTCAACTGCAATATATAACATACATGATTAATCTAAATTCGCGCACTCGGGCTTCGCTGTGGGATTCCTCACCTGCCAACAATGAAAAATGTCTCCCACAAAATTTCATCCTGCGCATATTTCCGCCAGTAAATGGACGTCGAAGACAGAGATGGCTGTGTGTTCTATACGTCAATATGTTTCATAATTACACCAACAAACTTGTAAGGGATGTATTAGGCGTCTTGAGGAACAAAATGAGCATGGAAACCCACACCCGGAAACGCCATTCAACGACGCTACGGAGAGTCCAACTTATAGGCACCAGCTCCTGCCGCTAGACATTACCTCCAGTAACTTCGACGCTCTGTAGCGTCATTGGATGACGTTTCCGGGCATGGGTTTCTATGCTCACTTTGTTCCTCAAGACACCTCCCACATCCCCTAGAACTTTGTCGGTGTAGTAGTGTAATTCTGAAACACACTGATGTATGGAACACACACCCATCTCAATCTTCGACGTCCATTTACTGCCGCAAATATGCGCAGGACGAAATTTTGTGACAGACATTTTTTTTATTGCTAGAATGTAAGGAATCGCACTGAGAACTCCGAGTGCAGGAATTTAGATTCACTCTGTATCAATATACAATATTTTTTATGTCTCTTTTATAATATTTGGTTTAAGTATTTACGATTTCTTCTTACGTCCCGGTTCGGCACAAATTTTCATGTGTTGCAGTTCGTTTGTACATCTCTAGAAGAATAGCACGCGTCGCAAAATTTCACAATTTGCGAGTTATATATATATATGGATATATTTACCACCAACGTCTGTTACTCTCTAATAAGTTAATAAGATGAACGGACATGGTAATATTTTTTAAGCTAGAAATATATATATATATATATATATATATATATATATATATATATATATATATATATATATATATATATTAATGTGTGTGATTGTATAAAAGATCACAATATTTGATGCTTGTTTTCAACGATATAATTCAAAATGTTTGTATAGCTTATAGGACTTAACTACGGGGTCATCAGTCCCTAAACTTACCAACTACTTACGAATTAGCTAACACTAAGGACGGCACAAATATCCATGCCCGAAGGGGGATTCGAACCCCCGACCGTAGTGGCCGTGCAGACCGTGACTGACGCGCCTCAGCCTCCTCGGCCACCGCGGCCGGCACGATATAATTAATACATTTGCTATTTACACCTTGAAGTGTCGAAATTTATCTTTTTTTCTTCTATGAAGGTTCCAGTCCTCCCTGGGGCATAGGTGTGTGTGTTGTCCTTAGGTCAGTTTACCTAGGTTTAAATAGTTTGTGAGCTACGGACTGATGACCACGCAGTTTGGTCCGATAGATTTACAAACATTTAATTTTTCTTTTATGAAATCAATAAACTCTAAATATTGTTTGTGCTTTAAATCTGTTTCCTTGTCAAGAATTTTGTCTAGAAATGTATCCATGTGGATATATATTTCCAGTTCTTCAAGAATACACATTACGATTCCCTTGGGTTGACGATGTAGAATTTTCATTGCTTTTACTTTTCATCCTGCTTTGACCTTATGGTCACATACGTGTATGAATAATGTTGACTCATTAGTTTCGCAATTTCGTGTGCGTTCCTTAAATCTAATTGTGAAGTTTCGACCTGTTTATCAAATCTAAAATTGATTACCGTCGCCACATGTGATTTTATAAATTCCACATTTCCAGAAATTTCGGATTTTCGTTTTACCTGATTCTATTTTTGTTTTTATAGTGTAATTTGGCCCGTGTATGTTGTTGTTATGTATGTTTTACTGTCTTTTATCTTCCCTTACCAATGCAATTTCTGAATGTACTATTAACACCATTCACGACATATTTTGCAGACATTAGGCACCGATACCACTGAATGTACCTTCGAATTTACATCATAGTGCGACCATATTTCAGGAGATATGACATCCTAAATAACGAAATTTCCGAATAACTGCTACATCATGCAGTATTTTTCCACATCTGCTCCGAAAATAGTGGACCGATTTAAACTAAACTTATGGTGCACTCTGTTGCTTACTATCAGGCAACAATCGCTGTGGGGTGAAAAACTGCCTACGACCCATAGTTCAGGAGGTATAACGTCGTGAACAATGAGTCAAAAAACTTTTCCATCACAAGTATCAATAAATATTGTTTATAGTCAAGTTTTGAACTAATGTTATACATCATTCGTATTTTAATAATATTTTTCTTTCTTTTGACACTCAACTGAAAATTTTGTACATTATGCATATTTTTTTGTTTTACTGTTTCATAATTTCTAAGCTGTTTTTATGGATCCATGAAGATGAAATATTTTTCGAGTTTTTATTTTTCGTTCTAATATGAGACTGGAAAAATGCAAATATAACCGGGCAATGCATTAATAAATAAATGGATATAAAGTGAAGGAGGATATAGAGCTTATGGAATAGGTTCACAGATTTTTGACTGGCTGGAAGACTTCGTAAGTAATAGAACGCAGTACGTTGTTCTCGGCAGCGAGTGTTCATCAGAGACGAGTGTATCGTCAGGCGTGCCCCAGGGGAGTGTGATAGAACCGCTATTATTTTCTATCTATATAAATGATCTGATGGACAGAGTAATTTGTAATTTGCGTCTGTTTGCTGATGATGCTGTGGTGTATGGGAGGGTGTCGTCTTTGACTGACTGTAATAGCATACAGGATGACTTAGACAAAATTTCAATTTTGTGAGAAGAATGGCAGCTAGCTCTTAATGTAGGAAAATATAAGGTGATGCGCATGCATAGGAAAAACAAAACCCATAATGTTAAAATACAGCCTTAGTAGTGAGCTACTTGATGCTGTCGCGTCGTTCAAATATCTAGGCGTAACACTGCAGAGCGATATGAAATGGAACGAACTTGTAAGGACAGTTGTGAGTAAGGCGGACAGCCGACTTCGGTTTATTGGGAGAATTTTGGGAAGATGTACTTCACCTGTAAAGGAGACCGCGTATAAAACGCTTGTACGACCACGTCTTGAGCATTGCTTAAGTTTTTGGGACCCGCGGCAGATCAGTTTTAAGGAAGACATTGAAGCAGTGCAGAGGCGAGCAGCTAGGTTTGTTACTGGTAGGTTCGACCAGCCGGCCGCGGTGGCCGAGGGGACTGAGGCGCTCCAGTCACGGTCTGCGCGGCCACTACGGTCGGGAATTCGAATCCCCCCTCGGTATGGATATTTGTGCCGTCCTTAGTATTAGCTAGTTAATAAGTGGTTTGTAAGTTTAGGGACTGATGACCCCGTAGTTAAGTCCCATAAGCTATACAAACATTTGAATTTGAGGTTCGACCAATGCGCGAGAAATGCTCCGGCAACTCAATTGGGGATCGCTGGAGGAAAGGCGACGTTCTTTTCGTGAATTTCTGTTGAGGAAATTTAGATGGCCGGAATTTGAAGCTGAGTGTAGTACGATCTTGCTGCCGCCTACTTGCATTTCGCGTAGTGATTACAAAGACAACATAAGAGAAATTAGGGCTCGTACGGAGGCATATAGGCATTCTTTATTTTCTCGTTCTATTTGGGAGTGGAAGAGGAAAGAAGATGCCTAGTAGTGGTACAGTGTACCCTCCGCGACGCACCTAACCGTGCATTGCCGAGTATGTATGTAGATGTACCGAAAGTGCGATGAAGGTGGTAGATAGGGGGAGGAGATTGAGGAGAGGGACAAAGGGAGAGGGAGCAGGGCAGAGACATACAGAAGGCGGAGGAGGAGAGGGATGAAAAAGGAAAAGAAAGAAAGAAATTTGGGTGTATATACAATTCCTATACATATTAGCAATTGCGAGGCGCGAGATAAGACGCGTAATACACTTATGCTGCTCCCATGTGTTAACGTCGCCGTTGTAACTTCCTTGACCGTAAACCTGCTCCAAGCCATTTTTACTCTACTGTTTATCAACTCTGGTGGGCCGTCTATATTTTCGCGGAAATCCACCGTACGGTGGATTGCGGAGTATGTATGTAGATGTAGGTGTAACGAAAGTGCGTTGAAGGTGGTAGAGGGAGGAGATTGAGGAGAGGGACAAAGGGAGAGGGAGCAGGACAGAGACAAACAGAAGGCGGAGGAAGAGAGGGATGAAGAAGGGAAAGGAGAAAGAAATTTGGGTGTATATACAATTCCCACACATATTAGCACTTGCGAAGCGCGAGATAAAACGCGTAATAAACTTGTGCTGCTCCCATGTGTTAACGTCGCCGTTGTAACTTCCTTGTCTGTGAACCTGCTCGAAGCCTTTTTTGCTCTGCTGTTTATCAGCTTTGGTGGGCCGTCTATGTTTTCGCGGAAATCCACTTTGGTGTTATCTTGAGGGCTTGTCGCCTGTTGAAGCGTGGCTGCTCGGCGGCCACGGCGGCCAGATAAGACGCCTTCGCCAGCACTTGTCGTGGCGTGGCAGCCGGCGCTTAAGTGTCGACCGTCGATGCTGCGCCCAGATACGTCAACGAGCCAGCGAGCGCCGCCGTGACGTCACAACGTGGACCGAGGCTCTTAAGACTAGTTTACACGACGACACTACGTTTCATGAAACTGCGATAGTGACCAGTGCGCATGCGCGGCAGGCGCTCGCGAAACTCGTTGGCGAAACTAAACAGTTTCGGCACCTTCCAACTTTGACGAAACTGATTGCGCGTGTTTTTAGGTTAGGTGATAACCAACACAGAACAAAACACAGCATAAAGGGGAGAAAGGGTGAAATAATTCGGTTTTTGAACATATATGCGATGCATAGGTGTTTGTGTGATTTTAACGATAAAATTTCATAATTAGCAGCTGCGTGTTAGTGCTCTTGAAGCAATTATTCGTGAATTAAATATTGATGGGTATACGATTAGTGAATTGCAGACTAAAGAACATTCAATTCCAAATACCTATAAAAACGAATAATGGCAATTGTGCATTTGGGAACACGGTACAGTTACTGTAGAGACGATAACTATTTTACAGGAAAGTAATGCAATTTGTAATTTCAGTTCTGGTAACAATGCTTCACGCATAACAGTATCTTGTTTCTTTATTGCATTACTAACTCTGTCACCAGAGCAGTTTACGTTCCTTTTAAACATTCTGAGCCGCGGTGGAGTAGCCGAGCGGTCTAAAGCGTCTCGCTGCCGAGCGCGCGGTTGGCGGTTGCTCACCGTTGAGGTTCGAGTCCTCCCTGGGGCATGGGTGTCTGTGTTTGTCTTTAGATTAGTTTACCTTGGTTTAAGTAGTTTGTAAGCTACGGACTGACGACCACGCCGTTTGGTCCGATAGATTTACAAACATTTGAACCTTTTTGAAACATTCTGAGTTGATTAAAATAACTTCTAGGGTCTTCGATCACAATTTCTTTCAGCAAGATAGCTAAGCAACTGAGCTGACGTCTTTTTTTAATCCAGTCAGAAACCCAAACACGTTTCTTATTCTTTTTATGTTTAGTCCTATGCAGCGACTTCACACAGAGAAGCAATAGCTCCGCCACAACTTTTACAGCTACCAAACCTTTCATTCTACGGCGACTACGGCACTCACACAACAACGAAACTGAAGTGTATAGAATTAGCGCCGTGTCTACAGACATACACGAAACCAGTTGCGCGCAACTCATTTCATGAAACGAGTGTCGCAACCTAGCGTCGCCGTGTAGACTAACCTTTATAAACCCGAGCTCAACTTAACTGTCAGCTATTTTTCCCCAAACTTTAGCAGTCGCCACGTTCCGCACGGAGCGCAAGCGAATCTTGCATTAAATTCAACTCGCTGACACTCGCAAAGCACTCGCTTTATAAACGCGGTACTTGAAGCACTGTGTCCGCGAAGATCTGCGCTACATTATCATTTTATGTTTTTGTGTCTGGCAGTAATTTTTTAGACGTACCGACAGTTTACAAACATGCATCTGGTGACGACGTTACGGAGTTTTCGACATGCGGGGAATTTATTTGTTACCGAAGTTAGATGAACACATTAAGGTGTTGTTGTTCAAATGTTTGTTAAGCTTAAGGGACTTAACTACGGGGCCATCAGTCCCTAAACTTACAAACTACTTACGAACTAGCTAATACTAAGGACGGCACAAATATCCATGCCCGAGGGGGGATTCTAACCCCCGACCGTAGTGGCCGTGCAGACCGGGACTGGAGCGCTTCAGTCCCCTCGGCCACCGTGGCCGGCACACATTAAGGGAATGAAATGTTAAAAATACGTCAAACAGTCACCACTCAGAACAGGAAGTCTGTGAGACCTTTATAGTGTGAGTTAAATGTGATGCACTGGGATCCTCTCGCTCATCAAGTAGTGCCTGATCTCCCTTGTCAGAGCCCTTAATAATGATGACGATGATAATAATAATAATAATAATAATTTCGTGTCGTTCCTTGGCCTGGTGCAAGTCTTTTAATTGGACGCCACTTCGGCGACTCGCTTGTCCCTAACCTACCCCAGTTATCCAACCGGGGAAAGGGGACCTACAGCTTAACGTGGAATCCGAAACCCGTGTCGTTTCTGGCGACTCCTCACATCGTTGAGAGGTGACGGATGAGTTAAAGCGCAGACTGAAAAAATCCGAGGTCCCGCCGGATTTCGAACCGACCATTATGTTTCCCGTCGAGCGCTTTACCTCAAGACCACCGAGTATGATGGTAATGATGATGATGATGAAGATGATCCTGTGGCATTTGTGTCTTTTTCAGCCTGCCTGGTGCAAGGCTTTTAAATTGACACCACTTCGGCTACTTGCCTGTCAATGATTAAAAATGATGATGGGGATGATACATCACCCACAACTCCGGGAATCAAACTCGGACCCTCTACGTGGCAAGCCACCACGCTGTTCACTAGACTACAGACGCGAGCAGGTTTTTACTGCGTAAGAAGGTAGTACCGAATTCTTAACTCCGATATTAAATTTCAGAATTTCTGTTATATGGAAAGGCCATTGTAAATATCTCTTTACAGATTCATTAGCTGAGAATTTGGAGTAAAACCTACATTTATCTTATTGGAATGTTACTTTTTTTAAATTTTATGTTTTGCCAAAACACACTGGAATTTCTTACAATTTCACGCCTTTAATATGCTAGTCCAGATGCAGTTGCGATAGAACCCTGAAACAGTGCTTTGTCAAGTGAAGAAATGAGAAGAAGTCGCTTCATTAGCGTGTGAAGACAGTAGACGCTCATCTTTCATTTTGTAGAATTCACGCATACTTCGTCTTGTTAGAACTAGTAACCCTTTCGTTCTGTTAGTCCTACGTGAGAAACTAACGCTTGTTAGTCCTTGAAAATGGAGTTTTGGCTCCGAAACAAGTTGGACAACAAATAAAGAAGTTAACATTTGTCAGTGATGACTGAATTGTGATGTGTCATTTAATAATTATCTCACTTTAATTTTTTCACTGATAAAATCTATACTACTTCGAATTACGCGATATAATGAACGAAGTCCTAGGATTTTTGTTCTTCTCTTTTCACTTGTTTCAGCTCTTGCAATGTTATAATTTCTAAGACTTTCTCGGCGATTTGTTGTCTTCTCGTAATATCGGGTGTACTGCCGGTGGTCCGCGTCTTCCCAACAATGTTGCTGATATGAAAAATGTCAAGTATCACCGTGGTTCGGAATCCACGTTAAACTGTAGGCCCCCCTATAACTGGCTGGGTAAGTCATTTCCTGAGAGGACCATCCCTAGTAAAGCACTCCTCTTCGCTTGTTGTCATTTGCCTAAATATCGTTTGGATGTCTTTAACCGTGTATGTGATATATTTCATTCTGACCTTATAGTTGGTGCTCGCTCTCGAAAATGAATTCGCTACATGAAATAAATATTTGCGAGATGGCCCACAGTAAGAGATTTCCTTCCTAATTTGAAATAAAATTCAGTGTGTTATGAACATTTCGCCCGCAAAAACACATCATGCAATGTGCAAAAAACTCAGTATCATAGCAGCCTCTATTTTAAATAGCAAACTTTTCCAAAATTATTGTAGTTTCTTACTTGAATGTAAATATCACTCCAATTTTGTGTGTTCTTCTCTTTAGGTAGTATGCAGGAATTGCCTGTTAGAGTACACATCTCTGCTGGGGGTCTTCCAATATGTCTTCTTCCATGACATAATTTATTGCCTTTAAGGGAAGTCTCTCACTTTCCATTCTTTCTAGATGTTCATTCCATTTTTTTCTGTAATGTCGATTTTAATCATTTAGGCCAAAGTTTTAATGTTATCTCTAATATCTTCTTAGCCTGCCTTTTCTTGAACAAACTTGAATTCCTCTCAGGAATTACATATCTTGTGTCTGAGTACGGCTTTTTTGCGAACTTGAGTATCTTTCCTGGTTTTATATTTTACCATAGAATTTTGTATGAAGGGCAGTCTAAATATTCATTTTATTAAAACCATTATCATTCTGTACAGTAAAAAGCACCTGAAGATGCAACTTTAAGTTGTGAAACCGGTACTATGGGTCTGCACGACTCCAATAAAAAGCAGCTCAAGTGAACCAAGGACTTTCATTCAGACAACTTCAGTTATAACACCTAATTTTAACCGTGTGAAAGTGTCTTGATTATGTATATTTATTTTTTGGGTTTCTGTTAATTGTTCCTCATAACTGGCTGAATTTACTAAGCTGATTTTCAATATTTTTGCTGTCTCCATATGTCATCTCACATCCAAGGTATCCGAAATGGTGCACTTGTTTTACTATCTTCTATCGCCATTTTTTGTTCTAATTGGTTCTTCCCCGTAAAAACCATAGTCTTATTTTTTTTTCTTTTGAGATTTCAATGTCAAATTTTGCACTTGTTTGTTTTAGTAATTACATTCCTTTCAGAAGATCATCTTCTTTATCTCCTGGGATTACTGTATCATCAGTAATTAATTAAAAGAGTGCTTCCTGAAATTCAGTTTTCAAAATGTTCAAATCTTTGTGAAGCTTATGGGACTTAACTGCGAGGTCCTAAACTTACAAACTAAAAGAATGTTCAAATGTTTGTAAATCTATCGGACCACTCTGCGTGGTCATCAGTCCGGAGCTTACAGATTACTTAAACTAAGGTAAACTAACCTAAGGACAACACAAACACCCATGCCCCAGGGAGGACTCGAACCTCCGACGGCGAGCAACCGCGCGCTCCGCAGCGAGACGCCTTACTTACAAACTACTTATGTACTATCTTATTACTAAAGATAACACAAATATCCATGCCCGGGGGGGGGGGGGGGGGGGACGGAACCCCCGACGGGAAACGGCCTCGCGCATCGCAGCATAGCGCCACAATGCGTTCGGCCGCTCCGCCGCGGCAATTCTGTTTTCTATATATGTATTTCAGTAATTGAAATGTTGAACGGTTGGAGATATGCAACAGCCTTGTCACGCTCCTTTGTTAGTTGATACCTCATTAGTCGTTTTCCCATTTAGATCTAGAGTGATATTTGTGTTTTGATATAAACTAATTATCGCATTTGCTAGATGCTTCAGATATGGGAGATTCTTCAGTGTCTCTCACAGTTTCTGTCTTTGATATTGTCAGAAGCTTTCTTTAAATCAATGAAAGCTGAATGTATTTCTTTACAAGGTGCGTCTGCAAAGTTCGGTGAATGGTCCCATATTTCAC
This sequence comes from Locusta migratoria, assembly GCA_026315105.1. Lineage (NCBI taxonomy): Eukaryota > Metazoa > Arthropoda > Insecta > Orthoptera > Acrididae > Locusta > Locusta migratoria. The sequence goes on along the minus strand of CM048745.1, from coordinate 154,656,307 downwards.
AAACCGCGCTGGCGAGAGTGAGATGCCCGCGCATACACACTGAGGTCATGTTAACAAGCTCCCCCTATCGTTCAAAGCACTGCAGTGAAGCGGTGGTACTCGCTGCGACCCATCTAACAGGGTCAGGGTGAGAAATCGCGTCATTGCAACGTGAAGCGCAAAATGGAGCAACACCAAATTTTGTTTGAAATTAGGCAAAACGGCGACGGAGACCCTTGGGATGTTAGTACAAGTTAATAATGTTGAAGCAGTAAATAAAAAGTGTGTGAGTGGTTGCGGTGATCCAACAACGCGTGACCTCAGTGCTTCTAGCGATTCCACAAGAAGCGTTTGCTGACAGTTTCCAACAGCTGTACAGCCGATGCCACAAGTGTATTGTAGCCAATGGCGCTTACTCTAAAGGCCAGTAAGGTATTTTGTTTGTAACTCTTGTTTCCTATTTTGCCTGACACCATTCACCGAACTTTTCAGACGCGCCTTGTATTATACTCTCGCCGTTATTGTATTATTTGCTGTAAAATGAAAACGGCGTGTATTGAAGCGCCCCCTTTCCGAAAACCCATTTGTTCCTCTTGCAGTACTGCTTCTGTTACATTCTTGAGTCTTGTATTTAAAGTTCTAATATACGGCTGGGGCCCATGAACGTACATATTTGGAAACATTCTAAAACGAAAGCAAATGTTTTTTTTTTTTTTTTTTTTTTTTTTTTTTTTTTTTTTTTTTTTTTATAAATGGACACCCTATATTTTTTCTTCAGCAATCTTAGCATGACAAATCACATAAACAATGGCGCTGATTGCATCGCAATATTCCAATTACATTCCGAGATATTGCGATGAGAAGTTGACGCTTGAAACGCCCGAAATACGCTGCTAGCGCACGTCCTGAGGCTCAGGCGTGAACCCCATGCCGCCCGTAATCGCGATGTGATTGACATGCGTAATCGCACTTCCATACTTATCAAGAGGTCCGAAACGAATAATACGGTCTGCTGCCATAAACTCTCATAAGCACATAATGGTTTCCATTTTGCACGTTTTATGTGTCTACGTACACAATATGAACCAGTACTGATCGGTATACACCAGTCAGGTTGTCTTATTTATCCTGCACACCCAAAATAAGGTTTATCGAATGCGTTAAATGACCCATTGTGCCTTTCGCGCACTCGTTCATCCAGGGCCTAGCTCTACCTAGACACGAGTCCAAAATTCAAATGTTTGTATAGCTTATGGGACTTAACTAAGGGGTCATAAGTCCCTAAACTTAAAAACTACTTATGAAATAGCTAGCACTAAGGACGGCACAAATATCCACGACCGAGGGGGGATCCGAATCCCCGACCGTAGTGACTGTGCAGACCGTGACTGGCGCGCCGCAGTCCCCTATGCCACCGCGGCCGGCCAACCTAGTTCCCACTGCAGCCACTGTTACCACTTCGCCTTGTTTGTGATTTGCGACCCATGCAAACTTCTGTACTCCATCACCCTCCGAACATCCCATTTGTTGTTGCTTTGGCGTGCAATGCACCGCTTGCCAGTGTAGTGTGCATCAGAGTAATTTAGTGACGGCACGAAGGTAGTACACACATTGTGAATAAACGTTGTGTTGTAGAACTTATACTGTATTACGCACACACATGAAGATATGATAGAAATGCTGCTGATCTATGGAAAATGTACGTTATCGGGAAATAGGTTATTCGATTGCTTGTTTGTTTATAGTACTGTTAGAGAACATTATGATTATTACGTTAATACGTCTGTTTTCTAGCCTACTCTACATACCTGTACTGTACCCTGTTGTAGGCGGGAGAAATTCTGTTCAGGTAGAACGACTGTACAGAGGACGATTCCCTGACAATCCATCGCCTTCGTGCCGGATGTTTGGTCGTCTCACATCTCGTCTACGTGAAACGGAAAATCTTAAATCCAAGACCTAGACATCGTCCTAGAACACGCACAGATGAACGTGCTGATGTTGCTGTGCTCGCTACCGTAGCTGTGAATCATCACATCAGCACACGTCAAATTGAACGTGAAGTTGGTGTGTCGAAATCAAGTGCACAGCGTATTATTCAACGTCATAAATTTCATCCTTACCATGTTCATTTACACCAGGATCTTCATGGAAATGACTTCATCAACAGGGTAACATTTTGTCAGTGGGCTCAGCAAAAACTTCTGACTAATCCACATTTTTCGCAGATGTTCTCTTTACCGACGAGGCATCATTCTCCAACAACGGAATTGTCAATATGAGGAATAAGCATTATTGGTCCGCAGACAATCCAAAATGGCGCCGTCAGGTAGAGCATCAACGTCCGTAGAAAGTGAATGTTTGGTGTGGGATTATTGGAGATACCATTATCGGACCTTTCTTTGTAAATGGCGTCCAAAATGGCAGACAATACTATAGATTTATACGACACAAACTTCCTGTTCTCTTGGACACCGTACCTCTGAACCGGAGAATGGTCATCTGGTATCAGCATGACAGATGCCCTGCACATAACGACTTAAGATCACGACGACTTCTGAACCGTAAGTTCCCTGGTAGGTGGATTGGACATGGTGGCCCAGTTAGGTGGCCTGCCCGATCTCCGGACCTTACACCGCTGGATTTTTTTGTTTGGGGAGCAGTGAAGGATGCTGTTCTCCGACATGAAGCAACAACACCAGAGGACATGAAGCAACGCATTATTGATGCTTGTACAGCCATCAAAGAGGAAACAGTTGCACAAAGTGGGGCATCCTTCATCCGCAGAGTGACCCTATGTATGCAAGCCAATGGTTATCACTTTGAGCATGATATGTGAACGCTATCTTTAGTATGTAGTGCTGGTATCAGTGCAAGTTTCTACAAAGGGCCATTTTACCCAGTGATGTTCAGAAACATTTGTTTGAAACAATTTGTCATGTAACGCATTAGATAAACATAACATTGATAATTATGTGATAATAAAACTAATTGGTTAAACATGTTTACATTCATCTTCTATGTCTTACCTGAACTTCCCAAAGCAAAACATTTTTACCTGAACAACGGTAAAACCTTTAGTCACTTTTAGTTCACTAAAATCATCAACATGAATTTTACTATTATGAGTGAATGATTCACTGTCACTTGCGCTAGATCTACAGTAAAGTTTTAACGTTGAACGGCATTACCTTTTTAGTAACACATTGACGATAAGCGAAGTTAACATTGTGACTAACGTTGCGAATATGTTACAGAACCGCATCACCCCTAGCCTATGGGATAAATACCTGCTGGAATGTACGACTTTAATGCAGGATGGCAGCAGACCGTATTATTCGTTTCGGACCTCTTGATAAGAATGGAAGTGCGATTACGCATGTCAATCACATCGCGATTACGGGCAGCATTGGGTTCACGCCCGAGTCCCAGGACGTGCGCTAGCAGCGCATTTCGGGTTTTTCAAGCAACTTCTCGTCGCAATATATCGGGATGTAATTGGAATATTGCGATGCAATCAACGCCAATGTTTATGTGATTTGCCATGCTATGGATTGCAGAAGAAAAAATATAGGGTGTCCATTAAAAAAAAACAACAACAAAAAAACAAAAAACAAAAACAACATAAGTTTGTGTTAAAAAGCACATTTGCTTTCGTTTTAGAATGTTTCCATATATGTACATTTATGGGCCCCAGGCGTACATTGATTCCAGTGAAAGTCGTTTCCCAATAGCTGTTATTGTTCCAGAGATATTTTGGGTGGACAAGATAGCTGGGATATGGAAACATCACTTACGTGTCACATGCCAAAATAATATGTAAGCGTTAAAGCGTAAGTCAGGTTTGTTATAAAATGAATGTGTGAAGGAAGCATCAGACTGCCGTGTCCGTGATAGAACTGCGGACATGTGAACTTTACTTCAGTGGCCCCATCTAGTTCCCAGAAAAGGTCAAATGTTTATAAATCTGTGGGACTTAAATATGCTGTTATCAATCCCTAGGATTACAAACTACGTAAACTAAGTTAAACTAACCTAAGGACAAAACACACACCCCCATGCCCGAGGGAGGACTCGAACCTCTGACAGGGAGCAACCGCGGCCGCGTCGGTTCCTTACCCTCGGCGGTTATTCTTCTGCTCTGGTGTTCGGTCGCTGGCTGACTGCGGCTTCCGGTTTCCGCGGGCGCCCACCAGGTTCCACGCACGTTCCGCTACCTCTGTAAACAGCAGCTGCTGACGGGTACAAGTGCTCATTGCGGCAGGCGGAAGAGTCAATGTCCGAGTGACACGCCCCTACTGCAGTCAAGCTGTCCAGGTGCCGTCCAGGAGCAGGTAATGTGGCTCATGTCAAAGACATCAACGGCAGTGAAGGATATCCATGAAAGTCTTCTATGCTTATCTGTTCACAGTCTGGGGTGATATTTATATAACAAATCATTATCTAGGGGACTGATTGCTCTGCTGTACAAAGGATGCCAAAGATCTACACTACTGACCATTAAAATTGATACACTAAGAAGAAATGCAGATGATAAACGGATATTCATTGGACAAATATATTATATACTTTTCAAAATAAAAGGACAAGGTCGCACATTAATAATTTATTAAATGACGACCGGTTTCGGTGCACTGTCTCACCATCATCTGGTCACATATGTGTTATAAGATGGTCATCTTGTTAAAAAAAATGGGTATAAAATAACAAGTGAAACATTGCACTTAGTCACTATATAAAAATACATAAGTTAAAAACATGACAGCTTACAGTATCTATCCGTTTTAGCTCATTTCTCGTATTTTATTCTGATGATCATTTCTATGTAAGTGCGAGTCAACAATATATATTCGCATTCGAAGGAGAATGTTGGCGATTGGAGTCTCGTAAGTAGCCCACACCGTAGCGATAAGCGCCGTTGTTGTAATGATTCCCATCCCAGATCCTATATCATTTCCGTAACGCCGTCTCCCCTGTATAGTGATAATACGAAACGAGCTGCCCTTCTCTGGACTCTTTCGATGTCCTCCGTCAAACCCGCCTGATAACTGTCCCATACAATCCATATAAGGACGGACAAGCGTAGTGTATGCAGCCTCTTTATTATTTCTGTAGCATCTTTTAAGTGTTCTGCCAATAAAACGCAGTCTCTGGTTCGCTTTTCCCACGACATTATCTACGTGTTCTTTCCAGTTTAAGTCTGAAGTAATAGTAATTCCCATGTATTTTGTGGAGTTTACGGCCTTCAGTTTTGATCGATTTATCTTGTAAACAAAGTTTAACGGATTTCTTTTCGTACTCATGTACTTCACACTTCTCATTATTTAGACTCAATGGCCAATTTTTACACCATAGTGATATTGAGATAGTTCTGCAGTTGGTTTTGATCTTCAGATGATTTTACTAGACGATAAATGACGGCGTCATCTGCAAGCAACCTCAGAGAGCTGCTCAGATTTTCTTCCAAATCGTTTATGTAAATAAGGAACAGCAGAGGAACAATAACACTACCCTGTGGAACGTCCGGTATCACCTCTGTTGTAGTCGATGCCTTACCATTGATTACTGCAAACTGTGTCCTCTCTGACAGGAAATCACCTATCCATTCGCAAATTTGTGGCGAAACTCGATAATCACGCATTTGATTAAAAGCCGTTTGTGAGGTACGGTGTCAAAAGCCTTCTTGAAATCTAGAAATACGAAATCAATTTACGAACCCTTGTCGATAGCACTCATCATTTCGTGTGAGTAAAGAGGTAGTTTTGTTTCACATGAACGATATTTTTCCAAATTTGTATTGACCTTGGGTCAATAGATCATTCTGTTCGAGATAATTCATAATATTTGAATATTGGATATGTTCCAAAACCCAGCTGCAAATTGCCGTCAATGAAACAGGACTGTAGTTTAGTGGGTTACTCCTACGGCCTTTCTTGGTTATAGGTGTGACCTGTGCGCTTTACAATCTTTCGGTACAGATCATTCTTTGAGAGAGCGGTTGTGTATGGCTGCTAAGTAAGGAGCTATCGTACCAACATAGAAATATAATGGGTATACAGTCCAGACCAGGAGACTTGTTCACCGCGGTGGAGTAGTCGAGCGGTCTAAGGCGCTTCGCTACAGAGCGCGCGGTTGCGCGACGTGGAGGTTCGAGTCCTCCCTGGGGCATGGGTGTGTGTGTTGTCCTTAGGTTAGTTTACCTAGGTTTAAGTAGTTTGACCACGCAAAATATTTGTATAGGATATGGGACTTAACTACGGGGTCATCAGTCCCTAAACTTACAAACTACTTATGAAGTAACTAAGACAAAGGACGGTACAAATATCCATGCCTGGGGGGGGGGGGATTCGAACCCCCGACCGTGGTGGCCGTGCAGACCGTGACTGGAACGCCTCAGTCCCCTCGGCCAGTGCGGCCGGCATGATCACGCAGTTTGGTCCGATAGATTTACAAACATTTGAAGACTTATATAACATGTGGCGTCTATTCCGCAAGAACAGACGTCACTTCTGATCCTGCAGTTGTTATTATTTAATATTCATAGAATATATGACATCAACTGCGATTGGGCAAAGCTGAAGGATGTCTCCCCAGCCGGGATTCGAACCCGGGTCTCCCGCTTTCTAGGCAGTTGCGCTGACCCCTACACCATTGGGGACACAGTAATCACCGCACCCGCAAGGACTACCTAAGCACGCCTCGCGCCAGATACAAATTCCCAGCTTCGCCCTGCCCACAGTACTCAAACTCGTAGTTATGAAACTAATTCCCGTAAGAGTAAGGGCTTCAAACTTGCACATCCCTCCTGACTAACGATAGGATCATTGCCCGTCATCGGCATATACACATGTGGTGTCTGCTCCGAAAGAACAGACGTAGCAGGCCGCGGTGGCCGAGGGGACTGAGGCGCTCCAGTCACGGTGTGCACGGTCACTACGGTCGGGGGTCCGAATCCCAACTCGGGCATGGATATTTGTGCCGTCCTAAGTATTAGTTAGTTCATAAGTAGTTTGTAAGTTTAGGGACTGATGACCCCCTAGTTAAGTCCCATAGACTTTACAAACTTTTTTTTTTTTTTTTCTGAACAGACGTCACTTCTGATCCTGGGTACCTGCTGGGTACACATTTTCTGCTTTGCCCAATCGTAGTTGATGTCATATATTCTGTGAATATTAAATAATAACAACTGCAGGATCAGAAGTGACGTCTGTTCTTGCGGAATAGACGCCACATGTTATATAATATATATATATATATATATATATATATATATATATATATATATATATATATAATGCCGGTGACGGGCAATGATGCTATCGTTAGTGGGGAGGGGTGGGCAAGTTTGAAGCCCTTACTCTTACGGGAATTAGTTTAATAACTACGAGTTTGAGTACTGTGGGCAGGGCGAAGCTGGGAATTTGTATCTGACGGGAGGCGTGCTTAGGTAGTCCTTGCAGGTGCGGTGATCAGTGTCCCCAGTGGTGTAGGGGGTCAGCGCAACTGCCTAGAAAGCGGGAGATCCGGGTTCGAATCGCAGCTTGGTACACATTTTCAGCTTTGCCCAATCGCACTTGATGTCATATATTCTGTGACTATTTGAAGACTTGTTCTTGTTACAGCGGCTCGTCTGTAGGAAACTAGGTGTTTTTCCGTGGTCGGACACGGCTGCAGGACGGGCGCTGCTGAAGTTTGGCAGGGTGCAGGGTGGGGAGTGTCGGTTGTGCGTGTAGCGGGGTGGTCGTAAAGCTGTAATTGCGGCCGGTGAGTGCGGCCAATTACTGCCGGCGTTAACCTGCCGCCGTAAACGTAATAGCAGGCAGCACAGCACACCACTGCACTGGGCAGGGCAGGGGGCACCGGCCTACTGCAGCAAGCACACACACCCACACTCCGCGTCACGCCACGCAACGCCACGACACGCAGCTAACGGAATTAACGGCGCTCCTCTGTACCCTAACACACACACACACACACACACACACACACACACAAGTGCAGAAACAGACACACACACACAGAACCGCAAACACATGTTGGACCGCATTATTTAACACGTCCGGGACGACTGACTGCTGATTTATTTTCTCTTGGGCCTGACTTCTTTTGTGACGTAAATTGGACCCTACGTGACCAACAATACGATATGAAGCACGGCATAAGTATTTTTTACGTCACGCCTCGATGGGCAACGCCACCTAGATACAAGGCCTCTGCGTTGCCTGCCGAGAGTAGTCATAACACGAGCAAACTGGCCGGCCGCGGTGGCCGAGGGGACTGAGGCGCTTCAGTCACGGTCTGCACGGCCACTACGGTCGGGGGTTCGAATCCCCCTCATGCATGGATATTTGTACCGTCCTTTGTCTTAGTTACTTCATAAGTAGTTTGTAAATTTAGGGACTGATGACGCCGTAGTTAAGTCCCATATCCTATACAAATATTTTGCGTGGTCAAACTACTTAAACCTAGGTAAACTAACCTAAGGACAACACACACACCCATGCCCCAGGGTGGACTCGAACCTCCACGTCGCGCAACCGCGCGCTCTGTAGCGAAGCGCCTTAGACCGCTCGACTACTCCACCGCGGTGCATGGATATTTGTGCCGTCTTTAGTCTTAGCTCGTTCGTAAGTAGTTTGTAAGTTTAGGGACTGATGACCCCGTAGTTGAGTCCCATAAGATTTACAAACATGTGAACATTTTTGAACGAGCAAACTGTTTCTTACATAGCGTTGTGCTGAGTTTGGGAATACTTACACGTTGCACAATATATTTCAGAATGTTTTTCGTGTTATCTATGTGATTTTTCGTGAATATTTTTCCTCACATGAAGCAAAATGCCTTATATGAATCCTCCTATTCCAAATCGGTAAAATATCTTACGAATCAGTGGCGTAACTAGGACTTGGCATTGGGGAGGGGATAGATCCGCTTGACGAGCAAAATTTTAGTCAGTTTCCAGACAGACTACCATCTATCACTTCCGTTGAAGAAACTAATTCACTCCGTTAAACCCAAATCATCCTTCCTTTCTTTTTTCTGTAGAGCGAAAGTGTCCTTTGTAGGAATGGACATGAAATGAATTGTAGTGTCGGCACTATAGCTGCGCGAAACATCCTCAATCTTTATTGTTGCATTGCTACTATGCCATCACCCAGTAAAACTGTTGGATATTGTAATTAATCTCGACCGTTTTTGTTTCAGGTGAGCAAGCAGCTGGATATTGATGGCATTCCATGTGGGTGAGTTACATACTGTGGATTTTCGTTCATGAGGAAAATCAGCACTGTCTTCTACCATGTTGTTAAGTACTCGCGTTTGTACTTTATATCTTTCCTAGTATTTAATAGTGGTAAGCTTTTAACACCGGCAATCAGTCTTACCGTTGCATGTACAGGTTTAAAACATCGGTTCGATGAATACAATTGTCTTACGGTGGTATACATTCTCCCTCTCCCACAACACATACTTTTGGGTCTTACTCCCTTGTAGGTATATGATTCTGGTCTAGTTTTTGTACCCTAATTTGTGATTTAAGTATCACTTTTAGTGGTCTTCACATTGTTAGATTGACTTTGTTCATTGGATTGTATGCAATCACTGCCACTGTCTATTATGTTATTAATCTATTTGGTATGACCTACCTTTATTTATTTTTTGAATGTTTGATCTAGCCCCCTCTAGTTATTATAGGTGAATTTAGTATTCCATCAGAATTCTGACAGGTATAGAGGATGAATCACTTGCACCGCAAATAATTCGGAAACGGAAAGTGCGATTGATGTGCGGTTTTCACAGAATGGATTGGTAGTCAAAGACTTGTATTGTTAGCCAAAACACAGATTGTAAAAATACCTAGAAAGTGTATTTTTTATGCAAACATACAATTTTTCAAGTGGAACAATGGTTGTTTCTATCACGCACTGGAATTTTTGACACCAGCTGTGTACAGACAATTTTGAATGACATTTTTATTACGTTTAGTTTGGCAGCTACAGTGATTCGAAGTTTTGGCGGCGGAGGCTACGACAGCGTAGCTGACTGGCTGGTGGTCATGAGACAGTGGACCGTGCCCCAGGGGCTAGCCACTCGGCCAGTGAGCTACGCTATCGCAGCCTCCGCCCCCGAAACTATGAACGGATGTAGCTGCCAAACTAAACGTGATAAAAATGTCTTTCAAAATTCTTTGTACACAGCTGGTGTAAAAAATTCCAGTGCATCATAGAAACAACCGTAGTTCCATTTAAAAAAACTGTATGTTTGCATAAAAAATACACTTAAAAAACTGTATGTTTGCATCAAAAGTACACTTTCTAAGCAATATTACAATCTGTTTGTTGGCCAAAAATACGATCCCTTGACTATATATATATATATAAAGTAACAAACTAACATTGGATGTCAAGTTTCGCTTCTTGAGAAACACTTTTCTTTCCATAGCCATACTGCATTTTTAATCTTATTTACTAAGGCCATCAGAAGTTACCTTACTACATAAATAACAAATCTCATTTACTACTTTTATTGCCCCGAGAACGTAAGGAGTTTTTTTTTTTTTGTGGGAACGAAAATTGAGATACCTCGACACAAACGCTCCATGACCTCAGACTCCCGAAATCAGTAAGTAGGTTACCTTGTCCCCCCGTCCCCCCACCTAAAGAAATAGTTGGTACTCCACTGCATTGAAGCGTACGGACACCGCACTGAGGTCGCTATAAACGTGTCCCACGTTAGGAATGCGTCTCGCGCTTCGTCAGATTGTTCCCAGAGCCTGACCAGAGTGACTCGGTCTGACGTACTGTGGTGGGCAGCTATGAAGGGTGAATAGTGCCGCGCTACGCTCCCCGTGGCACGGTGATGTGGGGAGGGTCTGGGGTTTGCTCGGCGCTTTTACGACGTCGGCTGCTGCCTCTTCTGCAGGGACAGAGGCCGCCTCCGCCTTTACGACGGCCTGTGCAGGCCTGTCCAGGCCAGGGTATTGCGTGTTGGCGGCTGTTGACCTTGGCTGCCGGGGCCCGACTACTGCCCACTACCCACTGCCCGTTTATAGCTACGCTGGTCGCCACTTCCGCGGCAGTCGCGTGCACTAATCAAACAGCGGACACCAGGCTGCTGCCCACCAACCTATATAAACAACATAGACTGGCCACGGTGCCGCCATACTGGAAGCAAATTAAAAGCTCGGCCGGCATGTTTTACAACGTCACGTAGGCGTCAACAGTCGTCTGCTATAGCACTAAATCATATCACTTTGTTCAAATGTTTGTTAAGGTTATGGGACTTAACTACGGGGTCATCAGTCCCTAAACTTACAAACTACTTATGAACTACTTACGAACTAGGACGGCACAAATATCCATGCCCGAGGGGGGGATTCTAACCCCCGACCGTAGTGGTTCAAATGTTTGTTGAAGTTATAGGACTTACCTACTTGGTCATCAGTCCCTAAACTTACAAACTACTTATGAACTAGCTGAGACTACAGACGGCACAAATATCCATGCCCGAGGGGGGATTCGAACCCCCGACCGTAGTGGTTCAAATGTTCAAATGTTTGTTACAAATGTTCAATGTTCAAATGTTTGTATAGTCTATGGGACTTAACTACGGGGTCATCAGTCCCTAAACTTACAAACTACTTATGAACTACTTACGAACTAGGACGGCACAAATATCCATGCCCGAGGGGGGATTCGAACCCCCGACCGTAGTGGTTCAAATGTTTGTTGAAGTTTTAGGACTTACCTTCTTGGTCATCAGTCCCTAAACTTACAAACTACTTATGAACTAGCTGAGACTACAGACGGCACAAATATCCATGCCCGAGGGGGGATTCGAACCCCGACCGTAGTGGTTCAAATGTTTGTTAAAGTTATGGGACTTAACTACGGGGTCATCAGTCCCTAAACTTACAAACTACTTATGAACTAGCTAAGACTACGTAGTGGCCGTGCAGACCGTGACTGAAGCGCCTGTCTCCTCGGCCACCCCGGCCGGCATTTCACTTTGTGCAATGACTCAACAAACCATTCTCCACCTTATTATTCTTATTTTTATAGCGAAGCTAATATGGATTAAGAATAAATGATAGACAAGTGTATGGTAGACAAATCGGAAAGTTTAATTACAAATGCCACATACACTGGATCGGCTAAACATCGTCTCATTCATGCCTTTTCACTGTCCTTTCGACTATACATTTTGCCTAATCTGCTTACCTCCTTCCTCCGCATATTTGGCTTCACATAAATGATGTACTCTACAACTGAAGTAACGTTTTAATAACAGCTTTATTAGGCTGGAGTAATGAGATTCACTGTTGAAAGTTGGTTCAACGTTGTCAGCTTTCATCAATTTTCTTTAAACTGACTGGATACAGGAGTGTCTCAGCAGTAAATAAGTAATGGATTAAAACGTGATATCTCATATTTGTTGAATTATATCTGGTACAATTGTACAATTTTGAAGGTATTACTCATTTGTATGTGCTGTATGTCTGTAAAATCTGTTGCGAATACAATTAGTAGTAAAGAAATAATAGATTAAAACGTGATGCTTGAACTCACGTCCTCATATCTCATGAACTACGCTTCGTACTTTGATACAATTTCGAAGATACATTCAGCTCCATGTTTGTATACTATCTGTAAAATTTCCTGCGAAACAGTTTGTAGTGTAGAAATTATACATTGTAACGTCGTACCGAAAGCCTTAGTTTTGCTCCATGAACAGCGTAAAAGTAGTAAGCGGGAAATTTTTTCCTGTTATCATTTTGATGTTGTCTGTTTAATAAAAGTTTGAAATTACTTTTAAAGTTTGTCACAAGTTGCTAAGTACAGTTATTTTCATACAGTATATTTATATAGTCCTGTTGCAATATGGGGCATTTTCTTGCAAGTCCTATTTTTAATGACTTTGTATCTTCTGAGCCATGTGTCGTATGTGGTGCTTACCTCTACAGCAGCTGTTACCTCGCGGCAAAGAATGTGTGCGCTAAATTTGGTTGAAATCGTTCCAGTGGTTTACAAGGAAATGCGCAACATTGTCGCTTGACGCAGCAGTTTTTCACGCATCTCATTTTTTATGACGTCATATCTTGCGAGTTATGTATTGTATGTGATCCTTACACTTAACGGCGACCGTCCACATGGATTGATTCTTACGTGAGCAATATTCTGTAAAAATTGGTACAAAACTGTACATTTGTATGCAATACGTACACACAAACATACGAACACTCTCCTTTATATATATATCAAGAAGATAGAAGAATAACATTGCGTAACCAATATCGCTATTCTGGTTATTTATTGGAGAACCATTTTCGGCTAGTTACCATCATCTGGTCTGTTTTTTACATTTTTTAAAGTTCAAATGTTTGTAAAACTTATGAGACTTAAATGTGGAATCATCAGTCCCTAAAGTTACAAACTACTTATGGACTAACTTGTACTAAAAGAAAACACAAACATCCATGCCCGAAGGAGGATTCGAACCTCCGACGCGGGAGGCCGCGCGATCCGCAACGTGGCGCTCCAGAGCGCTCGGCTACGCCTGTGCAGCTCTCTAAAAGTAGGATAGGGTAGAAGTTTTTTTTCATAAAAAGGGTGCATGCTCTTTGTTTGTCACTCTCAATAAAATGAAAGAGAATTCGAGCGGCACGTGGCCCAAGTCATTAGTAGGTGTAGCATAGCGACGTGAGGATACCGCTGTAACTAGTCACCAGACAGAGAGGCCGCTAAAGAGTGTTACAGTTAAAGTGCATGTCTGACATCTTGTCATAAGGAAGAACGACGAACGTAGTACATTTAACTGGCAGTATCTCTGGTCTACTGTGCAAACTCTTCAGAGGTGGTCCGTGTCCACAAAAGGGCTCCCTGATTTCAAAATAAAATATCTCGAAAACAAAGATCGATAGAGGAATGCAGTAAACGGTATGTTTATTGTGAAAGCTGTAAGAAGTTTATACAGCATTTGAAATAATAGTTACAAAAGCTGTTAACAGATGGCGCTGTACGCTGTACAGCTCATATCAGCATACATAAGTGAAATAATCGTATGAAAACACTCTTTGCAAACAATCACAATGTTTTCAAAATGTTCATCATTGGCACTACAGAGGTGTCACAAACGAAGAATGAAATTGGCCATCACATTTCGTAGTGTCTCAACCGAAATGGATTCACATGCTACAGAGATCGCAGATTCAAGCTCGTCCAGCGTGGCGGGATGCTTCGGGTAGATCGTGTCTTTCACTATGCCCCACAAAAAAAATGTCACAGCGAGTCAAATCTGTCGAATATGGGAGCCAATCCATGCCTGCACCAGCAAATTTGGGATATTCCAAAGCAATGACTCGATTCTCGAAGTATTGCTCAAGAAAGCGAAATACTTGTTACGTTGGATGTGGTCGGGCTCCATCTTGCGTAAACCATTCAGTACCTGGTCGATCCTCTAACGCTTGCTGTGTGGCGACAAATTGTTCCAACATTACAACATAACGTACACCAGTGACCGTTTCTCGAATGAAAAAAGGGCCAATAATGCCTCTGCTGCATACTGCATCCCACACGGTAACTTATGGACAATACAGGGGTTTCGCTTCACACCAATATAGCTGTTCGGAACCCCAAAATCGCCAGTTCTGCTTATTCACGTATCCATTCAGGTGGAAGTGTGCTTAATCTGTAAACTAGATGCAGCCAACATCAAATCCTTCACTATCAATCATTGTGAGCATCTGATTAGCAAAGGCAACCATTTGTAGCACAGCTCGTACGCCTATCGCCTGATGCGTTTGAATTTTGAATGGAAACATGTGTAGGCTCTTTCTCAGTATTCTCTGCGTGCTGGAACGCTTCAAACCAGTCTCAGATGCAATTCTACGGACGAATGATATTGGATTTCGCTGAATAATTCCAGGCGTAACTGCGATTTACTTGCGGCCAACATGCCCCACTAGATCATCAGTTACGCTGACTGTTCGTTGAAATTTTGCGAAGAGCGTACGAATGGTTTTCGCATCGGGTCCTTTTGGAAAATTAAATCGTGCTTGAAAACTTCGTCTTGTTGCCGTAGGACTCTATTTTAACCTGTGGTACTCTAGCACCAGAAAAACGCGTTGTACATGGTTTTAATCTCTTCCTACGATACGCTAACCTCCTTTCACGTTTCAGTAGTGGAACTGATCGCTCTGGGCTTCGGATCACTATTTATACTAGGCATTACGTATGGCGATTACAGCGCCATATGTTAGCAGCATTTGTAACTATTATTTCAAACTGCTGTATAAACTTCTTACAGCTTTCACAATAAACATACCGTTTACTGCATTCCTCTATCGATCTTTATTTTCGAGATATTTAATTTTGAAATCAGGGAGTCCTTTTCTGGACACCCTGTAAATGAATATCTTTCAAGTAGTGTTGACATTCGCCGCATGTGGCAGCACCAGTAAAATCGTCAAGTTATCGTGGTCAAATAATACCTCGCCAGCCCCAGACAGAACATACGTAGGGGGGAGAGGCCTAGACAACGGGGACTACTGCGGGATGAATCTTCCATTGCGCAGCTCGGAGCGTACTTTTATGAAACTTTCCTACCGGTTACAACTGCTCTCGCCGCTGGGATGTGGTCGCGGAACTTTGCTTACGCGGACACGATGTGCAGCGGAGCCTGACGGCAGCTCAGAAAGTTGTGGTGTTGCACCGGGAAACTGAGCCGTGGGGAAAGGGGTGGGGGGGGGGGGTGTTCTGAGTCGAGCTTGGCAGGGAGTTTAACCTCGCGTCGACGACGATACAGGGCGAGTGTGTCAGTAACCGCCACTGTCCGAGCAACCGGTACTTTAGTTGTGCATTTAATCGCTAAATATATTCGTCATCTATAAATAAAGAGTTACGTCCCATTGGCGATAAATACTACGATTGAGTGCCGATAACATGGGCTCGGCACATTTTCCTCTGTCGATAACTGATACGAAAGGTGCATCTTTGTAAGTTTAGGGAGTGATGACCGCGCAGCTAAGTCCGTTAAGTTTAACAAACATTGGTACATTTCTAGATAACTGTGAGATGATTGGGCAGTACTGCTATGAAGTTGGTTAGGTCGCAAATTCTTTATTATAGGTCACACTTCGTGTACAGCGTGCCCTCAAAAATGACGCGTTTCGGCTTTACCATCATCAGATTAGCATCTCTTCCGTGCCATGTGCACACGTGAACAGATGGAAGATGTTATTTGATATACATACAAAAGCAGACTAGTCTGCTTTTGTATGTATATCACGTCTGCACATGCATTTCAACTTGAATTCTAATAATTTCCTCAATTTAGTTCTAAAACACTAGTCTCCCTTGATAGTTATATATCTACCAAATTAATATCTTTGAAATTTAGACTTGTAATGTTTCCCTAATGATGGCGTAACAGCCGCAAAACCGGTTCGTAAACGAATAAATTTGCAGAATATCTCACAGTTATCTTATGTGTTTTATTCATAATGTATAAAATATTCTGTCAATAATCGACGTAACAGTCAATGAATATGAACTGATTGTTATTACAAGAACTTGGGCATATGCGTAGAAAACCCGATGGACTTATGTGGTAAGTCACAATAAGTTACAATCAATATTGTAATATTAAATAGGATTTACGCATGATTTTTTCTGTGAATCCCCTAATAATGCCGATAACTGATACAGTTACCCTACATATCACGTTCTGCACGAGCAAGTCTCTGTGGTTACGGAACGAGACACTATATCATATTGTAACAAAGGATTACTAACTGATAAAGTCAAATGTATACAATCATATGCTCACGGCAGGTTTAATCGTAAGTAAAAGAAACCAAAAACTCAACACAGAAATTAGCTTAATTTTTTTTAAGATTTTAGGAATTCCTCCATAGAATGGAAAGAGTGAGCCACGAGGAAACTGATTGGACTGTAACTAACCATTTTTTAATTCTTTAGTAACTTATGAATTATGTACACCATTCTGCACAAGGATCAATGAGGTTTGAGCCAAACGAAGATTCGATTTCTGTCTGTTATTAACTGAATGTAAGCCTCTAACTCTGGGGAATAGCCAGTTGTATTAACAACAAACGGCATTAAAGAAAATATTTATTCAGGGGCCAGTGTAAGAAATTCCCAGGTTACTAAACAGTGGTCGCCAAGAGATACGCCAGCTTACCCTATATGTACCTCCAAGCTCCCGTTTCTGCGCAATAAATTTCCTTTTTGGACAAGACGAATTATCCCAAAAATTACATGATATATCATAAGCGAATGAAAATAAAGAAAGTAGATTACTTTTCGTGTTGAACTATCTCTTGTTTCAGAAATCTTCGATGGTCAACAATGCAGCAGTTACTTTTTGAGCAAGATTTTGAACATTGGCTTTTCACGACGGGTTACTATCAATCTGAAGGACTATAAATTTGAACTGTTCAGTGTCACCTATCATGTGACTATTCTGCGTAACAGAAATATCAGTTGTTGATGATTTGTATGTTTGTAAAAATTGCTTCTTACTGTGATTTAACATCAATTTATTTTCTATATGATCTTATTTCTTTTACCCCGTTGTTTGGTACTGCATCAATATTGTCAACAACATACTTCACTTCCAGGCTAGTATCATCAGCGAACAGAAATACCTAGAAATATCGTTTATACAAATGAGAACAGTAGCCCCAGAATAGAACCTTGGGTACCCTCCACTTAACTGTGTCCCATTGTGATTGCATATCACAGTCATTATCAACTCTGCAGAGGAATACCTTCTGCAGTCTGTTATTGAAGTAAGAAGTGAACCATTTGTGACCTAATCTCCTTAGTCGATAATGCTCCAACGTCTTCAACAATATCTTCTGATCAACACAAACGCTTTTGTTAAATCAAAGAATCGACCAGTGTTCGCAGTTTTATTTTATTTTAATCCATTAAATGCCTCACAGGAAAAAGAGAATATAGTATTTTATGTTGTTAAACCAATTCTGAAATGAAACTATACGTTTGATAGCATATTATGGGAACTGAAATGATCAATTTACCTTGAATACACAGGCTTTTCAATAAATTTCGTAAAAACTGATGGCATATAAATAGGTAAAAAGTTCCAGAATGAAACATTTCACTCTGCAGCAAAGTGTACGCTGATATGAAACTTCCTGGCAGATTAAAATTGTGTGCCGGAACCGGGACTCGAACTTGGGACCTTTGCCTTTCGCGGGCAAGCGCTCTACAGACTGAGCTATCGCGATACGACTGATGATGCGACCCCATAACTTTACTTCCGCCAGTACCTCGCCTCTTACTTTCCAAACTTCACAGAAGCTCTCCTACGAAACATGCAAGACTAGCAATCCTGGAAGAAAGGATATGGTGGAGACATGGCATAGCCACAGCCAAAGGCAAAGGTCCCTGGTTAGAGTCCCGGTTCCGGCACACAATTTTAATCTGCCAGGAAGTTTCAGGTATAAAGTTGTCTACGTTATCCCTTTCTTTATTTGTTTATATCCTGTTACTCCTTGTTCGTAATGATGTCTTCTGTATGCGCGTTTGTATCAATTACTAGATACACAGAAAAGTTACCCTCTTTACAGGCCGACACTTAGAATTTTTTTCGTCTGAAAAGAGCTTTAAAGCAGTACTCAGTGCCAAGAACATCAAATTTATCAGTTTAGAATTACTACATTTTCTCCAACGCCCTGAAATGAGTATTTGTTTTAATAAATATAATGTGTTACTGAAGTTTTGGGACAGTTTCTATTAAAGAGAGGCTAACGCCACCTTACCACACCATCGAAAACAAAAGCAGCGAACTGTCATACATTTTCTAACCGCGTGCCTGCGGTTGAAATTTATACTAAAATGCTGATTGTGTACAGTGATGATTACATGGATGCCAGTAACGTCTGTTTTCGAACTCAAAATGGCAAACCCAGCTGTCGCAGTGTTGTTACAGAAGCCATCGCCCTAACGCTCGAACACAAAATAAATTTCATCAAATTATCTTCCATGTGGAAAGTGTATTCGCTGCACGGCTCTACTCCCCATGTGAATATGTTGCAGCCTTTGACAAACCACTCTGATGGCCGAGTGCACCAACCTCGGTCAAAAGTTAATCGCGGTCAAATCGGCATTTAACCGTGGTCAACTCAAGTTTTTGGTGCACCGACACCGATCAACGTTAAACGAGGGAGTTGATCGCGATTAAATTTGATCGCGGCTGACGCCCGGTTTTGTCGAGATGACCAGGGTTATACGAGTGTGCAGTATCAAGATGGCGGCGCGTTTTGAAGTTTTAGACAGAATTGACAAAGATTTATTTTACCTCGATCATTTAAATCGGGATCGAAACCGGAACGTAGTGACTGTGGAAAGGGGGACTCTTTTGAAGATTACAGTGACAAAAGTTCAAAGAAAGATTTTGTTTGTCCAAAGAAAGTGTGGTGGTTGTTAAACCAAATCAATGACATGTTAGAATTTCCTACCGATAGAAATAACCCTATTTCGCCTATGAACTGACTGTTGATTACGTTAAAAGCATTTGCAACTGGTGCATTTAACATACTTATTGGTGACAAATGTAACATATATTGCGACGACACATTGCTAGGAATAGCAGTTCGCCGCGCCATAATTAATGAATATTTCCAGTAAGGTAACTATCAAATTCAGAAAAAGTTTTGAATCAAAAATGACGAGATGTTCCCTAACTATAATCGTAAAACTTTCGTGTTATTAAAACATGTTATCTGTATATTTCTGTTACCAGGTGAACATGCGATGCATGGGAAAAAGCGCTGTGAACAACAATGGCATTTGTGTTGATTTGTTCGAAACAATAAATCATAATTAATGTAATTATATACATCTGTCTTAGGGTGTTTTTTTAATAATCATTTCTCTTTGCAATATGACTGGATTCGGTAAAATTTTACGACGCTTCTCGCTGGGTTCCAGTGCTTATGTTGGCAACAGATGAACAATGAAGTGTAAAATTGCGTTAATATTTTTCACAAGCTACAGAGTAAATGTTATTGCTGCTCGTTTCACTCGCAGCAAAATTAATGCTGTACCTGCTCTATCGTTGAAAGGTTCTTGTATGTACCCTTGTCCGCTCAGAAGAAAATATTTTTTGTTTTAATTGAAGTTGTCACGAAAAAATATTTATTGGTCATCTTAGTTGCCGTCATTAATATTGGTGCCAACATAACCACTGCAGCTCGGCGAGAAGCGTGGTAAATTTTACGGTATTTACAATCTTGTACATACAAATCACGTGGTACTGTCGTCATTCACCAAAGATAGTCGAGAATACACATGTAGGTAAGCTCAACTAACACCTTTGCATCACTTGGGTGCCTTCCATTGCGCTACACGCACTTGATCACGATCAAATGTACGATTGGCTGACGACGGTTTGCTGACCGGTGATTAACGTTGGTGCACCGCAGAGACGTTTTAAACGCGGTTAACTTTTGACCGTGTTCTCGGAACCCTTGATTATCGTGCTTTTTGACCGAGGTTGGTGCACTCGGCCATGAGAGATCCGGGGATATAAATTTAAATCTGTGTAACGAGCCCCAATTTGTTTTGTTCTTATGATGAGGATTAATTAGAGCAATTCGGCATACTGGAAAATTTTTGTCTTTTATTTTAACTGTCAGTTTGATGCAGGAACGTGATCATACTCTATACACTGTAAGCGATGAGCGCATCACAGCGTTCTGTCATAGTGATAACTAGCGTCCGCTACAGATAATCTGAGAATTAATAATAACACACCCGTACTTTGCCACGCAGATTATCATAGAACATTCAGTGTCATAAATCATAGCATTTTATAGCCAGATTGATTTAGAATTTTCTGCAGCTTTCTTAAAATGAATTCCTCTACTGTATAATATATGTTTATATGGTTTTAGTTGCTAACGAATAAATGCTTAGCACAATTTGCATTTTTAAAATTTCTTGAAACCATTTTATATATCTTTTTAGTTTTACTAAACTATAATTGCCTTTAATGATACCATAAATGAAACTTTTTATCTTCTTCTGAAGTACAATAAGTTGTTTTAATAGACGCGATCATGTATACACTTTGTATAGACGGTATTCTGTAGAATATACATGGAGCGTTTGAAAAGTCGGTGCAGAAATAAAACTTCTAACGTGTTTGGGGAAAACCATTTTTATTTTTCGACACAGTTTCCTTTTATACTTATACAGTTCGTCCAACGCTGTTCTAATTTGTTGATCCCTTCCGAATAATAGGAATTATCCAAGCCTGCAAAATAGCTATTAGTTTCTGCAATCACCTCCTCCTTTGAATGAAATCTTCGTCCTGCCAGCTATTTCTTCAAATTGGGGGACAAACAGCAGTCCGAGAGAGCCAAGTCTGGAGAATAGGGGGGATGTGAAAAGAGTTGGAATCCTATTTCCAATGATTTTGCGACCACAACTGCTGAGGTGTGTGCTGTTGCACTATCGTGATGGAAAACGACTTTTTTTTTTTTGTGGGCCAATCAGCGGCGTTTTTCTTGCAGCTCGGTTTTCAAACGGTCCAATAACCATGAATAATATACACCTGAAATTGTTTCACCCTGTTGCAGATAGTCAGTGAGGATTATACCTTGCGAATCCCCCCCCCCCAAAAAAAAAAGGTTCAAATGTTTGTTGAGCTTATGGGACTTAACTACGGGGTCATCAGTCCCTAAACTTACAAACTACTTACGAACTACCTTATACTAAGGACGACACAAATATCCGTGCCCGAGGGGGGGATTCGAATCCCCGACCGTAGTAGCCGTGAAGACCGAATCCCAAAAGACCGTTTTCATTACCTTTCCGGCCGAAGGACCGGTCTTCGCCATTTTTGTGTAGATTCTCCCATGGTAACCCATCGTTTAGATTGTATCTATGTTTCATCCACAGTAACGCCTTGGTCCTTACTGGTTGTGGTGTTTTAATCCTCTAATGCATGACCTTTTTATTTGAAGCTATAAAAACTACCAGGATTAATGTATAGTGCGTATACACTGAAACAAATTTTGAAAAAATCCTTTAAATTATTAACCACTACTAGCAACAAAATGTTCATAGCTGCTCAGCTTTATAGTGCTTCTGTGATGTGCCCGATGCAGTAACTGCCATTACGCCTCTCATCTTTCCAGAGAGTAACTCATAATGCAACAGTAGTATGTGATTGACGATTTTTACACGGCAAAGGGGAACACTAAACAAACGCACATGTTAGGAGTAACGCAATACAGCTAACCGTCGAAATGATCCGGTAGCATTCTACAATTTATAATTTGTAGGACGAGCTACGAGCATATGTAACACTATGTATCCGTTGTTGTTGTCTTCAATCCGGAGACTGGTTTGATGCAGCTCTCCACCCTACTCTATCGTAAGAAAACCTCTTCATCTCCTCATAAGAACGGCACCCTACATCCATTAGAATCTGCTTACTATATGCGCCTCTGCGATTTTTACACCACACACTTCCCTCCAATGCTAAATTCACGATCCCATTATGTCTAAGAATGTGTCCTACCAACCGATCACTTCTTTAAGTCAAGGTATGCCACAAATTCCTTTTCTCACCAATTCTGTTCAGTACCTACTCATTTGTTACGCGATCCATCCACCTAATCCTCGCATTCTTCTGTGAAACCACATTTCAAATGTTTGTATAGTCTATGGGACTTAACTACGGGGTCATCAGTCCCTAAACTTACAAACTACTTATGAACTAGCTAATACTAAGGACGGCACAAATATCCATGGATTCGAACCCCCGGCCGTAGTGGCCGTGCAGACCGTGATTGGAGCGCCTCAGACCCCGCGGCCACCGCGGCCGGCGAAACCACATTTCAAAAGCCTCAATCCTCTTCCTGTCCGTACTATTTATCGTCCATGTTTCACTCCCATACAATGCAATACTCCATACAAATGCCTTCACTAAGGACTTCCTTACGGTTAAATTAATATTCGATGTCAATAAACTTCTCTTTTTCAAAAACGCTTGTCTTCCCATTCCCATTCTTCATTTTATATCCTCTGTACTGCGACCATCGTGTGTTATTTTACTACCCAAGTAACAATTCGTTGCCTAATGTAGTTCCTTCAGCGTCGCCTGATTTTCTTAGACTGCACTCCATTACCCTTGTTTTGCTCTTGTTAATGTTAATCTTGTATGCACTTTTCAACACTGTCCATCTCGCTCAACTGCTCTTCCAGGTCCTTTGCTGTCTCTGACAAAATTACAATGTCATCGGCAAAACTCAATGTTTTTATTTCTTCACCCTGAAACTTCTCCTTGCTATTATTTATAGCTTGCTCGATATACAAATTGAATAACATTGTAGAAAGGCTGTAACCTTGTTTTACCTCCTTCCCTTTCATGTCCTTCAACTCTGATGCGTATACGCAGCTACAAATGAATTTGTGATAACTGTTGATCAATTTGAGAGATAATGAAAAAAATAAGGTATGTAGCTCACAGCTACACTATTAATACAGGGTTACGAAGCAAATTTTTTCGTGAAACCTGCGTGTCACCGATGCTACGAAAGGTATCTGTAACGCAAATTGTCGAAAGCGGGAAAAAGGAATCGGCAGAAGTGGTTCACGAAACGAATATCACTGAAAAACGCCAACCACAGAGTCAGAATCGAATGCTCGATTTCCGCGGCGTTAGAAATTTTTGTGGCCCTTACACCGGCGAGCCTCGTATTTCCAGCCGGCCACTCAATTATCCGGAGCTGCCGGCCGCGCGGTAACAGTCGATTTGGAGTGCGATAGTCGACGCAGCTCGACCGGCCGGCGGTCGATCTACGCGGCTGGCGGGCGGCCAGCGCGGACCGCTGTTATCTCGCCGGTGGGCGAATCACGTGCCTGCGCTGCTTTTATTGTCGCATTTGTCTCTCGTTCCCACTCGTAGCCGTAGAGCACGATCTGGCCGGCCGCTTCTTTTTGTGCGTTTTCATCTCTGATCCGGAACACGTCGATAGTGGCGGAATAAATAGCTTTTCGCGCTAGATTATGTCTCGCGCGCTCTTTATGCCGGACGAGTGCGTCTGCTTCGGTTGAGATCATGGATTGCCATATTCGTTACTAACACGTTTTTTGTTGTTTTTTGTTTTGCTTTGTTTTTTGTTGTTTTCATCGTACACATGCAACTTGACAGCAGTTCTGCGAGCATTACCGAGCGAGTTAGCGCAGTTGTAAGACACCGGACTCGCATTCGGGAGGACGGTGGTTCGAATCCACCTACGGCCATCGAGATTCAGGTTTTCCGCGATTACACCAAATGATTCCAGGCAAATGCCGAGTTGGTTCCTTTCAAAGGGTATGGCCGATTTCATTCCCCGTCGTTACGCAAACAATCAAATGTTCAAATGTTTGTATAGCTTATGGGACTTAACTACGGGGTCATCAGTCCCTAAACTTACAAACTACTTATGAACGAGCTAAGACTAAGGACGGCACAAATATCCATGGCCGAGGGGGGATTCGAACTCCCGACTGTAGTGCGCAAACAATCCCGAGTATGAACTCCGTCTGTAATGACCACGCTGTGGACACGACGTTATACCCTAAACATTGCCGGCCGCGGTGGCCGAGGAGACTAAGGCGCTCCAGTCACGGTCTGCACGGCCACTACGGTCGGGGGTTCGAATCCCCCCTCGGGCATGGATATTTGTGCCGTCCTATTTCGTAAGTAGTTCATAAGTAGTTTGTAAGTTTAGGGACTGATGACCCCGTAGTTAAGTCCCATAGATTTAAAATAAAAAAAAAATAAAAACCCTAAACATTCTTCTTTCTATGGGCTTTGTTAGAATTTCCTACTTCTGCTCTGTTTTGTAGGCCACTTTTTCCCTACTTTTACTTTTATAGGCCTCTTCCTTTGCAGTTGCAGTTATAAAGGTTGTTTAGGACTGTTAGCCGTATTTTGGAACTGTAAATAATAGTCTAAGACCGAGTAGGTTTGGTGGCCGAGGGGAGTTCGTCTTGTCCTTAGGTTAGTTTACCTTAGTTTAAGTAGTTTGTAAGCTACGGTCTAATGACCACACAGTTGAGTTCGATAGATTTACAAACATTTGAACATTTTTTAAAAGAGCTGCTTATCTCACTGGTTCGCACACTTAAAAGGAGACCACATGGGTATCGAATCTTAGAATTATTTTTGGTACGTGAAGTTCAGAACCTAAATAACAATTAGCCAAAGCCATTCGACCCAACTCTCAAACATTATCAAGAAAATCGACTTTTAAGGTTTGTAAAGTACATGTAAGTACCAGTAATTAAAACACTTGGCGCATCTGTCAATGTAGCTCAGGTGGTAGCATTGTGGCCTCGCAACCGTAGAGTCAGTGGTTCCAATCCAACTGTGTCAGGTATTCGTTTTGAATTCAGTTATATAAAACAAATTGGTATTTCTAATTACACGTGTTGTGCCAGTTTTTGTTTATGTGTATGTAGACGAGCTGAAAAACGGGTTGTCACGTAAAACGATGGTTGAGTAGTTAGCTGCTTGGAAAGCCATTAGTAGCTATGGAGGTGACTTTCCAAAAACAGTGCCGTAGTTCTTCACAAACTGAACAATCAAACACTATCATTGTCAACTAATAGTGAAGTCAATACTGTAAAGAATGTAGCTTAGGTCTTTTTTATTAAAATCATCATTATTTACATCCTTATATAAAATATAGAAAACTACGAATAAACAAAAAATACGTGCACTTTTCGTGAAAATTAGAATTCGATATTAAACTTGTGTAAGTATTCGAACACAACTGTTGTTGTTTTGGTCTTCAGTCCGGAGACTGCTTTGATGCAGCTCTCCACCCTAGTCTATCCTGAGCAAGCCTCTTCATAAGAACGGCAACCTACATCCATTTGAATTTACTTACTATATTCATCTCTTGGTCTGCGATTTTTACTCCACACACTTCCTCCAACGCTAAATTCACAATTCCTTGATGTCTAAGAATGTGTCCTACCAATCGATCCCTTCTTTTAGTCAAGGTATGCCAGAAATTCCTTTTATTCCCAATTCTGTTCAGTGCCTCCTCATTAGTTACGCGATCCACCCACCTAATCTTCAGTATTCTTCTCTAACACCACATTTCAAAAGCCTCTTCTTGTCCGCACTGTTTATCGTGCATCGAACACAACGAAGGAAAAAAAAAAACACTTTCTCCGCAGGATTATTGCTACTTAATATGTACTTGCAAAACTTAAAAGTCGATTTTCTCGAGAATTTTTCAAAAAAAAAAAAAAAAAAAAATGTTCAAATGTTTGTGAAGCTCATAGGACTTAACTACGGGGTCATCAGTCCCTAAACCTACAAACTACTTATGAACTAGCTAATCCTAAGGACGGCACAAATATCCATGCCCGAGGGGGGATTAGAACCCCCGACCGTAGTGGCCGCGCAGACCTTGACTGGAGCGCCTCAGTGCCCTCGGCCACCGCGGCCGGCGAATTTTTCAGAGCGTCGAATGGCTTTGGCTGATTGTTATTTGAGTTCTGAACTTCACGTACCATAAATATGACAACATTCTAAAATCCGATACCCAAGTGGTGTCCTTGTTAGTATCTCGATTTCAGAAAGCCATTGACAGACTTCCGAAAACATGGCGACTAGTAGTACAGCGTGGCACCGCAGAGAGCGCTGAAGATCGTGTCACCGCCCATCTGTGTATACTCAGTGTCTTTGTAAATGCTATTTAATCTAGCGGCAGTGACTGTCACTGTGTGGAAAACGAGGTCAGTAGAGCCGTGTGATTTTTCTGCCTTGCAGTGGCTACGCATGAATCCATGAAACTCGCTCTGTTGGGGGCCTGCTCGTTTGCTGCCTGGGCTCTAATTGCTCTCGATCCTCAGTTCCTTCCTCCCCATTCACTTTTCTTTTCGGAAGGAACTCGAGTTCGGCGACTGCCGGCTGCGCTCGCGATGCAATTAGGGCCGCGTTCGTTAGATTTAATTAAGTTTTAATTGCACTCGAGATTCGAGATGCGCGCGGCCGTGCCTTGTTACCATCGGAGACACTGGCTGCTCTGCCCAATTACTGCACGGCAAAGACTCGCCGCGCGTTCTCCGGGACGCTACTAGTCGCTCCGTTATCGAGGGCTCCGTACAGGTCGCGTATGCTCACCTGGACTAACAGCACGTCGGCCAATTGGCCTCACGTCTCATTCTTTTGGACCGGGTTCGACGTCACGATACGTTTACGAGACACAAACGTTCAAAAATGTTTGTAAAGCTGATAGCATCAGTCACTAGAGTTACAAACTACTTAACACTTCGAGTGCCAGCCATATATGCGAACCGACTTCCCCCAGTGCCAGCCCATTTTCTTAGTCTCCTTCCCCCAGTGCCGGCCATTTTTACAGTATTTCGTCCTGTTGGTACAGATTCAGGAATAATCATTAATATTTTTTTTTTCATTTTGACTGATTCTTCCGTCGCTTCTTGGTAGAACATAATCAAATAAATTAAAAACACAATTTTGTGTGTGTTCTACAAGTTTATTTTTGCTTACTTAACCGGTTTTCGACTTATTAGGCCATCTTCAGAGTATTTACTGCTGTGGCAAAGAGGTTACATAGTTTAGATACAGTATGGTAAGAGATGACAAATGACTACACTTAGATCGACATACATAGTATAACACTTCTTTGACATTGTGTTATTACAATTATGAACTTAAAAACTAAACTGTAGTACAAGAATATACAATGTGTGGAGGATAAAACAAGGAATAAATTTGAATATAACTAGGGAACTGAAACTACCTGATATTACAAACAAACTGATAATGCTAATAAATAAATATATATAAGTGCCTTGTTAATAATTCTGCACTTTAATTATAGATGGTGTTGCATATGACAGTTGTAAGGCCAGGTGTGGAGTGGAATCCAGAACTTAAAATGAATAGTTACTTCATTAGATTAAACTAAACAAATCTGTCTAATGAAATTAATATTCTAAAAATTCAGGTAGATGAAAATGAGTGTTATGTTGTAAGCTACACTGGGACCAAATTTTCAGAACTTAAAAATAAAACATAATAAATAAATACACAGGAGTTTGAAACTGTGGGGGTACAAGGAATCCAGTTTTTTGAATAAAATAAATAAGATGCTAGGTCTACATTTAAGGTTTTTGGTTTTTTGTTACGGAGAAATGGGACAGCCAGTGTGGGAGTTGATGGAAAATATTATTTTTTCTTGGTCAGGAATAAACCTTATTATTTCCTCTTCAAATAATTGCCTCGTACGTTTCCCTGCTTTGTAAACCTTCATCACAACAATCAAAACTAGAAACGCTGTTTTCCGGTAGGTAAAAAATTGTTGTTTTTTTCGTATTATAAACTATTTATTAATAAACATGGCAATTGTTATGTGAGTCCATGCAAATATCATGAATATTAAACATCAGCAAACAGCTTTTAGTGCAAATAGTTCTTTTCTGAGTGGTATAGCTGGAAGCAGGACTGGACACAAAACCCCACTTTGCATACTGCACACTGGAATGAAGTATCCTTCCTTCTGGTGACTACTGCTTCATTCTTGCCCCTCTCTGAGCACACTCTACAAGTCTTTTGCGCCTTCTTCTTCCCTGGTGGAATGGGTACTCTTTCCAGGAAATGTGTTCCATCCAGTCGTGAAAGCAATTATATTACCTGTTCCTGATTCGGCATAAATTGGATCTTCATCCGTGTCATCGCCATCAAAAACATCACTCAGATCATCTTCCGATTCATCAAGAATGCGGAGAATCTCGGCTTCGCTCAAAGGCCTACTGCTTGACATGTTGCGTCTAACTCTCGCCCTGATGTCTCACAGTCAACTGACACAAACCCTTTTTTCGTAAAGTGAACAGTTTTGTGGCGCCTCCTAGTGGCAGAGATGTCTACTACAAGGGTTTGCCTCCTTCTGATAACTGCCGTACGGATAATGATGCGCGCGAAAGCTAGGATTCGTTTGAGAACAGCCGTCCGTAATATTACGGGCGTGGCAGTTCTCGCAAAGACACAGAGAACGTAATATTACGGGCGTGGCACTCTAAGTGTTAACCCCATTCTTGTACATACGCCATATACAGGGTGTTTAGAAAAGGACTCGCTGATTTCAAAATTAAATATCTCGAAAACAAAGATCGATAGACGAATGCAGTAAACGGTATGTTTATTGTGAAAGCTGTAAGAAGTTTATACAGCAGTTTGAAATAATATTTACAAAAAGCTGCTAATAGATGGCGCTGTAATCGCCATACGTAATGCCTAGGATAAATAGTGATCCGAAGCCCAGAGCAATCAGTTCCACTATTGACACGTGAAAGGAGGCTAGCGTACCGAAGGAAGAGATTAAAACCATGTACTCCATTGAACCAGGCGTTTTCCTGGTGCTAAAGTACCACAGGTTAGAAGAGAGTCCTACGGCAACAAGACGAAGTTTTCAAGCACGATTTAATGTTCCAAAAGGACCCGATGCGAAAACCCATTCGTACGCTCTTTGCAAAATTTCAACGAACAGGTAGCGTAACTGATGATCTAGTGGTGGGGCATGATGGCCGCAAGAAAACCGCAGTTACGCCTGAGCATATCGCCACAGTTTCTGGAATTATTCAGCGAAATCCAATGTCATCCGTCCGCAGAATTGCATCTGAGACTGGTTTGAAGCGTTCCAGCGTGCAGAAAATACTGAGAAAGAGGCTACACATGTTTCCATTTAAAATTCAAAAGCACCAGGCCATACCCGTACGAGCCATGCAATCAGATGCTCACAATGATTGATAGTGAAGGATTTGATGTTGGCTGCATCTGGGTTACAGATGAAGCACACTTCCACCTGAATGGATACGTGAATAAGCAGAACTGGCGATTTTTGGGTTACGAAAAGCCATATTGGTGTGAAGCGAAACCCCTGTATTCTCCTAAAGTTACTGTGTGGGCTGCAGTATACAGCAGAGGCATTATTGGTCCTTCTTTCAATCGAGAAACGGTCACTGATGTACGTTACGTTGCAATGTTGGAACACACAGCAAGATGGAGCCCGACCACATCGGACCAAACAAGTGTTTCGCTTTCTTGAGGAATACTTCGAGAATCGAGTCATTGCTTAGGAATACCCCAAATTTACTGGTGCAGGCATGGATTGGCCTCCATATTCGCCGGATCTGACTCCCTGTGACCTATTTTTGTGGGGCACAGTGAAAGACATGGTCTACCAGAAGCATCCCGCCACGCTGGACGAGCTAGAATCGGCGATCTCTGTGGCATGTGAATCCATTTCGGTTGAGACACTACGAAATTTTTCATACGATTATTTCACTTATGTATGCTGATATGAGCTGTACAGCGTACAGCGACATCTGTTAGCAGCTATTATTTCAAACTGCTGTATAAACTTCTTACAACTTTCACAATAAACATACCGTTTACTGCATTCGTCTATCGATCTTTGTTTTCGAGATATTTAATTTTTAAATCAGGGAGCCCTTTTCTGGACAACCTGTATTCTCCGGATTTTAACTTTTACCCGTAGTCAACACGGATCCAGCAAGTATCGTTCTTAAGAAACACAGCTAGTTTTTAATCACATGATGTGATGAGTGCTGTCTCCAAATGCCGATTTCCCGCAGGCCTCTCGAAGAGGTTCATGGCACTGTTGTGCTATTCGATCTCTGACACATTCAGTGTTGTCACAACTCCGTTATTCCTGTTGCGAACGTATTGTGGCACCGTAAAGGTCATTTCGACTCGCGACAGGGGCTTTCAGAACAAGCCCTGTGGACAGGGGTGCCTCCTCGGCGAATCAGGCGGTTACAACTGCTGGCAAATTACGCATCCCATGTCTATGGTATGACTACTCATTCCAACTACCATCTCCAGAACGGCGGCCGAGATCGGTCTTGACGGTCAGTGTCTTGTTAGGTCTCTTTGAGTGAATTGGATTCTTTTCCTCTTCCATCTTTGTTCAAATTCCGGTCGCGTACACTACCATGGTGACTGGACTTGACACACCGCTCCAAACGCTCCGTTCACCCAGAGGCACTTCGCGGGTAATTCCTATCAATTTTAGACGGGTACCAGGACTCCACAGTAATCTTCACTGATGGCTCGAGGGCAGATGTTTTTGTCGGCTTTGCATATACTCATGCCGGACATAAGGAACTCCGTTCTATACTTGCGCATAATAGTTCTTGCTCGGGAGCCACGAACTAGTTCGTTCTTTTAGTTCGTCTGCTCCTAGTGACGGCTGAGCGGCTTGGTCTGCGCATGCAGGTGGAGGGAGAAGTTCCCCCACCTAGCTGCTTCATGCACTTGCTGCTTGAGCCGCTAACGATATCACGCAAACCAAAAGAAACAGTTGGTGGAAAATTTCTCGCGCTTTAGAGTTATCTCTATATCTTGGCATTATGGAATAATTCAAAGCAGAAATTTTGTAGCACTGAACTATGTAATCTAACAGGCAGACTCTAACCTCGATATGGCTCTCATCAGCAGAAGGAAAACACGTGATTTTTAATTCTGTTCGCGACCTATCGTGCGTATTTTATTTCGCGACCTATCGCGCATGTTTTAGTTCGCGACCTATCGAGCATATTTTAGTTCGCGACCGGTAGCTCTCCTTTTAGTTCGCTGCTCGGCCGCGAAGTAGGTCGCTCATTTTAGTTCGTCCGCTCGTTTTGCTCGTTTTGCTACCGCTACTAAAACTACAGGTGAGCTGCATCTCAGCTCGAAATGACGGCAACTGGCAGAAGGGAATCACGCGATTCTGCGCGCTCTCGCGCCCTCTCGCCGTTACCCGTCAGTATTCGGAAAAGGAGCGGACGAACTAAGAGGCGAGGGATCTACGAACTAGTTCACGTAGTTCGCCTGTGGGAGCGCTCCTCCGAACTAGTTCGTTCGCGAACTACACAAGACTACTGCGTTCCCTGCCGCATGGCTGCAGTGTATTCACTGCTGAAGCTGGTACCCATCCTTCGTGCAGTCGATCACATTCGTTCCTGCTCTGGGGAGTCTTCCCTCATATGCAGTGACTCCCTAAGCAGTCTACAGGCCCTCGATCAGTGCTTCCCTCGACATCCCTTGATTAAGGCAGTCGAAGAATCCCGATACGACATCGACCGTTGGCGCGGTCGGTAGCATTTGCCTGGACACCAGGGCACGTTGTGATGGATGGAAACGAGATGGCTGACAGGTTAGCGAAAGAGGCTATCCATAAACCATCCCTGGATATAGGTATCCCAGCTCCTGACATCCGTTCGATGTTACATAGTCGCGTTCTTGGTCTGTGGAGTACAGAATGGCTTACCCTACGGACGCCCAACAAATTGCGTTAAATAAAGGAGACACCCAACGTGTAGAGGTCCTCTATGCGGAATACTCGCAGGAATTCTGTCGTCCTCTGCCGACTCTGCATCGGCTATACTTGGCTTACGCACGTTCACATCCTCCGTCACGAGGATCCTTCTCACTGTCGATGTGGTGCACCTTTGACAGTCGCCCATATCTTCCTAAAATATCCAACCTTCGCCCCTCAAAGGCGACTTTTAACCTTCCTGACGCCTTGCAACTTGTTTTAGGTAATGCCTCTGTGACTTATTCTGTTTTAACTTTCATTCGTAAGAAGGGATTCTACAATTCCATCTGACGTTACTGAGGCCGGCCGCGGTGGCCGAGTGGGCTGCGGCGTGCCCGTCACGGTTTGCACGGCCGCTGCGGTCGGGGGTTCGAAATCCCTTCTCGGGCATGGATGTTTGTGCCGTCTTTAGTATAAGCTAGTTGATAAGTAGTCTAGGGACTGATGACCCCGTAGTTAAGTCCCATAAGTTCTACAAACATTTGAATATTTGATTTTTTGACGTTACTGAGTATGCTGTATTATTTATTCTGTATCTGCTTAGTATTATTAGGCACGTAATTTTAATGTGTTGCAGAGTGACTGGACGTTCTATTTTTTTTTATTTCTGCGAACACCCAGCCAGGACACCCTGGTCTTCTCTTTTAAATCTCTTCTTTCTTCCCTTTAGTTGACTCTTTGTTTTCTGACTTTCTCCATTTACGGTTTGATGTAATTTAACACGTTATGTCTATTATATTGTCTCTGTGATTCGAAAAAGGAACTGACGGTCATAGTAGTTGGTTGCCTTTCAATCCGCAAGCCAACCAAACGACCAATCATTTCACACCGGCGTACCGTATCTCCAGCTACGTCTTCGGAAGACGTCGCAGTACGTAGCACGTATCCAGAGATATGTATCCTTTAAACCGAAAGCTACGTATCTCTATCCCATCTTCTTATTTGCTCAGTTGTTGAGATGGTGTGCTAA
Organism: Locusta migratoria; assembly: GCA_026315105.1. Classification (NCBI taxonomy): domain Eukaryota; kingdom Metazoa; phylum Arthropoda; class Insecta; order Orthoptera; family Acrididae; genus Locusta; species Locusta migratoria. Next base: position 154,622,957 of record CM048745.1, on the reverse strand, counting down.
CTTCAATACTGTTCGTGGATAGTACCAGGAATGGTGTTCAATGTGCCGTCGTGTGACCCGGATATCAACTTCAGTGTACCATTGATGGACTGAACTTCAAGTTGTGATAGTGATGAAGAACTGTTGTTGTTGTCTTAACGAACTGAGGTACCAACAGCCGTAAGCATAATGAAATATTTATTAAATTGCAACCAGTTTCGGCATTTCACTATGCCATCTTCAGGTCCCTACATCGGAGCATGATATCCAAAAGTAGGGATATTAAACTGGATTCGTGGATTTTGTCTCTTAGTTGGAAACAACCTAAGAGACGAAATCCATGAATCCAGTTTAATCTCCCTACCTATGGATATTATGCTCCGATGTAGGGACCTGAAGATAGCATAGTGGAATGCCGAAACTGGTTGTAGTAGAATAAATATTTTATTATACTTACGGCTGTTGGTACCTCAGTTCCTTCAGACTCTTGACCAGCCGCTGTCCCGTTTCCACCACCGACGATGGATTCAATAAGACTTGTTGTTGTTGTTGTATTCAGTGTCAAATAAATCGAATTGGGTTCATCCGAGAAATGTTAGAAGAACAGCGTATGGCGAATACCACCACCTATGAAAGATTTACAGCTTGACGATGAAAAGTATAAAACTTATTTCAGGCTTAATGAAGAACGTTCATTGAAGTTTTATCCCTCATCGGCAGTGACCCTGAAAAACAGATTACAGAAAATCAATGCCTCTTGAAGAACGGCTAGCTATTTGTCTGAGGTAAAAATTTTGCCCGTTACTTCAAAATAGAAAGATATTCTATTTTAGAATAGTCCCACAGCAGTGGATACTTTCGCACTTGGTCAATTAATGGAGACATTTTGCGCAATAAGCACACAAACACGCAGTAATACAGCTGTTCAGCACAGAGTAAATGGTTTGTGAGGCAGTGTAGTGCGCATGCGCGAGCCGAGATACGTAGCGGCGCTAGGTGTGCTGATCAGGCGTAGCTGGAGATACGCGTATTGTGTTTCCCGGCTGCACGCGACGACACCAGCTACGTCTGTCTGAAATGTCCCATTTGATTACATTGCAAGATACGTCTGCGACGTCTTTACGAAGACGAAGGTCGGGATACGCTACGCCAGAGTGAAATTACGTTAGAACGCTCGCTCACAACTCACTCTTGTTACCCTCAATTGTCCGCACGCCGGTGACGTGGGACGGGCGAGTCCATTTGCTCCGAGTTAGGGTAGGTCTATCAACAACCTGTGCTATCGACGACAATCGTAGATTCTATTGCATAGTGTCTCCACAGCAGTGTTGCTACTATTTAAGTTCCACTTCTGGTATTTTATATTTTGAGCATATTGCCATCTCAACAACGGCATGACGGTCAGTTTTATGAAGTGAGAAAATCTGATCGTAGCAGCTAGTTCTTCTGAAACTGATCATGAAATAAAATAAGCGATCTTGGCAATTGGTATAACCACTTATACCAGATCGCATTTTTCATTTATTATGTTACCGGTTTCGGCGTGCTCGACGCCATCTTCAGACCTGTCGTATTTTATACAACTTCACAACATTTTTTACATGCTAAAAGAGTACATCCAGGTTGAGGCGTCACCAAACATAAAATTTCTAGTCACAAATAAAATATATACATCCATTTCCAATGGTTCTGAAGTGAGATACTTCAAAGTCCTTGAAGTCTTGAGACTTTGAAGTACCTCGTTTCAGAACCATTGGAAGATGGATGTATATATTTTATTTGTGACTAGGAGTTTTATTTTTGGTGACGCCTCAACCTGGATGTACTCTTTTAGTATGTAAAAATGTTGTGAAGTTATATAAAATACGACAGGTATGAAGATGGCGTCGAGCTCGCCGAAATCGGTAACATAATAAATGAAACTGCGATCTTGGCTGCAACATTATTATGCAAGTTATTCGTTTAAGTAGTTGGTAAGTGTAGGGAGCGATGGCCGGAGTAGTTCGTTCCCTTAACGCAGATAGCGCTGACTTCCTTCCAGAAGGACGAGAACGAGAACTTAACGTTTTTATTCGTGACTGTAAGAATTCGTATACAGTGTCGTATTTTATTTCTTTGAATAGCCTGCTCTCATTGCAGATCAATTTTGGCTTGGATACAGCTGCAAAGTTGAAGTTCATACAGAAGATATTGAAGACTTCCTCGTAGTTGGGTTTATATTTCTCGAACTTCCTTCAATTTTTGACACATTTATATGTATACATTTCATCTTAAATGTTGTTTTAATAATTATTATTCATCAGATTAAAATAATGACACGATGTATACCTTCACCTATACAGCGTAGTTCGTTTGGTAGCGAAGTACCACAACGAAATAGAAAAAGGTCTAAGCCTGGAACTCGAAGCCCTCACTGACTACTATAGGGAAAATCAACTTCGACCAAAACCCTAGCAAAACTCAAGTGTGTGTGTTTCATTTGAATAACAGGGAGGCTAGAAAGAAATTAAACATCGTTTGGGACAGAGTCCAACTGGAGAACTGCTTCAACCCTACCTTTTGGGCATCACCCTCGACACAACATTAACCTATAAATACCATATCGAGAAAACAAAGGCCAAACTCCAAACACGAAATGGATTACTAAACAAGCTAACATCTGCAAAGTGGGGTGCAAAACAAAGCGTTCTACGTACCACAGCACTCGACACCTGTTTTTCTGTGGCTGAGTATGGATGTCCAGTCTGGGGAAGATCTGTTCATACAAAGGAAATAGACACGGTCCTTAATGATAAGGGGCTGCTTGAAACCTACCAAAGTGGACCGTTTGTATTCACTGGCTGGTATTGCTCCGCCTCACATTATAAGATCGATCCTCAGCTCTAAAGAACGGCATAAACAACTCAATGATCCGAGGCACCCACTATTTAATCACCAGACTGTACGTAGACGACTGAAATCTATGCAAAGTTTTAAAAACGCAACTCGGCCATCTGCGGAGTCCATAGAATCACTCTGGAAACAGAAGTACCCGGACGCACTGTCATGAGGAAGCTCTTCCCCCTGGTTCTCACCTAGATTGGCAACATTGGAGAAATTTAAACCGACTCCGCACGGGCATGGGCCGATGCAAACAACTATAATGTACAAATGGGGTTATACGGACACAGATAGATGTAAATGCGAGGAGATACAAAAAATGGAGTATCTCTTGAGGCCGGCCGCGGTGGCCGAGGGGACTAAGGCGCTCCAGTCACGGTCTGCACGGCCACTACGGTCGGGGGTTCGAATCCCCCCTCGGGCATGGATTTTTGTGTCGTCCTTTGTCTTAGCTAGTTCATAAGTAGTTTGTAAGTTTAGGGACTGATGACCCCGTAGTTAAGTCCCATGAGTTCTACAAACATTTGAACATTTGAACTTACGCTGAGGATAACACTGACACTCACGGCCGAGGGAGGAGTCGAACCCCCGGCAGGAGTGGCTGCCCGATGGCAAAACCGCCTTGAGAGAAGGCCAGCGCGCTGTTTTGTCGCGTCGCGTCACACAGAGTGGATCGGAATGGAATAGCTTACTGGCTGATCTTTGGGGCACAGTCCTCTGTCTTCCAGAAGGACGAGAACGAGAACTTAACGTTTTTATTCATGACTGTAAGAATTCGTATACAGTGTCATATTTTATTTCTTTGAATAGCCTCCTCTCATTGCAGATCAATTATGGCATGTATTGCAAAGTGGTTGGATACAGAAGCAAAGTGGAAGTTCATACAGAAGACATTGAAGACTTCCTCGTATTTGGGTTTATATTTCTTGAACTTTCTTCCATTTTGGCACATTTATATGTATATATTTCATCTTGAATGTTGTTGTAATAATGAGTATTCTTCAGATTAAAATTATGAAAAATTCACTTTGACGTCATTCCAGAAAGAAGGCCAGTATTGCAAAACTAATGGCGTGATTGTGAAAAAAATCACGATCTTGTGCAGTCATATGAAGGTAATTAATAGCCTGTGAGAAAAAACAGTAAACCAAAAATAATTCCGCGCTAGACGATTGGTAAGTGCAGTCAGAGACAAGAGCCAAAAAACCGGCACAAAGTGGACAGAAGAAAGAATGAAAGCTATGAGCGAGAAAATGAAGGTATCATGGGCGAATCGCAGGAAGAAATGTAGTGGCTTCATGTGATCCACAAAGGGTCTACTACAGGGGCGGGCACGAGAGCTGCTCGTGCGGCTGCCCGCACAGAAGAAAGAATGAAAGCTATGAGCGAGAAAATGAAGGTATCATGGGCGAATCGCAGGAAGAAATGTAGTGGCTTCATGTGATCCACAAAGGGTCTACTACAGGGGCGGGCACGAGAGCTGCTCGTGCGGCTGCCCGCACAGAAGAAAGAATGAAAGCTATGAGCGAGAAAATGAAGGTATCATGGGCGAATCGCAGGAAGAAATGTAGTGGCTTCATGTGATCCACAAAGGGTCTACTACAGGGGCGGGCACGAGAGCTGCTCGTGCGGCTGCCCGCACAGAAGAAAGAATGAAAGCTATGAGCGAGAAAATGAAGGTATCATGGGCGAATCGCAGGAAGAAATGTAGTGGCTTCATGTGATCCACAAAGGGTCTACTACAGGGGCGGGCACGAGAGCTGCTCGTGCGGCTGCCCGCACAGAAGAAAGAATGAAAGCTATGAGCGAGAAAATGAAGGTATCATGGGCGAATCGCAGGAAGAAATGTAGTGGCTTCATGTGATCCACAAAGGGTCTACTACAGGGGCGGGCACGAGAGCTGCTCGTGCGGCTGCCCGCACAGAAGAAAGAATGAAAGCTATGAGCGAGAAAATGAAGGTATCATGGGCGAATCGCAGGAAGAAATGTAGTGGCTTCATGTGATCCACAAAGGGTCTACTACAGGGGCGGGCACGAGAGCTGCTCGTGCGGCTGCCCGCACAGAAGAAAGAATGAAAGCTATGAGCGAGAAAATGAAGGTATCATGGGCGAATCGCAGGAAGAAATGTAGTGGCTTCATGTGATCCACAAAGGGTCTACTACAGGGGCGGGCACGAGAGCTGCTCGTGCGGCTGCCCGCACAGAAGAAAGAATGAAAGCTATGAGCGAGAAAATGAAGGTATCATGGGCGAATCGCAGGAAGAAATGTAGTGGCTTCATGTGATCCACAAAGGGTCTACTACAGGGGCGGGCACGAGAGCTGCTCGTGCGGCTGCCCGCACAGAAGAAAGAATGAAAGCTATGAGCGAGAAAATGAAGGTATCATGGGCGAATCGCAGGAAGAAATGTAGTGGCTTCATGTGATCCACAAAGGGTCTACTACAGGGGCGGGCACGAGAGCTGCTCGTGCGGCTGCCCGCACAGAAGAAAGAATGAAAGCTATGAGCGAGAAAATGAAGGTATCATGGGCGAATCGCAGGAAGAAATGTAGTGGCTTCATGTGATCCACAAAGGGTCTACTACAGGGGCGGGCACGAGAGCTGCTCGTGCGGCTGCCCGCACAGAAGAAAGAATGAAAGCTATGAGCGAGAAAATGAAGGTATCATGGGCGAATCGCAGGAAGAAATGTAGTGGCTTCATGTGATCCACAAAGGGTCTACTACAGGGGCGGGCACGAGAGCTGCTCGTGCGGCTGCCCGCACAGAAGAAAGAATGAAAGCTATGAGCGAGAAAATGAAGGTATCATGGGCGAATCGCAGGAAGAAATGTAGTGGCTTCATGTGATCCACAAAGGGTCTACTACAGGGGCGGGCACGAGAGCTGCTCGTGCTGCTGCCCGCGAGCAGCGGGAGCCGCGAGGGCAGCGCTGAGCGGCCTTGAGAGCCAGCAGTGCGGGTGGCAGGGCTGTGCGCTGTGGCTGGCCGCTTGCTGATGCACAGCGCACAAACATCAGTGCTTTCATCCAATGTTAAAGAAAGGAACTGAGCTTCTACGTCATTTGCCATTTCTGCAATGCGCCTGCTAACCATTCTCCGTGAAAGAGCAACGGTTTCAAAAGGAGGAAGATTTGCTGGGCACAAAATTGTTGCGGCAGCAACAAAACATTCTTTCGCAAATTCTGCATCGCTGAAGGGCCGCGCGGTTTTAGCTATTTTAAGAGCCACATGATAGCTTACTCTCATCGCTGCAGCGTTGTTGTTTCGAAGGTTTTCTACCTGTAAATACGTACAGGAGAAGATAAAATTGACGAAAATGCACACAACATATTAATAACAGCAGGATATTGAATTAATAACATAATTATCTACAAGTATACTTACGTCTTTCTCTTTTTTCTGCTTCATTTCTATGAGTTTGACTTTTCGTTCTTCTTTAATCTAATTACATCTTTTTCGTGAAACAGTTGAAAATGACGCTTCACATTGTACTTCTTCCATGAAGACAATGTTGAATTGCAAAACAAACACTGAGGTCCGCTTTGCGTTCCAACAAAAAAGTACTCCCCACTGTGGGTGTTCAGAAGACTTTCTTTTCAGAGATTTTACGTCCTCAGCCATTTTTCAGACACTAGTTCTGTTTTATCACGAACACCAGATGCGATTTCCACAAGTCAACAGAAGGAGTGATTCCGCGTGGTGTAGTGAGGTGCGCAGCTAGTCGAGTATAAGTGGGCCGGCCGCGGTGACCGAGGGGAGTGAGGCGCTCCAGTCACGGTCTGCACGGCCACTACGGTCGGGGATTCGAATCCCCCCTCGGGCATGGATATTTGTGCCGTCCTTAGTCTTAGCTAGTTCATAAGTAGTTTGTAGGCTTAGGGACTGATGACCCCGTAGTTAAGTCCCATAGACTATACAAACATTTGAACAGTTCTACAGACATTTGAACATTTTGAGTATGAGTGGGGGGGCACTGCTGGCTGGTGGAGTGGGGGGGAGCCACGAGCAGGCCGTGTGAGCCGCTGAGAGCATTTGCCCAGCCCTGGTCTACTACGTGTATAATAATAATAAAATAATAATAATTGCGCGCTATCTGGGTTAGAATTACTGTGATGTGAATGGAGCGAGTGTGGCCATGGTTTGTCAGAGCAGAGCTTGAAGCGGGCGCCGGCAGAGGTTGGGCCCTCGGCCGGTGTGTAGCAGAGCCCGGGCCTGCGACCGCCTCCCCAGCCTCAAAGGCGGCCTTTGTGTGGGTGGCGCCGCGCCGTGCTTCCGGACACTGCCCCACACCCACAGCAGCTCAGCACACCTCGGTACCAGCCAGCCCTGCCTTCCCACGCCACACTAGCGGACGCCCACCACCGCTCGCTGTGCTCAGCACAACTTCCTAACCGGCTTAACGGCCGCGCCGTGCTGCGGGACGGGCTCTGCCTTCAGTTCTACCACAGAGTAACATATACAGAGGAGAAGCCCCTCCTCAACCACTGTCCTACGCTCCCCTCGTAGTTTCGTAAGATGCTAGTAGGTGTCAGGCCGTTCCCTGGCTTAGGGTGCCTCTCGCATGTCAGAGGGTAGCGTGGAGGGGAGGCTGAGGGGAGAGCTCGTGCCGCCTGCCACGAGGCCTCGGCTGTGGCGTTTGAGGGGAGTGTTGGTGGTGATAGCCGCTACCTGCCGCCTGCTCTGGCCAGTTTCCCGTCTGTATATATGTGTCTGTGGTTCTACGCTCCTGCTCATTAAAGTTCCAGCCTCGGGAACGGTAGCACTTACCCAACATCTGCTTGTAACGCATAGACTTTTTGAGGCCACACAATGCACGGCCGCAACGGCTGTGCCACATGAAAGAAATCTGACAGAAATAACATTAAATATCTTATTCCTAAGGGACTCTGTTGTCCTGTGTCGCTTACGTATTGGTCATACGTCGTTGACACATAGCTACCTTTTACGGCAAGAGGACCCACTGAACTGTCGTTGTGGAAGTTTGTTGACAGTGGTCCACATCCTGTCGGACTGTCCACTTTTAGCCGCCTTGCGGCAGTCTTTTAATCTACCTACTGCGTCTGTTTAGGTTGTAACTGACAATGCCTCAATGGCTGACAGAGTTTTTAGGTTTTATACGCTCAGCTGGATTTTATCACTCTGTTTAGTGGTGGGCTTGTGCCTGGTGTCTCAAGCTCCCACCTCTCATATTTTACTCTGATGTTTTTCTTACTTCTACCCTGTTTTTACCTCAGAGTTTTTAGTCTGCGCCGACCGCGGTGGCCGCGGGGACTGAGGCGCTCCAGTCACGGTCTGCACGACCACTACGGTCGGGGGTTCGAATCCCCCCTCGGGCATGGATATTTGTGCCGTCCTTAGTATAAGATAGTTCGTAAGTAATTTGTAAGTTTAGGGACTGATGACCCCGTAGTTAAGTCCCATAAGCTTAACAAACATTTTTTTTAGTCTGTGCAGAGTGACTGGCTCATCTTGTATTTGTTTGTCATCAGCCAGCCACTGTTCCCTGCTCTATTTTAGCTTAGTTCAACAGTTGGTCTCTCTTATTCCCGTCTTCTTCAGTGTTGTTGAGAGTATCAAGTTCATTGGCACTGTGTGCCCCTTACGCCTCTCTTCTGGGTGTTGAGCATATTTTACCTTTTCCTACTTGGATGTCTTCTCTTCGCTAGGAACAGGGGACTGATAACCATGTAGTTTAGTCCCCTCTAAACCCCAAACAACAACAACAATCTTATTCCGACCACGGTTTCTAGTTGCCAACAATTAGTTTAGGACGGTTTATTAATTTTCACCAACCAAGGAGCATCACAAAATGATTGCTTACCTAGAGGACAATCTAATGGAAGGAACACGCCTCGTATCTTTGTGTGTTCGCTTATCAAACTCCAACACTTGGTGCCACATGTTAATGATATTTATTTAAGAAAACTGTAATTATTGGAATGTTACATGAATAGTATTACAGTCGTAGGCAATAATGATTATTGTAATGACGTTTAAAGAAAAAATTACCCTCGTGACCGAAACACAGACGTACTCTTTTAATTGTACCCTTCAGAAAAATTCATTTACGCCTCCTGTACCAGTGCTCAGTACCCTGTTGCCTTTTAACGCTTCTCATCGTATTGTCCGTGTTTTATGTTCCTCTCTTCTGTGAACAACATCCTCATTCCTTACCTAGTGAGTGTATGAGGAGCAACTTTTCAAAACGCATTATGTCCACTGGTGGACAAAATTGAGTCTGATATGGTATCCGGTATTTTATTACCCGCTCCAAACACTCCTGCGATCAGATTGTGTCAAAATGCATTTTAACACCTTCAAAAAGAGCGCTGAAAAGAAGCAGATGCAAAAAATAGCATTTCGTCCTCTAGTATGATTGAATCAAAATGCATTAAATCCAATATTTGCCTTTATTTTGTTTTATTAAGCTATGTTGGCTGCAATGTAAGACTCATGGACTAAAGTGAAACCATTTAACTGACCAACAATGAGCAGTTAATATTTGTTTTCAGTATTACGCCATTGTTGTGTATAAACGTTTATCAATCTGTCTGTTAGGAAGTCAGGCATAAAATCGTTGTTGTCCTAAGATGGAGAGTATTATGGCGAGTGAATGTGTGACTGTTTGAGAGGAAATGAACCGTGGAACGAGAAAACGAATGAAGAGAAAATCAAAAAGAGCAGATTGTGCAACAGAACCCAACAAAACGCACTTTGTCCATCACTGAAGTGTTCATAGCTTGAAAGTATAAAAAGCAATTTCCTTCTATTAAACACATTTGGATCAAAAGCCCTACCTGAGTATGTGGTGCAAAATTCGGAAAAATTGATCGAACATTTTTTGCAGTATACGTTTTTCGCTTCTCCTGAAAAATTTACTTTTTGGGACATAATGCGTTTTGAAAAGTAGCTCCTCGTACCTTCCTTTCTCCCTCATATCATTTATAACACCCCGCTACGAATGTAAGTGGAATTGAAATCTGGATTACGAGATCGGGTTTAGGCCAGACGTCCTTGCCAAACAAAGAGCCCAGTGCCATAGCTTTCCGCTCTTGCATGACGATGTAGCGTGCTGCCCCGTATATATTGGTTGGCCTTTAGATCCTTGTCACATGAAACGTGATAATCTGTAAGCCAAACGAACACGCCTCGTTCGCAACCTCGTGCTCGATCACGCACAACATTTTTTGTCAGTCTTTTTCAGGTTACCCCGTTGGACATTTTTTTACTGGATTCCTTATTCTTTATTCAAATCAACTAACTTTCATTAAAGTAGTCCATATCGCAGAATTGCTATTTTTGTTTAATGGCCGGTTTCAGTCTACGTAGACCATTACAGTCCGCATCTCTGCGGCTCGCCGTGACCACCGCCACCAGCTGCCATCAAGGTGCTAGAAATCTCAAGATGGTCTACGTTGACGGAAACAGGCCATGAAATAAAAATAACAATTCTGCGATCTGGACTGTTGTAATTTTAATTGTAGTCATAGTTTTCAGTTCGCTCTTTTCCATTATGCTTTTTAAACTTACTTTCAACTTCCGTATTATCTTTACTGAAACATTAAAAGCTTAAACTTTCAAGAGCAGGTTGTGCGACGGGGCGTGTGGAGAAGGATAAATCACGAATCTTTGAACCGTAAATTTTCAACGTCTGATCTTGGTTAGAGTAGAATATGGGGTAAGTTTGCGCAGCTGGTAAGACTGCGCAACGCAGGTATTTCAGTTTTAAACATCCAGAAATTGGCTGCACTGCAGGGCACGAAACAGCCTCTGTGACTGACTTTTTGTTGCCATAGTTTGGTTGTTGTCGTAGTGCTAACGGCTGTGCAATGCGGTAAGAGATGTTTTACATTACTTTCATATAAAATTTTGTCTTGCGAAAATAAGCTCTACCTAAGAAAATAATGAGCTCCCAATGTTTATATTAGAGTGAACTACGATTTATTGTCAGTCTTTTGATATACTGAAACATAGAAGTTTTTACAAAGCGTTTCCATGTGCAGATAAAAGCTATAGCCGCGGTGGAGTAGCCGAGCGGTCTAAAGCGTCTCGCTGCGGAGCGCGCGGTTGCTCGTCGTGGAGGTTCGAGTCCTCCCTGGGGCATGGGTGTGTGTGTTTGTCCTTAGGTTAGTTTACCTAGGTTTAAGTAGTTTGTAAGCTACGGACTGATGACCACGCAGTTTGGTCCGATAGATTTACAAACATTTGAACATTTGATAAAAGCTATAGTCCCGTATTGCAGGTCAAGCCTACGCGTTTTGGGTGGGGTAAAACTGCGCAGTGCGTAATCTTACCCCATCGGCTGTAATTATTAGTTTTTTCGTTGTTGTGAAGCTAGAAATGTTTATTAACACTACAGGTTGATATTGTACATTGATAGTAGTCTTAAAAGAGAGATTTTTTTCTATTGTAACGTCTAGAAAAGAAAAACTGAACGGAAGGCATACAATCCAGAAATGCTGGAAGCTGAAAAAGGGGGCTTGAGAAACGGTAAGTCTAAACGACAACACACTTAAGCCTTAAGTGCGCAATCTTTCCCCACTTCACTCTACTGGTCTGTAAGAACACACAGTACAAAGAGATAGTGTCCGTGGATTTCCTATAACTTGGTGCCCAGACTGTGACTCGTATGTGGTGTGTTTTTCCTATCGCGGACACGTGTGACGTAGACTGAGCTACTCAGCCACGACTTGCAGACCCTCCCTCACAGACCAACTTTCGCTAGTCGGTCTCCCCGAAGAAAACGTCGCAGAGCGCTTAACTGTGAAAGCGACGGTTCTCAGGTTCGAATCTCGCATCGGCCACACGGTTATAATCCACAAGAAGTGCTCTTTATTATTTTTAGGAGAATTTCATCTTTGAAAGATTATGGCTGGTCACATTTATAGTAGCCTACACTTCTCAAAACAATTAGGGGATCAGGTGGGATGTCATCCACAGTATTAATATGATAACGCACAGGGTGTCTCACGAAAGACGCCTGGGAGAGGTCCGCGAGTTGCGCTGCGCGTTTGCCCCCTGCTGCCGCTCCGCCTGCCGGTCGCCGCTATGCGTGTTCTGGGACACTTGGCAACAGCGCCGAGTCTGGCCCTATTATCGTCAGGTAGAAGCACCGTGCTCTTGTGTTCTGCACTGCGTGACAGTGTATGTGAAAAATATCCTGTATCCATTTTTTCAAGATCTTTCACCCAACGAAAAGCTGTACGGTTGTTTCATGCAGGACAATGCAAGACCACACATTGCCAATGTTTCTATGGCAGCAATATGAAGTGTATTTGACTACAGGATAGTTGACTGGCCTCCTCGTTCTCCAGATCTAAATCCTTGCGACTTTCATCATTGGGGAATGTTAAAAGAAAAGGTGTGTGAGTTTGAAGACAGAATTCGACTAGTCATTTCTCAGATTTCGGCAGCCGAAATTTGTCGAGTGTTCGCAAATGTGTTCAAGAGATGTCAGGCCGGTCTTTCCATAGAGGGACATAATTTTGAACATCTACTGTAAATAAAGGTAAGCTTAAGTTACTCAGAGGGCTTAACTCAGTGTATGCGCCCGTGGCACAATAGAGTCCGAGATTCGGGCTCTGCCTTGGCCGGCGGATGCGGTGTCGTCGGCCGGGATCTGTACCACGCAAACCGCGGACGCCTGGCAGGCGTCTTCCGTGAGACACCCTGTATTTTATTCAGATATTGGTCGCAATTATAATTTGTATGTCATACAGTAGGATATTTTGCTGTCTCTGCACGTGAGTATAACATAGCTTTTACTTAGAGCCACCATGGGGCTACTATAATACTGAAAATGTCATTCTCGTTGCCGTCTAATATGTTGTGTCATCACCTCAGACGGCCAGAATAGTTGCATAAATGAATAAATGAGGTAATTAATCAGCCCGTGAGGGATATTCGGCCATTCTTCCATTAGTGCAATATCCAGCAGTGCAAACGTTGTGGGAGGTGCTGGTCTCGTTGCAATGCGTCTATCAAGTGCATCCCAAAAGACATGCTGGCGACTCGTTCAAAACCATCAGATACAAGCATGTTGTCCACCAGAGTAGCTCTGTCGGTATGAGCGTTATCGTCCACCATGGCACCAGCTTAGTGCACAATGAAATGTCGAAGGCTCTCATCTCTACACATCTGAACAGTCAACGCGCCATTATGAACAACACAGAGGTTCGTACGTCCGCCATTACTGACTCCTGCCCACGGAATTCGTCCACCACCATGATATGGTGATGTTTCCTGCACATAAGCGGGATTGTTCCGAGTTGCACGTTCGATTCAGATGAGGCAACGATGATTTTCCGGCTAAACATAAAACCTTGACTCATCTGTGAGCAGAACCCGGCGCCATTCGTTAGGGCTCCAATCCTGATGTTGCTCTGCCCAGTTTCTGCGGGCTAAACGGTGTCGTGGTTTTAGTGGAACACAAACCATATGCCTACGTCCGTAGAGGCCACATTACCGAAGGCGATTTCGGACTGTTTGTTCCAGCCTGAAGAGTGCTTTGCAGCTGAGTTGCATTCAGCCCCCTGTCTCGACGGGCTGTCAACCGGAGGTGACTGTCATCTCTTACTGATGTTATCCGTGAACGACGTTGGCCTTGCCTTCCTGTTGTCTGAAATCGCGCCCAGGTCCTCAAAATTACATTCGGAGACACTGCAATATCTGCAGACAGCTTCCTTTGTGAAACTTCCTGGCAGATTAAAATTGTGTGCCGGAACCGGGACTCGAACCTGGGACCTTTCCCTTTCGCGGGCAAGCGGACTACCGACTGTGCTACCCCGACACGACTCACGATGCCGCCTCACAACTTCACTTCTGCCAGTACCTCGCCTCCTACTTTCCAAACTTCACAGAAGCTCTCTTGCAAACACGCAAGACCAGCACTCCTGGAAGAAAGGATATGGTGGAGACATGGCTTAGCCACAGCCTTCCTTTGTGTCTGTCCCGCTTCAAACCTTTCTATGGCTCTCCGTGCAATAACTTCTAGTAATTCAAGTTGTCGTTGCATTGCACTGCCTGCTCATTGCACTGTGTGAACCCATTTGGTTGTGTGATACGTTTCGTAAACACAAGTCAACACCAACCCTCTCTACAGCCTTATTGTATAATTGCCACTATTTCGGCTGCTGTAATGTTGTCTCCACTCCGCAGAACTGACAGAAAAACTTCGAACCATTTTAGTTCATTCTGCCGATGACAATGCTTCAGAACCTAGATACCGTAAGTGATGCTCTGGTTGTTTTGACCAGTGTAGTTTCTGTCAGTGAATTGTGATTTGTGTGTGTGGACACTTGTGTACCAACGCCACCTAACAATGCCTGTGCGCTGCCTGCTAAGAGTAGTCATAACACAAGCAAACTATTTGCCTTACGCAGCGTTGTGCTGAGTTTGGGAATACGTGCACGTTGCACGCTGTGTTTCAGACTGTTTTTCGCTTTATCAATGTGATTCTCCTTGCAGGTTTTTGCTGTTATGAGACAAAATGCCTAATATGAATCATCCGATTCGAATATCGGTAATATACGAGGGTAAGTCAATTATTACCCGCAAAGTAGTTATAAAATTTTATTGTAATAAAATACGAAACTTACAAGAACATTATTTTTCGACATAGTCTCCTTGTTTTTCAATGCATTTCGTCCATCGCTCTACAAGCTTCCTTATGCCCTCATAAAAAAAGGTTTTCGGTTGAGCTGCGAGCCAGGAATGCACCGCTTCGTCCCAGTCAAATCGACGGCCCCCTAATGCCTGTTTGAGTGGACCAAACAAGTAATAGTCAGAAGGGGCAAGATCATGACTATATGGAGGATGATGCAGTACTTCGAATTTGAATTTCTGGAGCGTTTCAGCAGTGTGGACAGCAGTATGCGGATGGGCGTTGTCGTGCAACAACACAACACCTTCTGACAGCAATCCTCGGCGTTTGCTTCGAATTGCAGGCTTTAGCCTCTCAGTAAGCTTCTCAATGTAACGTACACTGTTTATTGTTGTGTCCCTTTCACCATAATGTTCCAGTATAGTACCTCGTGCATCCCAAGAAACCGTAAGCATCAGTTTTCCTGCGGACGGTTGGGTCTTGAACTTTTTCTTGCACGGCGAATTTGGATGTTTCCATTCCATACTCTGCCGTTTACTCTCCAGCTCGTAATGATGGATCCATGTTTCGTCACCAGTAATGATTCTGTCTAAGACGTTGTTGTCTTCGTTACCATAGCGATCCAAATGTTTTTTGCAGATGTCGAGGCGCGTTTGCTTATACAACTGTGTGAGTTGTTTTGGGACCCATCTTGCACAAACTTTACGAAACCCAAGTCTATTGTGAATAATTTCGTAGGAAGAACCATGACTAATTTGAAGACGATGAGCCACTTCATCAATAGTTGATCGTCTGTCTAAGAGAATAATTTCACGTAATCGCTCAATGGTTTCTTCATTTGTGGCGGTAAACGGTCGTCCGGCTCCTTCATCGTGCTTAACATTCGTGCGAGCATTTCGGAAGTTTTCAATCCACTCGTACACAGTTGGTTGTGGCAAAACACTGCTCCCGTACTGTACTGAAAGTCTTCTATGAATTTCGCCCCCTGATACACCTTCCGCCCACAAAAAACGTATCACTGAACGTTGCTCTTCTTTGGTGCAAATAGACAGCGGAGCAGCCATGATTAACGGCACGGCAGCGACAACGAAACTAACGTAGCAGCTTGAAAATTGCAAAGATATAACAACAAATAAACAAAGCATGCGTCACCAACGTAAAACGACAGTACTACGAACATAAACAAAAATATAACTAAGTTGCGGATAATATTTGTCTTACCCTCGTGTTTTACTAATCTCTATATATAGAAGGAAGTGTCCCGATTGACTGACTGACTGACTGACTGACTCATCACCACCCAGCCCAAACCACAAGATATAAACTTGAAATTTGTGGAGGATGTTGATCTTACTCTGTAGGCGTCATTTAAGAAGCGATTTTTCGATATTCCGTCCGTAAGGGAGTGAAATAGGGGATGAAAAGTTTTTTGCAAATACGTATCTACTTAGGCAATTTTGAAGCTAGAACTACAAAATTTAGGATTTCAATTCAGGGTTCGAATTTAAAAGACACGTGTTTCGGCATTTTTTGATATTCGACAATTAATGGTGTAAAATAGGTGACGCAAAAATTGATTTTCAAAAATATATTGCCGTTAACTCAAATTTTAAGCTACAACTATGACACTTCGGATATGGAATCTTGGTCAGGATTAAAAAGACACGAGTTTCGGTATTTTTGGAAATTCAAAAACTAAGGGGGTAAAAGAGATCATCTAAAATTCTTTTTGAAAACACATTGTTATCAAGACAATTTTTAAGCTAGAGCTGCAAAAATTGATATTTGTATAGTTGGTTAGACGTTAAAAAATACGTGTTTCGGTATTTTTGGAAATTCAACCATCAACGGGGTGAAATTGCAGAGGGAATGTTTTTCGAAAATATGTTGCTATTTAGCCAATTTTGAAGTTATAACTACAAATTTTCGGATTTGGATTCGGGATTTGAATTTAAAAGACACGTGTTGCGGCATTTTTTGAAATTCAACCAATAAGGGGGTAAAATAGAGGACGCAAAAAATTGATTTTCAAAAATATGGTGTGTTAACTCAAATTTCAAGCCATAACTACGAAACTTAAGATATGGATTCTTCATCAGGATTAAAAAGAAACAACTGGTGCAGAGCAACCAGCCTAAGCATGCGAAGCAGCGGGGGTTCAGCTAGTAGTTCATAAATATCTTATACCAAAACAAATTTGTCTGTGAATCACGTAAAAACGTTTAAAATATTCTGAAACGGTGTGTGCAACGTGCACGCATTCCCCAGCTCATCATAAGGCTACATAAGAGAAATAGTTTGCCTGTGTTATGACTACTCCTGGCAGGTAGCGCACATGCCTTGAGTCTAGGCGGCGTTGTGTGTGCGCGCTGAGTGGAGACTTGTAGTGTTAATCAGCTGTGCTGACGTTCCACGCGCCGCGCTGTCAGCAGCTGTCACGTCACGTCACGGCCAGGCACGCGCGAGGTGTCCAGTAGCCAGGCTCTGGTTGCGCTGACTGGCAGCTCCTCCTGCCGAAGTCAGCGGCACCCACCATGTGCCACATTACATGCACACTCACGCTGCATGACAGCGCTCGACGATAAACTCACCTGGGGCATCCGCAAACCGAGGAGCTAACTGGTAGGCACCTACACTGTTGTACGGACTAACAGTTTGTTGTGACCTCATCGCCTTTCGCTGTTTCACACTCGTCCCGGTCTAGTTGTCAGGAAAGGTACTGGTGCAGGAATCGATGTCAACTGTAACAACCATTCAGATTAATAATACAAGTTTTATTGACTGAAAATTATAATACTCAGCTTTAGAACATATGTCTGTTTCTTCTCTCTTCTCGCGGCGTTGTCCGTATTATGGTATCTGCGCTGAGACCTACTGACTGCTAAGTTCGTAGCCGCGTTTTGACTTACAAGGAAAGTAGCCGGCCGAGGGGACTGAGGCCGTCCAGTCACGGTCTGCACGGCCACTACGGTCGGGGGTTCGAATCTCCCCTCGGGCATGGATATTTGTGCCGACCTAGTTCGTAAGTAGTTCATAAGTAGTTTGTAAGTTTAGGGACTGATGACCCCGTAGTTAAGTCCCATAAGCTATACAAACATTTGAAAATTTTGAACAAGGAAAGTACTTAGGCTCGAACAAACAGAAATACACCAAAATCGTATGAGAGATAATGTAAAGATCCCTTATTACACTAGTGATACTCCCGCATCTGCAAAACTCTGCAGTCGCCCATTAGAGGCCTCTGCGTGTGCCATGCCGCATTGCACTTTGACCTGACGGTACGCCAGTAGTGACGGTGCAGTGTGCCTCTGAAGTTGCGCTTTGTGTAGTGAAGCGTCAGATGGATTGGCGATTGGTAATCAATCCTGCTAATGTATTGCAATTGGTTGAAATGGAATTCCGAAGAGCCCTTCTTCGTGAATACGGTCTTGGTGTAGAAGAAGAATCATTCACATGTTTTCTGGTATCCATTACAGTGCAGAAATATGAGCATAGATTAGTAACACTGTAATAGATGATAATAGGTAACATGCGAATGATTCATATTCTACACCAAAACCATCTACACGAAGAAGGTTTCTTCGTAACTTCACCTCAACCAGTCAGCCTATATTAGCAGGATTGATTACAAATCGCCGATCCATCCGACACTACACCACACAAATAACGTCACAAAGCGCAACTTCAGAGGCACACTGCACCGTCACTGCTGGCGTACCGGCAGGTCAAAGTGCAATGCGGCATGGCACACGCAGAGGCCTCTAATGGGCGACTGCAGAGTTTTGCAGAAGCGGGAGTATCACTAGTGCAATAAGGGATCTTTACATTATCTATCATACGATTTTCGTGTATTTCTGTATGTTCGAGCCTAAGTACTTAACTTCTTAGTAACTGCCTGAGTTATGACTAGTAACTGCCGAGCGTCCAGACGTATGTCGGCCTAGATACAGCCGCTTGTAGAGGGCGCGCATCTTCGGTTGCTCCCTCCAGGATGCGCGTCGCCTGCTTGCGATTGGCTTTCGGTCGATCGCTGCCTTCTCCACGATCGTTCTCTTACGTCTGGCGTGTGGCGCTGACTTTACGCCACAAGACAGGTCACACTTAAGTAATTAATAACTACTAGTTGACCCGTGCGAATGATTCGCACACTGTCCTGATCAGTCACACATAGGTAAGATAGTAATGGAGAAAAGGCAGATGCAAGTACATATGTAAAAAACATAAGAAACTCTGAATAGTACTAACAAATATTAGTCTCACTGTAAGAAATTTTTTATTATAATAAATACCATATGATTAAGTGTGAAACATAAAAAAATCAGGTATTGAATTTTCATGTTTATTTTATTTCTTGAAAACTTGTTTATTTTGCAAAACTTCTTTGAAACAATGTTAGTAGTTATAATATGATTTCGTTCACTTTTGACTGGATGTGTCTTCAAATGTTCAAATCTTTGTAGAGCTTATGGGACTTAACTACGCGGTCATCAGTCCCTAAACTTACAAACTACTAATTAACTAGCTAATACTAAGGGCGGCACAAATATCCATGCCCGAGGAAGGAATCGAACCCCCGACCGGGAACGGCCTCGCGCATCGCAGCTTAGGGCCTCAATGCGCTCGGCCGCTCCGCCGCGGCCACACAATTTTATTCTGCCAGGAAGTTTCATTTCAGCGTACACTCCGCTGCAGAGTGAAACTTTCTTTTGAATATTTCGTTTTTATTTCTTCTCCCTGAACTTTAATTCCCTTTCCAAATCTCGCCATGCCTTCCTTCACAGCTTTCGCAATTTAAATATTGAATAACATTGGGGAAAGGCTACAACTCTGTCTTATTCCCTTCCCAAACGCTGCGTTCATCTAATGCACTGCTGACTGGTTTTTGTACAAATTGAATATAACTCTCCGCTCCCTATATTTTACCACTTTTGACATCACTATTTGACAGAGTGAAATCCAAGGCGATCTAATCGTTTTATTGTTTTCAAAATGACAAGCCAAGATAGCACACTAACAATTCATTAAATGACGACCGGTTTCGGTGCACTGTGTCACCATCATCTGGTCACGTATATGTTATAATCTGGTCGTCTCGTTATTTCATACCCAATTTTTTTTTAACAAGTGCAACATTGCACTTAGTCACTATATAAAAAAATACATAAGTTAAAAACATGACAGCTTACAAAATACTCAATACTCACACTTGTAGCCAAAAATTGTTCTCAATCGGGGTAGTTGGCTCTATAACTTTCGCTCCCCCTCCAATACATGTAGACCGATTTTCGTCTCTATTGAAAAGATAACTTCATACCAAAAATAATTAAAATCGTTTCACTAATCTCTAAGTTTAATAATGATTTTGCAGCCAAGATCGCATTTTTCATTTATTATGTTACCGTTTCCGGCGTGCTCGACGCCATCTTCAGACCTGTCGTATTTTACATAACTTCACAAAATTTTTTACATACTAAAAGAGTATATCCAGGTTGAGGCGTTACCAAACATAAAATTTCTAGTCACAAATAAAATATATACATCCATCTTCTAATGGTTCTGAAGCGAGGTACTTCAAAGTCTAAGTTCAATATTAATTGAAGTCCAGTATAACAAGGGTCTGAAGATGGCGTCGAGCACGCCGAAACCGGTAACATATGTTGTTGTTGTTGTTTTTGTGGTCTTCAGTGCGGAGACTGGTTTGATGCAGCTCTCCACAATACCCTATCCTGAGCAAGCCTCTTCATCTCCACAAAAGAACGGCAACCTACATCCATTTGAATCTGCTTACTGTATCCATCTCTTGGTCTTCCCCTGCGATTTGTTCCCCACACACTTCCCTCCAACGCTAAATTCAAAATTCCTTGATGTCTAAGAATGTGTCCTACCAATCTATCCCTTCTTTTAGTCAAGGTATGCCAGAAATTTCTTTTCTCCCCAATTCTGTTCAGTACCTCCTCATTAGTTACGCGAAACACCCACCTACTCTTCAGTATTCTTCTGTAGCACCATATTTCAAAAGCCTCAATCCTCTTCCTGTCCGCACTGTTTATCGTCCATGTTTCACTCCCATACAAGGCAACACTCCATACAATTGCCTTCAGAAAGGACTTCCTTAGGCTTAAATCAATATTCGATGTTAGCAAATTTCTCTTTTTCAAGAATGCTTTTCTCCCCATTGCCATTCTGCATTTTATATCCTCTGTACTGCGGCCATCATTTGTTATTTTACTGCCCAAGTAACAAAACTCATCTACCTCCTTTATTGCTTCGTTACCCAGTCTAATTGCTTGAGCATCACCTGATTTTCTTAGACTGCACTCCATTAACCTAGTTTTGCTGTTGTTAATGTTCATCTTCAGCGCCGGTAACATAAGAAATGAAAAATGCGATCTTAGCTGCAAAATCATTATTAAACAATTATATAACGCCCCATCGAACAATGAGTTCTTTATATAATCTCTAAGTTGTCGCAATTTTTCCATTTTAGTCCCCATTTTGGAGGGACCGTTTCACCCATTAAATATGTTTCTCGCCGCTAAAATAAATAAATAAAAAAGTAACCATGTCCCTTAGATTCTCCATGTATAATAACGTATCCAAATTCCAGAAAATCGTTGTGTGACACTTGTGTTGATTTACTTGTAGCAGCTGCAGCGGCGATGATGATAATGAAGAGAGAAGCGCAAATGCAGGGTGCTGGGTATGCAGTGGAGGCAGGGAGGTTACGCGCAAGTATGCAGCAAAAAGACTGCGCCAGTGTTGTGTGTGTGACAGAGGCCGCTCTGCGCAGTAGAGTCGCGGCCAGTAAACAGGAAGGCCAGCACAATACAAAGCGGCGCTGTTTTAATCCCCACACCGCTGTTCTCACCAAGCGGTGTGTTTCCACCAGGTGCCGCTGTAAGCCGCGCCGTTTACGCGTGCAATTGCCTGCGCTGCGTAGCAGCCCGTTGCGTCTCGCGTAAGGGAGGGTCCACTTTTTTTAGGGACGACTAGCTCCCACTACCCTCTGCAATGATACCACAGTGATAGACGCGTATATTGTAGTCGCGGGTATTTGCGACCGCTCAATACACTAAAGGTAAAGCAGTCAACAATTCGAAGATTGGTTTGAACACCACAGTGCTTTACTAGGCATGTTCATGTTTGGAGGTGGTATACCATTGCCTTCCTCCGACCTTCGAACTGACTTACCTAGCCAGTTATAGGGGGACCTACAGTTTAACGTGGGTTCCGAACCACGGTGGTACTCGGTATTTTTCACATGAGTAATACTGCCAGAGGTGAAAGAAGTGGAAAGTGACAGATAAAACTCCTAGGACCTGGCGGGGATCAAACCCGCGACCTTTGGATTTGTAGTCTGGCACGCTACCTCTGTGCAACCGAGGCGCACTTCACTACTGGCTATTAAAATAGCTTCATCAGGAATAAATGCAATGGTAAACGGGGCCGCGATGGAGTACCAGAGCGGTCTAAAGCACCTCGCTGCGGAGCGCGCCGTGGAGGTTCGAGTCCTCCCTGGGGCATGGGTGTGTGTGTTTGTCCGTAGGTTAGTTTACCTAGGTTTAAGTAGTTTGTAAACTACGGACTGATTACCACACAGTTTGGTCCGATAGATTTACAGACATTTGAACATTTGATAAACGGGTATTCATTGGACAAATATATTATACTAGAACTGACATGTGATTCAAATTTCGCGCAATTTTGGTCCATAGATCCTGAGAGTCAGTACCCAGAACAACCTCCTCTGACCGTAATCACGGCCTTGATACGCCTGGGCACTGAGTCAAACAGAGCTTGGATGGTGTGTACAGGTACAGATGTCCTTCCAGCTTCAACACGATACCACAGTTCATCAAGAGTAGTGACTGGCTTATTGGGACCAGCCAGTTGCTCGGACACCATTGACCAGACGTTTAAAACATAAATAAATAAATGAATTTTTTAAAAAGTGTTCAAATGTTTTTAAAGATTATGGGACTTAACTGCGGGGTCGTCAGTCCCTAAACTTACAAACTACTTAAAAAAGGTAAAGCAGTTAACATTCTGAAGATTGGTTTGAACACCACAGTGCTTTACTAGGCATGGTCCTTTTTGGAGGTGGTATGTCGTTGCCTTCCTCCGACCTTCGAACTGACTTACCCAGCCAGTTATAGGGAGACATACAGTTTAACGTGGGTTCCGAACAATGGTGCTACAAAGTACTTTTCACATTAGCAATACTGCCAGAGGTGAAAGAAGCGTAGAGTGACAGACCTTTGGATTTGTAGTCTGGTACTCTACCACACTGCAACCGAGGCGCACTAAAACCAGCTTATGAATATGCTTATACTAAAGACGACACAAACATCCATGCCCTAGGGGGGATTCGAACCCCCGACGCGGAACGGTCTCGCTCATAGTAGCATAGCGCCTCAATGCGCTCGGCCGCTCCGCCGCGGCACCAGACGTCTTCAATTGGTGAGAGATCTGGAGAATGTGCTGGCCAGGACAGCAGTTTAACATTTTCCTTGTCCAGAATGGCCCGTACAGGACCTGCAACCTGCCGTCGTGCATTATCCCGCTGAAATGAGTTTTCGCAGGGATCGAACGAAGGGTAGAGCTACGGCTCTGAAACGTAACGACCACTGTTCAAAGTGCCGTCGATGCGAACAAGAGGTGTCCGAAACATGTAACCATATGCACCCCATATCATCATACCGGGTGACGCACCAGTATGGCGATGACGAATACACGCGTCCAATGTGCGTTCACCGCGATGTCGCCAAACACCGATGCGACCATCATGATGCTGTAAACAGAACCTGGAAAAATGACACTTTGCCATTCGTGCATCCAGGTTCGTCGTTTGCGTACACTATCGCAGGCGCTCCTGTGTGTGATGCAGCGTCAAGGGTAACCGCAGCCATGATCTCCGAGCTGATAGTCCATCCTGCTGCAAACGTCGTCGAACTATTCGTGTAGACTGTTCTTGTCTTGCAAACGTCCCCATCTGTTGACTCAACGATCGAGACGTTGCTGCACGATCCGTTACAGCCATGCGGATAAGATGCCTGTCATCTGGACTGCTAGTGATACGAGGCCTTTGGGATCCACCGATTCCATATTCTGCTAACAGTCATTGGATCGCGACTAATGCGAGCAGCAATGTCGGTATACGTTAAACCGCAATCGCGATAGGCTACAGTGCGACCTTTATCAAAGTCGGAAACGTGATGGTACGCATTTCTCCTCCTCACACGACGCATCACAACAACGTTTCACCAGGCAACGTCGATCAACTGCTGTTTGTGTATGAGAAATCGGTTGGAAACTTTCATCACCAGCACCAACCTGTTGTGAATGCTGTTGTCACAGCATATCACAGCATCTTGTTCCTGTCGGTTAAATTTCGCGTCTGTAGCACGTCATCTTCTTGGTGTAGCAATTTTAATGGCCAGAAGAATATAATAATAATAACAAACTATTTTCCTATAAGTAGAATGAAATACACCAACAGGTTTACTGTTAATTTTTGACTTTATTAATTATTGGCAACTAAACTGGTCAAACCAATTAGGGGATCAGTTGAGGTATTTACGTTATGAAGCATTGTCGTCAGTAGAGTGAACTAAAATTCCAGAATGAAACCTTCACTTTGCAGCGGAGTGTGCGCTGATATGGAACTTCCTGGCAGATTAAAATTGTGTGCTGGAACCGGGACTCGAAACTGGGACCTTTGCCTTTCGCAGGTAAGCGCTGTACCGACTGAGCTATCCCGACACGACTCACGATGTCGCCTCACAACTTTACTTTCGCCAGTACCTCGCCTCCTACTTTCCAAACTTCACAGAAGCTCTACTGCGAAACATGCAAGACTAGCATTAGCTCTAGCGAAAGGCAAAGGTGCCAGGTTTGAGCCCCGGTTCCGGCACGCAATTTTAATCTGCCAGGAAGTTTCATATCAGCGCACACTCCAGTGCAGAGTGAAGTTTCATTCTGGAAACATCCGTTAGGCTGTGGCTAAGCCATGTCTCCACCATATCCTTTCTTTCAGGAGTGCTAGTCTTGCAACGATCGATAAGTGGTAAAGAAAATAAAATTTGGAATAAAAACGTTAACTTATCTTAAGTAAAATGCTGAACAAACAGAATAGGTAAATAATTTGGAAAATAAATAAATAAATTATTTTACGGTTGCCAACTCGATGTACGACCAAAACAATTTTACAGGAAAGTCAATAATAATAATAATAATAATAATGCTAATTAGTGATCTGAAAAATTACGTTAAGTTTTGGGTGGACAATGGAGTCAGAATATGTGAGTTAAAACCGGGTTCAAAAGGTGCAGATATCGCACTAGGCATTGACAATTAGATAATTAACACAGAAACTGAAAACACTAAACAATAAAATGAATGCAAAGGCAAAGCACTTTTCACATGATACATAACATGCACATCGCACTTTAATGCTTACCATTTACAGCTACGAATGTTCAAAATTATATAGGGTGTTACAAAAAGGTACGGCCAAACTTTCAGGAAACGTTCTTCACACACAAAGAAAGAAAATATGTTATGCGGACATGTGTCCGGAAACGCTTAATTTCCATGTTAGAGCTCATTTTAGTAATTCTCTTTAAATGTAAATTGCAATAATTCGTGCAGAAAATTGTCAAAATACCCAATTGTTTCGTTAGTATGTACTGTACTTCCTCGCCGGCCACGGTGGCCGAGGGGACTGAGGCGCTCCAGTCACGGTCTGCACGGCCACTACGGTCGGGGGTTCGAATCCCCCCTCGGGCATGGATATTTGTGCCGTCCTAGTTCGTAAGTAGTTCATAAGTAGTTTGTACGTTTAGGGACTGATGACTCCATAGTTAAGTCCCATAAGCTTAACAAACATTTGAACATTTGATTTTACTGTACTTCCTCGATTCACCGCCAGTTGGCCCAATTGAAGGAAGGTAATGTTGACATCAGTGCTTGTGTTGACATGTGACTCATTGCTCAACAGTACTACCATCAAGCACATCAGTACGTAGCATCAACTGATTAGTGTTCATCTCTACATGTGCTGCTAGAAGTTGTGCCTTTACAAGTACGACACAACATGTGGATCATGCACGATGGAGCTCCTGCACATTTCAGTCGACGTGTTCGTACGCTTCTCAATAACAGATTCGGTGACCGATGGATTGGTAGAGGCGCACCAATTCCATGGCCTCCACGCTCTCCTGACCTCAACACTCTTGACTGTCATTTGTGGGGGCATTTGAAAGCTCTTGTCTACGCAACCCCGGTACCAAATGTAGAGACTCTTCGTGCTTGTATTGTGGACGGCTGTGATACAATACGCCATTCTCCAGGGCTGCATCAGCGCATCAGGGATTCCATGCGACGGATGGTGGATGCATCATTGTATCCTCGCTAACGGAGGACATTTTGAACATTTTCTGTAACAAAGTGTTTGAAGTCACGCTGGTACGTTCTGTTACTGTGTGTTTCCATTCCATGATAAATGCGATTTGAAGAGAAGTAATAAAATGAGCTCTAACATAGAAATTAAGCGTTTCCGGACACATGTCCAGATAACATATTTTCTTTCTTTGTGCGAGAGGAATGTTTCCTGAAAGTTTGGCCGTACCTTTGTGTAACACCCTGTATATAATCAGCTAGTCATCTGCAAGCACGCAGAGTTGCTTAAGCAATAACTGATTGAACATCTAACTGTACTGATGACATTTACAAAAAATAATTAATGTCCCGTCTTGGCAATTTTTTATTTATTTGATATAAATGATTAAACTATCTCATCAAACTTTGTTCTCCTCTGAACATAAAATCAACACTTCCTTGTCATGGAACGTAAATTGCAAACAACCACTATTCGCACTAACTGGTGCTTGCTAGCAAAGTTTCTGCTCTCTTCTTTTGTGTGAGAGATGGTGCTGCTGATGAAGACCATGGGCACATAACAATTGGCGAACACAGTCTCTTGTTAGCGACGAAATTAATTACAAGTTTGGGACCGCAGCATTCCTCTTGATGCATACGTGCTAATTACTTACGCAGTGTCCGTACAAATTAATAGTTCGTCGTCTCCTGTTCTCGTGCCAAGCCAGCATACGCGCTTCGCCACATACTTTTACGAGGCACCTTTACGCGCACCGTGTCACTGTTACGTCTGACTTCGTCCAGCGCTCAACACCGACCTTTTGTTTCGCTGCGGGCCTCCGCGCTGCCAGTAATAATACTCTCTATTCATAGATGACTCTATACAAAATTTGTTCTGACACATATACAGAATAAAAGGACTTCACCACTAATAAAAAAATTTGCTCTCTCTGCACAAGATATTTTGTGCAAAAGAGGAACCTTACGGTAACTTCGGAACCATTACCGCAAAGCCGAATCTGTTTATAAGAATGAATTTGTTAGACAATGTTGATGTGATTTCGGTTTTAACAGTTGACTTACATTCAAGTTGACCAGTTTCAAGATGGCGCACATATTCGGTACCTACCGTAGAATATAGACCACCTCACCCATACCATACGGGAATATTCAGGCTTCCATTTGAAATAAAAGGCTGTACTGCGACTTTGGACTCATCCTGTACTTGATATGTCTAAAAATAAATCTTCTTCTTGTTGTTGTAATATATGAAGCAGAGTGTCCTTATGTTTGTTTGTGTGTACGTCTTGCATACAAATCTACAGTTTTGATCCAATCTTTTTCAAATTTTGCACACGTATGCTTCAATCAATGGGAGCGGTCGCCGTAAGTGTTAGAATCACGTACAGCACATCGTTCACGAGATATGACGTCATAAACAATGACATGCCCGAAAAACTGCTGCATTAAGCGACAATGCTGCTCATTTTCTCCTAAACCACTGGACAGATTTCAACCTCATTCGGTACAGAAGATATGGCGTCATAAACCTAGGAATCGCAAAAAAAAAAAAAAAAAAAAAAAAAAAAACTGCCACATGTGGCGAGACTAGAAATACATTGTATGAGAATGACAGTACTTAGCGACTTGCAACAACCTTTAAACAGAATGTCAAACCTTTATTAAACTTTTTCTCGCAGACAACCACAGCAAAATGAGGAAAGGAAAAACGTTTCTGGCTTACTACTTTTCCGCTGTTCATGGAGAAGCAGCAATTTATAATTTGTACACTACAAATTGTAGTCTCGGAAAATTTTACAGACATCATAAACACATATAGTTGAATGTACCTTCCGTAATGCATTACAGTACGACATGTAGTTCATGAGATATGAGCACATAAACAGTAACGTTCATGAAAAACGGCCCCATCACGCACCAAGTTTTAATCAATTACTTCTTTACAACTAATTGTATTTTCAAGAGATTTTACGGACATACAGCCCTTATACAAATGAATATATACTTGAAAAATGGCAGGAATAAATAAATATATTTATACATAAAGCAGTGTGTCCACGTGTTTGTTTCTGTGTACGTATTGCATACAAATCTACAGTTTTGTTCCAATCTTCATGACATTTTGCACACGTATGCTTCAATCCATGAGGACGGTCCCCCAAAGTGTCAGTATCACATACAACACATAGTTCACCAGATATGACGTCATAAGCAATTAGATGCGTGAAAAACTGCTGCATTAAACTAGAATGCTACACATTTCGTTCTAAACCACCGGACCGATTTCAACCAAATTTGGTACACACATTCCTTACAGTGAGATAACAATACTGTCGGGGTACGAACGACATGCGACTCATGGTTCAGGAGAGATAATGTCATAAACAGTAGAAGTTGCAGGAAAGTGTCGCATGCTAAGGGACTTAAGACGTACACTGTATGAGAATGAGAATACTTAACGACTTGTAATAAACTTTAAACATAATTTCAAACCTTTATTAAACCTTTTGTCGTTGACAAACACCTCAAAATAATGAAAGGGAAAAAGCATATCGCTTACTACTTTTCCGCTGTTCATGGTGCAAAACTATGGCATTCGGTATGAAATTTATAGCTTCTACACTACAAATTGTAGACGCAGGTACTTTTACAGGTAGTATACATACATACAGATGAATGTACTTTTGAGATTGAATCACAGTACGACACGTAGTTCGTGAGGTATAAGGACAATAGCAGTAACGTTCATGGAAAACCGCGCCATCACCCATCAGGTTTGCATCTCTTACTTCTTTACAACTAACCCTTTTGGGATCGGATTTTACTGACATACAGCACTTAATACAAATGAATATGTAACTGCAAATTATACAATTGTAGAACATATAAATCAATAAATATGAGATCGTACATACTGCGATGGGTAAAAATCTGTCATATCGTACAGCACATATTAATACATGTAAGTATTTACCACTAAAACATTCCTGTATTCCAGTCAGCTTAAGGAAATTCCTGAAATGTGACTGCACTTGACAACTTTGAACCAACTTTGTGAAGCGCATACGGCTGCAGGTGAAAGCAATAGACTTCTATAAAGCTACAAGGAAAGGAAGAGGATGAAAGCAGTTTACATCGAACGAATACCCAGTATTTCCGACAGATCTAGCTTTTTTAACTTCCAGAGACTTGCATTTTCTATTACGATTAATTAATCACAGGGCAATCTCTTCAGTACTCTGGATTGGATTTGTCATGTCCATGTTTCTCAAACGGACAACTTTCTGTCATTTTCTCAAGGCTGGACAAACCAAAGAAATTGTTCATATTAGATCCTGGACAAGTCACAAGAAATATTATTATAGTAAATTCGCGAATTAAAAAAGGAGATTAGAGAGAGAGAGGAGTGATAGGAGAAGTATTAACTCAAAGCTTGAATAAATAAATACCCGGACGACGCCGGGTTTTCAGCTAGTGTGGTTATAAAAGAAGTAGTTGCTCACAACTTTCAGGTTGCCCCTCATACATGATGCCCGACACTGACGAGGAGACTTTAGCGGTTCTTTCGCTGTTTGCGCGGCGCACTGTGCACAGCGCATCCATGTTCGCCGCTGGCGGGGTCGTTAACTTGGGTAGTTTAACTCTCATGTTAGG
This sequence comes from Locusta migratoria, assembly GCA_026315105.1. Lineage (NCBI taxonomy): Eukaryota > Metazoa > Arthropoda > Insecta > Orthoptera > Acrididae > Locusta > Locusta migratoria. The sequence continues at coordinate 154,593,446 of CM048745.1, read as the reverse complement.
GGGAGTTTGCCGACGCTCGCAAATCACCTCAGACCGGACGCCAGATAGGGCTTCCTGCGTGACGGAGGGGGAGGGGGAGAGGGTGAAGGGTTCCTCCTAAGCCTTGCGTGGGTGGAAGGAGCCGCCCAGAGTCCAGACACGTGAATCGTGCTTTACGCTTCGCTTCCGTAACAACTCAATAACAGCCGGACTTGGCTAAGTTCGATCGATGTACTCGCTTCGGCGGTACATATACTAAAACTAGCTCTACTCGCGACGCCGTTCGCTTGTCGAAGCTAAATACAGTCCATTCCTTTATTTAACAATCAGCTGGAATTTAACTTCTCATGTCTACAAATCATTCGTGTGTCCGTAAATCATTGAAAGCAGGTTGTGCGTTGCAAAAGCCACAAGTCGTGCCACTTCGTGTAACATTTCGTGTTGGCTTCTTTTATCTGTAAAAAAAAGTTACGTTTCTCCAGGATACTATTAATATTTCGTGGTTTTTTTTTTTTAGTTCGTTTCGGCCTACTAGGGACCACGAAGCTCGTCTTAACTCTTAGCCAGGGTCTTCTGCTTTTTCTTGGCCCAGTACGCCTTCATCTTCTGGCTGTGAGCCTGCTTCCTCTCATCCGTCCATTTAGGTCTGGTGGTGCCTGTACACTTCTTGCTTGTGAGAGGTAGTGGGAAGACTCCATGTAGAATGGCCTGACGGTATTGAGTTCGGTTCTCGGTTATCTGTAATGGGATCTGCAATTCCTCTAAGTCTGATCTGAACCACTTAGCTTTGGACGCCTTTCCCCTGCTTGTTACTGTGAGGATCTTCTTGGTTAGCCTTGAGTGATTCAGGCGAGTGATGTGCCCGTAGAAGGTCAGTCGCCTTTTCCTCATACATGTGACTTATGTCTTCCTGGTGTTCATACAGTTCTTTATTGTGCCTCATTCTGTAAGTACCGTCTTCCTCTCTTATGGGTCCTAATATTCTCCTCAGGATCTTCCTCTCTTTAAGTTCTAGTTTCCTGAGTGGACCCTTTCGATTCATCAAGAGGCACTCGGAGGCATAGAGTGCAGAGGATCTTACTACTGAGTTGTAGTGCTTCAGTTTTAAGTTCTTGGATAGGTACTTGGAGGTATAGATATTCTTACATGAATGATAGGCTCTCTCTAACTTGGTGCACCTGGCGTCTATGGCCAAGGTTTCGCTCTCACTTGCTGAAATCCATTCTCCCAAGTACTTGACTGCAGGAACTTTACAGATATTATTGTGTCCTAGTGGGATTGTAGAGGAAGCCTGCTTGATATTGGTGATGAATTCCGTCTTCTGTATGTTGATTTTCAAGCCGGTTTTTACTGCAACATTGTAGAGGCTCTGTAGTTGATGAGTAGCCTCCTCCATGCTGTTGGACAATAGGGTGAGATCATCAGCAAAGGCTAGACATGGTACAATGAGGCTATCTTTCTTGTAGCCAAGCTTCAGTCCAGCTTCTGGTGACAATGTGGAAGTCCATTCTCTGATGATTTTTTCCAGAACACAGTTGAAGAGGATGCACGAGAGGCCATCCCCCTGCCTGACTCCCGTCTGGATGGGAAAGCTCGCTGAGAGTTCACCCCTAAACTTGACTTTGGAGGTGGTGTTATTCATTGTAGCCTGGACCAGTCTGGTAGTCTTCTCATCTAGGCCTAGTTCCCACAAGGCGGAGAAGAGGGTTTGACGATCTATTGAGTCGTATGCCTTTTCGAAATCTACCATAATGGCTACCCAGGGATGTCCCCCTCGGCTTCTATATGAGAGGATTGTTTTGAGGTTTGGAATCTGCTCTGTGCAGGATCTACTCACCCGGAAACCAGCCTGGTATTCGCCTAGTTGGGAATCTAGCTGTTTGGTGACTCTAGTCTGCAAGGCTTTAGAGAAGATCTTATAGGTTATAAGTAACAAGGAGATGCCTCTGTAATTGTTTATGTCGGTCTTACTTCCTTTCTTGTGTAATGGATGGATCACAGCTGAGGTCCATCCCTCTGGCAATACCTCTGTTCTCCAAATGTCCTCAATGATCTGGGTGATACTCTGTATGGACTGGTCATCTACATTCTTCCACATTTCTGCAACTATACCATCTTAACCTGGGGCCTTGTTGTTCTTAAGGTCTTTGATTATCTTCTCTATTTCTTCCCTGTTGGGTGGTACAGAGTCCTGGTTCCTGATAGCGGGCTCAGTGAAAGCAAGTCTCTCTTTAGGTTGTTCTGCATTGAGGAGTTTCTGAAAGTATTCTGCAAAGGTGTTTGTGCAGTCACTGTTATGTATTTGGTGATTCCCATCAGGCCCTCTGAGATGTAGGGTTGGGGCTGTGTATGAAGTAGTCTGTTTCTTGATTCCTTTATAGAGATCTCTGGAATTGTTTTTCTTGAAGTCTTCTTCTGCCTTTTGTATTTGAGACCTGTTATAGTTCCTCTTGGTTTCGTGTTTGTTTATTTATATTGTACTGTATAATTCATTAAAACCATGAAAATGAATGAGTTACACAGTAGTCTTGTGTAGTTCGCGAACGAACTAGTTCGGATGAGCGCTCTCACAGGCGAACTACGCCGAACTACTTTTCAGATCCCTCGCCTCTTAGATCGTCCTCTCCTTTTCCGAAGACTGACGGTTAACAGCGAGAGGACGCGAGAGCGCGCAGAATCGCGTGATTCCCTTCTGCCAGTCGCCGTCATTTCGAGCTGAGATGCAGCTCAGCTGTAGTTTTAGTAGCGGTAGTAAAAGCCAAAACGAGCGGGCGAACTAAAAAGAGCGACCTACTTAGCGGCCGAGCTGCGAACTAAAAGGGGAGCTACCGGTCGCGAACTAAAATATGCGCGACAGGTCGCGATCTAAAATATGCATGATAGGTCGCGAACGGAATTAAAAATCACGTGTTTGGCTTCTGCTGATGAGAGCCATTTCGACATAGTTCAGTGCTACAAAATTTCTGCTAAGAAGTAATCTGCACTCTGCAGTATCTGACTAAAAAATTCCATAATGCCAAGGTATAGAGATAACGCTAAACTTAAACACGAGAAATTACCCACAAACTGTTTCTATTGGATTGCGTGATATCGTTAGCGGCTCAAGCAGCAAGCGCATGAAGCAGCTAGGTGGGGGAACTTCTCCCTCCACTTGCATGCGCAGACCACGCCGCTCAGCTGTCTCTGGTAGCGGACGAACTAAAAGAACGCTGCAGCCAATGAGGTCGCTCGGGTACTAGACGTTCGCCTTGAGCACCATCGTCGCCGTCATGAAGACATATCTGCGTATTACGTTTCGCTTGGATCTACAGCAAAATACGCCCTGTAGTTTCGTTTTCAAACAGTGCACTGGTTATGACATCGTATCTGCCGATCAATGTGTCGTTCAGTGATATATTATTGCAGCTTCTTTCAGTAGTATATGTAGTATATCTGGATATTGTTTACTGAATGTGCTGCGAACAGAGTAATAAAGACTTAACGAAAAATGTTCAAATGTTTGTAATTCTTATGGGTTCCAAACTACTTTGGTCATAAGTTCCTAGACTTACAAACTACTTCAACTAAGTTAAACTAACCTAAGGACAACACACACATCCATGCCCGGGAGAGGGGGGGGGGATTCGAACTTCCGACGCGGGAGGCCTGCTATCCGCAACTTGGCGCTCCAGATCGCTCGGCTACTCCCGCACGGCAGAGATTTAACGACATGTCAAATACAATGCAGTACCGGTACCTATTTGCGAATGTCACGTATATGACGTAATTTCTCCTGAATCGTGTGTCCTACAAAAACAGTTACCGGGTTTGTAGAGAGGAATATTACGAAATTGCCTGCGAAATGTGTTGTAAATGGAGATGGTAGTAAAGACATAGTAAATTACAACCTTATGCTTACTAGGGCGAATTTTCATGCATTTTATTGTCTTTGATGTCATAGCACCTGAACTATTTATCGTAATACGATATTATTTCTAAGGTACATCTAATGGTGTATTATGTAAAATGTCTGTAAAATACGTCGCGAATAGAGTTAGCAGGAAAGACGTAATAAATCAAAACGTCATGCGTGATGTGCCAGTTTTTCATGAACCTAATTGTTTATGACTCCATATTTCATGAATTGTGTGTCGTACTACGATAAGATTTCGAAAGTACGTTCAGAGGCATGTGTGTATACTATCTGTAACATTTCTCGCGAATACAATTAATAGTGTACGAGTAATAAATTGTAACGTCATGCCAAATGTGATTTTACTGCACACCTTTTTTCCTTTCATCTATTTGCTGGGGTTGTCAGCGAAAACAAGTTTCTTAATGGTTTGAAATTGTCTTTAAACTTATTGGCAAGTCGCTAAGTGGTCTCCTTCTCAAGTAGTGGACTGATAAAGTCAAACTAACACGTGCTGCAAGACGGGGAAGTTTTCATTGTTTATGCTGTCATATTTCCTGAACTATCTGCCCTATCGCAAAATCCTTGCTTAGCTGACGCCGTCTACCTATAAAAAACATTCCTGCCAAATTTAAGCTTCGTAGGTGAAGTATTTTTCGAGATTTCGTGTTTATTCAGTGAGTGAGTGACTCAGTGACTGAATGAATGTACTTTCGGTTTTGTATAGTTAGAGACCGAAGCGATACAGAGAAGATTAGTATGGCCCCTGCGTCACGATGACACGCAAAATCGATGTCAGAAGATGATTGTAGCCAATGGCGAATACTTTGAAGACCAGTAATGGTATTATGTTTGTAACTCTTGCTTCCTATATTTTCCGAGACCATTGAACGAACTTTTCAGATGCACCTTGTATTAAAAACCGAGGAATTACGTGGTGGTCCATTTGGACCAGTATCTACGAAGTCAATCCACATCTGTGCACTTGTCGACTGCACTACAAAAACATTGAAATTATGTCTGCCGTCAGGAAACAGCTGTTCACCGTGTGCGAGCTCTCAAGAACAGAAGAAACAGAAAAGCATCGAAGACTAAAACAGTTGCGCGACCAAAAGTCTGCCGTGTGCGCCCGCTCGAAGTGGACGACTTGTAGGCGTTTGGCGCGAACTGGAGGCTAGCCGCATAGCCAAGTGGTTAAGGATCTGGTTACACAGTGCGAGCTAGCATTCGAGCTCGCCTAACCAGCTACTGCAGTGCAGCTGACCACAACATACGACTTACTGCTGTGTGCGAATCTGTCAGTACCTCGCATCTGAGTTACTGCAAAGTAGAGCTGTAGCAAACCGTATGTACTCGATACTGAGTAACGAATACTTTGGCTGATACGAAATACTGACTCGTTACTCAGGAATAGCCTTCGTTACTCGCATCTACCGTATCGATACGAACTTACTCGTGAATAATATATATTCTGCGATATTATTTATTATGAGTCATTTATGTAGACATCCGTGACGAACTTAAAGTGCATATTGTGTAGCTTTACGATTTTAGATGATTATTTTCGTTTTCAAACATTTTGGATTATACTTCTTGGCCCTTGTTTGCAGGTTAATCCTCGATGATCGGACGTCCGCTTTTAAAGCAAACATAAGTTTCATTGTAATTTTTTTAACTAGAAAGGTTTCCGTTTAACGGTTATTTGTTTTTTATCTTGGCTACTATAAAAAGTTTGTATAGAGTCCTCAAATATTTTGATCTACACATTTTCAAAATCAAAATGTTCAAATGTTTGTAGAGTTTACGGGACTTAACTACGGGGTCATCAGTCCCTAAACTTACAAACTACGTATGAAGTAACTAATCCTAAGGACGGCACAAATATCCATGCCCGAAGGGGATTCGAACCCCCGACCGTAGTGACCGTGCTGACCGTGACGGCGCGCCGTAGTCCCCTCGGCCACCGCGGCCGGCTACACATTTTTATTCATGACTATATTACATTAATTATTAATGACACATATTACAGTACAACAGTCCCACTGCTCGCAAATGTACCTACTATGATCGGGCACACTGGTATTCGTCATGAAATATTCCGATTGATTGTGACATTTCACGTCTCTATGTAAAGTAAGGAACAGTACTTTAAATGGAGGTCGCGGGTGGGTCTCGCTAACTTTGATCAATTTTTATGTGAGTTTCATTTTAATCACGAGAGAAAATGATCTTACTGATCATTTCCTCAGTAGTGTAATTGCCTCAAAAAGCAGTCATACAGTCCCTAAGTGGAAAATTTAAATGTTGACGTAAGATTAACAGTAACAGATAAAAGTTTCACGGTTTCAGTGACAGTTTAGCGGCCTTATTTCTGGGTGGCACTGGTAACTAGTGTAACGAGTAACGATACGTTTGTAACGAGTACTGTTTCTTTTAGTAACGGTTACATACGGATCTTTTCGTTACTCTGACAGCTCTACTACAATATTTTGTTTTACTCGACTCTCTCCCTCCCCCACCATACTACAAGCAGCAGCTAGCATGCGACTCGGATGTCAAGTTACACAGTATTACGAAATGACAGTAGCTTGTAAGCTCAGGACCACACCAGGTACAATCTTCGTTCACTCTCATTACTATTCTTTTTTCTCGAGGATCTTCATTATATAGTTCTTTAAATATTGTATACGTCGCACCTTACCTTTGCATCCAATTTCTGACCCAAATCGATCTCTCTCTCTCTCTCTCTCTCCCTCTCTTTGAACACATTCAGCTCGAGGTATTTCAGCGCAAAGTATGTTTGTAACCGATTTTGTTACTGTATGAACTGTTATCCGCGGTCTATTTTGCGACAGCATTGCTTGGGACGTAGCTACTGAAAAGATAATACGACTACACACGCGCTACGCTGTCCACTTTCACGCCAACTGCTCGCACTTGTGTGACCGAACGTGGCGAGTAGACCTGCTGTCATGCGAGTACATGGTGCAGTAGTTGCCCATTGCCACGCCAGCAGCTCCTACTGTATACAGGGCCTTGTTGTTGTTGTTATTTAAAGGGGACTAAACTCTAAAGTAGATTTGGAGGAGGCTTTTAACAATGTTGATTGGAATAAACTCTTTCAAGTTTTGAAGCAAGCAGGAATAAAATATAGGGAGCGTAAGGTTATTTACAACTTGTACAAAAACCAGACAGCGGTTGTCAGAGTTGAAGTGCATGAAAGGGATGCAGTGGTTGGGAAGGAAGTAAGACAGGGTTGTAGCCTTTCTCCAGTGTTATTCAATTTGTACACTGAGCAAGCTATAAAGGAAAGCAAGGAGAAATTTGGAGAAGGGATTAAAGTTCAGGGGGAAGGATCAAAAACATTGCGTTTTGCCTACGACATAGTAATTCTGTCAGAGACAGCAAAAGACCTGGAAGCGCAGCTGAACGGAATGATCAGTGTGCTGAAAGGTGCATATAAGATAAACAGTAACAAGAACAAAACAAGGGTAATGGAGTGCAGTCTAAGAAAAGGAATTAGATTAGGTAGCGAAACAATAAAGGAGGTACATGAGTTTTGTTACTTGGGCAGTAAAATAACAAATGATGGTCGCAGTACAGAGGATATAAAATGCAGAATGGCAATGGGTAGAAAAGCGCTCTTGGAAAAGAGAAATTTGTTAACATCTAATATTTATTTAAGCCTAAGGAAGTCCTTTCTGAAGGCATTTGTGTGGGGTGTTGCCATGTATGGGAGTGAAACATGGACGATAAACAGTGCAGCCAGGAAGAGGATAGAGGCTTTTGAAATGTGGTGCTACAGAAGAATGCTAATGATTAGGTGAATGGATCGCGTAACTAATGAGGAGGTACTGAACAGAATTGGTGAGAAAAGAAATTTCTAGCATACTTTGACTAAAAGAAGGGTTAGATTGGTAGGACACATTCTTAGACACCAAGGAATTGTGAATTTAGCGTTGGAGGGAAGTCTGTGGGGTAAATACCGCAGAGGAAAACCAAGAGATGGATACAGTAAGCAGATTGAGACAGATGTAGGTTGCCGTTCTTATTTGAAGAGGCTTGCTCAGAATAGAGTATGGTGGAGAGCTGCATCAAACCAGTCTCCGGACAGAAGACCACAACAACAATAAACTGCGAGATCATCAGTCCCACCAGGCCTTAAGGCGACCAATTGTCCAAGCAGGAAGCCGCGGCTCGTATTAGGTCCGGCACAAATTTTCACTTGTCACAACTGGACTATTTCGACGCCCAGTTGCATGCATAGTCATTTCCTCCTTTTCTGCTTCCTCTTCCCTTTTCCTTCCTAACATAAAAGTTGGAGAACCGACAGATGTGGTGTGACGTGAGCAGCAGGCTGATGGCGTTCCGGTGTGTGGGCGTCAGCGCCACTCCAGCTGACATGTCGCGGCTGATGACGACAGCGCTGACCTTTGCTGCCCGCGGGTTTGCTGCCGGCTGCCGGCTGCCGGGTCAAGCGAGCGCCGTGGACCGCTCTGCCCAAAGTGCTCACCGGGGCATTGTTTGAAAAATCCTGTGAATTGTCAATGACGAGTCTGCTCCAGAAATAACACCATCCGCAGGCTGACGGACTATGAATGGGGAGCTCAACAGTCAGTACTGAGAACATCAGCACTTGCTCTATGTGTCTCAGAGCAGCAGAATATGCAGCACCAGTATGGGATGGATCCGTGCACGCTAAACAGGTCGACGTTAAGCCCTGCTCACACGGGACGTGTTGTCCCAACGTGGCGCAGGCCAGACGTGCTGTCTACCTAGCTACAGCACGCCCTGAAACGACCCGCTACATCCCACGGAACACAACGTGCTGCTAATCGTGATTTGCTTTGTGACCGCAGCGCTCTCCGGGGTTGGAACACTTGCGCGGAGAAACACTTGCGCGGAGTGACACTTGCGCGGAGTGACGCGCGGAACCCGGGGCCCTTGGGGCGGCTGATGGCTTTTCCTGGGTACAGGCACACCAACAAGTCTAGCACTGCTGTGGTTAAGTTTCCACAATGTCAACATAACACGAAAATCAGTGAAACTGCACAACCCTTTCAACGCTGAAGAGCAATATAGTAACTTGTTCTAAATACATATTAATCTGTTGAGTGTTGATGTAATTGACCGCTATGAAGTTAACCCCACTATCACGCAACTTCCATCTCTCTAAAAATAGCTACCTTAAACCTTCAATTAAAAAACGTCAATAATAAGTCAATGAGTATTTTACATACTTGAAGCGTTTATTCGTAGACCCCAAAACGATTTGGCTGTATTCGAATTACAAATACATCTAAGAAATATATGAAATACGGAATGTGTAAGGGAATGTCACACACCGAAAAATGCCGAAGATAAATTCTATTTTCCATCACCGTCATATAGAACCATTTTTACTCCGAACTCGGCATAAACCAACAGGGAGAAACAAGTTGCAAGACTGCCAGGAAAAATGAAGCGAAATTGGTAGCCAATAGTTGGTTATAAATTGCATTGCCTGTTAACTGTATAAATATAAATTACGGAATACGCGGAATTACTGTTCAGTACAGTCAAAAAGGTCTAAGGTAATAGGCAGTGATTTACAATCAGATATCCGTATCACTCTCCTCCTCAAGAAGTCTGTGTGAAGATTTATATTCAGAACATTCAAGAAAAAGGTGTTGAAATTACAAGAAGCAGCTCATTTACTCAGGAAGGGAAAACGTTATGGTGGCCGTGAATTTGAATGACTGTATCTCTTGCAGTAAAAAAAAAAAAAAAAAAAAAAAAAAAAAAAAAAAAAAAAAAAAAAAAAAATAAGTAACATTCATTTTTTGATAAAATGTTAAAATCCAATATACCAGAATTTTGTTTTTCTAAACTCAGTGCCAACTTTTATTTGTCAAAATTTTTGCAGGAAGTAGTCTTGACGTGATTTCATACTTCTATGCATTAATATTATCAAACATGTAATTTGTGTCACAAATTGCGCGGCCGGTCCGGTCGGAGGTTCGAGTCCTTCCTCGGACATGGGTATGTTTGTTTATACTTTGCCTAAGTCATTTTAAGTAAGATTAAGTAGTGTGTAACTCTAGCGACCAATGACCTAAGTAGTTTGGCCGCATAAGACTACAATTATACACGTAATTTATTTATTTCATAACCACATTTAAGTACTAATAATTAAAGAAACTTAAATGTAGAAATTTGAAATAAACACTGAAAACAAATGATTGATATTTCTCTTAAGATGAATGCACACAACCGTTGAATTATGTCTTGCGAATGTACCTACAAAATATGCCATATGAAAATTTTAGTGTGAGTCCCAAATTTGTTTTTTCTATAATAACATTAAAAACATATTAAAAACTCAGAAACTCGAAAACCAGTGAAGTTATGGACTTGAAGCGTTTTGTGTTGCTAAATCTTTACGTAGTAGACACGACTCTAAAATTTGGTTGCTATCGCCAAAGTAGACGAAAAGTTAAATTTTTTGGTGTAATCTTCGCCGTGCAGACTGTATGTTGTAGAAGTCTACGCCGAACCCAATTATAATCATACCTCTGAGGAGAGAACGTTGTTTGCACTTCTCCTGCGTTTCTATCGGCCGTGCTGTGGTACGTAAAGACATCATACCGTTCCAGTTCACCGAGAGCTATTGGTGTGATGTCTGTTCTTTCGAAATGAGACATCACACCAATATATGTATCATTTAGACGCAAAGATTCTGGGTTCTCTTTTCATCGCTAACGCGATTAACAACGTTAGACCTTGTGTGTAAACAGTTAAAGGTTATGAGTGCCACTGGAAAAATGCATAAGTAACACCTGTTGTTTGAGACTTGAAGATGACCTCAAATTAGCCGAAATCGATATCTCATAATAAACATAACGTGTAGCTGTCTATATTTCATAATGCAATTTCTAACATATTTAAAAGCTGCTCAAAACCACCTTCAAAAAACCTTTATAATGAGATTGTATATAATTCTACGATCAAATAGTGTTTTAGTTATTTGTAGAAATACACCTAAAGATCTGCCCTTGCTTTTAGTGCCTTGATCAGCTGTTTATTTTTAGAGGTAATTCTATTTGCGATAAATTCGAATATAGATGCGAATTCTGACTCAAAATGCAGTAAATCCGAAATTGTCATAAATGGTATTTTGGTGTGAAACACTATTTAATCAGAAATATTGGGAGATAACTTTATTTTCTGCCCTTAAATATGTACAAAGTAAACAGTAGGTACCGGAAAAATTCGCATTTTTCAATGAATGCGAAATATAGGCCCATGCTAATTTTGGGCCGGAATGCGAGAGACGTGAATCTTGTAATATACCCTATTTTTAGCGAACGTCCCGTTACTACTGCTCCACCTCGCTCGGTGGGCTTTTCCCTGAATACGGCACAGGTAGCGGCTGGAGGGCGTGGAGTAGGGGTGGTGTATCGCTACTTCTGGAACACCCTGTTCACTACCTGCAGCGTCCGGGTCTCCGCGCAAGTGTCTACACATTCCCTTTCCGCGCAAGTGTCACTCCCCGCAAGTGTCACAAACTCCGCTCTCCAGCGCCCGTTGCGGGCTGGCACATTGTTCATTGTGTTTACAAAGATGGATGTGCGTAAAATTACACGGTATCTCTCTTATCCATCGTCGGAAAAAAACACCTAAATGCTTTCTTAGGCTTGCATGTGGCATACAATACTCTTACAGAAATTGTATTTTTTTTTTCTTCAAGAAGCACAAAGACGGTACATGTATCTGAAAGCGGTTGAAATAATAACGAAATTTACGACATAATCAATTTTGGCAAAAAGTCTTAAAAACATTGTCAATGGTGAAATACATCATTTGCACCAGTTCCAGTTGTCTTGCTCTTATATTCCCATTTTCCACGTTGTACGTATTCTGTATATTCGGAGATAATAGTTTCAGACTATATATTTTACTTGTTATACACGCGGAACAACGCCCCAGGTCGACAATGCTCGTTGTGATAATTTTTGCATTTGGTATTGTACGTAAACACTGTTCCAGCTACACTGCACCTGCTTCTGTAACCGCGCGCTAGCCATGTTCACTTTGCACTGTGAAACTGAACTGTTCCAACAGTGTACTGAACTGCAACTTAATTCAAACACCGTGGGGAAAACCGAGTGACGTAGGGTACTGTCTTGAATTTTATTTGTTCCTGTGGCTTAGAACGACAAAAACGCAACAAATTCTGTCGTGGACAAATTTCGTTCTTGTTTCTAATAAATAACGTCGACTACGGAATATTATAATTATATTAAATTAACAAATAAGTTGATTAACCATAATTAAACGAAATGGTTAAAAATATCTGGGAGAGTGTAGATGCAAACCTGTTGTTTACATCTCATTTCCTCCATATCAAGTAACGCTAACCACCACGCTAAACCGTCGTCATAAATAGAAATAACAACGAATATCAAATATTGCAATTAAATTAATAAGGAAAAACCAGAAACATTTAGGAAACAAAAAAGGAAACAAATAAAATTATTTCAGTAGTGAACGGCCGCGAACCCGAATCATTGTCAACTTCTGCTCCACAGTTCAACGCGCTACCAACTGCGCTATTTCTGCTCGGGGATGCGCGTTCTTTGCGATATACTGTGCACCTAAAACATGTTGTAATATCTTATTTATCTATGACAAACTATCATAAAGGCGCTCCTTTGATAGAATAGCGTTGAACCCTAGCATAGGAACGATATTCTTTCACGGTTTACAAATTGTAACACTGACTAACGTTAAATACGATATCCTTTAAAGTTATGAATATATAGTTTCCGGTAATTTATTGTAACAAATCATACCTAAAATGATGCGTTTTCAAAAGTTCTTTAATTTTCTGGTGCTTTAAAAAGATTATATTTATAAATCGTACGCTAAAACGAAAGAAGGCACGAAATACAGAGTTCCGTTTGCAATATGGCGAATCAAAAGTTCTGCTTGTCGCGTGAAACCCAGGTCGCTTTTCATTGGGCACGTTCCACTCCACGAAGCAAAAATTTAACATGCTGGATCCTTCATTCCACGCTGCGACGGCACCACGTCCTCCTCCACGTGCGTTTCCACGTCCCGTGAGAGGACGGCATAAGTGTCAACGAGACTATGCTGTCGCAGACTCACACCAACAGGTAATATGTATCTCCTTGTTGGAATTGCGCCGCGCAGGATACGAAGGCATGTGGCAGCAGAGAGAACAAGGAAAGAGAAAGATTACCGACACCCATTGAATGGGCACGTCATTCAGGCTCGGAGGTTCAAATCTAGAAACAGCTTCAACGCAAGAACTAAGATCCTTGACGGTTCGCTGGAAGATAACAGAGTCTGTAAATGGAAGAATGAACAAACCGGACTGCCAATATCGGCAAAAGAGGAAATGGCACCTGGAAACAACCTTCCATATGCAGTTTGGAGAACACTAAACAGGCTGAGGGCTGGTGTGCCCAGATGTCAAACTAATCTGCGTTGGTTGGACCTGATGACTAACGATGTCAATGCTCCTTTTGTGAATGCGGAGAGGTTCAGGACGAGGAACATCTGATTACTTGCCGACTATTGCCGGAGCCCTGCAGTTTCAGTGACCTGCTGCAAGCCAAAGACAAAGCCGTGACGGTGGCTAACTATTGCGAAAACAAAACTTGATCTGGACACGGAAATGAAATGAAAATGACAAGTGTAGGCGATTTCCACCAGCGGTGGATGCCGAACTCACCACACGTGCCTTGCTAACCCATTAAATTATTCTATTGTTCATTTTACTTCAAAGACCCAAAATAAACTGGGTTGGGATCTAAAATAATATACTACAGAAAAAAAAAATTATTTTCTTGATATATAGGGTGTCCCATTTATGTCGCCCCAAAATAAGAGGCGCGTTTTTTTTAAAGTAAGGTGCGTTTGAACGTAAATACACAACGAAAGGTTATTAAAAAAATACATTTATTTTCAGAACTTACTTTATTTTTCGATATAGTTGTCAAGTTTGTTCCAACACTTTTACCTCTCAACCAATTTTAAAATACCCTCTTCATAAAAACTTGCCGCCTGCTCCGATAACGAGTTCACTGCCGTTTCCACGCCGTCATCATCATTTTAACGGTTGCCACTGAGGTGCTGTTTTCGTTTGAGAGACCTGTTATTGTGAAGTGTCTCTTCTCACGAATCCATGCTTCAACTGAAGCCATCAGATCGTCTGTAATCGAATAAGGGTTACCGGAGCGGTCCGCATTATGGACATTGTCGCGGCCATCTTTGAATTCTCGTACCCACTTACGCACTTTGCTTTCACTCATAATAGTATCACTGTACACTTCGCAAATCTATCTATGCATTTCTGCAACAGGTAGGTTTCTTGGTGACAAAACCGTATTACTGGGCGAACTTCTGACACGGCGGGCGAGTTCATAGTTTTAAAGATTTTGAAACCACAGAACAGAACCACACAGCTTGGCTGCAGAGCTGAAACTGAGCACATTGTATCCGAGGCATACCGGTACACGACGCACGCGTTCGTTGCAGAATACGTCCAAAATACTAGTGGATACAACAAAACGGACCTTACTCAAAAACACGCCTCGTATCTCTGGAACAACAACAGCTATTGTAAAACGACTTTCACTGGTATCAGTTTAACGCAGGGGCTCATGAATGAAAATATTTAAAAGATTCTATATCGACGGCATATGTTTTTTAACACAAACTTATGTGTTTTTTAAAAGGGCACCCTATATTACTTCATCAGCAATGTACAGCATGACAAATCACACAAACAATGTCGTTGACTGCATCGCAATATTCCAATTACATCCCGAGATATTGCGACGCGAAATTGACGCTTGAAATACGCGAAACGCTCGGCTAGCGCACGTCCTGAGACCCAGGCGAGAACCCCATGCTGCTCTTTTATATTCATACTAGACTGGTCGGCTGTTAATAAAACCGAAGCGTGATGGCATTAAAATTTTTTTTTTGCATTCTTGTGCCTCATTGTAACCAGTTTTTAAGATGTTCACTTCCAGCGGCATGCCTGGCACGATGCCACACAATTTCTATGAGCTCAACCTTCCCATCCCCCCTCCCCACCACCAAGGCTAACCTCTAGCGGTCCAGGTCTGCTGCAGCGATCAGGTCAGGATTAAACGAGGAAACACGACCGCCTTGCTTGCGGATTAAGCACGCGGACAGCCGATACTTAGCTACTGAAGCACTGAAACATAATAGCCGATTTTTGTTGCTTGCGACAGCGGACAACCTGCTGGAAGAACAGCGTCCACTGTCAACGAAATTTTTATGAGTGTCGTCATTAGAACAGCTGTACTTCTAGAAGAGATCGTCTAATGTCAATATTAACTTGGCACCTGCACACAGTGTCGCGGCCGGGATTGCCATCCTATCCATTAAGTCATGGTGGCACCCGACTATTAAGCAGGAGGTCCTAGGTTCGAATCCTGATTATGGCACAAATTTTAATTCAATGCCTCTCGTCCAGTTTAATATTTGTGATTAATTTAAATGGTAAGTAGTCGTTTCTGAAGGCATTTGTCTGGAGTGTAGTCTTATACGGGAGTTACACATGGACGATAAATAGCACGGATAGAGGCTTTTGAAACAGGGAGCTACATACGAATGCTGAAGATTAGTTGGGTAGATCGCGTAATCAATAAAGGGGTGCTGATCAGAATTGGGGAGAAAAGGATTTTCTGGCGTACATTGTCTAAAAGAAGGGATCCATTGGAAGGACAGGTTCTTTCTTAGACATAAAGGAATCGTGATTTTAGCACTGGATGGCAGTGTGTGAGGTGAAAATCGAAAAGGGAGACAGAGAGGCGAAGTCAGCAATCAGCTTCAAATGGAAGTGGGTTGCTCAGTATAGAGTATGGCGCAGAGCTGCATCAAACCAGTCTCCGGAATGAAGACCACAACAACATACTTTGCTTTCCAGACATCTGTGAAGGGTCTTCCGACGCCGCGGCGCAATAGTCGTGCACACTGAGGCGCCGTGCTGCGGTGCGCGCAGCCGTTCGCCGTCGGAGTTTCGAGTCCTCCTTCGGGAATGGCTGTGTGTGTGTTAGATTAGTTTACCTTAGTTTAAGTAGTTTGTAAGCCTAGGGACTAATAACCAAGCAGTTAAGTGTCATATATTTTTACGCACATTTGATTTTTGAGCTCTTCCGATTCAATTGCTCATTTGCCGCCCTGTTTTCTCCCGATCTGTCGTCTATCGAAAACAATTAGTTGTTGATTGCGAAACGTTGCTTGTTGCTCCGCTATATCAACTTTGGCAGTGCGTGAAAACAGCATGGAGCTACTTCTACATCTACATGGGATACTCTACAAGTCACATTTAAGTGCTTGGCAGAGGGTTGATCGAACCACCTTTATACTATGTATCTCCTATTCCATTCTCGAATGCCGCGTGGGAAGAAAGAACACCTAAATCTCTCCGTTTTAACTCCGATTTCTCGCATTTTATTCTGATGATCATTTGTACCTATGTAAGTGGAAGTCAAGAATATATTTTCGCATTCGGAGGAGAATGTTGGCGATTGGAGTTTCGTAAGTAGCCTACGCTGCAGCGATAAGCGCCGTTTTTGTAATGATTCCTATCAGGTCCTGTATCATTTCCGTGACGCTGTCTCCACTGTATCGAGACAATACAAAACGAGCTGCCCTTCTTTGAACTATTTCGATGTCTTCCGTGAAATCCACCTGATAAGAATCCCTCACTGGGCAGAAATACTCCAAAACTGAACGGACAAGCGTAGTGTATGCAGTCTCTCAGTAGTTCTGTTGCATGTTTTAAGGGTTCTGCCAATACAGCGCAGTCTCTGGTTCGTTTTTCCCACGACATTATCTACGAGTTGTTTCCAGTTTAAGTCTGAAGTAATAGTAATTCCTAGGTATTTAGTTGCCGGCCGCGGTGGCCGAGGGGACTGAGGCGCTTCAGTCACGGTCTGCACGGCCACTACGGTCGGGGGTTCGAATCCCCCCTCGGGCATGGATATTTGTGCCGTCCTTAGGATAAGCTAGTTGATAAGTAGTTTGTAAGTTTAGGGACTGATAACCCTGTAGTTAAGTCCCATAAGCTTAACAAATATTTGAACATTTTGGTATTTAGTTCGTTCGCGAACTACACAGGAGCAGTGTACGCACTGAGAGGACAGTTGAGCTTCTGTCGCCGCGAGGGCTCCACAAAAACCGTAGGAAGACGTGATCGTACTGCTTTAGCTGTGGAGGATGACGGACAACTAGCGACTGGTGTACCGGAACACGATGCGGAAGTAGAGTTTCTGTGACGACGTCGCTGGTCGTTATGGAGAGCCCTGTTAGAAACTGGATCCAAAGCAGCGGTGAAGACGAGTTGCCACGTTGACCGTGTTGGTGGCCTGAAAGCGTGTGCAGCTGTGGGCAGACAGCAGACAGAGGCGCGTGCGCTGACTCCCGACTGTGGCCCGGCTGCTCGTGCTCGGCGAGGCCGGCGCGCGGCGGCCTGCCGGACAGGTTTGCGGCCGCATGACGTCAGCGCGGCGCCGGCGTGACGTCACGCCGCCTACCTCCACGGCGGGCCGCGTGGGGCCTGCCTGTGCCTCTGCCTCTGCCTCTGCCGCCTGCTGTCTGCCGGCGGCCAGCCGGCAACTGGGACACCCACTGCTGTGCAACCAGGCACGGCGGTTCACATTTTGTACTACCCGAAAACCCGCCGTTGCCCGGGTATTTATTTATTTATTCTTATATTTCCTTATTCGTATGCTTATCCTCGCAGAGAAAGAGCTGAACACATTGTAGCACGCATAGACCAAAGATATGGTCTGTGGCATTACCACAGACATATATTACTAGACTGGCAATGCAGTATGCAATGTCATTGCTGTCACTGAAGTCGCTCGCCGCCATATTTCTATACTACAAACGTACGAGCAGACGTATGTGTATTTACAGAAAACAGTCATAAAATACGATGTCTTTAGATTTGAGAGATAATGGTAATTTCGTGTGTTGTATATAGCTGTAATTTTTCGTACCACAAATGGAAGAGACTGATATATACAGTTATGAGTTCATTGATTTGCCGATTTTATCAATGTGTTACCAATTTCATTCCACTTCGTCTTTTCTATCAGTAGTACGGTCGTTATAAAAGAGTCATTTGTCGTGGATAATACATATCTTTTTCTTTTGAGTGTTCTTATGAAAACTACGGTCTCCTTTGATACATACAGTAATGAGTCCCATTAATTAGCTGTTTTTGTTCATATGTTACCATTCTCGATCAACTGCTGGCTTTTCTATCAATAGTATGACCGCTATAAATGTGCTACTTGTCGTGGGTAACAGTGTTTTTCCGATAACTACAATCTGCTTTAGCTGTATGTAACGGTAAAATTTTACTTACCATCCCAGTGGCCTCGTAGAATTATGTTGGCAACATCAATAAAACGGTAGAAAGCTCTAACCAAGACGTTGATATTCTTAGTAATCTATACAAAGTAAGTTGATTAGTGTTTCGTACAGATGATAAAGTAAATGAATAATGCTGTTCGTGCTCTACGGTTGACAGATTTTTTTTTATGTGCCCTGGTTCACTCAGTAATAGCAATTGCCCTTATAAAACGAAGATTTCATGACAAAACATTTACATCGTCAAGCGAATGGCTAATACCAACATCACACGACTGACAACATAATCACGCGAGGCCCCTAGGACAGTAACATTTGAGCGTACATAACACATTTTTCTCACAACACGATTCGACAATGTAGGCCTATAAGTTAAAATCATGTTCAAACCAACTAGTACAGCTTACAACGTCATATCGTGTCAGAAGATCGTAGTAGTACCGTATGAAAACTTTTTGACGTGAAGTGAGGCAAGATGGCGGCATCAGGCTTCAGCCACAGAGGTACGTTTGCCAGTCTAGTAATGTATGTCTGTGGGCATCACGTTTCGCTGTACGTAACCTCCTTGCTATAGAGTCGCAAACGTCATCGCAGGCCTTCAGTCCGAATTTTTTTAAATAATTTGACGACTTTCAAACCGCCATATCTTCCACCCCCTTATAGCTATCGGCATGGAACTGCTGTGGTGTACAACGGTACACTTCGGTCAACAATTAGACACAGACTATTCGTTTGCGTTCTGTAGTTCTCGCTGCAGAGCGAAATATTAACACACACACGTAGAATTTTATATACACCGATAACTTTCCATCCCAATATACTCCACCCTTTTATCATTATCAAGCCTCAAGCATCAATGCAACCAATAATACCATTTTCAAAGAGTAAATATAATTTTCAAAGAATAATTATTGTTCCCCATTTCGCGTTATATTCTTCAAATTACTAAATATCTATCAGATCGCTATAAAACCGTGCCTAAAACCTTCCTCAGGTATAAATTAGCAACTGTACAAATATTTAAGTCTCTGCGTCTTGTCGTTCGGACGTGATAAGCGTGAACCGAACAGACATTCATATATGCGATCGCCATGAAACCGTGCCTAAAACCTTCCCCGGGTAGAAATTAGTAACTGTACAAATTTTTAGCTCTTTATGTCTTGTGGTTCAGACGTGATAGACGTACACCAAACACAAATTCACATTTATAGATATAAATAAGAGTGGAGAGAGAGTAAGGACTGTTACTGGTGTTTAAAATGACACCGTTCTCTCTACAAAAATACTGTGTAATGATTCGTTTTCTCCAGTTATGTCGACATGTGCTAGTGTCCAGGCCTCGTGGTTCATATTTTTTGAGAGTGGTTAGTTGTCAAAATTGCCCCCCCCCCCACCCTAAAACCGCACCCCTCTGCCACCGCTGTCAGTAATCTCTATAAAATGTGGTTCGTTTGTGCATAGCCGTGAATCTCCGAAAGTTCTTGAGCGATTGCTTTAAAATTCTGACACAACGTTGCACTGTACTACAGGAAGGTTTCTAGGTACAAATTTCTTCAATATATCGTATATTATTACGTTTACGATTTTCCGTAGCAACGTTTGCCCATAATAAATTTTATATAAAATTCAAATGTCACACATACTGAAAAATAATGTATATAAAACATGCGATGTTCCAGTAGAACGATGTGTTGAAATTTCAAAACTTTCGGGCAAGAACTTTCGGATATAGCGGGTGATCAAAAAGTCAGTATAAATTTGAAAACTTAATAAATCACGGAATAATGTACATAGAGAGTTAAAAATTGACACACATGCTTGGAATGACATGGGGTTATATTAGAACAATAAATAAATAAATAGTTCGAAAAATGTCCGACAGATGGTGCCACATGTGATCAGAAAAGCAATAATTAGCATAACAAATTAAGATAAACCAAAGATGATGTTCTTTACAGGAAATGCTCAATATGTTCATCGTCATTCCTCAACAATAGCTGTAGTCGAGGAATAATGTTCTGAACAGCACTGTTAAGCATGTACGGAGTTATGGTCAGGCATTGGCGTCGGATGTTGTCTTTCAGCATCCCTGGAGATGTCGGTCGATCACAGTATACTTGCGACTTCAGGTAACCCCAAAGACAATAATCGCACGGACTGAGGTCTGGGGACCTGGGAGGCCAAGAATGACGAAAGTGGCGCCTGAGCACACGATCATCACCGAACGACGCGCGCAAGAGATCTTTCACGCGTCTAGCAGTCTGGTCCTTTTATTTCTATTAAAACCCCATGTCATTCCAAGCATGTGTGTCAATTTTTAACTCACTGTCTACATTATTCCATGATTTATTAAGTTTTCAAATTTATACTGACTTTTTGATTACCCGGTATTTTGCAATCTTGCCTTTGAAGATTATTAATCTATCTGATCGTCTCCACAACGTCCGATGTTAGGTAAGGTCAACGTCTCTATTCTTTAGCAGTTGGCCAGCAGTGTAGTATCAGCGGTGTGGAACCAGCACTTGCTATCGCTACATTTTATTGTGTATGTCAATGTCGTAGTATAAGCTTAAAGACATCGCCCTTGACCCGTAATATTAAATACTCAGACACGTGAGTCACAGTGATAAAAGAATGTGGTGTTTTTTTTTTAGATAACTGTGTTGTGCCTACATGCGAGCTGTTGTTTGTTTACAGAGTGTGTGTTTATTTTGTGTTGCAGGTAAGCGGCGCGCGGAGTGAGTTTCCCTGCATGACTATGCTGGCGTAGGTAAGCGAAGGCCGAGACAGCTTTTAGCGTTCGCTGCTCCCTTCTAGTGTTCAATGAATGTTTGTCTGCAATAAAGTATGCCAGAGCGTGATGTATCACACGCGAGAGAAGCGCTGATTAACTAAAACTAGTATTGCCTGTGGTCGAAAATCGACCAATTATGTTTACAATGGTCACTGGGTGTAAAATTTTACGTATCACGTTGGCGGCCTCGCGTGATTATGTTGGCAACATCAACAATACGATAGAAAATCTTTGCCCATTTGTTCGAACCACATAGAATGACTCGATTAGTGTATCGTGCAGACCATGAAGTAGACAAATAATGCAGTTCCTGCTTTATGGTTGACAAGTTCTTGTATGTACCCTCGTCCGCTCACTAAAAATAATTGCCCTCATAAAGCGAAGATTCCATGAGAAGACATCAGCGTTGTCAAGCGGTTGGCTAAAATGAAGACTCACAGGATTCTCACTATTCAGCATATTTATACAACGCCAAGAAATAATGTTATTTCGATACTGCGATATTCAGAATTCCAGAGGTGACAACATGTCGACTTCGTAGTTCCACCCGTGCACCGCTACATGCCTCTCCCGGCGCATCATCATTTATATCGGCATTCTCGACTTCGTAGTTCCACACGAGCGCCGCTAGATGCCTCTCTCGGCGCTTCATCCTTTATATCGGCATTCATATGAAAACATCCATTTCCTTTAACCACTCTTAATCACTGCGAAAATGAAGCATTTGAATGGCACAAGAAAGTGAGTTGGGAGCACTACATGTTTCGATATTCACTTATTTTAATACGTCATTTTAACACTGCAGATGCGCTGCATTACAGCGTATTTGGTCTTATTTGTGAGCTGACTGTTGGAGAATGTAGAACTTGTTCCAAGCTGTAGATAGGAAACTTTCTACTTCCTTTTACCACTTTTAATGGCTAAATGCACACATAATATTTATATTCGTGAAATCTACGACAAAAAAATCTTTCGAATTATGTAACTTTCATTGGCCTTCTTGTACGAATAAATTAGTAATCTGTACCACAATTTTCGTGTAGCGTATTTATAAAATGGTAATGTGACGGTTGTGTATGCGTGGGACAGGATTGCGTGGTTTCTGATGAGGTAGGACAGGTAAGCCCGGCTTACGGTTTCGCCCAACATGTTGGAGCGTCGCTATGGATGCAAATAAAATAAAGATTTACACTTGAGAACGTAATTGTATGAATAATACACAGGAATTCTTAATAGTCATATTTCATCAGTTCAGTGCATGGGTGGTTGGTTGAATTAGGATTAATCTCTGCGCTAGCTCGCATTTTTCTTTAGGATACAGTACAGTACTAATAGCTTATAAAGATTTTAAGCTATTTGACAGTACAACAAGAAATCAATCGTTGCTAACAGCCGCCTCTTTGTTAAAGGCAGCTGTTGTCCACAGTCAAGTACTTGCAGTAATACTATTCACACTTCGTCCTAACTGAGTGTTAACTATTACTCTCATATAAACACTTCCCACACTTACAATTAAGTTTGGTATGAGACTTCGCATGTTAGTAGTATATGTAAAGCGTGCCTACTCTTATTAGAAGTTTTAAAGAGCAGTATCCAAAAAAATTCTGGGAAACACAGCTCAAAACTGTAAGCGCAGCACATATACCTCTTAGACGACGGTCCTCCACAAAGTAAGTTCCGTTTCTATCCACTGCAGCGCTACGAATGCAGTTCCGAGCATGCGCGGCAGTTACCCTGACTCAAGGAGAAGACATGTACGCCATTTTCAGATCGCTGCTGCCGACGTGTGCTTTGTAGTGCTTCTTTATAATGTCAGCCGTAATTGAAAACGACGCTACGTGTGAAATCAGATCTGTGATTTGTTTTCTAAGTGCAAAGAAAGTTAAACCATAGGAAATTCGTCGGCAAATCTGCGAGATTTACGACCAAAATGCTATGAATGACTCAGTGGTTGTACGATGGGTCAGACTGTTCAATGAAGGACGTGATCAAGTGCACGATGAAGAGCGAACTGGTCGGCCGTCTGTGGATATTGATGATCTGCTTCACACAGTTGACGACAAGGTTAAGCACAACCGTAATTTTCACTTAGTGCCCTTGCTATGGAAGTTCTAGAGATGGGCAAAACCGATCTTTTCAGAGATCGGATCAGAAATAGTCATTCACTGGGATGAACTAGTTCTTTTTCATCGTTCACCGACTCACCAACTGATATAAAACGTAAAACGATGTCACATTACTTTTTTGTCACTATACCTTTATCTGATTTAGCCATATTGTGAAAGAAGAAAGAAGAGTAATAATTTTATTGTAAGTCCTTAGTAGTTTCGAGAATTAAAATTTGTAGTTACACCTACATTAAAATTTAAAAATGTTATAACAGAATTTAAATATTTTTGAAGGTGAAATAATTGGAAAAAGAAAAAATATATTATTTTTATATTCGTATACTTTCATTCAAAAAATAGAATATTTTGCAGAATAAAATGATACTAGTTCCATACTTATACAGTGAGTAGTCTGCGAGTTTAAGCGAGTAGAATGAAACGTGATAGCGCGAGAGGTCCATGTAGGACGTGGCAACTGCCGCAGGAAAATACCCATGCGCACTAATGCCGCGTGCTATGTGAGCAACAAAGGCGAGCGACAGCGCGCGATATTCAGCGACGCGACACGGCAGCTACAAGCAGCGACATTCGGCGACACGGCTGGGTGTCTTACGTGAGCGCGACAGATGCTCGCTACAAGATGGCCGCTAGAACCCATCACTTGTTATCTAAAAACTAAAGTCTGGCACCCATAAACAGTAATATAATGATAGCTCCACAGTAAGCAATAAAGTTTTATTTAATTTCGAAAATAAGGCGTCAAAAGAGTAATGTCCATTAAATTTACAAAGCGAGGAATGTTCGTGGACTATTTCATTCCTAACTTCAAGTACGAAAAAAAAAAGACTGTGAAAATCTCCAGCCAAATTCTTAGAAAATACGACGACGAGTACAGATACTTTCGACTGTGTCGTCAACGAGTTTTTCTTTTGTGAGTACAAACCATCTACAATTGATTAAGTTTGAAGAGAGTCTTAGCTAAAGAAATAATTAGGTAAATAACTGTGCTGATGCTCTTACAGTCGGCGTAGTACAGGGGTAGCGTTCTGGGCTCCTATATTCTAAGTTTTGCAGTTGCTGGTAAGATTTCCATTCCACCTTCTATTTTTAGTTCCTGTAACTACAACCCTTTCACCTGTAATTTGTGCAAAGTTTTATATATTCTCTATACAGAGCAATGCGAATTGTTTTTTTTAAGTGCTTCTCAATATAGTTTATCTTTAATTGCAAACACACACATCCTACTGTACCAAACACATTAAATTCGTAATGAAACATTACAGCAAGATATTTTACTCAGAAACGTAATTATAGACATTTCGTTTGACATCCTAGTGTTCTCTCTCTTTTCGAAAAGAAGTTTGTTGTTACTGTCAAAGATTTGATGCCAGCAGCAAAAATTTCAAATGGACACATTCCCAAAACTGAATGGTTTCAGATACAGAAAACATTAATGCACATTGTTGTTTTCTTTGTTATTCGATTATATAGTCATTGTTTTCAACATGCCAAAATAATGTAGATGCATGAAAGACGCATAATTTGTTACAGGACACTCGTTTATCAAGTCAGGAAACTGTGTGATATGGGCTTACAAAATTTAAGCAACAGAATGCACATTGCACAAGACCTTGTCTCTATTGCTCCCTTCATGCAAACTACAAGTGTTCGAGAAAAATGGAGTAGGATCTTTTTCGTAGAAATTTTATATAGTTTAATTTTGTACTGTAACGCGTTTTTGCTACCGACTGCAGATTTCATGTTATTAAGAAAAAACATGTAACATTAAATAAATACGTTTCATCTCGAGTACTATTCGAAATAGGAATATGACGGTTTCTGTTGCTTCAGATTATCGTTTCTGTAAGTGATCTGCAAGCTTTATCAGAACACAGGAGTCGAGAGAACAGAGAAATGCGCGGAGTCGCTTTGTTCGGCACCACGCGGTTCGCCAGAGGAGTGGGGGGAATAATGAGCAGCGCGCCACACGGGCGGCTCCGCAAGCGAGCGGAGTCGGGAGAGTGGTGGGGAGAGGTGAACCGGTGAACCAGCTAACTCACCGACTCAGTTGGCGGTCGGATCGCCTCGATCGCCGGAGTCGTGCGGAGCAGCGAGCTAGCGGTAGTCGGGAGCCGCGCGCTCACTGAACCGCGGAGCTTGCGCGACTCACCGATTCTCGACTTGCTGGAGGAAGGCGCTGCACGTGTTTAGGCGCTCATTTTTTTGCGTTTTATACTTGCACATGGTCTATAGCACATGTTTTTTTGTAGCTTAGGAAACTTCTGAAGCATGTGGCAAGGGGTTTAGGAAACTTCTGAAGATTGTGGCAAGGGGTTCTTATGCAGCTCATTGCTGTCACCAGAGGGACTTTTCGTATCAGATGAACTACCACTCTTTTTTTTGGATTCATCCATCACTCACTCCTTAGAAGGATCTGGCTCTTTGAATCAATTCAGGAGCAGATTGCCCATCTCTAGGAAGTTCCGCAAATCTCACTATCAGTAATTCATGCAATTGTTACAGAAAAACTGAAATTTCGACAACTTTGTTGATGTTGGATTCCCAAAATTCTTACTGAACAACACAAAAAACAACGGATGAGCTGTGCTCTTCAGTTTTTGACACGCTAGAATGAAGAAGGCGATGGTTTTCTTTCTCGAATAGTCACGAGGGATGAAACTTGGGTATCGTACGACATCCCTTGAACAAAACGGCAATGAATGGATAGGAGGCACACTTCATCCCTGAAGAAGGTTAAGCCTAAGCAAATATTGACACCTTGTAAAGTCATGTGTACCGTTTTTTGGAACATAAAATGCGTTTTTCTTACCACGAGGACAAACAATCAAAGCACGTGGTTACTGCGAGACCATTGAGAAATTGCAAGCGCCGTGGATTACTGGCAAAAGTGTTGTTTTTTTTTCCACGATAATGACCGACCTCACACGGCGATGTGACCAAACAACTCTCTGGGACCTGTTTGATCATCCTCCATACAGCTCGGACCTCTCTCCTAGCGCTTTTCATCTCTTCTTACACCTAAAATCTACCCTTGGTGGTCGACACTTCAACGATGATGACGAGCTGAAAGATCATGTTATCACATGGTTGAGTACACAGGCGGTAACCTTCTACGAAGAAGGCACACAAAAACTTGTGCCATGCTAAGACAAGTGCATACAAAATTTCGGAAGGCATGTAGAAAATTAGTTTAACAGTTGTACAATAAATAGTTTTTCTGTATCTGTACATGTTTGTTTTATATAACCAAACGGAACTTAGTTTGTGGACATACCTCGTATACTACCAAAGAGTTCCGTGTATTAGTACGGCGGAAGCGTGCGTAACAATTTTTAATAGCTTTAATGATATAAATTATTACCAATTACATCATAAATAACTTTATTTTCTTTATGAAATGAGGAATGTAGATAATTAAAAATATAATACAATATTTTCTTCTTTTTTTAATCGAATCATTCAAAATGCATATTACAATTAATGTAGGTACATTAAAGCATTTTATTTCAAAATTAGGCGATATTGTAAGTTATGGAAAGATTATTAACATTCGTTGTAAATTCGTGGAGGCGGTTTCTTCACGGAAAAAC
Source organism: Locusta migratoria (assembly GCA_026315105.1). Taxonomy (NCBI): domain Eukaryota; kingdom Metazoa; phylum Arthropoda; class Insecta; order Orthoptera; family Acrididae; genus Locusta; species Locusta migratoria. Next base: position 154,566,638 of record CM048745.1, on the reverse strand, counting down.
AGAGTATAGCTGTTGCCCTATTGTACGTATGCAAACAGGAGGACGTCTGGTATTTTTAAAGCAGATTATAAAGTTTCTCGGAGGTAGTATCGAACCCCAATCAACCGCATGGTAGTGAAGCACGCTACTGCCAACGCAACTTCGCCATAATTACCTGCAAATTCATCAAATGTTCAAATGTTTGTACAGCTTATGGGACTTAACTACGGGGTCATCAGTCCCTAAACTTACAAACTACTTATGAAGTACTTACGAACTACTTACGAACTAGGACGGCACAAATATCCATGCCCGATGGGGGATTCGAACCCCCGACCGTAGTGACCGTGACTGAAGCGCCTCAGTCCCGTCGGCCACTGCGCCCGGCGCTAATTTATCGACTAATAAGAAATATATGTTCTACACTTAAATTTTAGAGCCCTTTTTGATGGACTTTTATGGACACTGCGCTTTGAAACTTTTCTGAGCGGACACCTTTGACTTACACGACTAACAAGCGAAGTCTTATCTCAATATGAATTTCGAGACCGGAAGGTGTCCTTTTTAGGCCAATTTCATTGTCGCTGCTGTCCTTACACGAAGCCAACTTTGTTATCAGTGTTAAGGAAGACCTGTTCCGCTGTGATAACTACTGATGACGACACAATTGAGTGAGCAGAAGGAAGAAGGAAGGCGATGGAAAGGAATGACTGTATCTTCATTAGACCACTGAAATAACTGAATGGCGATAAGGGAAAATTTGAGCAGAGGGGGGATTTGAATCAAGGCGTTTCGCTTCGGACCAGCGGTCGCCTTAACCACTCAAGCTCGCCTCTCGTCTGCGTCGAACTTGGTTGTTTGGTTGCTAAGGTTATCAGTCCGCCGGCCGCGGTGGCCGAGGGGACTGAGGCGCTCCAGTCACGGTCTGCGCAACCACTACGGTCGGGGGTTCGAATCCCCCCCTCGGGCATAGATATTTGTGCCGTCCTTAGTCTTAGCTAGATCATAAGTAGTTTGTAAGCTTAGGGACTGATGACCCTGTAGTTAAGTCCCATAAGTTATACAAACATTTGAACATTTCAATTTGTTATCAGCCCCCCGGCGAGGAACGGAAGGAGAGAGGATGGGAAATGAGCGGAGGGAAGTAATGAAGGAAGGAAGACTGCATTAGCTCGGGGCCTCGTGCTGTCCACGCACGTACTCAACGAAAGAACCGTGAGCCGTGGGCGACGGGGGGGGGGTGCACTAAGGCTGTAGCGCCCCTGTATTCGATAACCTCTTATACTTGGAAAAAAAAAAGTTTGTAAATCTATCGGACCAAACTGCCCATGCCCCAGGGAGAAATCGAACCTTCAAGGCGAGCAACCGCGCGCTCCGCAGCGAGACGCTTTAGACCGCTCGGCTACTCCACCGCGGCTTTATACTTGCCATTTTAGATTCCCGCTCAAGGTCGAACGTAATTATATTGAGGAAGGAGCCTGGACCGTATTTTTTTTTACAGTTCTTACGAACGTGACATTTCGATACATTTTTCCAAATGACAAACTATACCATTACCTGTAAGTTCTAGCGTCCCATGTGACAGTGTCATCGACTCTCAGTGTCGTGTTGTTGAGCGCAGACGTGCTCCATTATAAAGTTCTCCGTTAGATGAGACGGTGGGGTCCCGCCACTTTGTCAGCCTTCTTTTTATCCATTTTTGCACGCACATCTTCCTCCCTCTTTATTTCTGCAGAATTTTCCCTCCAATTAGCAGCGAAAAAAGGAAAGTTGAGTAGTTTTTTGCGGCGGCGAGAACGTTGAAATTACCTGCTCTCGCCTCGCGGATAACAAGCAAACTTGGCAGCTCAAATTGGCAGCCGTTAGAGAGAGAGAGCGTGCGGCAGCTAGCGCCGTGCCGTGTTTACGCTTTGTTACGGGAACTCGGTTGTTTACTGCAGGCCGGCTCGTGCATTTTTCATCGTGTTTGCGCGCCGCCGGCGAACGTCGAGAGCTTATCAGCAGCGCCTCACCTCACGTCGCAGGCGGCTGCAGTGGGATCGAAGCCGCCAACTCAAGGGTTGGGGGGGGGATGCCTCCCTGCTGATGCCGACCTTCAACTCCCGTGCTACCCTACGCTGCGAGCACTGACAAGTAAAGGCCACCACACACGTTCCGGTTTGTCGGCACTAATTTATCGGCGGCCGATAAACTGGTCGTGTGGAGAAGCTTGCCGACCAACTTCTCTTGTCGGTTGGTTGGTCGGGCTGACCATTCGACATCCCCCGCACCGCCACTCCACCCGACAAATTGTACCGTATCTTCGTTCGAGTGGCGCTGCTGACGGTCTGGATCGGTTTGAGGCGTTCGAGTGGCACTTTTGACTCTTTCTGACGATATCTGACTGACCAATCAGGTGTTCGAGTGGCGGAGCTGATAGTCTGAGACCGTTTGTTTAAGTCAGCGGATTTTCGTCAAACTGTTTTCTGACTGACTCCAAAGCGTTTAACAAGCCTCCTCCAAAAGACAAACCCGCATATTTACGAAGAGGTTTGTGTTCTAAGTCTTCGATTTTCTCTTGATTGAGGCTGAGCTTTGTATATTAGACAGCAAAGAGGAATTTTGTTTATGTCTTTGTTAGACAGGAATTCGTTCAACTTATGTGGCCTTCTAATACAGTACGTCCCCTTTTTATTACACCCATACATACTATAAATGAAAGGTGTGGAAATTTTCATAACATACGAATTTAAAGATGAATGCGTATGTTTTTACAGCTTGGATTGTGAAATGTTTGTATAGTCTATGGGACTTAACTACGGGGTTATCAGTCCCTAAACTTACAAACTACTTAAAAACTACTTACGAACTAGGACGGCACAAATATCCATGCCCGAGGGGGGATTCGAACCCCGACCGTAGTGGCCGTGCAGACCGTGACTGGAGTGCCTTAGTCCCCTCGGCCACCGCGGCCCGCTTGGATTGTGATATATTCGCCTGAAAATGAAGTCCTACTGAGATTTTCTGTGCCATCTGTAAATGAAGTGATTGACACATAAGAATAATATAGTTCACAACAGGCATTAGCAGTGATAGATTTTTATAACCGACAACTAGCTTTATATGTGCCACTATAGCGTCTCACAATTACTGTTCCGTGTTTCTCCTTGTGGTTATATATTATAGAAATCTATTAGTACCAACGTGGGCGTTTCTACACTAAATGTGTAACTTCTGGGAAAATCATGTACGATGATAATTCTTGCACAACACCTGCAGATGTTTGTATATTAATTTGTATGTTTCATTTTTAAAATTTTATTGTAATTCATAATAAAGGGACAAAATGCATATGAAGTTGTATGTTACCAAATATTCCTTTCACACACATCTATCCTAATTTACCTTATTTTTGTATGAGGTTTTTTCAGGTTAAATTGGCTACATTATTTATAAATGGGGGGACATGTTTACGTATATTTTGCGTTTTGTCGAAGTTTATGGAATGTATTCCACAATGTATTTCTAATGGCGGAATGCACACTGTCCGTCGCCGGTCCGTCACCTCACGTCAACGTGAGCTTTCTCAAGAAGAATGTTTTGATGGAATGGTCGTCTGGTAACATCGCGACTCGCAAGTTAACCATTTATTGCAGCTCCTACTTCTTCCAGCAAAATTCTAGGTCCTATTTCGCATTATATTTATACAATAAATATTTTTTCTGTGTCTGTTCACGTTTGGTTTATATAATCAAACGGAACTTACTTTGTGGACATACCTCGTACATGAGAATGATGTGAGTAATATGCTGCCTTGACAATTCCGGTGATTCCTTACTCACTTATTCCCCTTGGACCCCTTCCAACCCCCTGCATCACGATTATAAATATTAGGACGCATTACTATTTGCCATATTCAAAAGCTGAAACCTCTGCAGCCACTTTATCTTTTTATTTTTTTTATTTTTTTCTATCTCTAAAGTAGAGTTGCTTTACATTAATCGAAGAAACGAAATTATGTTATTGTACAAATTGTCATTTATGTTCTCAAGACAGTGCGATCTATACTGTCTAATAGATTTGCACATAATAGTTCGCGATCGGGAGCGCTCACTTTAGTTCGCGGCCCTGCCGCGAACTAGTTCGTTCTTTTAGTTCGTCCGCTCCCAGTGACGGCTGAGCGGCGTTGTCTGCGCATGCAGGTGGAGGGAGAAGTTCCCCCACCTAGCTGCTTCATGCGCTTGCAGCTTGAGCCGCTAACGATATCACGCAAACCAAAAGAAACAGTTAATGGGTAATTTCTCGCGTTTAAGTTTAGAGTTATCTCTATATCTTGGCATTATGGAATTTATTAGTCAGATATTGCAGAGTGCAGAATACTTAAAAACAGAAATTTTTTATCACTGAACTATGTAATCTAGCAGGCAGACGCTCATCTCGAAATGATTCTCATCAGCAGAAGGCAAACACGTGATTTTTAATTCGCTACGCACCCTCTCGCTATTGCCCGTCCAACGAATTAAGAAGGAAGGTATGTTTGGCATAATAGTTCGCGACCGATCGCGCATATTTTAGTTCGCGATAGGTTGCTCTCCTTTTAGTTCGCAGTTCGGCCCCTGAAGTAGATCGCTCTTTTTAGTTCGTCCGCTCGTTTAGTTCGTCAGCTCTTTTTAGTTCGTCAGCTCATTTTAGTTCGTCCGCTCTTTTTGGCTTTTGCTACCGCTACTAAAAGAGCACTTTCTTTTGTTATGGCAGGTTTTTTATATAATGAATCAGTGTTGCCAAAGCGTGTGCTATTAACCGTATTTTTGGGCAATTAGACATCAAATACTTAAGGAAATAAACCAGTTATTTACACGAATGGGTGATACAATGGTATTCAACTACTTTCCATACAGAGTACTCGTAGTACTTAATTTTTAAAATGCATTTCTTGTGTCAGTGAGCGCTATGGGAGCGCTATTCCGAACTAGCCGGCCGCGGTGGCCGAGGGGATTGAGGCGCTCCAGTCACGGTCTGCACGGCCACTACGGTCGGGGGTTCGAATCCCCCCTCGGGCATGGATATTTGTGCCGTCCTTAGTTGTAAGTAGTTCATAAGTAGTTTTAAGTTTAGGGACTGATGACCCCGTAGTTAAGTCCCATAGACTCTACAAACATTTGAACATTTTTTTTTAACATTCCGAACTAGTTCGTTCGTGAACCACACAAGACTACTGTCTAATCGCCATGCTGAATCACCGCTAGCGATTTAATTAGGGCGGGTGTGCAGTCTAGACGATGAGCTGGAGACGCGAGTGCGCTCGGGAGATTGGTTTCTCAGACGCTGGCATTTATGGAGTGGCTGGTTAAATATTCATGCGGCCAGGTCGGGCTGAAGCTAGCAGAGCCTGGCTTGGCGGCGTCCCAAGCGCCTGCCCGCGCGCCCGTATGCAACCCGCTACGCGAACCACTTGTTCGCGTCACATCGCGCGCTGCGGCCGAATTACTCATCCGCTGCTGGAATTTAAGTGTGCCGCAACTCAGTCTAGCGGACTGTATGAAACAACCATTAACACGAGGCCGCGGCCGGCGAATTTACAACGGCGAGCGTATTTCCTAGTTACTGCTAGTCGCTACACGGCGCGCTGTGCTGGAGCGGGTAATAAAATACCGGATTCCATATCAAACTCAATTCTGTCCACCAGTGGACATAATGCGTTTTGAAAAGTTGCTCCTCTTACACTCACGAGGTAAGGAATGAGGATGTTGTTCACACAAGAGAGGAACATAAAACACGGACAATACGATGAGAAGCGTTAAAAGGCAACAGGGTACTGAGCACTGGTACAGGAGGTGTAAATGAATTTTTCTGAAGGGTACAATTAAAAGAGTACGTCTGTGTTTCAGTCACGAGGCTAATTTTTTCTTTAAACGTCATTACAATAATCATTATTGGAGGAAGGAAGCTTGTGGTTTAACGTCCCGTCGACAGCGTGGTCATTAGAGACGGAGCTCACGCTCGGAGTTTTGGGTGAGGATGGGGAAGGAAATCGGCCGTGCCCTTTGAAAGGAAGCATCCCGGCATTTGCCTGGAGTTATTTAGGTAAATCACGGAAAACCTAAATCCGGATGGCCGGAGGTGGATTTGAACCACCGTCCTCCCGAATACGAGTCCAGTGCGTTACCACTGCGCCACCTCGAATCATTATTGCCTACGAGTGTAATACTAATCATGTAACATTCCAATAATTACAGTTTTCTTAAATAAATATCATTAACATGTGGCTCCAAGTGTTGGAGTTTGATAAGCGAATACACAAACATACGAGGCGTGTTCCTTCCATTCGATTGTCCTCTAAGTAAGCAATCATTTTGTGATGCTCCTTGGTTGGTGAAAATTAATAAACCGTCCTAAACTAATTGTTGGCAACTAGAATCCGTGCTCGGAATAAGATTGTTGTTGTTTGGGGTTTAGAGGGGACTAAATTACGCCGGCCGCGGTGGCCGAGGGGACTGAGGCGCTTCAGTCACGGTCTGCACGGCCACTACGGTTGGGGGTTCGAATCCCCCTCGGGCATGGATATTTGTGCCGTCCTAGTTCGTAGGTAGTTCATAAGTAGTTTGTAAGTTTAGGGACTGATGACCCCGTAGTTAAGTCCCATAAGCTTTACAAACATTTGAACATTTTTTTTTGCTGTGCTGTCAGTTAAAAGCGTCTGTATATTGATAACTACGAGGTGCATTGATGTTATAACACCTCAGCACTGGTTACTAATAGGAACGTGTGGTTTGTTTTGAAATACGAACGCACTCATTGTCATTGCATGACAGAGATGCGAACATTGTACGAAACACATATCCCTAGTGTCATTGGAGGGAGTAAGGACTGTTTTTAGAATGAAACCTTTCACTCTGCAGCGGAGTGTGCGCTGATATGAAACTTCCTGGCAGATTAAAATTGTGTGCCGGAACCGGGACTCAACCTGGGACCTTTGCCTTTCGCGGGCAAGCGCACTAGCGACTGTGCTATCCCGACACGACTCACGAAGCCGCCTCACAACTCTACTTCCGCCAGTACCTCGTCTCCTACTTTCCAAAACTTCACAGAAGCTCTCCTGCGAAACGTGTAAGACTACCACTCCTGGAAGAAAGGATATGGCGGAGACATGGCTTAGCCACAGCCTAAGGGATGTTTCCAGAATGAAATTTTTCACTCTGCAGGAGAGCTTCTGTGAAGTTTGGAAAGTAGGAGGCGAGGTACTGGAGGAAGAAGAGTTGTGAGGCGGCATCGTGAGTCGTGTCGGGATAGCACAGTCGGTAGTGCGCTTGCCCGCGAAAGGCAAAGGTCCCAGGTTCGAGTCCCGGTTCCGGCACACAATTTTAATCTGCCAGGAAGTTTCATATCAGCGCACACTCCGCTGCAGAGCGAAAGTTTCATTCTGGATAAATCTTCACCTTCCTTCACCCATGACAGAAGGAAGACTCAAACAAAAACTGAAATTGGTGACTAAGTATTCCCCTGCATTTATGATAACGTTGAGAAACTGAATAAAATAATGCTGATTAATGAAAGCGGGTCCAGTTGACCCATTTCAACACATACTACTGTCAGATGTTTCCACAAACTATCACAGAATGTAGCCGCTGGGCGAGCAATATTCTTACTGTAGGGCAAATCAGAAGAACAAAAAATTTCAATAAAAAGAAGGATTAAAATTAGATAATATATGGCGTTCGACATTGCACCATCGATGCGAAAATCGATTACCTGTAATTGGAAGAGATGACACTGGTCATAGATAACTTCATAGTCGAAATAAATCGCAATTTGCGATAGTTATGGCTTCACTGTACTAGTTTTAAATGGAATACCAAAGTGCGGCGAATGAAAATTTGTGCCCGGCCGGGATTCGAACCCGGGACCTTCTGCTTACTAGGGAGACGCGTTGACCACTCCGCCACCGAAGACACAGTAAGCAGCCCGACTGCAGAGGATTCTTCTCTGCACGTCTCTCGCCACACCCAAATCTCCATTCGCCACGCTGTCTCTTTCCTGTTACCACAACCTATTTGTTCTGTAATGCTCGCAAATTGCAATTTATGTCATTAAATGAACTCTGAACGTCGTCAAAAATATTTAACTTTTTACAAGCCGAGGCTGGGCTCCTGGCGACAATTAATTGTGTCTCGATACCTCCATGGTCTTTACTCCATGATGCGGGAATACAGTATTGTGGCTGCGAGCATTACAGAACAAATAGGCTGTGATAACAGGAAAGAGACAGCGTGGCGAATGGAGATTTGGGTGTGGCGGGAGACGTGCAGGGAAGAGTCCTCTGCAGTCGGGTTGGTCACTGTGTCCTCGGTGGCGGAGTGGTCAACGCACCTGCCTAGTAAGCAGGAGATCGCGGGTTCGAATCCCGGCCGGGCACAAATGTTCATTCGCCGCACTTTTCTATTCCATCTAAACCTAGTACAGTGAAGCCATAACTATCGCAAAGTGCGATTTATTTCATTAAATGAACTCTGTAACGTCGTCAAAAATATGACTTCACAGTCTTTAGCACGTGACAAGTGGTGGCGCCCTCTATGCGATCTATATAACCGATGTTGTTGCACGCAATAGGCAGAAAAAATGCGGGAGTCAGAAGTTTTATAGATAGACTACGACATCTTAGCCGGGAAAGCCTACATGTTATGAGAAGAACAAAAGTTCACACAATGCCAGAGATTTTTTTTTTCCGGAATAAAGACTAGCCGGCCGCGGTGGCCGAGGTGACTGAGGCGCTCCAGCCACGGTCAGCACGGCCACTACGGTCGGGGGTTCGAATCCCCCCTCGGGCATGGATATTTGTACCGTCCTAGTTCGTAAGTAGTTCATAAGTAGTTTGTAAGTTTAGGGACTGATGACCCCGTAGTTAAGTCCCATAAGCTTAACAAACATTTGAACATTTGAATAAAGACTAGTCCCCCGAGGGAGCTCAGAACTGAATTACGGATGTTGCTATTATAGAAGAAACTAGCCCCGGATTAAGCGCTGTATCACGATAACAGGTATGCGACAAACGCGCCTATCATTGTACATGCCGGTTCGCGGCTCCCGAATCTTGCCGTGCAAACGCAGCGGTAGCACAGACGCAGCCGTCGTAATTACGTAGTGCACCGTAACCCTAAACATCAGGAGCAGTTAGCGGGTGGATCAGACTAAGCTGTTCCCGAGCTAATGGCAGCCACTTGCCAATAACTTGCCGTACCTGCGGCACACCGAACCTCGCCCTGTCCTCACCTCTAGCCACTGCAGCGGAATAGGGCTCCACAGCTGCTCTGCGGGTTATTTAAGGACTCGCTTACGTAATGTCAGTGCAACTCCGCGGTATATGTATATATATTTTCTTATGGGACTTAACTACGGGGTCATCAGTCCCTAAACTTACAAACTACTTATGAACTACTTACGAGCTAGGACGGCACAAATATCCATGCCCGAGAGGGGATTCGAACCCCCGACCGTAGTGGTCGTACAGACCGTGACTGAAGCGCCTCAGTCCTCTCTGCCACCGCGGCCGGCTCCGTGGTATACGAAATTGCCTTGTAGCCAACCTAACAAGGAAGGGACACTAACCCTTATTGCTGTTCTTGTAGAATTCTGGCAGAATGTCGGCCCTCAAATTGGAAGACCTGAAATGGTACGAATTCCTAGAACGCGAGAAAACATTTACCTCTACGCCAAAGCGTGATTCCATCGAAGGTTTGAAGTAGCCGATAGAAGTTAGATTTCACCATCTTGAGGACATTTGTTTTACTAATACGAGGGTGGTTTGATAAGTCTCGTAAATTTGTATGAAAGAGCGGGAAATTTTCTAAACCTGCGCTGTTGTTGGTAAGCCTGATACCCTACTGGCCATTAAAATTGATCAAGAAGTGCAGATTATACACGGGTATTCATTGGACAAACATACTAGAACTGACATGTGATTACATTTTCGCGCAATTTGGATGCATAGATCCTGAGAAATCAGTACCCGAACTACCACCACTGGCCTGGGCATTGAGTCAAACAGAGCTTGGATGGCGGGTACAGGTACAGATGCCCATGCAGCTTCAACACGATACCACAGTTCATCAAGAGTAGTGACTGGCGTATTGTGACGAGCCAGTTGCTCGGCCACCATTGACCATTCAATTGGTGAGAGATCTGGAGAATTTGCTGGCCAGGGCAGAAGTCGAACATTTTCCGTATCCAGAAAGGCCACTACAGGACCTGCAACATGCGGTCGTGCATTATCCTGCTGAAATGTAGGGTTTCGCAGGGATCGAATGAGAGTAGAGCCACGGATCGTAATTCATCTGAAATGTAACGGCCACTGTTCAAAGTGCCGTCGTTGCGAACAAAAGGTGACCGAGACGTGTAACCAATGGCACCCCATACCATCACGGCACCTCATACCATCACGCCGGGTAATACGCCAGTATGGCACTGACGAATGTACGTTCCCAATGTGCGTTCACCGCGATGTCACCAAACACGGATGCGACCATCATGATGCTGTAAACAGAACCTGGATTCAGCCGAAAAAATAACGTTTTGCCATTCGTGCACTCAAGTTCGTCGTTGCGTATACCATCGCAGGCGCTCCTGTCTGTGATGCAGCGCCAAGGGTAACCGCAGCCATGGTCTCCGACATGATAGTCCATGCTGCTGCAAACGTGGCACCAAAGAAGGCGAAAACTTGTTTTGTGAGCTGGAAAGGTGATGGCCACTGTCTTTTGGGATTCCCTTGGTATAATCGTATTAGATTATTTGGAAAAGGCAGATGCATAACTGGGCATTTTTATGCTGCTTCACTGGATCGTCTGAAACAGGAACTAATTGGAAGATGTCCAAGCTTGGCACGGAAGGAAGTGCTGTTTCATCAGGACAGAGCTCCAGACCACGCAGCAGCTATCGCAGTGGCTAAAGTGAACGACTTGGGATTCGAATTGGTTCTTCACTCACCCTATTCACCAGACTTGACTCCGAGTGACTTTTTTCTTATTACCAAACTTGAAAATTTGACTTGGCGCTCAGAAATTTTCATCGAGTGAGGGCGTGTCCGCCGCTGAGACAGACTTACTTTGCTGAGTTTGACGAAGCCTACTTTGCCGATGGGTTGAAAGAATTGGAAATCCGCCAGACCAAGTGTATTGCCTTGTAAGGAGACTATTTCGAGAAATAAAGTCAGTTTTCTCCTTTAAAGCAATTTTTATTCTATTTTTTACCAGACTTATCAAGCCGCCCTCGTAAAACAGGAAATGCTAAAATTTGTCTTGCCTCCTCCAATCGATGCTCCTCTGCTTAGACAATATCCGTAAGGCCTGCATACTTGATAAGATTAAGTTTAACGTATATAAGCGAAATGATGTTTTCCAATAGATATTGCAGGTGAATACGTAAAATTGTGTGTGTTAATTGACAATACTATTTTGCAAATTTATATTCAGTTTTCAAAATTGTTAATTTAATTTTTGACGTAATTATAAAATTATAAATTTTGATATACCCATAATCAATCACGTTCCTTTTCCAGACATTCTATTAAACCAACCACAGACAAAGTTAAACTGTATTAATTACTATTTTGTCCAAATCTGTAAACGTTAAATAAATGTTTTTAAATAACAGCATCCAGTTATTGACAATCTTCAGATGTATATTTCTATATCTGAAGAAGGCCACCAAGTGCTCGACATTGTTTATAATAAGACCAATTAACTGTAACTAGACGCTGCTATTTTTAAAAACAACTATTTCTAATTCCCATAAACAATTATTAGCAACCAATTTTCAATACTTTGCTGAAAAAACTTTTACATATTTTTGGTATAAATCGGAATAGGAATTTCCACACATTTATCTGCAAATCTTAAATAAAATATTTTTAAAAAATTTGCTTTGTGTGTTTGGTGCATTGCGAGAAATGAATGGGCTAAATATGAAGGAATTATGACTCAGATGTTTTGAAAGAAAAATGTTACATTAGTGTCAGAAAATGTTCCCGGGAAAAAGAACTTAAATATCTTATTTAATTCTTCAATTATAAATTTTCAGAATGCCTCGGGACCATACTAAGGATATTCTTTGTTCTCAAAAGATATCTTGTAACTTCTTTTCTTTTGCCTTGTTTCCATTCGTAGATCACGAAAAGACATTGCAACTTCTTGCCGCGTGATGATGCTCAGTTTCCTTAAAAATGTTTAGAGGTAATGCACTAATTCTGAAACCCAAACTCTTAACACTTTCACTATTACAATGTTTCTATCATTCAAAACAATCACGTCATATGTACGAAGTTGACATATGTAGACGATGAAAATGTTTCCAGATGAGCACATTCAGAGACAGATGGTATACTACCCAGTCATCACAAATAAGACAGAAGATATATATTACAGCCTTCTTGTAGTTTTATTCTACAGTTTGCTTGCTAAAAGCAGTCAACATGTACGAATATACCGCTAACTCAACGTAAATATTGCTTATTTTCTTGTATTTCAAAAGTTAAACTTTTGGGAAAAGTTCTCAATAGATATTGAATTTTTTGTTACTACCCACGAGCCCTTCTCTCCCTGCGCGTGAATGGCCGTGCGGTCTAATGCACGTTGCTACGGATTGCGCGGCCGCTCCCCTCCGGAGGTTCGAGTCCTCCCTCGGGTATGGGTGTGTATGATGTTCTTAGCATAAGTTAGTTTACGTAGTTTATAAGTGTAGGGACTGATGAGCTCATTAGTGTGGTCCCTTAGGTTTACAAACATTTGAATTTTGAACGTCTCCCCTGGTTTAATAGTAGTCGTGGATTAATGACCTTGACCAATTGTTAACTGACTTATGGATCGGTCTGGTTTGCGTTGCTCCAACTATAGACTGCGTTGCATGCCATTATGCTTGGCTCAAACAGTCTGTAATACAGTTCTGGCTTACTACGCATACGCGGCATTGTTAATTGATATTGGCTTTCGATACACTAGACTGACCTCAACTTCAGTACACAATGCTTAGGGTATGGTCTTCGTTGTAGTTATGTATTTAAAGTATTCTTGATACATGAAATATTGTAGCCTCTTTAATATGTACTACTGATGCTTGACTTTTAAGGCTAAAAAGATACGTGGTAGGGAACAGACATGTGACATAGGGGCTGTATTGAAATTGCCATAATGGAAAGTGGTGTATAATTTTTATAACTGCTTAGATTCATCAATTGATATGTGTTAAATTATTTATAATGTGTGTATTCAGTTATTAAAATAATTAACTTATCGACGTAAGTTGTAATCCACACAGAAATGAATACACCCTTGCGCTTGTTGTGGAGTAGTTGAGAAAAGGCTTGGAATATCATCTTCAAGCAAGTCTAAAACACTGCCCTGTCTACTCACATCAGTTTGGCGTATATTGTTCTCACACAAGCATTCAAGCGAAGAGAATTACCTAAATTCACTTTCTTTCAGCAAATGGAAGAATTACGTTATCCCGGGTACCTGCACTGTTTCCTACTAGAGCCGAGTGTGACATTTTTATTACAGGAATTCTAAATACAGGGTTATGCAAAAGCAGAGAACAGATTTCAAACATTTATTTCTTCCAAACTACAAAAGATAGAAACATTATTCCAACGTTAATGGATTAAGAAAAGTTTACAATTTAAACAGCCCGGTTAGCAGTTCCAATCACGGCCGCATTTGCACTGTTGTTCGTTGTTGGTTGTCTGTAGCAAAAATTGCGGCGACACCACAGGAGCAGTCATTTTGTGTGCTGTACGTTGTTGCAGTTCAGCGAGCATTTCGCCGTCAAATTAATAAACAACCGCTGTGGCATAAGCAAATTTACGAGTGGCATCCAAAATTCGTAGAAGATAGTTACATCTACAAAGGGAAAAGCACGGGACGTCCACGCACATCGAACGAGCGTATTCGTACACTTTACGAAATGAGCCTAAAGAAATCCACATCACGAGGAAGCAAAGAACTTGACATTCCTCAACCAACGGTATGGCGAGTTCTAAAACATAGTTTGGACATCAAGCCATACAAACTGCAATTATTGCAAGAATTGCATCCGGACGACGACAACAAAACGTACGAATTTTGCACTAGCATTTTAGATAATATGGAAGAAGATAATTTTGCTCAACGATTAATTTTTTTCCGATGAAGCCTCTTTTCATCTTTCTGGTAAAGTTAATTGCCTTAATGTTAGAATTTGGACAAATGAAAATCCTACTGTCTTCTGTGCGATATCTGTAAGCAAAGTTTCTGGAACTTTCTTCTTGATGGAGAAACCTGTGACCTGAATAACCTGCCTAGACATGCTTCAAAACTGGTTATTTCCCCGAACTTTAACATGATTCAGATGACTTCACCTTGATGCAAGTTGGTGTCGAAACAGATTGTTTTTTGTGTCTCAGACAGAAATAATTTGTGTTATAAAGAATGGATTCGTCGTATGGCTCCTATTCATATTGATTTCAAGAACAGAATGCCGATCTTCACTGGAAGGTCAACTGAGTTATCTATGTTATGAAGTACTGTCATCGGCAGAATGAACAAAAATGGTTCGACATTTTTCTGCAGGGTCTACGGAGTGGAGACTACATGACGACAACCAAGATAGTGGTAATAACAGAAAGTTGCTGCAGAGGGCGTTGGTGCTGACTTGTGTTTACTCTACCAAAGGATTACACATGCAGCCGGGTTCAGATAGTGTAGTAAGCAGGTGATGCAACACAACAACAACATGAGTTACCCGAAGCTATGGCATGGAGAGTCATAGGAAGGTTAGAAGCGGGACAGACATAGAGGGAGGTGGCTGCAGCTATTGGAGTGTCCCAAAGAGTTATATCCAGGACCTGGACGCGATTTCAGACAACAGGAACCATTAGAAGAAGGCAAGGCCAAGGTCGTCCACGGGAAACATCAGCGAGAGATGACTGCTATCTCCGGTTAGCAGCTTGTCGAGACAGGAGGCTGAATGCTACTCAGCTGCAACGCATCCTCCAGGCAGCAACAGGACGCGCAGTATCAACACAAACAGCCCGAAAACGTCTTCGGAAATGTGGTCTCTACTGAAGGAGGCCTATGTTGTTTGTCCCATTAAAACCACGACACCGTTTAGCCCACAGAAAGTGGGGGGAGCAACATCGGGATTGGAGTCGTAACGAAAGGCGC
Source organism: Locusta migratoria (assembly GCA_026315105.1). Taxonomy (NCBI): domain Eukaryota; kingdom Metazoa; phylum Arthropoda; class Insecta; order Orthoptera; family Acrididae; genus Locusta; species Locusta migratoria. The sequence goes on along the minus strand of CM048745.1, from coordinate 154,551,495 downwards.
CAAGCTCTGTTCACAGATTAGTCGAGAACACAAAGTGTTCAGCCAGACAATCGTTGTTCCCTCATGAGGAGATAACGTGGAACAATCCTACTTATGAACAGGCGGTAGACGAATAAAAATGTTCTAATGTTTGTAAAGCTTATGGGACTTAACTACGGGGTCATCAGTCCCTAAACTTACAAACTACTTATGAACTAGCTAAACCTAAGGACGGCACAAATATCCATGCCCGAGGGGGGATTCGAACCCCCGACCGTAGTGGCCGTGCAGATCGTGACTGGAGCGCCTCAATCCCCTCGGCCACCGCGGCCGGAGGTAGGCGAATAATGTGGGCAGCAGTAAGTTCCAAAAAAAATGTTTGTATAGTCTATGGGACTTAACTGCGGGGTCATCAGTCCCTAAACTTACAAACTACTTATGAACTATTTACGAACTAGGACGGCACAAATATCCATGCCCGAGGGGGGATTCGAACCCCCGACTGTAGTGGCCGTGCAGACCGCGGCAGCAGTAAGTATTGGCGAACGTACGGACCTCTATGTCTATCAGAACGGCGCTTTGACTGCTCAGAGGTATAGAGACGAGATCCTCAGACCGTTTGTTATGCGCTAAGCTGGTGCCAAAGGAGATGGGTTCCTTCGACAGAGCTGCACTGGTGGACTACATGGCTGAAGCGGAGTTAACTGAATGAATGGAATTGCCGGCTTGTTCACCGGATTTACCCGATTGAGTATATCTGGAATGAACTTGGCAAACGCATTGCAGACAGACCAGCACCTTCCATAAGACTGGCCGAATACGCCTCAAGAGCTGATTCATTACCGCTTACGGTCCATGGCACGCAGGTTTGCAACTATACTTGCCATCGGAGGTGATCAAAACACCATATTAGAGGTAACGAGAATGACATCTTCACTATTATGTAGCCCCATGGTTCTTAGCTCTCAATAAACGCAATGTAAACCTCAAGTAAGAGACGAGACAGCAAAAAGCGTACTGTATCACACACAAGTTACAACTGTAACCAATATCGTAATAAAATACATTACCATAAGTCTATACGAGGTATGTCCACAAAGTAAGTTCCGTATGGTTATATAAAACAAACGTTTACAGCTGCAGAAAAATATTTATTGTAAAAAAACTCTACAACTGTTAAACTACTTTTCTGCATAGCTTCCGAAATTTTGTAGGCACTTGTCATAGCGTAGCACAAGTTTTTGTATGCCTTCTTCACATAAGGTTGCCGCCCGTGTATTCAACCACGTTGTAACATGTTCTTTCAGCTTGCAATCATCGTTGACGTGTTGACCACGAAGGACAGATTTTACGTGTAAGAAGAGATGAAAGTCGCTAGGAGCGAGGTCCGGGCTGTACGGAGGATGATCAGACACTGCCAGTGAAATTCACAAAAGAGCTGTTAGGTCACATTCGCCGTTTGAGGTTCGGCATTATCGTGAAAAAAAAATGACATTAATCCTCGGTGCTTGTTCTATATTGCGCGGCGCAATTTCTTAATAGACTCGCAGTAGCCATGTGCACTGATTGTTTGGCCTCGTGGTAAGAAATCAATCATCAAAATGCCTTTTCTGTTCCAAAAAACGGGGCACATGAGTTTTCGAGGTGTCAAGATTTGCTTTGGCTTAACCTTCGTTGGGATTGAAGTGTGCCTCCATTTCAATGATTGCCGTTTTGTTCCAAGGCTTTTCCAACCATTGAATCGCTCATATAATTACGTCCGTAAGGCTCGCAGATTTAGCGATGAATTTCCTTTGGTTTAACTTTCTTTGCATTTAGAAAACAAATAACAGGCCTTATTTCACACGGAGAGGTATTTTCAATTTCGGCTGACATTATAAAGACGCACTACAAAGTACACGTCGGCAGCACCGATCTGAAAATGGCGTACATGTCTTCTCCTTGAGTCAGAGAAACTGCCGCGCATGCTCTGAACTGCGAACGTGGCGCTGCCGCGGATAGAATTCGAACTAAGTTTGCGAACGACCCTCGAATGTCACCTGATCCCGTAATTGTTTTGAGCAGTGTAGTATTGCAAAGAAGGGATACTGCGGTACTTGTCGTATGGTTCGTATTCATATCGATTTCAAGCAGAAAAAATGATCAAGCACAGTGTGGAGTTGTTCAGTGCAGGGTCAAGTCCAGTAGACTCACTCTAATATCCACTAAAATACGCTACAATTGAGTCTACTGAACCTGACCGTGCACTTAAGATGGCCACTCTCCTCTTGAAATCGATACGACCTACTAAAAACCAGTTTCAGAGTCATGTGACTGAATTTTGCTCCCTCTATTTATAGCCGCTACGTATTTTGTAGCCGTGGCGCACAGTTTCGTAATGGGATCCAGTGGCAAGAATTAATAAGGTAGCCCGTCGGGCCTCAATACGGCACGCTTCCGTGTTCCACTGACCCCAATCCGCGCAGCTTAATACCCACTCAGTCTACGTTGCAATGCGTGACGTTAAAGTTCCTACTTTTCAAGTACACGGTGCCCATTTACCATAACTGCACTAAATAACTTTTTGTCGACAATAAAAATAAACAGCGTATGAAGCAGTACGTATTTCTGAATAGTTTCCTACCCACTAAATTTGTTCAGAAAAGTAGCACAGTGTAGCACCCACGGAAACTTGATTTCATTGAAAACGTATCACAAAATTATTGATATGGAGTCCATTCTTTCGGATATGTTCAAAATAAGAAAACATACGACATCAATAATTTTATATATGTCCCAAACAGATAACTGACAGTATCAATGCGGACGCACTAATACGCTCCATCAATTGCGGGACTCCAGTATAGGCTGCGAGCAAGTGGAATCAAACGCGCAGGAGGCACTGCAATCGTAGGCGAGAATTTGGGTTGGAAGGGAAGCGTGCCTGAAAAGCCTAATTGCTTAAGGCGACCGATGGCCCGAAGCGGGAAATCCGGGTTCGAAACCCGGTCCAGCACAAATTTTCTACTTTACCCTTGGATTTAGTTCAATGCCCTGGATCGAAATGTTTAAATATAGGGTTATTCAAAAAGAAAGAACAAATTTCAAACATTTATTTCTTACAAAACTAAAAAAGATAGAAACATGATTCCAACGTTAATGGAAACAAAATTTTACAATTTATTATTAGTAATTATGTTAAGTATTCAATATGAGTACCGTGTGTTACACGACAAATATCGCTGCGGAGGAGTGGCAGAGCGCGAGGCCATTCCCGTCGGGTGTTCGAATCCCCCCTCGGGCATGGATGTTTGTGCTGTCTTTAGTATCAGTTCAAAAGCAGTTTGTAAGTTTAGGGACTGATGACCCCGCAGTTAAGTCCCATAAACTCAAAAAAACATTTGAAACATTTGAACGACAAATGTCAAAATGATGGCTTATTTTTTGCCATACACGAATCAGCTGGTCTCTAGTTATCGAATTCACAGCTTCAACAGTTCGACGTCATAGACCTTCAAGATTTTCAGGCATAAGAGGGATAAAAACACGGTCTTTGACGTAACCCCTTAGATAAATATCACCCGGAGTGAGAGCTGGGAGGCCACAGGCGATAAAGTCGACCTTCTGCTCCTAACCATCCAATCCAACGTCCTGGAATGGTTTTATTCAAGTTACATCGAACGCGTTTAGAGAGGCGGATATAACTCTTTGGGTGCATATTATAAAAGCGGTTTCGGTTTTTCCCTTCTTTTTTATTTATTTATTTTTATTTTATTCTTGAATGATTGACAGTCTGTTTTGTAGCGTCATACGTACGGAAAAGCGACATAAATGTTGTAATCAAACCTGTATCCGAACTGCTCGCGTCATGTTTGCAGTTACGCGTCACACGCGACGTTTTAATTCGGTAAAAATTCTGCGCTAGCGCCAGTATCGACAGTATTTGTAGATGTTACAGAATTTATTAAATTTGCTTTACAGGTTTTGTCCGCCTTGAGCAAACACAAATGTTTTTTAATTTTTCCCAGACATGTTTCGCTGGCGTTGCAGCATCATCAGTGGGATGTTTATTATCTTAATACCATATGTTGCTATGTTTGTGGTTTTTCCACTCACAAAATGTCTCTGATAGGTTTTGACAGTTTGTCATTTTGGTGGATATCCGCTGTTTTACGTGTTGTGGACAGGCACTGTGTCACTTTCACTCAATTAAACATTGAGTGAAAGTGAAAGTGACACAGTGCCTGTCCACAACACGTAAAACAGCGGATATCCACCAAAATGACAAACTGTCAAAACCTATCAGAGACATTTTGTGAGTGGAAAAACCACAAACATAGCAACATATGGTATTAAGATAATAAACATCCCACTGATGATGCTGCAACGCCAGCGAAACATGTCTGGGAAAAATTAAAAAACATTTTTGTTTGCTCAAGGCGGACAAAACCTGTAAAGCAAATTTATTTGTAAGCAAACACGGTAATTGAAGAGCTTTCAAACCCCAAGAAGAATTTATTAATTAACCTCCACTTGCGTGCGGCGCAAAAGCTGGCATCGAGCGTTGTTATGCATAGTGAGTAGCTGGCGTTGCATGAAATGCCGTTGCTTTCGCCTTGGCGCTGGAGGTAGGCGGTAGTGTACGAAGAGGGGCGCCCTGATTCTGTACGGTACCACACCACTGCTACTGCCCAGAACCCGATGTCAGTCGGAGATTCTAGAATATCCACTGTAAAAGCGAATTATTTGGCCAAAGTGAAAGACGCACCACGAGGAATCAGGTACAACACGAGAGATGACCTTATCCAAAACATAGGGCGGTCAGTAGACAGCAACAGAAATAGACGAGCAGGTGGTTTACGATATTTTAGGAGCAGACTGCAATCTCGGGAACTGAAATTTCTCAGAGCAATGAAAAGAAAAACGAGACTGTACAAACGAAGGAGGGATGTAAGGAAGGACCTTAAACAGAAAAGTATGAGAGAGGGGAAAAAAAGTAAAATGTTACGTGCATGTTAAGGGGATGTACGGGCAGAGAAAACCTGAATTTGTGGAGAAACTAAAAATGGATGAAAAAAAATTAGAGGGCGCACAAGGACACGGTGGACAACAGTCAACACGGATTCAGAAAGTATCGTTCTTTCGAACCCAGCTCTCCCTTTATTCACATGAAATGATAAGTGCCATGACAAAGGATCTCAAATCGATTCCATATTTCTGGATTTCCGGAAGGCTTTTGACTCTGTACCTCACAAGCAGCTTCTAATGAAATTGCGTGCTTATGGAATATCGCCCCAATTGTGCGATTGGATTCGCGATTTCCTATCAGAAAGGACACATTTCGTAGTAATTGACGGTAAGTCATCGCGTAAAACAGAAGTGATATCTGGTGTTCCCTAGGGAAGCGTTATAGGTCCCCTACTCTTCCTCGTGTTTATAAACGATTTAGGAGACAATCTGAATAGCTCTTCGCGGATTATGCTGTCATTTATCGGTTAGTGAAGTCAACAGAGGATCAAAAGCAAATGCAAAGCGATTTAGACAAAATTTCTACATGGTACGAAAATTGGCAATTGACACTAAATAATGAAAAGTGTGAAGTAATACACATGACCACTAAAAGAAATCCGCTGAACTTCACTTACACAATAAATCAGTCAAACCTTACGGTCGTAAATTCTTCCAAATATCTAGGAGTTACAATTACGAACAACTTTGACTGGAGAGAACACACAGAAAATATTGTGGGGTAGGCGAACCAAAGGTTACGTTTCATTGGCAGAACGCTTCGAAGATGCACCAGCTCCACCAAAGAGACTGCCTACATCACACTTGTGCGTCCTCTCCTGGAATACTGTTGCCCATTGTGGGACCCTCACCAGGTGGGACTGACGGAAGACATTGAGAAGGTTCAGAGAAGGGCAGCTCGTTTTGTTTTATCACGTTACAGGGCGGGAGGGGGGCGTCACGGAAATGTCGCACGAATTGGGGTGGAAATCATTAAAGGAACGACGTTATTCGTTGCGGCGAGATGTATTTCAAAAATTTCAATCACCGTCTTTTACTTCTGAATGTGAAAATATTTTGCGAGCACCCACCTACGTAGGGAGACATGACTATCCCAATAAAATAAGAGAAATCAGACCGAAAACGGAACGATTTAGGTGATCGTTCTTCCCGCGTGCTATTGGAGAATGGAACTGTAGAGAAAGGTAGTGAAAGTGGTTACTGAACCCTCTGCCAGACAATTAAATGTGATTTTCACGGTATGTATGTAGATTTAGATGAGTAAGAACGTGTGTGGTAAAGAAGAGCTTTGATCTGGCAACAAAGGAGGAATAAAAGTGGTGGGGGACAAAGCTAGGTGGAGAGGTCCGAACCCAGACCCGGCATCAGATGGAATGGAATATGGATACATACATACATTATAAATAACGGCGACGATTATACTGGAGGTGCTTAACAATAACTACCCCTGTCAATAAAGTTATTTGTATAATATCTGTCACTGCTATTTAACCAACCCTTGTACATGTACACGTCACATCTATCTAAACAGTTCCTACCAGTACTAAACTGACGATTCTTCGATGTCTGACACTGTGTCCTACCAATCGACCCTTTCTTTTAATCAAGATATTCCAAAAATTTCATTTCTCCCCAATTATGTTCAGTATCTACTCATTAGCTACACGATACAACCACGTAATCTCCAGCATTCCTCTTTAGCAATTCATTTCAAAAGGTTCTATCATATTTTTGCTCGTTCACGTGTCACTGCAGTACAACGCTACACTCCAGACAAATGCCTTCAGAAAAGACTCCCTAACATTTAATATTAAATCTTAACAAACGTCTAATATTCACAGAATATATGATCAACAGCAATTGGGCAAAGCTGAAAATGTGTAGCCAGCCGGGACTCGAAACCGGGACTCCTGCTTTCTAGGCAGTTGCGCTGACGCCTACACCACTGAGGACACAGTGATCACCGCACCTGCAAGGACTAACTAAGCACACCCCAGCACTTGTATATATATAATATGCCGGTGACGGGCAATGATCCTATTGTTAGTGGGGAGGGGTGGGCAAGTTTGAAGCCCTTACTCTTACGGGAATTAGGTTCATAACTACGAGTTTGAGTACTGTGGGCAGGGCCAGCTGGGAATTTGTATCTGACGGGAGGCGTGCTTAGGTAGTCCTAGCAGGAGCGGTGATCACTGTGTCCCCAGTGGTGTAGGGGTCAGCGCAACTGCCTAGAAAGCAGGAGACCCGGGTTCGAATCCCGGCTGGGTACACATTTTCAGCTTTGACCAATCGCAGTTGATGTCATATATTCTGTGAATATTAAATAATAACAACTGCAGGATCAGAAGTGACGTCTGTTCTTTCGGAACAGACGCCACATGTATATATCAACAAACGTCTTCAGAAATGCTTTTATTCTGCATTTTATACGAGGAAAGGTACGAAACGACACTGTTGGTATAATTGAAGTTTTTATTCAAAAGTAAGCACCACTATCCCACTGTTTTAAGGCCGAAAAATTCCCCGTTTCCGGAATTCCTGTGACTGTAACAAGAGGCAGTTCTCTGCTGTGTCCTTCAGTTCATCGTCCGAGTTGAGACTCTTCACTTTGAGGTTTTAGCGGACCAAACAGATGGAAGTCACAGTGCGACATTTCGAGCTGTAGGGCGGATGGTCAAGCTGCTCCCACTTGAACTTGACCAGTACACTGTGTGTGACCCTTGAGAAGTGTGGACGTGCGGTATGGTGGAGCAGACTGTTTGCTCTCGATAGAGTGTTGGTTGCGATGGTCGCAGTACAGAGGATATAAAATGCAGAATGGCAATGGGAAGAAAAGCATTTTTGAAAAAGAGAAATTTGCTAACATCGAATATTAATTTAAGTGTAAGGAAGCCTTTTCTGAAGGCATTGGTGTGGAGTGTTGCCTTGTATGGCAGTGAAACATGGACGATAAGCAGTGCGGACAGGAAGAGAATAGAAGCTTTTGAAATGTGGTGCTACAGAAGAATGCTGAAGATTAGGTGGGTGGATCGCGTAACTAATGAGGAGGTAGTGAACAGAATTGGGGAGAAAAGAAATATCTGGCATACTTTGACTAAAAGAAGGGATAGATTGGTAGGGCACATTCTTAGACATCAAGGAATAGTGAATTTAGCGTTGGAGGGAAGTGTGTGGGGTAAAAACCGTAGAGGAAGACCAAGAGATGGATACAGTAAGCAGATTCAGACAGATGTAGGTTGCCGTTCTTAAGTGGAGATGAAGAGCCTTGCTCGTGATAGGGTATTGTAGAGAGCTGCATCAAACCAGTCTCCGGACTAAAGACCACAACAACAGCATCATCCACATTATTCCGTGATTTATTAAGTTTTCAAATTTATTCTGATTTTTTGATCACCTGGTGTATAACGTGGTTGATGCGAGTTATTTTAGGGGACTTTATTGCATTTCTTGCATTATATCACTGATGGTGCGATTGCGCAGCAGTACAGAATGTTTTTTAAATACATTGTAGCTGTAGGTTGCCGCTTGACAACGTTAATCATGTCGTCGTGTCTATCATTTGGTCGTGAGTACGGTTTTTCGGAATGCTCAACGACAGTAAGGTTGAAGATTAGGTGGGTAGATCGCGTAACTAATGAAGAGGTACTGAACAGAATTGGTGAGAAAAGGAATTTTTAGCATACCCTGACTAAAAGAAGGGACCGCTCGCTTGGTGGGACACATTCTTAGACATCGAGGAATCGTAAATTTAGCATTGGAGGGAAGTGTGTTGGGGGTAAAAATCGCAGAGGGAGACCAAGAGACGCGTATAGTAAGCATATTCAAGAGGATGTGGGTTGCCGTTCTTATGAGGAGATGAAAAGGCTATAGAATAGGGTGGAGAGCTGCATCAAACCAGTCTCCGGACTGAAGACCATAACAACAACAACAAGTGTAATGTTTTGCTAATATAATGTGATTCATTTCTAGGTGGTAATGTTATATCTCTGATGATGACGTCCGTATTGTGATCGAAATCTATATAAAAAATTTTTGTGATTCATTTAAAATAACTTGTTGGGCTGAAATTTGTTAAAATTATTTTACATCCAGTTGCTGCATATAAGGCCATGTTCAAAATTGTGTCGTTTTAGGTAAAAACTATTTAAAAAACTTCTCCGCTTGATTTAGGTATTGGCTGGTTCGTCATTTAAACATAAGTAGTTTGTAAGTTTAGGGACTGATGACCCCGTAGTTAAGTCCCATAAGCTATACAAAAATTTGAACATTTGATTATTTGAACCTTCGCCCGGCCGCCATGATAGTGGCAAGCGTCAGATAAATACGAGTGTTATTAGCAGGTAAATCGCGTATTAAATAGCTACTGCGGGATATATACGCAGTTGATAGTCACCTCTGTATTGTTTGACTATCACAGTGTACCGACGCGTATAGTAAGCAGATTCAAGTGGATGTGGGTTGTCGTTCTTATGAGGAGATGAAATCGCTTGCTCAGGGTAGAGTAGGGTAGAGAGCTGCATCAAACCAGTCTCCGGACTGAAGACCATAACAACAACAGAGTGTTGGTTGGTCGGACGATAAATCGAAATTGGTGAGAAAAGGAATTTTTGGCGTACACTGACTAAACGAAGGGATCGCTTGGTAGGACACATTCGTAGACATCGAGGAATTGTAAATTTAGCATTGGAGGGGAGTGTATGGGGAGGGGGAGTAAAAATCGCAGAGGGAGACCAAGAGACGCGTATAGTAAGCAGATTCAAGTGGATGTGGGTTGCCGTTCTTATGAGGAGATGAAAAGGCTTGCTCAGGATAGAGTAGGGTGGAGAGCTGCATCAAACCAGTCTCCGGACTGAAGACCATAACAACAACAACAACGTGTTGGTTGGTCGGACGATAAATCGAAACGTGTATAGGAGCCTTAAGAAAGCTATCCGATCTTGTGCACCGTCTGCAGTGACCACGCTGCCGATGTGGCGCTGATGCCTGACCTCGGTTCGTCGTGCTTTTTTCCCGGGCGCCACGGTGGAGACGGGAAGTACCTGTTACGGTGGTGTCCCAGCTGCAGCGCCGTGCCTCCGCCGCCGGCAGCAATCGATATGCGCGCGGGTCGACCTCTCGCCGGCCTCTGCCTCTGCCTCCGCAGCCGGCGTCCATTCAGCCGCCTGAATGGCTCCCTGCCTCTATAAGGGAGCTGCCCGCTTTGATAACTCCGGTCGCTCTCCCAGCCCTAATCCCGACCCCACGGCACAAAAAAGCGGCGCTAGCAGACAGCCGTGGGACGGATCCTAATGAGCTGCTTATGTCCCGCCTTACACTCCACTCTACTCTGCTCTTACCTTGCCCCGTGCGTCATCGCTCGCCCTAAGCGGCTTCATCTGGTGCCGTACGAGAGGTCGCACACAGCTGTCGCTACTCGGACGGCGGCGGGGAACACCGCCCGAAGAAAAACGTTGAGCTGGGCGTCGAGGCAGCAGCGACTGTGTCCAGAGCTGGTGCCAGATGCGCGACCGTCGCGCCGTTTTGAGGCCTTCTTAGATCTCTCTCCCTCCCAGACACTTCTTAACGTCAAAACAACAAACAGGTGTTCGTACTCGAGAGGTGGCGTCGCGTTCTGCACTGCGGGTGGATTCGAAGGGACGAAGACATTTGTTTTACATCCCGTTGTCGACGAGGTTCAAGAGTGAACAGAAGCTCCGATTTAACGCGGCGGAAGAAGGTAATGGGCACCGTCCGTTCGTAGGAAGAAAGATTAGGGATTAACGTCCGTTTGGCATGGTGGGCATTAAAGATGCCGTTAAGTTTAAATTCGCCGGGCGCCCTGGCTCAGGGCGCCCGGTCAGGGGGCTCAACGCTCTCTGTAATAAAAAACGCTGAGCCAAGAACACACCGAACATGAACGAACAAATATGATCAGCGTCCGCAATGAACAGAAATACCCATAGAGCAACAAAAAAAGAAAAAAAAACTTTATTTTTTCCACTCAGGAATAGAACCTTTTTAAAACTATATAAACTTTTTATTTACAAACATATCCGCTACATCTGTTTGTGATTTTTCGTATTTTATAAGAGAAGAGTAGACAACTGTATCATTTACTCAGACGGAAAACCAGTACTAAGCAAAGAGGGAAAGGCTGAACTGTGGAAGGAATATATAGAAGACCTATACAAGGGAAATAAACTTGAAAGCAGTATTCTAGAAATGGAAGACAAAGTGGAGGAAGATATAGGAGATATGATACTGCGAGAAGAATTTGACAGAGCGCTGAAGGACTTGAGTCGAAACAAGGTGCCTGGAGTAGATGATATTCCGTCTGAACTGCTGATGTCGTTAGGAGAGCCAGTCATGAAAAAATTGTATCACTTGGTATGCGAGATGTATGAGACGGGGGAATTACCCTCCGACTTCAAAAAGAATATTGTAATTACAATCCAAAGAAAGTAAGTGCAGACAAGTGTGAAAATTACAGAACTATCAATTTAATAAGTCACGGGTGCAAAATACTAACGCGAATTATTTACAGACGAATGGAAAAACTTATGGAATCCAACCTCGGGAAAGATCAGTTTGGATTTAGGAGAAATGTAGGAACACGGGAGGCAATACTCACATTACGACTTATCTTAGAAGATAGGCTAAGGAAAGGGAAACCTACGTTTTTAGCGTTTGTCGATTTGGAGAAAGCTTTTGACAATGTCGACTGTAATACACTTTTCCAAATTCTGAAGGTATCAGGGGTAAAATATAGGGAGCGAAGAGTTATATTGAACCTATATAAAAACCAGAAAGCGGTTATTAGAGTTGAAGAGCAAGAAAAGGACGCAGAGGTTGGGAAGGGAGTAAGACAGGGTTGTAGCCTTTTCCCAATGTTCAGTCTGTACATTGAGCATGCATTGAAGGAATGGAAGGAGAAATTTGGACAGGACATTAAAGTGCCGGGAGAAGAATTAAAAAAAAAAAAAAAAAATCGGTTTGCCGATGACATAGTAATTCTGTCAGAGACTGCAAAAGATCTGGAAGAGCAATTGAATGGGATGGACAGTGTCTTGAAAGGAAGATATAAGATAAACATTAACAGGAGTAAAACGAAGGTAATGGAATGCATCTCAGAAAATCAGGCGATGCTGAAGGAATTAGATTAGGTAATAAGACAATAAAAGTAGTAGATGAATTTTGTTATTTAGGTAGCAAGATAACTTCTGATGGCCGAAGTAAAGAAGATATAAAATGCAGAATGGCCATGGGAAGAAAAGCGTTTCTAAAGAAGCGAATGTTGTTAACATCCAATATTAGTTTAAATGTTAGGAAGTCCTTCCGAAAGCAATTGTCTGGAGTGTAGCACTGTACGGGAGTGAAACGTGGACGATAAGGAGTTCAGATAAAAAGAAGCAGCTTTTGAAATGTGATGCTACAGACGAATGATGAAAATTAGTTGGGTAGATCACATAACTGATGAGGAGGTGCTCAACAGAATTGGGGAGAAAAGGAGTTCCTGGTATATCCTGACTAAAAGAAGGGATAGATTGGTGGGACACATTCTGAGACATCAAGGAATTGTCAACTTAGCATTAGAAGGATGTGTGTGTGGGGTAAAAATAATAGAGGTAGACCGAGGGACGAATATAGTAAGCAGATTCAAAAGGATGTAGGTGGCCGAACGTATTCTCAGATGAAGAGACTTGCACAGGGCAGGGTAGCATGGAGAGCTGTATCAAACCAGTCTGCGGACGGAAGGCCACAGCAACACAACGTTTTTAGGTTATCTAAATGTCTTCGCTATACAACTTCGTTTTTAAATTTTTACCAGAGGTTTTTTTTTAAGTTTACCGGAAATGTCTAATTTTTTTTGCGCAGTTTTCTTCACGTGTTTCATTCATCTACTTTGAAAGTAATTATTATTTTAATCATTTAAATGTTCAAATGTTTTTAAATCTATTGGACCAAACTGCTATGTCGTCACTCCCTAGACTTTCAAACTATGTAAACTAACTTACGCTAACGACAACAAACACACCCATATCCGAGGGAGGACACGAAACTCCGGCGGGAACGGCAGCCTATGCCGTAGTATGACGCTTTAGACCACGTGGCACGGAATCTTTTCATGATTTAGTAATACTACATGTTTGTTCCCATAATTAGGATACCTTTGAAAAATGAAAAATATGAATAATAAAAACAAAGAAATAAACATAAAAAATATCAGTAACTGCATAGAAAATAAATTACAAAGACGTAGGAATAAATAAGCGAAACAGTTTTGATAATTTAAAGAGAGTAGCTTTTGAGCGGACAAATGGTTTTGTTCATAAAAGTTCAAAATTATGTGGTGCGGAGTTCGCCAGGAGGTAACTGATATAATTTTCCGTCTTTTGTTTTGGTGTTGAACCTCTTATTACTTTTGAAGGAAAGCTGTTAACGGTAGACAGACCAAGTTAATTCTTATCTCGCTATTTTATCTGATATTTTAATCCAACCTATCTTGAAACGTATAATCCAGAATTTCATTCTTTGTGTGATGTCTTGACTTTATTACTAAATGTTCAAATGTTTGTATAGCTTATGGGACTTCACTACGGGGTCATCAGTCCTAAACTTACAAACTACTTATGAACTAATTAAGACGAAGGACGGCACAAATATCCATGCCCGAGGGGGATTCGAACCCCCAACCGTAGTGGCCGTGCAGACCGTGACTGGAGCGCCTCAGTCCCCTCGGCCACCGCGGCCGGCTTTATTAGTAGAAGTAATTACAATGAAAGACCGAATATATGTTATTTTAATAATTTGGAAACGTTATCTAAAGCATTTTACGCCTTGTTTACAAGTAATTATTTATTTTAATCAAATGTTTGTAAATCAAGGCGTATGGGACCAAAATACTGTGGTCATCAGTTACTACGCGTACAAACTACATAAACGATCCCAAGGACAACACACACACACACACACACACACACACACACACACAAGCGAAAAAGGATTCGAACCTCGCACGGCACAAGTCTCGCAGTCCCTGACGAGGCGCTTAGAACCGCTCAGCTATACCCGCGCGGCAGTTATTTATTTGAGTAGATATCTTCATTTGTAGAAGTGGTTAGCAGGTGAGCGTTCTCTATTTCTTTAGTCTTGGCGTATCTGGCTATTTCATAGGCGAATGATAGGAGGCTTATGGCTAAGGCTGCTAAGACACAAGTAATTAGTTTGCATCTGAACAACAGACAATTCACCAGAGCTCTTTAAGTGTACGTGTATGAAAGACGCTTCATCCACAACATGGAACCAGTCTTGTTAGTCATAACCTTATCCTTCTAATCACACTAAGAAAAACTGCTGCTAAGGTGAGAGCAAGAAATGATCTCAAACTTCGTGGAACCACCTGGGAATCATCAGCGAGAACTGTGCGGGCTTCTGTTTTTTTACATATGTAAATAAGAACGTATACATATAAGAGTAGCAGCGATCTTACCACGGTAAGAAGAGCTACCAATGGATTATAAAGCACAATTATCGTCTTAAATAGTATACCCACCTTTGTATTTTGCAGTAGACCTGACGATGGCATTCACGCCGAAACAGGCCTGTCGTATTAAATAATTTAATAAAAAGCAGCGTCTTTGGTATCAATAATTTACAATTAAGATAGTGTTGTTATAAAAACTGTGGATCGCTCTCCACGGGGGCAAAATATGCCAGCTAATGACGAATACTAACTGTGGCGTCGCACAAGTCTAAGGTGCGCGCCACCTACTTTCGCCGCGCGCCACCATGCACGCACGGCGCGGCGTTCTTACGACGACAGCCACGAGCGCCCTCTGCTCCAACTCCGCTCGTGGCCACCACTGAACGACATCGTTCACTTGGGACTGAGATAGGAACGAGTTAGCACTTCGGAATCAGATAGGCACCAGTGAAGACTTGGCTATCGGATAGGCTCTAGGCAGGCCTCTAGCTCAACTATGTATCAGCATTCTGCCGTAGTGAGCTATGTAAAAGTTAAGTATTACTAAGTCTCTAAGAAATATATATATCTCGTTCTAATTTACTCTAGTGTTTCTAGTTTCTGCTGTCCCACTGGCTGGTCACCTCCTACCTGCACAAGCGGGCATCCTTTATTCCTGTGTCGGTCTCTTTCTACTCGGCCACCGACACCTACGACGGAAACGAGACACAAAAGCGGCGACGAGGCTGGGACACAAAATATACAAATCAATATATATCTGAAAAATGGCAAGAATAAATAAATAAATACCCGGGCAACGCCGGGTTTTCAGCTAGTAATTTAATAAAAAACGGCGTCTTTGGTATCAATAAGATAGGGTTGTTATAAAAACTGTGGATCGCCCTCCACGGGGGCAAAGTATGCCGGATAATGACGAATACTAATTGTTTTAGAAACCGTTCGTTTTGAGAGGTCCTGACGGGTTAAACTGGAGCTTGAGGATCACTGATGTAACCGGCAAAGTAGAATTTTGAGCGGTAATAGCGATGCAAGGTGTTCAAATGTTTGTCGAGCTTATGGGACTTAACTACGGGGTTATCAGTCCATAAACTTACAAACTACTTATGCACTACTTATGAACTAGGACGTCACAAATATCCATGTCCAAGGAGGGATTCGAACCCCCATCCGTAGTGGCCGTGCAGACCGTGACTGGAGCGCCTCAGTCCCCTCGGCCACCGCGGCCGGCGATACAAGGTGTGAACCGCGGCTCATCCAGCCGAGACGTCCAGAAGCTGGATGTGCGCGTCGGCCGCGTCGGTAGGCGGTTAGGAAGTGCACCGCGTGTCCTCGAGGCCACACACACACACACACACACACACACACGTACGGCGGCGGCACGCGAGCGTCGTCTTGACGTCACACCGCGCCGCCCATTGTCTGGTGGCGGGCTATCGAACGCCCGTGGCTCACCGCCCCCTCCTCCTCCACTGCTACTGCTAGTGCCAGTAGCAGTGGCAGTGGTAGAGGTAGAGGTAGGGGACCTGTTGGCGGGGACGGCCTCACCCACACAGCGCAAAGCCCGCGTCGCGTCTACTTCCCACATACGGCGAGCGGTCACCACTGTTTAGAACTACAATGAATAACACGAGCCGGCCAAGGGAACTGAGGCGCTCCAGTCACGGTCTGCACGGCCACTACGGTCGGGGGTTTGAATCCCCCCCTCGGGCATGGATATTTGTGCCGTCCTTAGTCTTAGCTAGTTCGTAATTAGTTTGTAAGCTTAGGGACTGATGACCACGAAGTTAAGTCCCATAAGTTCTACAAACATTAATTAATTAATAACACGAAATTATCAAAAAGGAAAAAAAATTCCTGATATCCTGCGAAACTATTTTTCATTGTGCGATTGGAATCGTGATTTCCTGTCAGACAGGTCGCATTATACTTATATATATATATATATATATATATATATATATATATATATATATATATATATATATATATATATTTTACTACCTTACAGCGTTCATCTAATGAAATAAATCGCAATTTGCGATCAGTTATGGCTTCACTGTACAAGGTTTAGATGGAATACCCAAGTGCGTCGCATGAAAATTTGCGCCCGGCCGGGATTCGAACCCTAGATATCCTGCTTACTAGGCAGACGCGTTGACCACTCCGCCACCGAGGACACAGTGACCAGCCCGCCTGCAGAGGACTCTTCCCTGCACGTCTCCCGCCACACACAAATCTCCACTCGCCACGCTGTCTCCTTCCTATACCACAGCCTATTTATTTTATAATGCTCGCAGCCACAATACTGTATTCCCACATCAGGGAGAACAGACCATGAGGTATCGAGACACAATTAATTGTCGTCAGGAGCCCAGCCTCGGCGTGTATACACTTATATATATTTTTGACGAATTACAGCGTTCAAATGAATGAAATAAATCGCAATTTGCGATGTTATGGCTTCACTGTATTAGGTTTAGATGGAATACCAAGCTGTGGCGAATGAAAATTTGTGCCCGGCCGGGATTCGAACCCTGGATATCCTGCTTACTAGACAGACGCGTTGACCACTCCGCCACCGACGACACAGTGATCAGCCCGACTGCAGAGGACTGTTCCCTGCAAGTCTCCCGCCACACCCAAACCTCCATTCGCCACAAATAGGCTGTGATACTAGGAGGAGATTTGGGTGTGGCGGGAGACGTGCAGGGAAGAGTCCTCTGCAGGCGGGCTGGTCACTGTGTCGTCGGTGGCGGAGTGGTCAACGCGTCTGCCTAGTAAGCAGGAGATCCCGGACTCGAATCCCGTCCGGGTACAAATTTTCATTCGCCGCACTCGGGTATTCCATCTAAACCTTGTACAGTGAAGCCATAACTGATCGCAAATTGCGTTTTCTTCAGGTCACATTACGCTGTAATTGACGGAAAGTCATCGAGTAGAACTGAAGTGATATCTGGCGTTCCTCAGGGAAGTGTCATAGGGCCTCTACTGTTCGTTATTTTTATAAACGATTTAGGAGACAATCTGAGTAGCTCCCTTAAGCTGTTCGCGGATGATGCTGTCACTTATCGGTTAGTAAAGTCACCAGAAAATCAAAAGCAACTGCAAAATGATTTAGATAAGATATCTGCATGGTACAAAAAATGGCAATTGACCCTTAATAATGAGAAGTGTGAAGTTGCGACCTTCGTATCGCTACTCACCAACAAGAATTGGGCAATACATGAATCAAGGTAGTAAAAGGTTTATGGCTCGTTTTTGTACACGGGGATGAGTTACGTAGATTAGCTTCTATGCCCTAAGTAGCTACCCAAATGTTTAAATAAGATCAATAATCAATCTGTAGTTTAGCCAGTCTATCAATCTGTAGATGGTGACGCGAAAAATACATTTAAATAACATAAATTGAACCTCTGAATAACCAACAAAACGGATTCTATGGTAAATTACAAAAGATATTCACTCAGGAAGTAATTTTTTATAAATGGAGTTTATTACTCTTTTTTGACATGAAAATGCTGAGGTGGTCCTACTTTATACATTGGTAAATAACTGAATATTTCCCGAACTATTGTTCATGAGAGCCGGCCGCGATGGCCGAGGGGACTGAGATGCTTCAGTCACGGTCTACACGGCCACTACGGTCGGGCATGGATATTTGTGCCGTCCTTAGTGTTAGCTAGTTCATAAGTAGTTTGTAAGTTTAGGCACATATGACGCCGTAGACAAGTCCCATAAGCTATACAAACATTTGAACATTTTTGTTCATGAGAGCCACAATATGTATCACCCGCACTTGAGATTAAAAGTTCCTAATTGTCACTCGTAAATCAATGAAGTCCATCGAACATTGCAGTTCCAAATTAATCTGCGATACTTCCACAGCCCTACTACTACCGTGTAATTTACCACTTTTTAACCAGAGGCTAAGTTCTGCAGTCACAAAGTCCACACATGCCTATCTCTTCAACTCACAAGTTGGTAACGCGGCTTCAGACCGCCCAGCGTCACAACCTTTCACCATCGCGTCCAAGTTAACGAGTCCCTTCTCAAGCGTTCGAAAGCGTGCTCTACCTGCTCGCAAAATTGTATCCTTTCGCGCATCCTAACGCCTCATCTTTAAAATACAATTTCCCTTCCAAAATATTATACATTTGAATATCACAGAATTAAATGCTTTGACCACCTCCCTACAAATGTTGTTTACATTTAACAAAAATATGTTCAAATGTTTGTCGAGCTTATGGGACTTAACTACGGGGTTATCAATCCCTAAACTTACAAACTACTTATGAACTACCTACTACTAAGGACGGCACAAATATCCATGCCCGAGGGGGGGGATTCGAACCCCCGACCGTAGTGGCCGTGCAGACCGTGACTGACGCGCCGCAGTACGATTGGCCGCCGCGGCCGGCTTACATTTAACAAACAAATATATATTTAACAATACTAAAATCGGTTGAGATTGAAGCTCTTTGCTCAGGTAGCTATTAAGCGTGACGTCTCACTGCTCAAATATATTTAATTTATCGTGGCTCTTTATGCAAACATATTCAGTTCTTGTCCACAAATACGTATAACTGTTTATGTATAAATTATCTTTTGCATATTTACTATTTTTAGTCGGCCATGAGATATTTAAGAGGAAGTCTACAACATAAAACAAATGTTACTACGAATAACATGAAATATAATAAAATACATATAGAAATGTAATGCGCTTTACTAGGTTCATGTTTTGTGTTTCTGTGTTGGAATCTATGTTCTGACAAGGATATTACTATCTCAACGAAAAGCGGAACAAGAGAGCAAAACAAAGTTTATTGAAAGAATACAGAAATAACGTGGTGCGTCTTTTGAGACAGGTAGCGTGGTACAATGCTGCCCATTTGCTTCTTAAACTGTTACAGATAAACATTACGTATCAATAATTGTAAAAATAAGTCAATATTATTATTATAGTACTGGAATTTATCGGCCTTTTATCTGTAAGGGATATTGAAATTGTAATTAGGGCGTTTGATTCTCCCACGTCTCCTGAATCCATTCATTTAACTATATTTGCCGTATGGATTTTTAGAATAATGGGTTTAGATCTATTTATTTCACTTGCAATCTGGGATAGCCGCCCTTGCTCATCCAAGACCGCCGTTTTCTGCTTCCCAGCAGGTTAGGGCTTTCCTAACGACCTGTATTCCAATTACTAGGTTCAAACTGTTAGTCGGCCAGCTGGGGAACCCAATAGCCCGCCAAAACCTGCCCTTCACATGGAAACAATCAGCTTCCTCCTTTATCTGTAATGTCACAAAGTCATCCATATTACAACTAAAAGAAGCCCGTTAAACTTCATTTTCACGGTAAATCAGTCAAAAGTACTGTCCTTAAATTCACCTAAATACCTAGGAGTAAGAATTACAAACAACTTAAATTGGAAAGAACACGCAGAAAATATTGTAGGGAAAGCGAACCAAAGACTACGTTCCGTTGTATTCCGGCGATCAAGAGCAAGTCAATTATCCCATTTTTAGGCAAATTTCAGATCACCTTGCTAAAAAGTTAAAAATCTCGAAATTACAGACCTGCTGTTTTTACAACACAAATAGCATTTCAATATATATATAGCAAAGATAAAATTCAACCCCTAGCACAGAGTGGTGTGTATAAGATCACATTCAGGTTTTGTGGAAAAGTGTATACTGGTCAGTCTGGGAGGGCTATAGCAGTTAGATTATCGGAACGTGAGAGAAACTGCAGATTAAAAAAGAGAGATTCAACATGTGCCATACATCTGCTCACGGAAAACCAGACTTATGATGTAGACTGTGAAATATTACATTCTCGCAAAAAAGGCAGAAAGAAGACACTATTGGAAATCAATAAACAAATGTCAGAGGATGCCATTATAGTATTAAACGATCAAACCCAGTTTCCCTTTTCCCCTATATTGAAGTTTCAGTTATCAGTTTCTTAAATGTATCCAATATTACAATTTCAGAATTTTCTCCCCCTGCTTTTAACAATAATATTCAACACCTACTTATGAAATTAGTTTTTTATATATTTTAGTAAATGTAATTCAGTGCCAATAAAGTGTAAGACGTTCCTGTGACTATGAATTTTTATCTTCTGTAATTTAATAATATTTTTGTAAGTCGCACATCAGTAACAAAATGTTAGCAACGTTCAAATATTACCTGATGATGTCCTAAGAAGCCGAAAGCTGGTTAGTAGGTGAATAAAAAATCGTTTTGCAGAACATCAGGAATTTTTCCATTTTGATAATGTTATCATGTTAAAATTCAATTAATGTTAAAAATACGAAATAAAGAAGTCGTAATAGTAATAATGTTGCAACGGGACTGTTTGATGTGTGTAAAACGGGCTACTTAATATGTATGTATGAAAAGTGTGAAGTAATACATATGATCACTAAACGAAATCCGCTGAACTTCAATTACACGATAAATCAGTCAAACCTTAAGATCGTAAATTCTACCAAATACCTAGGAGTTACAATTACGAACAACTTTGACTGGAGAGAATAAATAGAAAATATTGTGGGGAAGGCGAACCAAAGGTTACGTTTCATTGGCAGAACGCTTCGAAGAAGCACCAGCTCCACCAAAGAGACTGCCTACATTACACTTGTGCATCCTCTCCTGGAGTACTGTTGCCCCTTGTGGGACCCTCACCAGGTGGGACTGAAGGAAGACATTGAGAATGTTCAGAGAAGGGCAGCTCGTTTTGTTTTATCACGTTACGGGGGGGGGGGGGGGAGCGTCACGGAAATGTTGCACGAATTGGGGTGGAAATAATTAAAAGAAAGATGTTATTCATTGCGGCGTGATCTGTTTGCGAAGTTTCAATCACCGACATTTACTTCTGAATGCGCAAATATTTTGCTATCACCCACCTACTTAGGGAGACATGACCATCCCAATAAAATAAGAGAAATCAGATCGTAAACGTAACGATTTAGGTGTTCTTTCTTCCTGCGCGTTATTAGAGACTGGAACGGTAGAGAAAAGTTATGAAAGTGGTTATCTATGCAGAGGTTCCAACCATTACGATTTAATCGTAATTGTTACGAAAATTGTTTAAAATTACGAGTTTACGAATGAAGTGGTTCGAATTCCGATTTTCAGGTTTAAATAACAAATTGGTCTCATTTGTTTCGCGACGGCTTTCCTTTTGAGTTCGACCTCTTTTTGAGAAACAGCTTCTGGCATGTTCTTGTGGAAATCGCCAGTATTGACACCGACTTCTACGAGCTCTAAAACTGCGTAATACGGCATAAGAGATGAATCCACTAAGGCGCGCCATTGTAGAATCTAGCAGCAGCCATTGTAAATGCAGAACGTCACTTGACTCGTACCGGCGCCCCTACAGGAGAAATCGTGAAGGGTGTGTAATAACAAAAAATAGTTCATCATACATCCTTCATCGTTAGTCTGTGTTCAGAAGTTGAAGTTCTGTTGGTTTTGTTTTTCATTGCGTCGTATCTACTAATATAGCGATTTCGTGTGTGTGAGATATGCTGTACCAAAGTGTGTGATGAACGTTTCTTGTTTGTAAAATAGAGTTCTACGAGAAAATCGCCTATAAATGTTATCTCGTTCCATCATTTCTCGTAAAACGAATTTTTTGTTTGCAGGAAAAATCTAATCCTCGTGAAAGTGATGCTTATGAATCATTGCGAAAAACACTTATGGAGCAAAAATATCTTAAGGGTATCCTTGTTTGAGGATTTCTGCAAAATAAATAATCTGGAAATAAAAACTAAGAACTTCTGCATCGAGAAAGAAAATAATTAGTTATTAAAATTTGCTCTCCCCCCTCCCCTCCGCACACACACACACACACACACACACACACACACACACACACTCACACACACACATTCCAACTGTACTCATCATGATGATGTAATATCCTGCCTCTATCTCATCTGCAACCTTACAGAAACTTTTCACAATTTTGGTGATTCTTTGTTCACTTATTCCTCTTAGACTCCTCCTTACCTCCCCCCCCCCTTCCGGTGATACATATTACGTAACATTACTATTTGTGGTATTCAAAAGTTGGACCGTCTGTTTATGTAGATTTACATGTAGATTGTGTTTTCAGAGTATTCAGCATCTGCATGAATTTCCGCAGCACTAGAGCAGGACCCCCTATTGTACGCTGCCAGCAGTGGTCCAAAGCGAGTCTCGTCCGCTCGTTGTGCGTATTTGTGTCGCAACTGCCACGCCCCCGTCTACTCTATTTACAGCCACGTGCGTTACGTCACACAGGCGAGTCGGATCCTTTTTATGGCTCCACCAGCAGTAAATTTTAATCATGCTCTGAGTGCCGTTAACGATGTGTCAGCCCGGCAAAAATTTTGTGACCGCTCTGCACTTTAACGCCTACCATTTTAAAATACACCTTGTTATGCTCGTAGCAGTAACATTTATTTTATAGTTCATTGTGCGCTGACTTCCGACTTTCACACTAAACATCAGCGAGGTTTTACTGTTGTAGGAAGACCATTAATGCAGAGGTAAGTTCCCTTTTACTGGTACGCGAGAGACAGGAGCATATTCGAATACAGAAAGAAACCATGAACAATAAACCTTACACATTCATGGACATTAAAAAATGCGTACGCTGGGGTAAGAAAGTTACAAACGAAAAACTTTGCAAATTAACAACAGTGAGATACGCTAAGCAAGCTATACAGTGTAGGTGTCAACACGCAAGCTCTAAGACCCTGCAATGGGGAACCAATTCAGAAGGCGATTAGTGGATGACTCATACATGTGACGGTCCAGTCATCTCAATACTACCTGCATTGATTGATTGATTGATTTTCTCAGGGAAGCCAAAACAGTCTTGATCCAACCCGCCACTGCCCGCACCGAAACTAAGTTTATTATGCGGTATCGCTCCCAGTATATCAAGTAAAGCCAACCAATGCCCTTGAACAGTGCAAGGAGTCCCTTTACCAGTTCTTTATTAGACACAATTTCTTCGGGTCTGGTTGTCCCAAATGTTCTGTGCCTTTTACTCTCCAATGCAATGCATTCGTAGATTAGATGTGAGGCAGTTTCATCACCGTCACCACAGATCGTACATTTAGGGTCCTCTTCTGTTATTCCCATTGTATGTAGGTGTTTTTTGAAATTCTCATGGCCTGTCAGCAATCCAACCATGAGTCTAATCTCTCTCCTGTTCAGGCCCAGGATTGCAGAGCTTCTTTTAAACCATGGCTTTGGCATCATTACCTTGCCATGTTTTTGTTGATGGACTTTGGTCCAATATTCTACGTGCTGTCTTCTGAGCCAGTTACGTAGTTCCAAATTGATCATTGCCTTGGTGATTGTCAGGACAGGTTCCGGTCCAATAAATGGAGTCTCTGCCCCCATCCTGGCTAATCTGTCGGCATATTCGTTGCCACTGATCCCCGTGTGACCAGGGACCCACAATAGGTTTACTCTATTGCTTTCCCCTAGCTCCACCAGAACCCTGTGACATTCTGCAACAATTTTAGACCTTGTTGCAGGAGCTGCCAGTGATCTCAGGGCTGCCTGGATGTCTGAATAGATTTAGTTTCTACGGTCTTTGTAGCACCTACGCAAATTCTCCTCCACACACGCCCTGATGAGAGTGATTTCGGTCTGGAATACTGGGGCCAGTTTCCCTAGAGAGATGACGCCCTCCAGTCTTGGCTGCACCCCGTATACCCCAGCCCCAACGCCTTGGTCTGATTTTGACCCGTCAGTGAACCAGACAATATCCCCCGTACGGTGTCGAACTATTTTCTCCCACTGTTCCCTACTTCCAATTGTTATATTGAAAGGCTTGTTAAAGCAGTATGGGGCTATAATATAGTCGGCTGGAATTCCCCTAACCTTTCCTATATTTACCTCACTCACTATTTTAGTGTGTGATTCTGGATATCCCAAAGAGTTCCAGTTTTTGCCAGTTTTGAGTCTGTATGCACCAGCCGCTGCCTCCATCTTGACCCAAAGGTGTAATGGGGGCATATCCAGCATGGTTTCCGTCCCAGCAGTTGGTGTGCTGCTAATTCCGCCTGTTATGGCTAATCAGGCTAATCTCTGCACCTTACCAAGCTCCTTAGCAGCAACCTGCTGTTCTACCTTCTTCCACCACGCCACCTGGATGTTCAACTAGTATTTTTTCTGAGTGTGCCAGCCAGAGATTTTCATATCCTGTTTCTTGAATAATTACAACATGACTGCTATAAAGTATTACAAGAAAACGAAAAGGAAATATGTTTAGATTCCGTACACACGCTAGTCTGTTACTTCGCGTATTGACATTAATTTCAAGTTAGGGGGAATCTAACTATTATTTGTCGCGTACCAACAGATGGAAATTCGTTTGACTAATTACAACGTGGCGGACAACGTAAATTTGTGTGCAAAACATATGAATGAGCTGGCACGCTACAGTTCTATACTCAGATTCCAGAGTTATACATCCAGGTTGTATAGAGATCACTGAGACGGTCACAGTCCAACTAGAGGAAGCAGCTGTAGGCGCATTATGCCAGGTAGACGTGTCACACGCCATTCTCACAGATTATATTAGATTAATACTTGTTACATAGATCATGAATACGACACTTTGTAATGATGTGGAATGTGTGAGGTTAATGAAGGGTTTCTGTACAAGACTTTACATTACACAGAATATTACATGACAAAATTTTTCTTTAGATTTGCTAATTTATATCTAAAACCTAATCCAATGACTAGAAGGAGTTGTCATTCAGAAGTTCGTTTAATTTATTTTTAAATGCTAGTTGGCTATCTGTTAGGCTTCTGATGCTGCTTCGTAGGTGACCAGAGACTTTTGTGGCAGCATAATTTAGCCCTTTCTGTGCCAAACTCAGATTTAGCAGTACATAGTGAAGATCATCCTTGCCCCTGGTGTTATAGCTGTACACACTGCTATTAATTTTGAAATGGATTGGATTAGTAACAATAAAAAAATTCATAAATGAATATATATACTGTGAAATTACTGTGAGGATACCTAAATCCTTAAACAGATGTCTGCAGGATGATCGTGGGTGGGCTCCAGCAATTATTCTGATGACACGCTTTTTTGTAATGAATACTTTTTTACTCAATCATGAATTACCCCAGAATATGATGCCATACGAAAGCAGTGAATGAAGGTAGGCACAGTAAGCTAATGTTCTGAGTTCTATCGCCAAAATTTGCAATAACCCAAACAGCATACGTAGCTGAACTTAAACGTTTCAGCAGACCTACTATGTGTTGTTCAAATGTTTCTAAATCTATAGGAATCAACAACCTGGTTATTAGTCCCTAGCTTACAAACTACTTAACCTAAGGTAAACTAAACGAAGGACAACACAAACACCCATGCCCGAGGGGGGGATTCGAACCCCCGACGGCGGACGGCCGCGCGCACCGCAACACGGCGCTCCAGTACGCGCGGCTAATCCACCGCGCCTGTATGTGTTGCTTTCAGTTTAATCTCTCATCAATGCACACACCTTAAACTTTTGCAAATTCTATCTTAGTTACAGAGTTCTGTTCAAAGTCTATATTTATTACTGGAGTTGTGCCATTTACTGTGCAGAACTGTATATACTGTGTTGTATCAAAATTTAATGAGAGTCCGTTTGCAGAGAACCACTTAATAATTTTGTGAAATACATTATTTACATCACTTAACTCTTGTGTGTGTTTTTTGGCGTGATTACTATATTTGTATCATCAGCAAAAAGAACTAACTTTGCATCATCATCAATGTAGAATGGCAAGTCATTTATGTATATAAAGAACAGTATAGGACCTAAGACCGAAACCTGTGGCATCCCATCCTTTTTAGTCTCCCAGTTTGAGGAATCGGCTAATGTTTTGACATTACATGAACCACTTTTTTTTCAACTTTCTGCATTCTTCCAGATAAATACGAATTAACACATTTGTGCACTGCCCCAGTCAAACCATAATGATTAATCTTATCTAGAAGAATTCCATGATTTACACAATCAAAGGCCTTTGAAAGACCCACGCCTGATCTCTGCAAGAGTTGTGGGCTGACGAGTTGAAGATGTCAATTAGGGAACGATCTTATTGTATAAATAGAAGGATTCCAAGATTGCAATTTTTATTTATACAAGAGGAGCGGGTTGGACACTCTGTGGTGTCATCATCTGGTGGCATTGACAGTAACTGCGTATAATAGAGCTCCACATAACAACTGGTAGGTGTACTGGATGACAGTTGCATATAAAATCATGTGCTGGTGGACTGGCGGAATTTATATATAACTATCTTCTAGACATACCTAGATTTTTATTTATTTATTTTTCTTCGCGCACCATAACCAACTGGAATAGAAAAGGAGGAATTCGCAATAGTACACAGATGTAGATGTTGCGGAAATGTTGAGTGAACTTCAGCCAAAAACGCTACCTGAGAACTTACTCAGTACCGTATACTGTAAGATGCTTTCCTAGTATGTAGAGAGTACTGTCGTAACATCAATTTTTGGCTTTGGTAAGGCAATAAAACTGTAAAGAAGTTTCAAAATGAATTATATATCTTCAATGAAATTTTCACGCTGCGGGGAGGGTGTGATGATATACGGTAAAGCTTCCTGGAAGATTGTGTGCCAGACGGGACTTCGCCTGCGCAGACAATTATCATAGTTTCTAATCCCGGTGTGGTCCACAATTTTACTCCGTAAGGAAGTATCAATTATATATCTTATTTCCAATTAGGTATATTACTTCACGGAAAGCGTTTTCTTCTATTGTTCTGAGAGTTTCGAAAAGAACTTGAGATTTACAGTTCTGATACGCACTATTCGCTCCATCTGCCTCTATCACTTGAAAGTACTTCGCGGCCACTACCCTGTAATACGTCTGCAAGCATAAATTCAAATGGTTGTAAATGTCTGGGACTTTCCTACTGTAGTTAGCAGTCCCGAGGCTTACCAACTACTTAAACTAGCCTAAGGACAAAACACACACACACACACACACACACACACACACACACACACACACACACACACACACCCGAGAGAGGACTCGAACCTCCGTCGGGGAGCAACTGCGCGCTCCGTAGCAAGGCGCCTTAGAGCACTCCGCCATTCCACCGCAGCTCTGCAGTCATATCGTAATATCAGTGTTACCTAGAAATGTCAGCACTGGTCTGGCAATATGATGTCAATAAACTTATCCTCTGTTAACGTAGGCTTCCGCGGTTGTTGTCACTATCAATAAAATTCTTCTGGGTATGAAACCGCGTCGTCATTTTATAAATTCCACCGACGTTTCGGCCGCTGTTGCAGTCGGCCTTCATCAGGGTCTGTGTCTGACTGCTGAATATACGATATCTTCGGATTTATATAGCTGCGGATGAGGGAAAGGTAGGGGGACGTTGGTTTGCCTTTATTGGTGGTTATATTATTTCACGCCATTGGTGGAAATCGGCAATGATGATTGATGTTTTAGAGGCTAGTTTTCCATGTGATTGGGGGTTACATTCTTCCCCCTTATTGGTCAAAATGGACGTTTCCGATTGGCTTTTGTATTAGAAGTTGCTATTGGCGGAATGGACCTGAGAGAACGGACGGCGGTTGTGCCGTGCCGCTGTTGACTTGTCGCCTGGCGCAGACGGCGGCGGGCCGGTGCTCTGCGTGTTCGCTGCCGCTGTGGTCTCCGGGGCAGTCTGCGCGACGTAGAACCTTACCCACACGCTCACTGACGCCCTGCACGTAAGGTAACGAAGCCACCAAAACAAAACATTAGCAGGGAGGAACGTCAGGCCATAGTGGAGTTGAAGTTGAATCCTGACTTAGTAGTAATACAGGCAGACAAAGGCTACGCCACTGTCGTCATGGACACACCAGATTATAATAAACGAATGGAAAACCTTCTCGGCGATCCCATCTACAAGAAACTTAAGGGTGATCCGACGGCTAAGATAACCAGATCGACGCAGGCGCTGCTGAAGCAAACCAGGATGACTTTTAACACAGCCGGAAGACTCATCCCACAAGTTCCGCAGGCACCGAGGATATATGGTGTGCCGAAGGTCCATAAAAAGGACTTTCCTTTGCGTCCCATAGTGGCCAGCATTAATTCACCCACGTACAAGCTGGTCAAAGAGTTGGTACCAAAGCTCCGACATCTAGTGAGCCACACAGAGACATATGTGAAGGATTCGACCCATTTCGTGGCACTTTTAAAAGAGAAGAATGTATCAGCTACGGATCTGATGGTTAGTTTTTATGTGACATCGTTATTCACCAACGTACCAGTGTCAGACACAATGAACATATTAGAAGAACGCTTAGCACCTGACACCTGTGACCTAGTTCGCCACTGCCTGACGACCACTTACTTCAAGTGGAAAGAAGAATTTTACGAACAAACAGACGGTGTAGCTATGGGCTGCCCACTTTCTCCGATTGCAGTTGACATCTTCATGCAAGCATTTGAAGAAACGGCTCTCCAGTCAGCACCACTACGCCCAGCATGCTGGCTGCGTTACGTTGATGACACTTTCGTCATCTGGCCACATGGGGAAGAGGAGCTAAAGAACTTTCATCAACATCTCAATCAGCAGCACAGCAAAATAAATTTCACGATAGAAGTAGAAAAGAATGGGGTGCTGCCTTTCCTCGACGTCGAAGTCTACCGAAAGTCTGATGGTAAACTCGGCCACAGGGTGTACAGAAAAGCTACCAGCACGGGAAGGTACCTTCACGCCTCCTCCCACCACCACCCCATGCAGAAGAAATCCGCCCTACAAACACTAACAAGGAGGGCCCACAGGATCAGCGATGACGATCACCTACAGGCGGAACTACAACATCTCAGATCCACCTTTGCGGCTAATGGCTACGGATTGGGCGAGATACATAAAACAATGTCCAGGAGGAATGAAAGGAATAGAGGGGAGCAAGAGGAAGCACAATGCATCGCCCTATTACCTTACGTGCAGGGCGTCACTGAGCGTGTGGGTAAGGTTCTACGTCGGGCAGGCATCAAGCCAGTCTTCCGCAGCACCAATAAATCTAAGGATGTCCTAGGTTCAACTAAGGACGCAGTTGACAAACTGAGTAATGCCGGCATGTATGAAATAAGCTGCGAGTGTGGGCTGGTTTATATAGGAGAGACCGGGCGAGCAATCTCCACGAGGCTTTCAGAACATGAAAGATACATACCTCTTGGACAGCACACGAAGTCAGCGGTTTCTGAGCATCACAATCAGTGCGGAAAACAGTTATATTTCAGCGAGGCCCGCGTGCTGGCGAAACTACCATTCTCAGCGAGGAGGAAAATTAGAGAGGCTATAGAAATAGCGAAGCGTCCCGCCAATATGAACAGGGAGGATGGCTACAGGCTGCCGGCGTCTTGGCTGCCAGCAGTCGCAACGCTACGTGACGGCACCGCGCGCGGAAGGACTCGCGCAGACTGCCCCGGAGACCACAGCGGCAGCGAACACGCAGAGCACCGGCCCGCCGCCGTCTGCGCCAGGCGACAAGTCAACAGCGGCACGGCACAACCGCCGTCCGTTCTCTCAGGTCCATTCCGCCAATAGCAACTTCTAATACAAAAGCCAATCGGAAACGTCCATTTTGACCAATAAGGGGGAAGAATGTAACCCCCAATCGCATGGAAAACTAGCCTCTAAAACACCAATCATCATTGCCGATTTCCACCAATGGCGTGAAATAATATAACCACCAATAAAGGCAAACCAACGTCCCCCTTCCTTTCCCTCATCCGCAGCTATATAAATCCGAAGATATCGTATATTCAGCAGTCAGACACAGACCCTGATGAAGGCCCCCTGCAACAGCGGCTGAAACGTCGGTGGAATTTATAAAATGACGACGCGGTTTCATACCCAGAAGAATTTTATTGATTATCCTCTGTTCTCATGTCTGTGTTCTTAAGATTCATTTTTAGGTAATTCTCTCACTGATGCGGTTACTGCATAATTTAAAATTTCATGTCAATGCCCCTAGTGCATCAACTGTATTTAGGCTACGTCAATGAACAGCGCCCCAGTGTTCAAAGCATGTGGAACGTAATTTAAATACATGCAAATAATATTCTGGTTCAACTACGAAAATGTCTTCAAGGTTATTGTTAGGGGTAAACTCTGCCGTCCTTGCCATAATTAAATCTGAATACCATCTGCATAACTTAAACGGCGTAGTTTTCGCTGTCTTAAACGCGAGGAGCTTGTCGCTGTTTACACGCCGTGCTACACAGGGGGACCGGGGTGTTTGCACAACGGAATCTGCAAGTCGGCCGCTGCTGTGTGCGCTTCGCAGCACGAACGGGAACTGCTGCATCCGTTATTAGTCTAGGAGGCCGTGGCTTCGAACCTAGTCTCTGACACGGCTGTGGGGCACAAATGTGCCGTGTAGCGCCTGTTCTTAAAAGCACGACGCTATATTTCACAGTAACGGAGGGCCATTTTATGAAGATTGGTTAAAACGTTAACGACCGAAGATTAAATAAAGAAGAAATCATAAACTGTTAATTGAGCGTCATTTTGGTTGCGTACTTAATTCGTAATGCGAAAGTCGCGAGTTCGAATCCGTAAGCGGTAAAAATTTTGAAACAGTATTTTCTAGCATTTTGTTAGTTCATGGCTTTGGTGTTTGACATGTGGTGCTACAAGGTTTATTTTAACATGGGTACGGCACCTCCCACTTGGCTGTGTATTATTGGCTTTTTACAATCCTATAATCAGTTATGGAAAGTAACATGAAAAAGGAAGGGGGGCGGGACTATTGACTCGTTGTATTCAGCTGGCAGTTTTGAATCTGTTTCTGCTGTTTCAGAAGGATAGTATCGGTAATTTTTTTCGATTTTCTGTGGTACAGTGTTCTTAGAAATATGTACATAATGATGGCTTTGGTATTTCTCAGTGTTTGAAAATGTTATAAAATCGACTGGAGCTCTGTTAAAATGCATTATATCGGGGTGGAAAGCGATAATTTTGTACTAATTTCAGTGATGGAAATGTAGACAGAAAATTTTGAAATAGTATTATTTTCTTTGGGGCGAATAACATGAAATACCTCTTATTAATCAAGTGCCAACTGTCGAAATTACCAGGGCATCGTAAAATACGGTATTAACATTCGCCATCCATTGAAACTGTCTCACGAGACCTATTTGCTTACAAATTTATTAGGCCTGTATAAACAAAGATCAATGGCATTTCTCTAACCGCATCCTGATAAGTACACTAGAATGTGTGCTTTGGTGTCTTATTCCAATCGTTAAGTGGCTTCTTTTCTGCCTGGGTTTCTATGTAAGAGCACGCCCCACGCTCAGTCTGGTACAAACATGGCGGCCACTGCCCGGTTGGCTACTTTCTCCCTATACAGGCGCTCTAAGGTGCGAGACTTGAGGCGCCCCCAGCCGTCGAAGTACTGTGACGCGAATTAGCGCCTCTTGTTCAAGTGGCGTATCGACGTCTGTATACCCCTGGCGTTGTGGTGAATGGAGACGCCACAACAAAATGGACTCACCCGTCCCACGTCACCGACGTGCGCACAATCGAGGGAAACAGTCACTTGTGAACGACCGGTCTAACGTAACGGTGTCAATATGTTTTCGAAACAGAAACAACGGAGGTGGATCGAAATTGAATGTGCCAGAGGTTGTACAGACCGACAGTGTCGTCAAGGTCTACAAGAGGCGTGCGGGGAATCGGCATTTCCGTACATAACAGCGGCACGAGAATGCAACGCAAGCTGTGGCTGCTCTTTACGGTCTATGCGACTGGGAAGCACTGTACCATCCACCATACTCCCAGGATTTTAGTCCATGTGACTTTGATTTGATTCAGAAGATGAAGGAACCACTTCGTGGCTTTCGCTTCAGTATCGTTCCAGTGATTCGACATGTTGTGGACCCCTCCATTCGCACCATCAACAGAACAGACTCCACTAACGATATACTACGCTTTCCATGACGCGACACTCGTGACTACTTTGAAGGACAGTAAAAGGTACAAACAGGTATCTGTTATTATTAAATTGTTGCCACTATTTAAGTTCCGACCCTTGTATATTATTCCTAGGGAACGAAACTGCTGAGACTAACGGTCCCTAAGGTTGGACCTTGGGGAATATCATTTGGTATTTTGGAGAAATACAGGAACACGCAATATCACATCACAAATTATGTTCGAGGAATTATGTTAAGCCGGCCGCGGTGGCCGAGGGGACTGAGGCGCTTCAGTCACGGTCTGCACGGCCACTACGGTCGGGGGTTCGAATCCCCCCTCGGGCATGGATATTTGTGCCGTCTTTAGGATTAGCTAGTTCATAAGTAGTTTGTAAGCTTAGGGACTGATGAACCCGTAGTTAAGTCCCATAAGCTGTACAAACATTTGAACATTTTTGAATTATGTTAAAAAGAGGAAAACCAACATTATTAGTTTTATAGATTTGGAGAACGTCGTTGACAGTGTTGACTGGAATACAATTTTTCAAATTCTAAATGCAGCCGAGGTAAAATATAGGGAACGAACAGTTGTACAGTTGTACAGAAATCAGACAACAGTTATAATAGTCGAAAGACATAAAAGCAACGCAGAGGTTGGAAAGGGATTAAGAAAGGGTTCTAGCCTTTCCCCAATGTTATTCAATATGTACATTGAGCAAGCAGTGAAGAAATTTGTTGTTTGTAAACCTGTCGTAACAAACTGCTATGGTCATCAATCCATAGACTTACAAACTACTTAAACTACAAGATTGTTTGCAGATGACACCTTCATTACCGTCTAGTAAAATCATCTGAAGGTCAAAACCAACTGAAGAACGATCTAAATAAGATATCAGTTTGGTATAAAAATAGGCAATTGACTCTAAAGAAGGGGAAGTGTGAAGTCGTCCACATGAGTACGAAAAGAAATCCGTTAAACTTTGTTTACAAGATAAATCAATCAAAAGTGAAGGCCGTAAACTCCACTAAATACCTAGGAATTACTATTACTTCAGACTTAAATTGGAAAGAAGACGTAGATAATGTGGGAAAGGCGAACCAGAGACTGCGTTTTATTGGCAGAACCCTTAAAAGATGCAACAGAACTGAAATGTTCAAATGCTTGTATAGTCTATGGGACTACGGGGTCATCATTCCCTAAACTTACAAACTACTTATGAACTACTTACGAACTAGGATGGCACAAATATCCATGCCCGAGGGGGGATTCGAACCCCTGACCGTAGTGGCCGTGCAGACCGTGACTGGAGCGCCTTAGTCCCCTCGGCCACCGTGGCCGGCTGCAACAGAACTACTAAAGAGACTGCATACACTACGCTTGTTCGTCCTTCTTTGGAGTATTGCTGCCCAGTGTGGGATCCTTATCAGTTGGATTTTGACGGAGGACAAAGAAAGAGTCCAAAGAAGGGCAGTTCGTTTTGTATTGTCACGATACAGGGGAGACAGTGTTATGGAAAACGATACAGGATCTGTGATGGGAATCATTACAACAACGGAGCTTATCGCTGCGGCATGGGTTACTTACGAAACTTCAATCGCCAACATTCTCCTCCGAATGCAAAAATATATTGTTGACTGTCACTCAAATAGGTAGAAAAGAATATCAGAATAAAATACGAGAAATCAGAGTCGAACGGAGAGATTCAGGTATTCTTTCTTCCCGCGCGCTATTCGAGATTGGAATGGTAGATAAATAGTATAACGGCGGTTCGAAGAATGAGTATCTCATGTAGATGTAGACCAGACACACACACACACACCACAGGACAGACGGAGGACTCTAATATCCCTTCGGGAACGGCCGCCCAGTCTTTAGTGTGACGGGGAAAGAATTAAAGTCCAAGGAGAAGAAATAGTAACTTTGTTGTTTGCCGATAACATTGTAATTGTTTCACAGACAGCAATGGAGGTGGAAGAGCAGTTGAACGGAATGGATAGGGTCTTGAAAGGAAGTTGTAAGATGAACTTTAACAACCCCAAAACAAGTGTAATGGAATGAAGTGTAAGAAATCAGGCGATGCTGAAGGAATTATAGTAGGGGACGAGACAATAGGAGTAGTAGTTGAGTTCTGTTATTTGGCAATCAAAATAACTGCTCGTGTTTGAAGTAAAAATGATATAAAATTGTAAGGAAAGCTATTCTGGAGAAGCAAAATTTGTTGACATCCAAAAGTTAATTTAAATTTGAAGAAGTCCTTTCTGAAGGCATTTATCTGGAATGCAGCGTGGACGAAAAGGAGTTGATATAGAATGATGATAGAAGCATTTGAAATACGGTGTTACAGACGACTACTGAATATTAGGTGGGTGGTAAGTAATGAAAGAGGTGCTGAACACAATTGGCAAGAAAAGAAATTTCTAGCATAGCTTGACCAAGAGAAGGGATGAATTGGCGGGACATATTTTGACACATCGAGGAATCCAATTTAGCACTGGAGGGAGGTGTGGGGGGAGAAAATCGCGGATGGGGACCGAGAGACGACTACAGTAAGCGGGTTCAAATAGATGTAGATTGCTGTTCTTATTCAGAACTGAAGTGGCTTGCACGGGAGTGGGTAGTATCAAACCAGTCTCCGGACTGAAGACGACGACAACAAAAACACAATTCTTAAGCTAGTTTATACTGAGAATGAGACCTCCCTGCTCGGAAATTTAGTTTGGGGTGAGACTTTGCATGTTAGTGGTACGCACCAAGAGTTTCCGCTGGTAGAAGTTTTAAAAGCGCGCTAATTATAAAATTCCGACAAAAAGGACTGAGCCGGTCGCGGTGGGCGAGGGGACTGAGGCGCTACATTCACGGTCTGCACGGCCACTACGATCGGGAGTTCGAATCCCCCCCTCGGGCATGGATATTTGTGCCGTCCTTAGTATAAGGTAGTTGATAAGTAGTTTGTAAGTTTAGGGTCTGATGACCCCGTAGTTAAGTCCCATTAAAAAAAAAGACTGAAGGTTAAGTGAAGCTAATGTATAGCGTATATGGTTGTAATTGTGTTCCATGCAGCAATACTGTGGAATAGCTTAGGTAGTAGCGTGCTTGATAGTCATGTAGATAATAAAAATAATAAATTTTAATGAAATTTATTGATATTGTGGCGGCCGCCACTCCGCACTGCAACTCACTGACGGATTCACGGTGCAGTGATTAAAAGACGCCCACCAAAGCGATGAAAATTGTGCCCTTAGTTTTATTTGCACGTCTGTGTATCCTGCACGCTCGGCCAGCAAGGAATATCGGCAACCTAGATCCCCTTCCAAGCCCGTGTCCAAATGGTAGAAGGGGGGTTCTGCAGTGCCGGCGATTCGTGGCGACGACCAGTCGGCCCCGGGCAGTAGAGAGCAGAGCAGCAGGTGAGTCTGGCTTGGCGCGGCTTGCAAGCTCCCACATGGCCATGAGCAAACCACCTCATGTAGACACGAGCAGGAATCACAGGCGTGCTCCCCCTTTCTTTTATTTAACGTAAAACAGGAATCTCAGGCGTTCCCCCTTTCTTTTATTTAATGTAAAAAAAATGTTAATTATTGTGCCATGTATTTTTATTGTAGTAGTTAGTTAGATTAATAAATTCGTCACATTCACCTGACTTTTTTTTTTCTTTTGGTATAACCCTCACTCAGTCAGATAGTTGGTGAAGTTTATCGCTTTGCCACAATATAAAATGTTATCAGTTACATAGTAAAGAAGACTGGAAGGTCTCCTCGCAGGCCAACACACACACACACACACACACACACACACACACACACACACACACACATAAACACGCCGCTTTCGGAAGGAGGACCCTCACTTAACGGAGGGAGTTGCCGCACAGTTCTTGACATGGCGCCTGAAACCTCGCTGTTTCACCCATTTACCTATAAGGAGGCAGTGGTTGTGGTGTCAGTGTGTTAGGCTGTACAGCAGGTAACAGGTGTTTGTACTGGTCGGCCCCCCTGGCGATCTGGCCCTCTGTGCCTGCGCGGCGGCCGCCACTCAGCAGGGCTATGCTGCAGGCGCTCCATCACTCCGCTGTCGGCGCGCTATATATACGGCCGGCCATCGGCCATCCGTCATGGGCGCCTGCCTGCCGTGGTGTGCCGCGCACAGGCCCCGTGTTGTACGCCGCACACTCACGTCTCATTAATGCCGAGCTGCTCAGCGCATACGGCTAGCCTCTCACACGTCCTGCCCTTCCGAGGCTTACACTGCGCTCCAATTAAACGCCACTGAAGGCATACTCACATCAATACCGCCGAGTCCCGTGCACCCTCTGGGCGTAGCATGTTGTGAACCATTAACGTCTCGACGACAAGATGTTTACATCTAAGATGTACAAACAAACACCCAGTGGCGGCGTCACTTGTGTGTGCACTGGTTCAGTGTACCCCGGGATAAATCTCGTGCCGGCCGCGGTGGCCGAGGGGACTGAGGCGCGCCAGTCACGGTCTGCACGGCCACTACGGTCGGGGGTTCGAATCCCCCCCCCCCTTCGGGCATGGATATTTGTGCCGTCCTTAGTGTTAGCTAGTTCATAAGTATTTTGTAAGTTTAGGGACTGATGACCTCGTAGTTAAGTCCCATAGGCTATACAAACATTTGAATTTGAAGGGGGGGGGGGGGGGGAGCGGTTTCCACTATCAAGATCCGGCCCTCAAAGAAGTGAACCGTCAATCAACTGAAGTACCAGCCAACACTGCATTCACCTCAATGCAGCCAAGGTGCGTGACGGAGGGCACCTCGTACCACTATTAGTTTACTGTTTTCCCTGTTGCACTGTCATATAGAACGAGGGAACAACGAATGCTTGTATGCATCTCTACGAGCCCTAATCTCATCTTTGTGATCTTTTGAGAGCAGTCCGCTTCAAATTCCGGCCCTCTAAATGTCTTCAACAGTGTTTGTACAAAATAACGTCGCCTTCTCGCCAGCTATTCCCATTTGGGTTCCCGAGGCATCTCAGTAACACTCGCGCACTGATCGAACCTACCAGCAACGAACAATTCCTTCTGTATCTTCCTTTAACTCTTTAATGCATAGTGTAGATGATTCGCGACATACCTTATTTTTTGCATTCTCACAAACTCATCAACATTTAATTTAGACAACATTGTCAAAGGAGACAAACAGCGATCTATTTGGTATGATTAATATTACAAAAAACAGTCTTGATCGCAAAAATTAACATTGGCCGGTTTCGACCTGATGTAGGTCATCTTCGGAACAAAATCTAGCACATGTGGCCAGTGCTGGACTCCGCTGGGCTGGGCTGTCCTTGCTGTTCTGCTGCCAGCAGTAACTGTTCACAGTGAACAGATCAGCTGTTTCAAATTCCTTCACTGAATGTGACTCATTATACATTGAGCAGTAGTATGACTCCTGCAACCGTGGATGATGGGCTGAATTAGTAGAGGAATTTAGTTCCGACATCCTGAGCACGGAAAGAGCCCAGAAACTGCAATTAAGCTGGTTGCCACATGGGTGCTATCGCGCTTCCAATGGCTGGACACAGTCCGGAGTTTCCAACTGTGAGCAAAGGCTGAAAAACACGTGTGCTTCGCCACTACATGGTAATCATAGAGTTGCGTCAGTAACTACCCAATTACAGGCTCTCGTCGCTCGAGCCACGCGAGGGCGCTATAGACATACAGAGCCGGTTAAATGCTAGTTTACACGACGACACTGCATGAAAATGCGCTACTGGCCAGTGCGCATGCGCGGTAGGCGTACGCGCTGCTCGTTGGCGAAACTAAACAGTTTCGGCACCTCCCAGCTTTGGCGAAACTGTTTTTGCGCGAGTTTTTAGGTTAGGTGATGCCCAAAACACAACGAAATAGAACATGAAGTGGAGAACGGAAGAAATTGTTCGGTTTTTGCTACGTATATGCGATGCCTAGGTGTTTATGGAATTTTAATGATGTAAATTTCTGGAATAAGCAGCGGCGTGTTGATGCTCTCGAAGGAATAATTCGTGTATTGAATATTGATGGGTAATTTGCAGACTAAAATACATTCATTTCGAAATATCTATACAAAACGAACTTTGCAAAATGCTTTCTAATAAAACATCTGGCTGTGGATCAGCGCAAGTTTACAGGACCAGGTTTGAAATGGCAGACCTTTTTAAGACAAAAAATGTACGCAAAAAAAAGGCTACACAAATTTGTTAAGCTGAATTCTTTTATTTTAGAATGTGTCTTTAAAATGTGACAGTTTTTACTGTCACAATTCTTTGTAAATATTTATTTAAAACGTGACAGGGTTTTAAATTCACATTGTTTTTTTTAAATATTTTTAGACATGTTGATATTATTCCTCTGGAAGAAAGACGTTGGCTAAACCATTATCTTCTTAATGCAGCCTGCTTTGAATAATTATCTTTGCAGCATGCAACGTTGCATCAGTATTAGTCCAGCAGTATTTTTATTTGTCCATGTTGCTGGCTAGAAAGCTCCACTGTCTATATTGTCTTGGATAACCAGTTGTGGATTTCAAACACGATACATGTACTGTAAAAAACAAATATGAATGCCACACTTGCCGAGAAACGTAATTTTTAATTTCCGTTCTGGTGACAATGCGCCTCGCATAAGAGTGTCGTCTCCTTATTGCATTACTATGATTGAAAAAAAAAATGTAAATTGCTCTGGTGAATTTCTAAGATGATTAAAATAATTTATAGGGTTTACAACCACAATCCCTATCAGCGAGGTCACTGACCAATCGACCATCCATTCGCCAATCGATACACGTTTCTTATGATTAGTCTTCTGAAGTCTCTTCACACAGACAAGTAATAACTCCGCCGCAACTCTTACAGCTGCCTAAACTTATATTTTACTTCGACTACGGCACCCGGAAAACAACGAAACTCATGTGTATAGCCGCGGTCTAAGGCACTTTGCTACGGATCGCGCGGTTGCTCGCCGTGGGAGGTTCGAGTCCTCCCTGGGGCATGGGTGTGTGTGTGTGTTTGTCCGTAGGTTAGTTTACCTTCATTTAAGTAGTTTGTAAACTACGGACTGATGACCACGCAGTTTCAAATGTTCAAATGTTTGTAGAGCTTATGGGACTTAACTACGGGGTCATCAGTCCCTAAACTTACAAACTACTTACGAACTAGCTAATACTAAGGACGGCACAAATATCTATTTTATGTTTGCAGTTGCAGCTACATTCAGGTCATTCCTGCTTGTTTGAAGGACACGGAAGATGGTCACTATGTGATTGAAATCGATCTGTTGTTTTTAAATAAAACATTAACGGCCAATGCTGCTCAATACATCTGGTGTGTTCACGAATATCCATGCCCGAGGGAGGGGGGGGGGGGGATTCGAACCCCGACCGTAGTGGCCGTGCAGACTGTGACAGGCGCGCCGCAGAGCGCTCGGCCACCGCGGCCGGCCCACGCAGTTTGGTTCGATCTACATCTACATACATACTCCGCAATTCACCGTAAGGTGCGTGGCGGAGGGTACACTGTACCACTACTAGGTATTTTCTTTCCTATTCCACTCCCAAATTGAACGAGGAAAAAAGAATGCCTATATGCCTCCGTAAGAGCCCTAATTTCTCTTATCTTGTCTTTGTAATCTTTACGTGAAATGTAAGTAGGCGGCAGCAAGATCGTATAACACTCAGCTTCAAATTCCGGCCCTCTAAATTTACTTAACAGAAATTCACGAAAATAACGTCGTCTTTCTTCGAGCGATCCCCAATTGAGTTGCCGGAGCATTTCCGTGACACTCGCACATTGGTCGAACCTACCGGTAACAAATCTAGCTGCTCGTCTCTCAACCGCCTCTATGTCTTCCTTTAAACTGATCTGTTGCGGGTCCCAAACACTTGAGCAATACTCAAGACGTGGTCGTACAAGCGTTTAATACGCGGTCTCCTTTACAGGTGAAGTACATCTTCCCAAAAGTCCGCCTTACTCACAACTGTTCCATTTCATATGGCTCTGCAATGTTACGCCTAGATATTTGAACGACGCTACAGTATCAAGAACCTCAACTACTGATGCTGTATTCGAACATTATGGGATTGTTTTTCTACTCATGCGCATCACCTTACATTGTTCTACATTGAGAGCTAGCTGCCATTCTTCGCACCAACTAGAAATTTTGTCTAAGTCATCCTGTATGCTATTACAGTTACAGACGACACCCTCCCATACACCACAATATCATCAGCAAACAGCCGCAAATTACAACTTACTCTGTCCATCAGATCATTTACATAGATAAAAAATAATAGCGGTCCTATCACACTCCCCTGGGGCACGCCTGACGATACACTCGTCTCTGATGAACACTCGCCGTCGAGAACGACGTACTGCGTTCTATTATTTAGGAAGTCTTCCAGCCAGTCACAAATCTGTGAACCTATTCCATTAGCTCGTCTCTTCGTTAGCAGTCTGCGGTGTGGCACCGCGTCGAACGCCTTATTGAAGTCGAGAAAAACAAAATCCGCCTGTTGCCCTTCATCCATGGCTCGCAAGATGTCATGTGAGAAAAGGGCAAGCTGAGTTTCACATGAACGATGTTTCCTAAACCCGTGCTGATTCATGGATAGAAGCTTTTCCGTTTCAAGGAAATTTACTATATTCGAAGTGAGAATATGCTCCAAATTTCTACATGAAACTGATGTGAACGATATTGGCCTGTAATTGTGTGGGTCAGTTCTCTTTCCTTTCTTATACACGGGAGTCATCTGCACTTTTTTTCCAATCACTAGGAACTTTGCGCTGAATTAAAGATTCGCGATAAATGCAAGCTAAGTAGGGGGCCAACGCCGCAGGATAGTCTTTGTAAAACCGAAGTGGTATTCCATGCGGACCAGCAGACTTTTTTGTATTTAGCTCTCTCAGCTGCTTCTCTACACAGGAAGTACCTATTGCTATGTCCCCCATTTCGGAATTAGATAGATTTACAAAGAAACAATCATGTGTATAGTTTTGACGCCTTGTCTACATACATACGCGAAACCAACTGCGTGCAAGTCACTACATGCAACGAGTGTCGCAACCTGGTGTTGTCGTGTAGACTAGCGTTAAGAGTGTGTCAGGCTTAGGCCGCCGCTGACTGAGGCGCGCCCTCGTCCCCTGGAGTCCTTGCTGCCGCCTGTGCCGTAGATGTAAGTGCGTGCGCCCCTTGTTGAGGTGCTCGGCCGCCCAGCGCCACAGTACGTAGGTCTCCGCGCTCTGGCCTGGTCTGGGCCGGCCACAGCTCATGCATATTCATGCCGCTCTTACGGCCGCCCATTCGCCGCCCGCGATAAGTCACTTAGCGCCGACCACGCTATCTCGCGGCGGGACTGCGTGGCCGGGGCGCTTCTAACCACTGCCACCATTACCGTCTAGTAGCCCCTCTTTCTAAACTCTTTCTTCTTTCTTTCCTATTCCTGTTTGGCACACCGCGCGAAATTATTCTGTGGAACCTGGTGGCAGTTTTTGGAAAGCGAAGTGTGGTGTCGCACAAGTATGAAGTGCGCGCCACTTACTTTCGCCGCGCGCCGCCATGCACGCACGGCGCGACGTTCTTACGACGTCAGCCACGAGCGCCCTCTGTTGCAACTCCGCTCGTGGCCACCACTGAACGACATCGTTCACTTGGGACTGAGATAGGAACCAGTTAAGACTTCGGAATCAGACAGGCACCAGTGAAGACTTGGCTATCGGGTAGGCACTAGGCAGGCCTCTAGCTCAACTATGTATCAGCATTCTGCCGTACTGAGCTATGTAAAAGTTAAGTATTGCTAAGTCTCTAAGAAATATATATATATCTCGTTCTAATTTACTCTAGTGTTTCTAGTTTCTGCTGTCCCACTGGCTGCTCACCTACCTGCACAAGCGTGCATCCTTTATTCCTGTGTCGGTCTCTTTCTACTCGGCCACCGACACCTACGACAACCGAAAACGAGGCACAAAAGCGGCGACGAGGCTGGGACACAAAACGAAATACAGTGGAACCCCCGATATCCGACCTTCACGGGCCCGGGCCGTGGTCGGAACGGCCAAAAGTTCGGATATACCGAGGAGCAATGAAACACGTTTTTTCGGGTCAAAACAGCCGTATACTGCACTAAATTATAAGTATTGTACAAAATACAAACTCAATACACAAAGTGCTGCTCAATCGTAATTGCTGTATTCAATAAAAAATAATTTACAGTAAATATTCTAATAAAAAGTAACAGCTTTTTTATAAAATGGAAAAGTTAATTTTTTATATTAATTAACGAAAACATTAAAAATAGAGTACTGTAATGTTTAATCAAAAAAATGCATTTTTAAAAGCTCTCGGCTTTTTAGATTTGCCGATAACAAACAACGGCAGTTTGTGATTGCCACTGGCGTTGCTACACATAGCAATTGTGAGTCGCCGCGGTGGAGTAGCCGAGCGGTCTAAAGCACCTCGCTACGGAGCGCGCGGTTGCTCGCCGTGGAGGTTCGAGTCCTCCCTGGGGTATGGGTGTGTGTGTTTGTCCTTAGGTTAGTTTACCTAGGTTTAAGTAGTTTGTAAGCTACGGACTGATGACCACACAGTTAGGTTCGATAGATTTACAGACATTTGAATTGTGAGTCTATCCTTAGCTAGCTTTGTACCCAAAACAGGTTCACTTTTAGCAGCAAGAGTATATTTCGGCAACATTTTATAGTTCAGACCGGTCTCGTCTACGTTATATATTTGTTCAGCTACAAGATTACTATCCGACATCAACTTTTGAAACTTTTCTACAAAATCTTTTGTAGCATCGTCATCAGCAGTCAACTTTTCGCCCGCAATAACAACATGTCTAATATTGTGGCGAAGCTTCCAGCGGTGAAACCAACCTTCGCTTGCCTGGAAAGTCTCAACATCTCCTCCAAATTTTTCAAACAGCTTTACGGCTTTTTCTTTCACAAGACGACCCGACAAAGGAGTCCCTTTGCGCCGTTCTTGACAAAACCAAACCCAAACACCTTCGTCTACAAGTTCTAGCTTAGGTTTTTTTTAACATTTTCCGATTTTTTAAAGCATCTTCCATTTCAACTGCCATAGAATAACTTTCAAGGACTTCATGGTTTTTTCCAGTCTTTTTACAGTTGTCACGCCGACCCCTAGCTATGCGGCTAATTTGACTAGTGACTCACGACAATCCAAACGTTGAAGCACTTCTAGTTTCTGTTGAAGGGAAACGCACACACGCTTACGTTTTTGAGAAGCCATAGCACTAATCGCACAAGACAGTTTATCAGCAAAGATACAGTAATCACGAAAACAAAACAAAAAACAATAAAGTAGAGCATCGTTCACGTCGACTATCAGAACACAACTGGCAGTTTAACAGAGAAACAATGCACAGCACTGTTGAGTCAGTTTGACTCGTCGCCGGCAGAAGACAGTCGAGCACATGGTCGGATATCCCGAGGAGTCGGATATCCCGAGGTCGGATATGAGGGTCTCTACTGTAAGTGAATAACTTTGCACCAACATCGTACCTTACTTCGCATTATTTGTAGTAGTGGCTCGTGCACATCGCTAACACTGTGCAATTTTACCTTCATTTGGTAACTCACGAAGACGGTATCGATTCAAGACACAGTGAAGCTCCGTCTTGTATTGATAAACTTGATCATGTTGCCATATATTTTTCTAATACAAGGTGAAACCTTTATTTTTAGAGCTTAAATGTAATGCATTCATCTGCCATATTAGAATCTATATATTGTTGGTAGTTCTGAATATCTACGTTCTGCACGTGGATTATTTCGTGCCGGCCGCGGTCGCCGAGGGGACCCTCCCCACAGAAGAACAAGTCACCTACTCCCCCAGCGCATCCCATGACTCTTGTGCCCTCAGTACGTATGACGGTCTGTCGGCTTCTGTGACGAATGTCAGCAAAGTGTCGGCCGCGTCCTCCTGAAGGAGCGGCTGTTGGCTGGCGCTGGCGGCCACGCGGGAGCAGCTGTGCAGTGTGTGTTGGCAGGCCGCCAGCCGCCAGCCGCCCACGCCACGCCGCACCTGCTGACGGCTTCATCTCGCCGCGGCCAGCGCCAACCACTTGCTTGCCGCCCACGGCAACAGCGCGCGCTGCACACACACACAGGCAAACGACACAGGTTCAAGGCACAGACGTGGACTGGCCGGGCGACAGCGTTGCTGTTCGGAACACTGTCGTGACAACATGCATGTTCGGTACTCTTCCGTGGTGCGGTTGCTCGCCGTGGAGGTTCGAGTCCTCCCTGGGGCAT
Organism: Locusta migratoria; assembly: GCA_026315105.1. Lineage (NCBI taxonomy): Eukaryota > Metazoa > Arthropoda > Insecta > Orthoptera > Acrididae > Locusta > Locusta migratoria. The sequence continues at coordinate 154,506,794 of CM048745.1, read as the reverse complement.
GGATGTGTGTGTGTTTGTCCGTAAGTTAGTTTACCTAGGTTTAAGTTGTTTGTAAGCTACGGACTGATGACCACGCAGTTTGGTCCGATAGGTTTACAAACATTTGAACATTTTTGCAGTTGCGACACTCGCTGCTGAGAAAGTTGTCACCAACTGACAGCTGCAGCGACACTAGCGCTCCTAGTGGTGGGCAGCCCGCTGAAGGAATGCTGTTTGTTTATAATTAATTTTGCAAGTAATTAACCAAATAGTTAGTATAATTTTTGTGTTAAAAACATTAGTAAATCATCAAGTGACGCACATAATATGGAAATTAAAAGCCGAATTTAACTCATTCAGTGGTATAAAGAACAACTATGTCATGAACAAATACTTAGCCGGCCGCGGTGGCCGAGGGGACTGAGGCGCTTCAGTCACGGTCTGCACGGTCACTACGGTCGGGGGTTCGAATCCCCCCTCGGGCATGGATATTTGTGCCGTCGTTAGTGTTAGCTAGTTCGTAAGTAGTTTGTGAGTTTAGGGACTGATGACCGGTAGTTAAGTCCCTTAAGTTTAACAAACATTGAACTGGTGAACAAATACTTACGAATATGTATACGTTTGCTCCTTAATTCGCTGAAAGTAAGTAGAATATAAACAGAAGGGAAACATAAATTTCGATTATGTTCCTTTCTTACTACGACAGGCAGTTCTTGGACGCGTATAAATTCGGTGTGAAGTGTAATGCATCGCACATTTTTACATCCCACTCGTCTTTCTTATGTGCGCGTATTCTTTTCAGTGTAGTTACTTTTTTTGTGTCCCAGCCTCGTCGCCACTTTTGTGTCTCTTTTCCGTCGTAGGTGTCGGTGGCCGAGTGGAATGAGACCGACACAGGAATAAAGATAGCACGCTGGTGCAGGTACGGAGGGGAGCAGCCAGAAACTAGAAACACTAGAGTAAATTAGAACGAGATATATATTGCACAGAATTTATACAATACTTAACTTTTACATAGTACTGCAGAAGGCTGATACATAGTTGTTAGAGGCCTGCCTAGTGCCTGTACGATAGCAAAGTCTTCACTGGTGCCTATCTGATTACGAAGGTCCTAACTGGTTGCTAACTCAGTCCCAAGTGCACGACGTCGTTCAGTGGTGGCCACGAGAGGCGTTGTAGCAGAGGGCGCTCGTGGCTGTCGTAAGAACGCCGCGCCGTGCGTGCATGGCGGCGCGCGGCGAAAGTAGGTGGCGCGCACTTTGTACTTGTGCGACACTACAACTTTAGTTTGAAAAGCCAATGTTTTGAAGATTCCTGCTATTTGTGGTTCTACTGTTGCGACAATTGTGGAATTGAGTTCTTCTTCGTTGGAAAACAGTTGGATTGGTTTTACCGTGTTATTGCCGCGTCTGTGACGATTTTTCTTCAGCGGCAGTTTTTGAGGCTGATTTGGTACGTTAAATACTGTAGTTATTGTATTCTATATACGTTTCCTACGTTCCATCCTCACCGATTTTACTGGAATTATAGTGAAGAAACCTTAACGTTCCTGTGTAGAAAAGCGACGTCTTTCTGCCAAAGGGCAGGTCTTCTGGTGTTTCCTAGCTATTTTTTTAATTTTTAATAGAAAATGAAATGGTGCAGAAAAAACCTGTAGGTTACAAGATAACTGTAAATGAACTGTCCTGTAATGTACCGTTTCATACCTTGTCAGGGATCTTAGGAAACTTAACAAAGACAAATGTAGTGTTATTTTTATTACCTATTTTTATGGCACTACACACTTACATACTACATACAAACGACACTATTCACACTCATCCGATATCGTATTCAGAAATGTAGCTTGCCGGCCACTTGGCGCGCTGCTGTCATAGTATATAACAAAACGCAGTGAGTGTGCCCTGACTGTATGTGTTAGACTGTGGTGCCTCGCTGATTCAGTACTTAGTACTACGACTAACAGATGGCAGAACCCTGCAGTTATGCGCAGCCAGTAGTACGCGTACTTACGACATCTGAACTGGTTTAAACAGATCATGATTTTGAAGGGCACAAGGAAACTATAAACATAGATGCCTAATTCATGTCTTTGGGAATTACGTTTACTTTTGCTCGTCATCATTATGGTCTGAACATAATTTTATCTGACGTTTGATACCTTGTTTGTTCTTCTTATTGACTGAAAATTATAACTGCCATAATTAAATTTTATTTCTGTGGAGAGTAATAACACTTGATATTAAAGAAATAAGCTTTCACGTTGACCATTTCAGGTAAAGACTTCTTTCAGACTGCGAATGTAGAGGGAGAGGGAAACAAGAGTGGGCGAGCCACAGCGGAAACGAATCAGTTGGCGAATGTTACTGTGCGTGCATACTAACAAGGGAAGTACTTGGGCTCGAACAAACATATCTGTATGAAAGTTTGGTTACAGGGACATTACGTACCCTCTCAGAGTGTTGGTGGGTGTCGTTTTTCTGCAAAACTCTGCAATCATGCTCCGGATAGCACTGTAGACGTAACTGTAGACGCCATACGTAAAGCAGATATCTTAACTATAACTTATGTAATAATCATCGTACATTTTCTCTAGCGTATTGTCATCAAAAGCCGTGATGATAGTTGCAACTTTAACCTTCTTCTCGGAAAATTGTTGGTATTCACTGCCACTGCTTCCATCGCCTCTTCCCGCACTTACCTGTAGCACTACCGCTTGCAATGCGTTGTTCGTCGTTATCATCCCTATTATCATCAGTATGTGTTAGTGTTACAACAGTATTTAACTTACGCTCATATTTCTGTACCATAACAGATACGAGAAAGCTTGCGAATGAGTAATCTTCTACACTAATACCATCTGCACGAAGAAGGGTTGTTCGTAAGTTCATCTCAACCAATCGCAATACATTAGCAGGATTGATTAGCAATAGCCACCCGCCGGCCGCGGTGGCCGAGGTGACTGAGGCGCTCCAGTCACGGTCAGTACGGCCACTATGGTCGGGGGTTCGAATCCCCCCTCGGGCATGGATATTTGTGCCGTCCTAGTTCGTAAGTAGTTCATAAGTTGTTTGTAAGTTTAGGGACTGATGACCCCGTAGTTAAGTCCCATAAGCTTAACAAACATTTTTTGAATCGCCACCCCATCTGACGCTTCACCACACAAATAACGTCACAACCCGCAATTTCGGAGGCACCCTGCAGCGTCCCCACTGGAGAACCGACAGGTCAAAGTGCAATGTGGCATAGCACACGCAGAGGCCTCTAACGGACGACTGCAGAGTTTTGCAAATGCGGAAGTATCACTAGTGCAGTAAGGGATCTTTACATTATCTCTCGTACGATTTTGGTGTATGTGTTTTTCTTCGAACCCAAGTACTTTCCTTGTGAGTAGGCATAGGCGCGGCGACTGATGGGAGCAAACATAAATAGGAAAATGCCTTCGCAACAGCTCCCATCATTCAGCGCGCCAAGTGCAACTTAGTTTGTGCGGCCGGTATGAAGTGCGAGAATTGTGAACTGTTTCATGTACCAGTTGACTGGAATTAAGTGGTTAGTTCACAGTCCCTAGGAGTGAAGCGTCTGTTGTGAACTACTCGTTCACGAGATGCCCATCACGGTTTTGCAGTGTCATTACAACCATTTTCCTACCAGCAACAGACTGGCAGCAGTCTCATCGTTTGCAGCGCCTATTCCCTTTGAATGAATAAAGCGTGCCGCTCAAATACCTGTTTTCCAATAATCGTTCCATTCAAAATTCACATGTAAAAACATAGGAAACATATAATATTGGTATGACTTCCTGATGTTCAGTATAAAATTCGTATTTTTTTTTCTTCTTTTTGGCGGATTTCCGACAGGGTTTTGAAATTTGATTAGCAATTACTAACAAGAGTTAGTAACGCTGTATGGAGACGATATTTGTGTGTGTGGGGGGGGGGGGGGGGAGCGGGGGAAGGGATAAGGAAGTCAGCAGGCAGTTGGGATATATTCCTCTTGGCAGCAAAAGACGTCTGGCCGATAAATCACGAACCACTTCTCCCGCATTGAGCTCGTTCCAACAGTTGCATGAATAATAACTGTCTACACTTTCTTCTAACAAAAATCAACGAAGAAACTACAGAAACATGTACCACGAGAATAACGAATCTATTCTTTTCTAAACCAAATTCTCGTGCTCTGCGTTAAAGTAGGTTTCAATCTTTCGGCACGGAAGGGCTATAGCCGGCCGGCCGCAGTCACGGTCTGCACGGCCGCTGTTGTCGGGGGTTCGAATCCTCCTTCGGGTATGGATGTTTGTGCCGTCTTTAGTATAAGCTAGTTCATAAGTAGTTTGTAAGTTTAGGGACTGATGACCCCGTAGTTGAGTCCCATAAACTATACAAACATTTTTATCTTGAAAGGGCTATATATTGAGAATAGGGGGTAGCTAATGTTAATACGATTCTGATTTGTCCATTTAGCGTCCATGCAATCAAGACAAAATTCTAGTTACTATCTCGTACTTATTAAGAAATACAAAATTTAACTAAGAATAGTTCCTATGAAATAGCATCTTTTTCATACTAAACCAGTGCATCTGGTAATGATCCGCCAGCTGCTTAATATGTCAACAAATTGGACATGATATATATATATATCGTAATCCGCGTATCCGTCTCCATTCTCCGCGACTATAATGTCTACGTTGTTTGATCTTCTGAGATTAATTGATAAAGAATAATGTTTGTTGTAATTACTAAATCGTAAAAAAATGCAAAATATTAAGAAAGGGAAAAACGAAGAAAACTAAATATTGTAACGAAATATTTCTATTCAAATGAGAAGCCTTAATAGAACGTTAATACTACCGACAATTGCTCTGAAAAATAACGCCGGCTGCGGTGGCCGAGGAGACTAAGGCGCTCCAGTCACGGTCTGCACGGCCACTACGGTCGTGGGTTCGAATCCCCCTTCGGGCATGGATATTTGTGCCGTCCTAGTTCGTAAGTAGTTCATAAGTAGTTTGTAAGTTTAGGGACTGATGACCCCGTAGTTAAGTCCCTTGAGCTTAACAAACATTTGAACATTGAAAAATAACGAAAATATAGACATACAGACATTGCTCTAATTAGACATTGACAACATTTAACTTTTACTAAATATATAGCGACGTTCACTAACCGTTCGACATCTTTTGGGAAGGTGAATCCTTATTTGTATTGGAATTATTGCGGCAGTTAGGTGCTGAACACAATCGCCCGCCTTCTTCTTTATTGCTGCTCATAATAAAAATGGAACAGCTCTATCTATCGTTCCACTGCACAGCACTGCACCAAATAATTGTTTACTTTTACACCATTCAAGCAGTTAAAGTATACAACTGACAAAACAAAGGACAATTACCTAGTCCCGTCTCTCTTCAAAGACGGCGCAATCCCACGCCACAGAATAGGGAATGGCTACAGGTTTACTATCTCTCAAGATGGGCGACTGCGCGCATGCGCACTAAATTTTGGACGGCAGACAGCAGCGAGAGTTGCTGTATACTGGCTGTTCTGTGCCACAGAGGAGACTGCCCTAGGACGGAAGGTGGCACAGCAGGCAGGCGTGCCCCAGTGGCTGGCTTGGCTACGCCTCGGTGCGCCTGGTCGATAGCCAGCGCAGCCGTAGGCGGACAGTCCGCCAAGCCAAGCTATAGTCGGGCCGCCGAAAGAACGACCCTGACAGTTCTCGCACGTGGGCCGCAGAGGGTGGGGGCGACACTCAACCACCAACCTGAGCTCTGGAATTGGTAAACGTTGCCGGGGTAACGGTGCCGCGTTGCCACCCTGCCACTCAAGGTCGCACAGGGTGGCGTGCTTCAGTCGCTGCAAAGCATCTGTCGCGTGTTCATCGTTTCTCTCGCTGTGTTACGAAAACAAAAGCCGAAAAATCATTTATGAAATTGATACAATTGCTGAAGAAAGTGTTCTTAGAGTGTTGCGCCTTCCGCCATATCATTGCCATTTCAATGCAATAGAACTAGTGTGGGCTCAGGTGAAATCGTACGTTGCAGAAATAAACGTTTTCATTAACAAAATTAAAATTCTTAGTTCGTGAAGCACTGGGCAGTATTACTCCCACAAAATGGAACAATGTTGTCACACGTACGTGGCACATCTTAGAAGAGGCATGGGAATGAGAAGGCACACTAGAAGAACGGGTAGAAGAATTAATAATAAGATTAGGGGACGATAGTAGCAGTAGCGGCGGTGCATTGCACATGATGATGGCCGCGACTGATTTTTAATGTATAGTTTGTTTCGCAACCAAAGATCATTTACTGAAAAATTACGTTATTTTATTTCTACTTCTGTGACCAATAGACTAGCTGTCGAAACTGATCTGATAATATTACTCAGACACTATACTATGGCAGTCAACAGCGACCAAAAACGAATGAGACAAAAACTCTTTTTATGTAAGAAGACAAATCATTTCACTGGAAGCCGGCGGGTTTACTACTTGTAAAGTGGTAGTCCTTATTTGTTTACCCTCTCGACAGACTGCCACAATACAGTGTCCGAGTAATAACAGCGAGTCTGTGGAAAATAGTTATAGAAGATGAAATATATAAACAAAATTCTTCAACTAGTGAACTTTGGCTAAAGACTAAATGACACATTATATTTAATGGAATACTGGAACATATGAAGCTTTAACTCGACATATATTTCTAAACCTTTTCTTTTTAACTGAAAAAGAGTGTTTTTCAATACTTCGTGATTGTTCTCGTTCGTTCACGCTTTAGTAGTTCATAGCAACGGTCCCAAAATTTTCGGACGTGATATTCGTATGCCGGCGACCGACACGGCGTAACAACAAACCGCCGCATAGCAGTATTGGCAACATAGCCGCTAGCTGTCAGAGTCGTTCTTTCGGCGGCCCGACTATAGCACACCCTCACCCTCAGCACCCCTTGCCGTGTGAGGCTGCCATAAAGAGTGCCGCAGGGGCGAAGCTGCCGCCACCACAGTACACACACCCCTGCTGGCACGACACGGCTCCTGCTGCAACACCCGTCACTGTAGTACAGTCAATAAGTTGTGAGGCTTGGCGCCCCGAGGATAGCCATCCGCACTACTACGTTGGACACGCTGACGTGTAACGCCGTGAAATGCGGCAACGTGTGCAACGTAGAGGGTCGTGTGGCTGCCTATCCTCCAGGCGCCAAGTCTCACAACTCATTGACTGCTCCACGTAGTATTGTCACAGTCTAACATATACATACAGTCCCGACACTCACTGGTGTAAAAGCTGTTACCAACTGACAGTTGCTGCGACAATAGCGCCCCTAGCGGTGGGCAATCTGCCGAAGTTGTGATGTTTGTTTATAATCGCTGTTTAAGTGTTATGGGACTTAACTACGGGGTCATCAGTCCCTAAACTTCAAACTACTTATGAACTAAAATTCTTGAATATCCGTCTCCAGATCGCTTATATTTTCTAAAATATGACCGGTTTCGGGCCAGCTGCCCATCTTCAGATCAAAATTCTGAAGTTACAGAGTAACCTGTCCTTTAAAGGGGGATTCGAACCCCCGACCGTAGTGGCCGTGCAGACCGTGACTGGAGCGCCTCATCCCCTCGGCCACCGCGGCCGGCTTACAGGCATTATTAAAATATCGAGAGACAACCATAATACGGAAATTAACATAAAAATAGCCTCATTTAAATGATTCAAAGGTATAAAGAACACCACCATCATGAAAAAATACTTACGAATATGTGTATATTTGAAGCGTATTTCGCTGAAAGTAAGTTGCATATAAACAAAATGGTATAATAAATTTCTATTATAGTCTGTTCTTACTATGACAGCCAGTTTTTGACGTGTATCAATTCGGTACGGAGTCTTAATGATTCTCACATTTTTACACGTCACTCGCCTTTCTTATACGTCCACATTCTTTTAAGTGTAATTAGCTTTAAAAAACCAATGTCTTTATGATTCTTGCCGTTTGTGGTTCAGGTGTAGCAGCAATTGTGGAATTGGGTTCTTCTTTGTTGGAAAACAGTTTGGTTGCTTTCATCGTTATATTGCCATGTCTGTGACGTTTTTCCTTCAGCTACAGCTGTGATGGTTGATTTGGTATGTTAAATGTCCTATTTATTACATTCTATATACCTATCCTATGTTCCACCCTCACCGATTTTACTGGAATTGTAATGAAGAATACTTAACGTTCCTGGGTAGAAATTGACGTCTCTCTGCTAAAGGGCATGTCTCCTGGTGTTTCCTAGGCATTCTCATTTTTAACAGAAAATGAAATTACTCATTTAAAGCCTGTATGTTACAGGATGATTGTAAATTAACTGTCCTGTAATGTACCGTTTCTTACCATATCAGAGATCTTATGAAACTTAAGAAAGACAAATGGGGAGCTATTTTATATTACTACCTATTTATAAGGCACTACATACGTTCCCTAATGTAAAAAGTATGCTGACGTCAATCTAAACGACACTATTCGCACTGATCCCATATCCTATTCAGAAATGTAGCTTGCCGTCCGCTTGGAGCGCTGCTATCGCAGCGTATAACAAAAATCTGTGGGAGTGTCGTGACTGTATATGTTAGACTGTGGTATTGTCATCTGCTTTTACTGTACATCGATAAAAGCCGTGTTCTCTCTATTCGTTTAGTCCATTCCGACTAATCGTGACCCCATGAACCACAGCACGCCACTTCCCTCTGTCCTGCACTTTCTCCCGTAGATCTTCCAGGTTGCTTCTGTGATGCCATCTATCCATCTCATCCTCTGCTGTCCTCTTCTTCTAGTGCCTTCGATCTCCCCAGCATTAATGTTTTTTTTCCAATGAGGCATGTCTTCGCATTAAGTGTCCAAAGTAGGTCAGCTTCTGTTTTAATATTTGACCTTCCAGAGAGCAATCTGGTTTTATATGCTCTAATATAGATCTGTTGGTTCTTTTTGCCGTCATGGAATCCTAAGAATTTTCCTCCAGCACCACAATTCAAAGGAGTCAATTATTCGCCGTTCAGCCTTTCTAATGGTCCAGGTCTCGCATCCATACATTACAGCCGGCCGCGGTGGCCGAGGGGACTGAGGCGCTCCAGTCACAGTCTGCACGGCCACTACGGTCGGGGGATCGAATCCCCCCTCGGGCATGGATATTTGTGCCGTCCTTAGTATTAGCTAGTTCATAAGTAGTTTGTAAGTTTAAGGATTGATGACCCCGTAGTTAAGTCCCGTAAGCTATACAAACATTTGAAACATACATTACAACTGGGAAGACCATATCCTTCACAGTACTTATCCTTGTTGTTAAAGTTATATCTCTGGACCTGATAATTTTTTCAAGGTCTGACATCGCCTTTCTTCCGAGCAACAAGCGTCTCCTGATTTCGTTGCTGCAGTCGCCATCATCAGAGATCTGAGAACCGAGATAATTGTATGTGGACACCACCTCCACGGATTCTCCTCCTATATCACATGGATTAATAGGTTTAGTTGCCATAATTTTGGTTTTCTTTACATTTAGCCTGAGGCCGGCCTTTTCACTTTCATTTTTTACCTTCAGCAACAGTGTCTTTAACTCTTCTTCACTTTCTGCTACCAGCCGTGTTACGATTAGTAAATTATTGTGGGCTTGTCAGACACCCAACAACAACAAATTTTTAGTGTTCCTACTATGAGCACTGTACTTTTCTGATCTAATAATTCATGTAAATTGTATAATACAGAGTATGCGATATGAATTTGCTTTTCAAAATACTTTCTGCATCCAAAGATCTGCAACCCAAGATACATCTTCCTTTCCTCACATTTATTGTGGAAGTTACGAAGTGAGTTTGAATCGTTCGGTGAATGGTCTCAGGAAACAAATTCGAACGAAATACCTTTACTGCCCTTCAAAGTAATCGCTGTTCACAGATGAGTCAAGATTTTGTGTTCAGCCGGACAATCGTCGTTTCCCAATCTGGAGAGGACATGGAACGCAGAACTATCCTGCTTATGTGTAGGAAACATAGTGGTGGACGAATGGTGTGGGCAGGCGTCAGCATTGGCGGACGTACAGACCTCTATGTCGTTCAGAATGGCGCTTTGACTGCTCAAGTGTATACAGACGACCTTTTGTTGTGCCCTCCGCTGATGCCATAGAGATTAGTTCCCTCTCTGGACGGCAACGTTCGACCCCACAGAACTGCACTGGTGGACAACATGCTGATGTAACTGAAAGAATGTAGTGGCCAGCTTTTTCACCAGATTGAGCATGTCTGGGATGCACTTGTCAGACGCATTGAAGCCAGAACAGCACCTCCGACAACGGTTGCAGAGCTGGATATTGCACTCATGTAAGAATGGCCGAATAACCCTCAAGGGCTGATTGAAAACCTCATACTGTCCATACCATTCGGGTATGCAGCTCTACTGGCCGTTCCAGGTGATTACACACCATTTTAGAGGGAAACGAGAATTACCTCTGTGGTGTCGCACAAGTCTGAAGTGCGCGCCACTTACTTTCGCCGCGCGCCGCCATGCACGCACAGCGCGGTGTTCTTACGACGTCAGCCACGAGCGCCCTCTGCTGCAACTCCGCTCGTGGCCACCACTGAACTGCATCGGTCACTTGGGAATCGGGCAGGCACTAGGAAAGTCTCTCATCAGTAGGCAGGCCTCTATTTAGTTCAACTATGTATCAACATTCTGCAGTCATGATACTTGTAAAAGTTAAGTATTATCATATTGATACGAAATATATATCTTGCTCTAATCTAGCTTAGTGTTTCTAGTTTCTGCTGGCTGGTCACCTCAGACTCTGGACCCGCACACGCGTGCATCCTATTCCCATGTCTCTACTCGGCCACCGACACCTAGGACAACCGACGGCAACGGGATACAAAAGTGGCGACGAGGATGGGACACAAAAGTGGCGAAGAGGATGGGATACAAAAACCTCAATATTATGGTAGCTCCATGAAGCCTCGCTCTAAGTAAACGCCATGTTAATCTCAGGAGTTGAGACAGCAAAATATCGTACTGTATCACGGACAAATTAAAATTGTAACCAATACCTGAATAAAATGCGTTACTATTTTTATATGATATCTCACTTGATCCGCTAATAGTGTTTGGCATTTATTTTTCTGTTTTGTGTATTTACTTCTTTGTAGCACTGTATTCTGCGTAGGAGCAAGTGCGGTGTATTGACTGTATTTCCTTTGTCCATAGGTAAGCACGACAAAGATGCAGACGGCCAACGGCTGAAGCTATCGTGATGTCTACACAAGTCTTATTACATGACGTGCTGGGTAATGTACCGCTATGTTGTTTGTGTAGTGTACTTTGTATTTGCCTTTCATTATTTTACCATCTTAATTGCATATATACAAAATATGTTTTCGCCAGGAATACCATCTCTTGCTCCCAATCTTATATTTTCACTACACGGTTATTTCCTATACTTCGATAGATAGGAAGCGTGTGCGATGTAATACATGATGTTCAACGGACACCCAACGTTGACTCTGACAAAAGTGAGCAGTTTATAGTAGCCCGTTGCTCTGGGTTCTGGGCTATAGGGACCAGTGGCGTCTCCTCATAAGGATGTAAGGGCGCTGGCATAGAAAAAAATTCTTTATCTTGCTTTAGCCCACTTCTTCTGAAAATCAGGAGAAACTGATTTGAGTGATCCTTTAGTTAGTGCTTGCTGAAGTGAACGTCTCCAACATCTAAAAATAGAACTGAAAAGCGCATCGACTATCAGCTGATGCGTTGATCTCAGGGGTGTAGGGGAGACTAGGCAAACACGATTTAACGCTGGTGCCATGTGTGTAGTACCATAGTTAGCGGCGTGTTAGACATCCGTGTGGAGGTATTATAAAGTTCGTACAAACTCAAATTACTATCGGTTAAACTGGATTAGATAAAAAAAATCCGGTTTAAAATAATGTAAATTAGCTCAAGAAGGACACAAGACTAAAAACGAAGTGCTGCGCACAAGACCAAAAACGAAGTGCTGCGACTACAAGCGGTGTAAGACACGGTGCAGACTTTCACACCTACTGTTCAAATACAGACAATTCATTCAAGAAATAATCTCAGAGTCATAGCTTCTTCGATGTATTGCCTGTATTTGAACAGTAGGTGTGAAAGTCTGCACCGCGTCTTAACCGTTTGTAGTCGCAGCACTTCGTCTTTGGTCTTGTGCGCAGCACTTCGTCTTTGGTCTTGTGTCCTCCTTGAGGTAATTTACATTGTCAAACACTTTTCTAAGTCGACCAATCCTGTGAATGTCTCACTTTTTCTTTAATAATGGTTCCAATATCAGACGCAATGTCAGAATAGCGAATAATAGAAGACCTTGTGATATTCCGGAATGATGTTATTAACCAAAATGATTTTAATCTTGTCAGACGGACTGTTTGCTCTTATTCATGTGGGAGGGCGATTCGATACGTTTGGTGAGTTGTTATGAAGGGATCTAACATGTTGTCGTGCCTTCTGTTATTCAAAGGAATGTGTAAAAAATTCACCTATGTACAGTGTACAGTTGATTGCTGACAGCCATGTGAATTGACCACTGTGTCCACTACAATTGAAAACGTAGAAAAGCAATTTCAGTGCGGTTAGTAAACATTTTTTATTTCTAAAGCCGGACTGCCTCACAAATCGAAACAGAATTGGTTGAAGTTTACTCTGCATAAATGAATTTAAACGTGCCCGAAAGGCAGTGAAGGCGAAGTGCGCTCCGACCGTCCAACTTTAGTGAAGGTCTGTCACGAAGTATAGGTGTTCCTTTTTATGAGTGTTAATATGCACGCGGGTAGAACAGCCAAGGGTGATTTGACCCAATCTTTTATTAAAGCGTTTCGAGAATCCCATCATCTGATTCCAGACCTGAGACAGAACTTCGTTCAGCAATGTATTGATTTATACACTATAACAGTAGCGAATGGATCATACATCTTTTTGCGGGGGAGGGGGGGGGCTATATTAATGTAAAGATAAGTAATTTTAAGTAGACACCCCATAATATTTTGTGTCAGTTTGATGCTCATGTTCAGAGAATAATTTACGCTAAAGCCCCGTTTACTTTACCGAGATAAAGCTTTTTATTGTTGGCATTAAATCATTAAAAAAACATAACTTTTCTTCCTTACACTGGGGAAGACCCGCCCCTCATACATTCGCTCCTGCCCTATGGCCAAGCTAAATTTATGACTTATAACATAATACAGTGATGTATAAAGTTCTGTCCCAGGTATGGAATCTGATGACGAGATTCTCGAAAAGCGTAAATAAAAGGTTAGGTTTGGTCACACACCACCTGTGGCTGCTCTGTTCTAACCGCCACGTCTTCATTAGCAGTGATAAAGTTATCATAATGGGCGGATACCTCATGTCGCGTCTGGTAGTTATTTGAAACTTTCAGTTTGCAGATAATTTGTAAAATACGGTTTGCTCGTTTAACATTTCAGAATTAAAGATAAAAATAACATTATAGTTCGCAAAATTTTACAATTTATTACTACAGGTAACCGATTTTGATCTAAGATTAGATAATCTTCAGACCTCTGTAAAATACAATAAAAGACGATAAGCTGTAGAGGGAAACAGGTACGCCATTAATACCTATGATAAATTTTCTAATCCTGTTCGTAAATTTATCATAGCTATTAACGGTGTACCTGTTCCTCTTTATAGCTTATCGTCTTTTATTGTATTTTACAGTGGTCTGAAGATGATCTAATCTTGGATCGAAACCGGTTACCTGTAGCAATAAATTGTCAAATTTTGCGAACTATACTGTTATTTTTATCTTTAAATCCTTAAAAGTTCGCTGTTTTTCAAATAAGGATAACATGTTTTCCAAACTGATTAATTTCATAATTATCTCTGTCATTTCATACACACATAAAAAGGAAGAGAGAAAGATTGAGAGAGAGATAGATTTAAGAAAGTAGCTGGATGAAAAAGTAGTATTTTCCCTAAGTTACGCGGCTGTCAATGTTTTAAAAATATGGATAGAGAAAATTATTGATGTAGACTAAAAAAATTGTATTTACGGAATGCACCACATTAACTGTGAATAGATTAAGTTGAAAATGAGTACTCAGTCGGGATTCGAACGCGGGTCTCCTGATCGTTAGGCAGTTCCGCTGACCCCCACGCCCCTGGGGGCAAAGTGATCATCATAACTGCACGGTTTACTTTAGCTCCCCTACCGCCATACACAAATTTTCAACTTTTCCGTACCCTTTATTACACACACACACACACACACACGTTTTTGAACTGACCTAGGAGTGCCTTCGCACTGAAGAAAAGATCACTGCCCGTCATCGGCTTATTATACAGGGAGTCCCATTTATTTTACCCACTGAAAATATCTCTAAGACAACAACAGCTATTGTAAAACGAGTTTCATCGGTATCAATGTTAGGCAGGGTCTCGTGAATATAAATATTTTGAAACATTCTAAAACTAAATGTGTTTTAACAGTAACTTATGTGTTTTTTACACTACTGGCAATTAAAATTGCTAGATTTTGTGAAGAATGATTTTGAAGTGAAAGGCATAACATCAGACGAGGCATCAATGTTAGCATTGAATAGGAGATCATGGAGGAATATTATTAGAGGTACTATGCTCCACACTGAACGCTGAAAGGCATAATCAGTCTGTAATGATTACGATGATGATGATGATGATGATGATGATGATGATGACTAATACGAGGGTGGTTTCATAAGTTATATTTACATGAAAGAGTGGGAAATTTTCTAAACCTGCACTGTTGTTGGTAAGTCTGATACACTACTGGCCATTAAAATTGATACACCAAGAAGAAATGCAGATGATAAACGGGTATTCATTGGACAAATACATTATACTAAAACTGACATGTGATTACGTTTTCACGCAATTTGGGTGCATAGATCCTGAGAAATCAGTACCCAGAACAACCACGTCTGGCCGTAATAACGGCCTTGTTACGCCTGGGCATTGAGTCAAACAGAGCTTGGATGGCGTGTACAGGTACAGATGCACATGCAGCTTCAACACGATACCACAGTTCATCAAGAGTAGTGACTGGCGTATTGTGACGAGCCAGTTGCTCGGCCACCATTGACCAGACGTTTTCAATTGGTGAGAGATCTGGAGAATGTGCTGGCCAGGGCAGCAGTCGAACATTTTCCGTATCCAGAAAGGCCCGTACAGGACCTACAACATGTGGTCGTGCATTATCCTGCTGAAATGTAGGGTTTCGCAGGCATCGAACGCGACCAACGTGAGCAGTCATGTCGCGATACGATAAACCACTTTCGCGATAGGCTACAATCCGTCCTTTATCAAAGTCGGAAACGTGATGGTACGCATTTCTCCTCCTTACACGAGGCATCACAACAACCTTTCACCAGGCAACGCCGGTCAACTGCTGTTTGTGTATGAGAAATCGGTTGGCAACTTTCCTCACATCAGCAAGTTGTAGGTGTCGCCACCGGCGCCAACCTTGTGTGAAAGCTCTGAAAAACTAATCATTTGCATATTACATCTTCTTCCTGTTGGTTAAATTTCGCGTCTGTAGCATTTCATCTTCGTGGTGTAGCAATTTTAATGTCCTGGAGTGTATAATATTACAGGGGTGAATTATTTGTAAATTAAGTTTTCAAAAACAGGAATAAAATATACGCATAATGTTGTCCACCTGTTGTTCTCTGCTGGAACTGTCTAATAGGTTGACTGTTGACTGCTGTAGATGTAGTTGCAGTCGTCCTGTAAGTACTAAAAGCTCCACCCTCTAATTCAAATGTTGGCCAGTCGGGTATAAGTTCTATCGGAAGTTATTTATTACAACAATGGATTTCAAAATGCACACAAAGCAAATTATGATGTAAAAAGAATTAAAAGTTCATTATACAGGGTGTCCCACTCAACTGTTTCACCCCAGATATCTCTGAAAGTTCAAGAGATATTGAAAAACCACTTTCACGGTCATCAACGTACGGCATGGGCTTATGAAAGTAGGTAGTATGAGACACTCTAAAACGTGAATAAATATTATTTTCAACACAATGTTATTAAATGGATACCCCATATTATTTCTTAAGCAATCGATAGGATGAATAATCACAAAAATAATGGCGTCAGTTGCACCGCGATGCGTCAATTACATCCGGAGAAACTGCGAAGCGGAGTTGACGTTTGAAATACATGAGGCGCGTTGCTAGGGTATATCCGAGGCTCAAGCGAGACTCATGGTTGAGCCTCGGACACGCGCTAGCAGCGCGCCTCATGTATTTCAAACGTCAACTTCGCTTCGCAGTTTCTCCGGATGTAATTGACGCATCTCGATGCAACTGACGCCATTATTTTTGTGATTTTTCATCCTATCGATTGCTTAAGAAATAATGTGGGGTATCCATTAAAAAGAAAAAAAAACCACTTAAGTTTGTGTTGAGAATAATATTTATTCACGTTTTAGAGTGTCTGATAGTACCTACTTTCATAAGCCCCTACAGTACGTTCATGACCGTGACAGTGGTTTTTCAATTTATCTTGTACTTTCAGAGATATCTGGGGTGAAACAGTTGAGTGGGACACCCTGTATATAATCATATAAAAGGCACATGTGGCATATTGAAACATAGAAAGCCGTGTGGTGGCCTTTGTTATAATTTAAAAAACAGTAATCGGCGTTACAATTTTACAATTTTCAGATTATAAAATAAAATATCTTTGTGATTGTCACACCTCAACTTCACCCTGCTCACTATTACTCAGACTTGTAGTGCAAAGAATTTTGTATGAAGGGCAACCACAATTACAATTAGGTGTTAGAATTGAAGATGTGTGAGTGAAAATCCTTGGTCCCCTTTGTTTTATTATTGGAGTCGTGGAGACCCGTACTACATGTTTCACAACTTAAAGTTGCCTCTTCAGGTGCTCTTTAAAAGTTTCCATATAATGTTTTTGGTAAATAACGGGGATTAATGGTGAGGTCCCACCGCAAGCAGCTTCCCTCTTTTCGTCAAACATAAAAACAGTTGACCGTGGGGTTCAAGCCATTTACAGTAAAAATATTGATGGAGCTGATGAACCTCATTACACTGACAACAATCTGGCCACCCATCACGTCCTAAATGACAAGTAGGCCAAACTGATTGCCGACTTTTCAATATTTTTACTGAAAATGATATGAACCCCATGGTCGACTGTTTTTATGTTTGACGAAAAGAGGGAAGGTGCTTACGGTGGGACCTCACCATTAACTCTTTCAGTCACACTTTTACATTACGAACATAGTTACCAATGTCTGTTCATACTTGTACAATAGGAATATAATTATCAATGTGTGTTCATTGAAGCAACTGTTACAACTGAAATATCACAGACAATAGAGGAAACATAATATAGGTATTCAGGCTTTCAAGGACTGAGGTTGTCACTAACGCTAACCACCATGACTATTGCTATAAATAATACTAGGATGATTGTGAAAGTTATTCATTAGACGAATCATCATTACAACAAAAGCAAATTATTTTTTATGAAAATCTGCAAAACATGTTTTACCTTTGCGTAAGTAAAGAAGTACTTTACATGTACTACGCTGCCATACAGTACGCACGGGAGATATTTTAGTGGTACAATTGCAACATCTTCTTGATGTGCTTCTTTCAGGTTGATGGCTACTGGACTCAAGACGAATTTCCTGCGGGACTCTAGGTTTGTGGCGTTTTATAAATGCAGGTCCTGGAGATGAGGCCGCGGAATTACGGCTGCTGTTCACTGAATCCGGCCTGTGTTTGACATATGCTGGTGCCAGTAGGCCCCGATTTACGTCTCTCCAGAAGTGTTTCAGAATCAGCTTGTCGAGGTCTGGGCGTGAAGAGGACGTTTCCCGTTTGCTTACATTCCCTTTGTAACTACTAAGTGAAAACAGAAAAGTACGCCGGCCGCGGTGGCCGAGATGACTGAGGCGCTCCAGTCACGGTCAGCACGGCCACTACGGTCGGGGGTTCGAATCCCCCCTCGGGCATGGATATTTGTGCCGTCTTTAGTCTTAGCTAGTTCATAACTAGTTTGTAAGCTTAGGGACTGATGACCCCGTAGTTAAGTCCCATAAGTTGTACAAACATTTGAACATTTTGAACAGAAAAGTACCTGCATGCCAACACACATAAAATAGATCCATGAGAATACGTTCAATAAAATACATCACAGAAAACATGTTACGTGCCCGTTGAATTGATGTTTTTATCAGACACTCGAGACAATGTACGTTAGCGCTATATTCAAAGCAACTGGTATGCACTGACATTCAAGCAATGTACCCGGAATTTGTCATTTGTTTTCAAGCACAGTGCAAACGAACATACTAATTCAACCGTTTATCGCTAGATGGCGTGGAATAGAAGTACCGTGATCGAAAAGAGGTAGTTAGTAACACTAACCACCAAGACTGAAAGAGTTAATCCTTGTTATCCACCCAAAAAATTGTATGGAAAACTTTTAAAAAAGCGCCTGAAGATGCAACTTTAAGTTGTGAAACCGGTAGTGCGGGTGTCCACGACTCCAATAATAAAACAGCTCAAGCGGAATAAGGCCTTTCTTTCACCCAGACATCTTCAATTCTAAAACCTAATTTTAACTGTGTGAAAATGTCTTAATTATGTAGAGACTTGCAGTGTTTGTAAACTGAGTAAGTGCCTACGAGTGACTCCGCACTGAAGAGAGGATCATTGCCCGTCATCGGCGTGTTGTACAAGTTATTCCGGGCGATCAAAAAAGTCAGTATAAATTTGAAAACTTAATAAATCACGGAATAATATAGATATAGAGGTAAAAATTGATACACATACCTTGAATGACATGGGTTCTTATTAGAACCCCAAGAAAAAAAAAGTATTGGTAGACACCTGAAAGATCTCTTGCGCGCGTCGCTTGGTGATGATCGTGTGCTCAACCGCCACTTTCGTCATGCTAGGCCTCCCGGGTCCCCAGACCTCAGTCCGTGCTATTATTGGCTTTCGGGTTACCTGAAGTCGCAACTTTATCGTGATCGACCGACATCTCTAGGGATGCTGAAACACAACATTCGACGCCAATGCCTCACCATAACTCCGGACATGCTTTCCAGTTCTGTTCACAACATTATTGCTCGACTACAGCTATTGTTGATGAATGCTGGTGAACATATTGAGAATTTCCTGTAAAGAACATCATCTTTGCTTTGTTACGTTTCATCGGCAGAACGCTTCGAAGATGCACCAGCTCCACCAAAGAGACTGCCTACATCACACTTGTGCGTCCTCTCCTGGAGTACTGTTGCCCCTTGTGGGACCCTCACCAGGTGGGACTGACGGAAGACATTGAGAAGGTTCAGAGAAGGGCAGCTCGTTTTGTTTTATCACGTTACGAGGGGGAAAGTCTCACGGAAATGTTGCACGAATTGGGGTGGAAATCATTAAAAGAAAGACGTTATTCATTGCAGCGTGATCTGTTTGCGAAGTTTTAATCACCGACTTTTAGTTCTGAATGTGAAAATACTTTGCTAGCACCCACGTACTTAGGGAGACATGACCATCCCAATAAAATAAGAGAAATCAGATCGAAAACGGAACGATTTAGGTGTTCTTTCTTCCCGCGCGCTATTAGAGAATGGAACGGTAGAGAAAAGTTATGAAAGTGGTTAATGAACCCTCTGCCAGGCACTTGAATGTGATTTGCAGAGTATCTATGTAGATGTAGATGTCTTAATTTGTTATGCTAATTATTGCTTTTCTGATCAGATGAAGCACCATCTGCCAGACATTTTTTTCAACTTTTTTTTAATCTACTAAAACCCCATGCCATTCCAAACATGTGTGTCAATTTTTACCTCTCTATCTACATTATTCCGTGATTTATTAAGATTTCAAAATATACTGACTTCTTGATCACCTGGTATATGTGGTGTCTGTTGTTTCGGACAAGTCGGAAACTTATAAGTAATTTGAGTCAGGTAACTGTACATTGAAAACCTGTTCTTAGCAGGTGAAGACCTGCTGCCTGCGTGGGCGATGGACGTGCGCAGATGGCAGAAAACACATCAGAGAGAATTATTTCGCCAATGGCAGTCACAGCAGAACCGATACGCCTGCCGTGAAGGGAGAGAATGGAGGCGTATCGGAAAACGCTGGAGAGCTTTTACGGACGGCGGAGAGCGCGGTATTTGTTACGGCGGGCAGTAACGAGATGCCAGCAGCGGTAACGACCTGCGAGAGGCGGCAAGCGAGAGAAAAGCCGCCGATTGATGACGGCGGGGGAGAGGGGAGCGCCCGCTGGGGCGGTTTCCCAGGGGCGGAGCGAGGCGGCGTTTAGAGCGCTACGGGGGTGTGGGAGGCGGCGCCGAGGCGGTTCCGACTCACTGGTGACGTACGCGACAGGTTACCGTCGTCTGGAGCAGCGGCTCTTATCGAATACGAGACCCCTTCACAAGTAAAAGTATTCTCGCTATTCCCCCCTCCCCCAGAACCGTAATACAACTGTACAGCACTTGATCTTTACCTCACGGATGATAGGAAAATTATACAACCCATCCCAGTGCTGCATAAGTAAAATGGGTTGGAAGCGTTGTCAGGATGGAAGGCGGAGCGGTGAAGGCTTGTGGGCGTCCTAGAAAAGGATGGCTGATTGGCAAATAAAAGATAGAGTTGAAGTTAATATTTGGTATTTTCTGAAATACGGGATACATGGCGGGACTCGCCCTGGGGTCGGATGTAATGAATGAATGCCAGTCTAAATGGATTCGAAAACGGAAAAGGTAAAGGTTACGGTAATGGTTACGGTTCACACAGTTGGTGGCTGATGCCGAACAGCCGCTAGGCGGGAGCGGACAGCATGCGGCCGTTCGCCCCGCACAGACGCTGAGCCTCTGGAGTGCGTCTGTTCTGTACGAGAACTAAAACGGAAGAGAGCGAAGGAACTGATTCTCGCACCTCAGTGTCCTGCAGCAGTAGCACACTTGATCAAACGTGGGTGTCTGCTATTGGCTCCACGGTAGCATGGAAACGTCAGTAGTTTCAGCACGGACGCTAGAAGGGTGGCGTGATTTTAGAATAAGAATTAAATACTGGTTCTGGCCGGCTCTGTCCTGCAAGGTAGACAGGCTTGGTCACGTTGTCAAGGCGTATGTCGCGGTGAAAGAACACTTGTAAAACTTAGGCGAAGTTTTGAAATAAAATTTTTTGAATTATTTCCCTAACCTATTTTAGACTGGCTGGTCATCCTGTACACAACTACTAGCTCAAAAGTCAGGGTGCCAGGGTATTTATTTATTCCGAATCAACTCCAATACCCCGTACTAGTGTTGTTTAGTCCGCGAACGAATAAAAAATACACTTTCTAAGTAATATTACTATCTGTTTGTTGGCTAAAAATACGAGCTCCTGACTACCAATCCATTCTGTGAAAACCGCACATCAATCGCACTTTCCATTTCCGCAATATTTGCGTTGCTAGTGTTAAGGCGGGACCACACTGAGCGTGCCGTGCCGCGCTGCGCAAAACCGGTGTGCGCGGGTGCGCGCGTCCAGTGTGGACGGCGAACCGCGCCGCGCAGTGTTCCGGCTGTTGTCGGTACATCAAAGGCAGTGGCGCGCTCAGTTTAGACGGGGCTTCGGCTGGCGGGCGCGCTAGTTCATTGCGTGCGTCAATTCGCGGTGTGTTCTCGCGTAGGTGTCCTCGTTATGGAATGAGCCCGGAAGCAAAGTGAGAACCTCATAGAGCAGATACATCAGACTTGTAAAGGAATCTCCAGTTGCCAGAAAGCGCAAAGTTATTGCCAGTCTCTCTTTGGTAAATATAGCACGTCTACAATTTGTGTCTTTCTTCATTATGTCTGGTTCGATCACTTTCAACAGATATTCGAAGTCTTCGAAAGACATTCGATAAAAGTTTTCGAACTGTCCACTGTCGCCCTCAATTAGTTCACTGAAAAGATCATTTCCGCCGTACAACGCCCTACTCTTTAACACTGGGGTTACCCAATAAGGACGATTCTTCCTTAACTGATGGTGCAGCACAATAAATGCGGCACTGAAAATCTCGGCTCGCTCCACCTTGAGACGTGCGCGCGCTCCAACTGGAACGACAGTGCGCGCCTCGGAACGGCGCGGACGGCGCCTTCTGCTTCTGCTGTGCTACAGCAGTGCGCGGCCTGCAGCGGCGCTCAGTGTGGACCCGCCTTAACCCTCAACTACTACCTGCGGTCTCTCAGACCGCTACGACTTTTTGAGTCGAGATATTTCACACACCCCTGCCAAGATAAAAGGACTCTTCCGTGTACCTTCCTGGTGGCCGACAAGGTCCACGTGCCAGCATTCTTGCGGTGTTGCTGCTCTTCGTTCCGTATTTATGAGCCCTGCGCAGCCTCACTGACCGACCACAGTGTTTTAGTGCCGCTGTCGCAGGCTCTGCCTCGTAGCGCCTGGCCAGTCGGCTTCGTGAGCGCGGCCTGCTGAGCGACAGCGCTGTGGCTGTGGCCTCTCTCTCTCGCTGTTCTTGTTCCGTGTAGTGTTTCCCCATGTCAGAAAAAGCTGAACGTTCTATGCAACGCATTTTACGTGGAGCAGATGTGGATGATCAAGAACGTTTCGGTGAATCCTCCGATAATTTTGACGACAGCGATAATGACCCTGATTTTGAGGTATTTAGTGAACATGACACTTTTTAGAGCAGGAACCTGAAAGTGAGAAAGATGTGACACCTGATGATGACGAAGCAGCTTACTTCTTCGGTAAGAAAGATGTTTTCGATGGCCAAAAAAGCAGCTAGCAGCCAACGTAAGAACAAGGCAACACAACATCGTCTTACAGCGTCCTGGACTGCGACAGACGGCTGAAAGTCTTGGAGAAAACCCATCTGCTTTGGAGGTATGGAGTCTGTTCTTTACACAAGATATTCTAGACGTAATCGTTCTATGGACAAAACTGGAAAAATCGCAGCTTAGAGCACAGTATGCGAATGATCGCTTGTAACGAGAGGTTAGTGGCACCATTAGAAGAATAGTGAATATGCAAGATGAGCCTCATACACCAAAACAGTTTGAAAATCGAAGAATGTGTGCCTTTGTCCTCCTCATCTGAAGAGGAAAACACGATATCCGTGTCAACAGAGTGGTGTTCCATTTTGTTTGGGGTGTTCTAGAAAGGTCTGTGTGAAGTGTATGCGGGGTCAAAGCGGCTAAAAGAGTATTTAGTGGCACACAGAAGGATATCTTTAGTTTGTACTTTTTGCTTTATAAAGAAAATGTGGCATCCTTTCTGGGATAATCGTAAATGGAAAGGAGATTTCGCATACAACTTACTATAATTCAAATGGGATTTTTGTATCTAATCACGCTGTGAATTTGTAATATAATCTCTATAATGATAATCTGTGGGTCTGTAGAGAAATAATTACTTGCTGTTCTTTTCGTAGCACAAAAAGTAAAAGTGTACTGCAAATTGCGCTGTGTTTTACTTGTCGTCATGGTACTCATACTACATTGTTTAAAAAAAAGTCAAATTTCTACTAATCCCACCTCTAAGAAGTGTAATGAACGACAGAAAGTCATGAAAAGATATATATTTAGGAAATCACTAGTTTAAAATATGGAAAATAAGAGAGCGGTCTGAGAGACCCGTCCATAGTAGTTGCGTTCCTGTCAACGTCTATAGTAGTTAAGGGTTAATACAACTACTAGCTGAAAAGTCGGGCTGCCAGGGTATTTATTTGCTCCGAATCAACTCCAATACCCCGTACTAGTCTTGTGTAGTTCGCGAACGAATAAAAAAATACACTTTCTAAGTAATATTACTATCTGTTTGTTGGCTAAAAATACGAGCCCCTGATTACCAATCCATTCTGTGAAAACCGCACATCAATCGCACTTTTCCGTTTCCGCAATATTTGCCGTGCTAGTGTTAGGTGTTTCACCCTTGTAACGTCACCGCTGCGTCCACCTAATCCTCAAATGGGCGAAGTTGCCGTTATATTCTATTTGCTGCTTAATCATTTAATAATTCTTCCAATGATTTGACGGTATGGGATGCGGACAATTACTAGGTTGATCCGTAACAAATGTTCATATGTTTGTGAAGTCTATGGGACTTAACTAAGGGGTCATCAGTCCCTAAACTTACAAACTACTTATGAACTAACTAAGACTAAGGACGGCACAAATATCCATGCCCGAGGGGGGATTCAACCCCCGACCGTAGTGGCCGTGCAGACCGTGACTGGAGCGCCTCCATCGGCCACCGCTGCCGGCGATCCATAACAATAAACTTTTTTAACCTCGTTTATTATGAAACGACAAATGTTAAAAACTCTTCCTTTAAATACACAGATTAAATAACCGCGTGCCACTAAGATGATGTCTACAAGTCCTCACTGAAACAAAACGTAATTACAACCGAAACTCATATACGAGACGACTGATGGGCAAAACTTTAGCCACCGCTAAAAGCGGGTTACGGACGCACTGTCAACATGCTACCGCCTCGCTCTGCGGTCGGCGGGAGACTGCCGCACCCCGGCCAACAAGCAAAGAACATTCCAACCCAAGCATTGTTGCCAGCAGCTCTCGCTGCACACCAACGATAACTATCGTTCGACCAAAACGTACCAAAGCGGTTACTAACCTAAAACCCTGTATCCTCACAACCTGTATTACTCTTGTGTAGTTCGCGAAGGAACTACTTCGGAAGAGCGCTCCCACAGACGAACTACGCGAACTAGTTCGCAGATCCCTCGCCTCTTGGTTCGTCCGCTCCTTTTCCGAAGACTGACGGGGAACAGCGAGAGGATGCGAGAGCGGGCAGAATCGCGTGATTCCCTTCCGCCAGTTACCGTCATTTCGAGCTGAGATGCAGCTCAGCTGTAGTTTCATAGTTCACTGCCACAAATTTTCTTTTCTAAGGTATTCAGCAGTGTCTAAATATCATTTCATAATGTAAACAAGTAAAGAGAACTGAAAACTGTTCGCATTTATAAAAGTGCATTTTCATTCACGAAAATAGACGCATTTAGCATATTTTGTAGGTAATGTTCCTTCAATCAACTATTAAATAAATAAATAAACCCATTTAAAAAATAAAATACTACGAGTACTCTGAATGCAAAGTAGTTGAATATCATTGTATCATCCATTCGTGTAAATGACTGGTTTATTTTATTATCCCATCTGGTCTTGCGGCCTTTCCTCTTTTGAACGATTTTAATTTTTTTTCTGTCTCTCTGTGAATTATTTCGATATCTGCCATTTTGTAATCTGTGCGGCAATCTAGAGAAGGAACTACAGTGCAGTCTTCCTCTGTGAAACAGCTTTGGAAAAAGTCATTTAGTAATTCAGCTTTTAGAGTGTCATCCTCTGTTTCAATGCCATTTTCGTCACAGAGTGTCTGGAGATTTTGTTTTGATCCACCTACCTAATACACTGGGAGTGAAAGGGTTAAACTGTTCCGGAAATACAATTTGTATAGGTTATGAGACAAGACGCGTTTCGCTTTATTCTAAAGCATCTTCAGTGGTCAGGAATTTTTTATGTTTTCGTCTTCATGTGTGGTTTGTAGCACATTCTCTCTCTCTCTCTCCTCTCTCTCTCTCTCTCTCTCTCTCTCTCACACACACACACACACACACACACACACACACACACACACAGAAATTCGCTAGATGAACTAAAATCATATTCATAAACACACAATACAGTCAGAACATCACACGCAAAGTTTCTAGCAGACGCCTGTTTTGACAGAAATAAAAACACACCTCACAGCACGAACCAAAGAACTAGAAAGCAAATAACACACACACAGACAATAAACAAACAAAACAAACGACATACAGAACCTGCCAGGCCACAGAAATGGCTGTTTTTCAAAAACTTTCGTAAGAAATGTTACTATAAAACAGTGTAAATATAAGCAGTGACAGCAAGTGACAATGTGCTGCAAGCGACACATGAAGACTGCAAAATAATTATATATTAAATATTGATATTCATTTCGTCTGACATAATTATTCTGATTTAAATGTGTCTTTAAAAGTCTCTGGTCAGTTTCTAATAAGATGCTGCGAAATTCCTGAAAAGGAACAATTTTATTTATTTCTTACCACCACAGGCTAGACTTTGTGGTGTCGATGCAGCTCGTAGTTTCTTGCTTCATGGTCTGCAATGATGTATGAACCTGTAAACTTTTTAATTTAATTTCTTGGATAACAGAAAGTGTCTATGTACCAAATGTAAAATTCACTACCCAGTGTGTCTAATATAAAAGTCAATTTTATAATTAGCTTCAAATAAAGTGCCGTGTGTAAAATCTGCAGCTTCGTATTTCCAGGTGAGGTAGCTCACGTAGACACTCTTTCTACTACACCAAAATTAGATGTTGAAGAGATTAAATAATTGTAAACAAAAGCAGAACTTACTTTAAGTTGAAATATATGTATTGAGCGTTCGTAATACATCGATTGACTTTCCAGATCATCCCAATAAAACGGGGTTGGAACACTTGCGGGGAGTGACGCGGGGAACCCGGGGCCCTTGGGGCGGCTAATGGCTTTTCCTGGATACAGGCACACCAAGAAGTCTAGCACTGCTGTTGTCAAGTTTCCACACTGTCAACATAACACGAAACTCAGTGAAATTGTACAACCCTTTGCAGCTGAAGAGCAATATAGTAACTTGTTCTAACTACACATTAATTCGTTGAGTGCTGCTCCTGAAAACAAAAAGGTATTTTAATAGTGATAATGTTTGGAAAATTATTAAGATATTCTCTGCTACTAAAAGACACGACTTTCAACAGTCATACCTCCTAAAAGCATATTATTCAGAACACTATGCATATCAAGACACCTGCGCAAGCAATAAATATATTAGGCATCCTGCACAGATAGGTTGATATAATTGACCGCTATGTAGTTAACCCCACTATCACGCAACTTCCATCTCTTTAAAAATAGCTACTATGCTTTTTAATAGGAGACGTATGAAATATGGAATGTGTAAGGGAATGTCACACACCGAAAAATGCTAAAGATAAATTCTATTTTCTATCACCGTCATATAGAACCATTTTTACTCCGAACTTGGCATAAACCAACAGGGAGAAACAAGTTGCAAGACTTCCAGGAAAAATGAAGCGAAATTGGCAGCTACTGCTCCACCTCGCTCGGTGGGCCTTTCCCTGAATACGGCACAGGTAGCGGCTGGAGGGCGTGGAGTAGGGGTGGTGTACCCCTACTTCTGGAACACCCTGTTCACTACCTGTAGCGTCCGGGTCTCCCCGCAAGTGTCTACACATTCCCTTTCCCCGCAAGTGTCACTCCCCGCAAGTGTCACAAACTCCAATAAAACATACTCCTATAGAATACTCTAAACTCTATCAGCAAAGAACAACCATTTTTCTATATGTTCTGAAAAATACTTTACGGTAAATTTTGGTATATATTAAATACAGCAAACATTCCAATTAACCTTGAAATTAATTTATAACATAATAAAATCATTTATCTACAATTACATCGTTAACAAATATGTGACACATAATACTAACAGGTATCTTACAAGACGACAACATAAATAATTCCTGACCACTGAAGATGTCTTAGAATAAAGCGAAACGCGTCTGGTCTGAAGTGGACTAATTTACAGTTGCAAAAGACGGTCCCATAACCTATACAAGTTGTATAACTGCAACTGTGGAAAACGAGGCCAAGAAACAAAGAAATGTGTTCCGGAAATATTTGAGATGAATAGCTTAGCTGAATCACCCATTATAACGTCCTCCTAAGGAAGGAACATCTCGCTAGTGTCACGATGGGACTATTTTGGGGTACCATTTCCGAAATCTCCCGCATTTCCAGTTTAAAAACCTGGCGACCCTGTTCCGAACTGACTTCGTATGAGAGAGCGTTGCCGGTGGCGTTAATGAGAAAGTTGGGCTTTTGTACGCGACCCTGTTATTCGGTAAGTCCCCAGTGGAGCTCGGCAGCAGCAGTAGTGGAGAGATTACAAAGTTTCGATCGGCGGCACTTGCTGGCTGCGCACTTTGCCCGCCGCTGCCCTGCTGGGTTTCGCGGTTAGGAGCGGAACAGCACAGAACAGCACAGCACAGCGGTCTGGGAGCGGCCCGCTGCCGCACAATGGTCTCGAGTGCGTTGCGTTGCTTTGCTCCGCGACGCCTTTGTTCCCGAGCTCTGGTTACACAGACCGCCGTTATGACCCGCGGGCCGGATTCCTACGCTCGTTAAATTTCATAGCTAGCTTCGTCCTTCGCGTTTCCTGTGTGCCTCGGATGTAAATCAGTAGGTTCGTTCGAGCGGCGCTACTGACGATCTGAAACGGTTTGAAGGAGTTCGAGTGGCACTTTTGACTCTTTCTGGCGAGATCTGACTGACCAATCAGGTGTTCGAGCGAGTGGCGGAGCTGATAGTTTCTACATCTACATCTACATACATACTCCGCAATTCACCGTAAGGTGCGTGGCGGAGGGTACACTGTACCACTACTAGGCATTTCGTTTCCTATTCCACTCCCTAATAGAACGAGGAAAAAAAGAATGACTATATGCCTCCGTACGAGCCCTAATTTCTCTTATCTTGTCTTTGTGATCTTTACGCGAAATGTAAGTAGGCGGCAGCAAGATCGTACTACACTCAGCTTCAAATTCCGGCCCTCTAAATTTACTCAACAGAAATTCACGAAAAGAACGTCGTCTTTCTTCCAGCGATCCACAATTGAGTTGCCGGAGCATTTCCGTGACACTCGCGCATTGGTCGAACCTACCGGTAACAAATCTAGCTGCTCGTCTCTGAACCATCTCTATGTCTTCCTTTAAACTGATCTGCTGCGGGTCCCAAACACTTGAGCAATACTCAAGACGTGGTCGTACAAGCGTTTTATACGCGGCCTCCTTTGCAGGTGAAGTACATCTTCCCAAAATTCTCCCAATAAACCGAAGTCGGCTGTCCTCCTTACTCGCAACTGTCCTTACATGTTCGTACCATTTCATATCGCTCTGCAATGTTACGCCTAGACATTTGAACGACGCGACTGCATCAAGAAGCTCACTACTAATGCTGTATTCGAACATTATGGGATTGTTTTTTTCTATTCATGCGCATCACCTTACATTTTTCTACATTGAGAGCTAGCTGCCAATCTTCGCACCAACTAGAAATGTTGTCTAAGTCATCCTGTATGCTGTTACAGTCAGTTACAGTCGACACCCTCCCATAGACCACAGCATCATCAGCAAACAGCCGCAAATTACAACTTACTCTGTCCATCAGATCATTTATATAGATAGAAAATAATAGCGGTCCTATCACACTCCCCTGGGGCACGCCTGACGATACACTCGTCTCTGATGAACACTCGCCGTCGAGAACAACGATCTTTGAGATCGTTGAGATCGTTTATTTAAGTAAGCAGATTTTCGTCAAACCATTTTCTGGCTGACTCCAAAGCGTTTAACAAGCCTCCTCCGAAAGACAAGCCTCCACATTTACGACGAGATTTGTGTTCCAAGTCTTCCATTTTCTCTTGATTGAGGCTGAGCTTTGTATATTAGACAGGCATTCTTTCAACTTATATGGCCTTTTAATACAGTACATCCCCTTTTTATTACGTCCATACATACTGTAAATGAAAGGTGTGGAAATTTTCATAACATGCGAATTGAAAGATGAATGCATAGGTCTTTACAGTTTGGATTATGATATATTCGCCTGGAAATGAAGACAAAATAATCCTACTGAGATTTTCTGTGCTATCTGTAAATGAAGTGATTGACATATAAGAATAATGTGTCGGGCAGTATTTCCTTTACAACAGGCATTAGCACTGATAGATTTTTATAACCGACATCTCGCTTTATATGCGCCACTATAGCGTCTCACAATTACTGTCCCGTCTGTTTCTCCTTGTGGTTATTTATCATACAAATCTATTAGTGCCAATGTGGGCGTACCTACACTAAATGTGTCACTACTGGGAAAAATCATGTACGATGATAATTCTTGCACAACACCTGCAAATGTTTTGTATATTAATTTGTATGTTTGATTTCTTAAATTTTATTTTAACTCATAATAATGGGACAAAATGCATATGAAGTAGTATGTTACCGAAAATTCCTTTCACACGCCACTATCCTAATTTACCTCATTTTGTATGCGGTTTTGTCAGGTTGAATTTGCTACATTATTGATAAATGGGAGAAATAATAGAAATACTGTGGCTCACTGTTTCACATTCAAATGATACATAATGTAAGGTGCAGTATGAAGAATTTAACAAATTACCTGCATGGTTTAATGTTGGTTAATGGGTACGGTGAATAAGACAAACACGTTGGTCGAAGAGAGCAAAGATGCCAACTGGCGCTATGGGTGGCCAAACTGCGAAACAGGTGAAATAAGCGTTCGAGATGGCTTCGGAGTTGGAAACTGTCAAAAAGCGCGCATGCGCAGTTGAGGCCTTCCAAATCGTCAGTAAGTACCAGAAACTATCAGCGTTTGGGCCACTCCAACGAACCAAATGTGTTGCGCCGTACGATGAGTAATAAGGGCCGCGGCAGAATAGCCGTGCGCACTAAGGCGCCCAGCTGCGGTGCACGCACGCGTTCGCCGTCGGGGGTTCGAGTCCTCCCTCGGACATGGGTGTTTGTGTTGTCCTTAGCATAATTTACTTTAAGTTAGTGTAAGCTTACGGGCTAATGACCAACGTAGTTAAGTTCCTGACATTTACAAATATATTTGAGTTCAAATGTTCAAATGTTTGTAGAGCTTATGGGACTTAACTACGACCAAGCCAAGTGGTGCAGTGGTAACGCACTGGACTCGCATTCGGGAGGATGGTGGTCCAAATCCACCTCCGGCCATCCACATTTAGGTTTTCCGTGATTTCCCTAAATCAATCCAGGCAAATACCGGGATGGTTCCTTTCAGAGGGCACGGCCGATTTCCTTCCCCCATCCTTACTCAAACATCCGAGTGTGAGCTCCGTCTCTAATGACGAAGCTGTCGAAGGGACGTTAAACCCTAAGCTTCCTTCCTTCCTTCCTACTTAACTACTGGGTCATCAGTCCCTAAACTTACAAACTACTTATGAACTAGCTAATACTAAAGACGGCACAAATATCCATGCCCGAGGGGGGATCCGAACCCCCGACGGTAGTGGCCGTGCAGAACGTGACTGGCGCGCCGCAGACCGCTCGGCCACTGCGGCCGGCATATATTTGAGTAATAAGGTTATAACCGTAACGTGAAACGTAAGGTTATGTGCGCAAAACGTTTGTGATAGTCCTCGTCGGTATATTCAGTGTGATACTTTCTCCCCAACTTTGAACGTCATGACGAAGATCTTGGTTGTAGCAGTTCGGATTTTGGCTATACCTGAAAATTTCAACCTCGACCTCTGAGTCGTTATGGAAATGGTATCATTGTCCGCCAAAAACAGGATAGCAAATGAAGCTTCCTGGCAGATTAAAACTATGTACCGGAACCGGGACTCCAACCTGGGACCTTTGCCTTTCGCGGGCAAGCGCTCTACAGACTGAGCTATCCCGACACAACTCACGATGCCGCCTCACAATCCTACTTCCGCCAGTACCTCGCCTCCTACTTTCCACATGAGTCGGTAGAGCGCTTGCCCGCGAAAGGCAAAGTTCCCAGGTTCGAGTCCCAGTTCCGGCACACAATTTTAATCTATCAGGAAGTTTCATATCAGCGCACACTCCGCTGCAGAGTGAAAGTTGCGCTGGAATGGCCGAGCGGTCTAAGGCGCATTGCTGCGGAGTGCACGTCTGCTCGCCGTAGGAGGTTCGAGTCCTTCCTCGGGCATGCGTGTGTGTGTTGTCCTTAGGTTAGTTTAACTTAGTTTAAGTAGTTTGTAAGCCTAGGGACTGATGACCAAAGAAGCTAAATCTCATAGATATACAAACATTTGCATAAACGTTGGAACCAAGGAGGTTAGAATGCAGGGAGACGCCCTTACGCTGAAAAACTGAAGTGTGCCTCCGCCATATTGCTACATCTTGGAGAAGTGTTCGTATTTTAGAGCTGATGTTTTATGTCACTTAAAACAGGAATAAAACGTCGGACGGGTTTGCCGTAATGTACAACGTGTTAAAGATTATCGTTAGAAATTAATTGCTTAAATATTATGATGTGTTGTTTTAAAGTGCATACTTCATTTGTGACATCCTATATTTATGCATTAACAATATTAGAACATTCCGTATTAAATTCGCATATCAAATTAATTTTGAACAACCTCCTCCTCACTTGGTATTGAAATTGCCGCCACCGAGACGCACTTCACGCGACCCGTTCGGGGACTCGAACCCACAACCCCCCCATATAATTTTTTTTTTTTTTTTTTTTTTTTTTTTTTTACAAAAGTAATTACTTATTGGTGTAGAGGTTGTACTACTGTCTTAAATCAACATTGAAAGATGAGCCAATTTTTTTTTAATCCTGAGTTGCATAACAAGTAACGTTCTTCACACAATATAGTTACCTGAAATAATAAGTGATAACATCAAAGATGTATCTGCACTTAACAGGAGAGTTCTGCAAACAAACTGATCTCCTCCACAAGACGACTCTTGGCTACTACCTCCCCCGCCTGTCGCTAGGCCATCCACCAAAGCTCTTCATTATTTTTATTCCTAATTTGCATATCAAATTAATTGCCACATCCTACGTTTCTGCATTAACAATTAGAAGATTCCGTTTTCTCGGAATCGGTACCTAGAGTTTAAGGAACGAAACGCTTCGAACCTTAATTAGAACTCGTATGGAACGCAATTTGTATGCAAATACAGACACAGCATAAAAAAATTATGTGTAATGCTACAGCTACATGTACTCTTAATTCTTTTTTTTTTTTTTTTTTTTTTTTTTTTTTTTTTTCTTCATTCCTATCTCTGAAGGAGAATGGACGGGCTGTTTGAGAGCTTACATGCTCTATTCAGCCATAGTTGTTTGGCATATTTACAGTTTTCAACAATATTTATTTGGTCATTTACAATATATTTATTACATTTTTCTTAAAATAACAATAAAAAGGATTTGAGAGAAATGTTATATTACGTTTTCTTATAACTATGTTACATATCCCACTGCTGTGTGCAGTGGCTGGGTGCTATAATGTTTATGTTTGTAGTTTGTTTTAGTGATCTATTTTTTTTTCAGTTTCTTGGGTGTCTTCTTCTTAGTTCTTCTTCACTGAGGTGGGTCGGGGTTTCTTCTCCATCTGTTAGAGGTGTCATCGTCATTGCTAGGTTTGGGAATAGGGATGTGGTGTTTTGAGCTATCGTTCGGTTCGGGTGTATATACTTGTATTTTGGTTTTCTTGTTTTTCGTATTTCGGATGTTAGGATGTGTTCCATGTCAGGGAGGGTTTCTATTACCCTTTTGCCGTATCTGCCCCTTAGGGTTGCTAGTCTTGTTTGTAGTGGTTTTATCTTTGCACTGTTGTATATCTGTTCCCTAGGTGTCATTCGGTGGACTTTAAGGGAGCTACGAAGTAGTCTTCTTTCGGTGGCGTACATTTTGTTTGCGATCGTTTCACACATACCTCCTAGGGCTGGGGCACCGTATTCTAGTATCGGTCTTATAAATGTTTTGTACGTATGGATTGTTGTTCGGGTGTTGCACCCATTTTATCTTCCCTGTATCAGGTGTACTAAACCTTGTCTTTTTCTAATTCTGTTGAGGACCTCCTTCTGGTGTGCCTTCCAATTTAGGTACTTGTCCAAGTGTAGTCCGAGGTATTTCGCTGTATTGCTTAGGTGTAGTGGGGCATTCCAGAGCGTCAATTTTATGTCTGCTTCATCCTTGCTCATTTAGGTACTATTATAAATACAAAGCTCTAGCGGCCGCGCGGGAATGGCCTCATGGTGTAAGCTGTTACGTCACGGATTGCGCGGCCGCTCCCGCCGAAGGTTCCATCCCTTCCACGGGCACGGGCCTGGGTGTGTGTGCGTTGACCTCAGTGTAACTTAGCTCACGTAGTTTGTGTTTACAGGGGCCGTTGACTCCAGCAGTTTGATCCCACAGGTGTACAAACATTTCAACATAAACCTACCAGCGTCAGTCCCAGTCGATGTTGCCCAGATGTGTACTTTATTCCCGTCTTACGTCAGTCGTTGTACAAAAGCCAGACCGCAGTTATTACACTCGAAGGGCATGAAAGGGAAGCATCAGTTGGGAAGGGAGTAAGACAGGGTTGTAGCCTTTCTCCAATGTTGTTCAGTTTGTACATTGAGCAAGCTATAAAGAAAAGCAAGGAGAAATTTGGTGAAGGAATTAAAGTTTCGGGGGGAAGAATTAAAAACATTGCGTTTTGCCGACGACATAGTAATTCTGTCAGATACAGCAAATGACCTGGAAGAGCAATTGAACGGAATGGACAGTTTGCTGAAAGGTGCTTATAAGATGAACATTAACAAGAGCAAAACTAGTGCAGTCTAAGAAAATCGGGTGATGCTGAAGGAATTAGATTAGGTAACGAAGCAATAAAGGAGGTAGATGAGTTTTGTTACTTGGGCAGTAAAATAACAAATGATGGTCGCAGTACAGAGGATGTAAAATGCAGAATGGCAATCGGAAGAAAAGCATTTTTGAAAAAGAGAAATTTGCTAACATCGAATATTAATTTAAGTGTAAGGAAGTCTTTTCTGAAGCCATTTGTGTGGAGTGTTGCCTTGTATGGGAGTTAAACATGGACGATAAGCTGTGCGGACAGGAAGAGAATAGAGGCTTTTGAAAAGTGAAAAGTGGTGCTACAGAAGAATTCTGAAGATTAGATGGGTAGATCGCATAACTAATGAAGAAGTACTGAACAGAATTGGTGAGAAAAGAAATTTTTGGCATACCCTGACTAAAAGAAGGGATCGCTTGGTAGGACACATTCTTAGACATCGAGGAATCGTAAATTTAGCATTGGAGGGAAGTGGTGGGGTAAAAATCGCAGAGGGAGACCAAGAGACGCGTATAGTAAACAGATTCAAGTGGATGTGGGTTATCGTTCTTATGAGGAGATGAAAAGGCTTGCTCAGGATAGGGTATTGTGGAGAGCTGCATCAAACCAGTCTCCGGACTGAAGACCAAAACAACAACGTCAGTCGATCTCCTTTTCCTGTCCCTGTTCATCGCTTTGTACTCTATCAATTTCAGTTTCGTTTTCACGCAGCTCAGTTCTTATGGTGTCATATCTCCTGATCGATGTATCCTAAAATTATATGATTTTTCAACTACGGAGGGTGGAATATTAAAAAAAAAAAAACTGTCTGCGAAATTTTTTGAGTACCGAGGTGGTGGTATAAGGCTTAATAAATTATACAACCTCATACGTGATGGGAAGTATAATCGAGCCATTAATTCTTTTAGGTGTCATATCTTCCGAACTACATGTCGCGGCTATGATATATTCAAGAAAGAACATTGCAT
This sequence comes from Locusta migratoria, assembly GCA_026315105.1. Classification (NCBI taxonomy): domain Eukaryota; kingdom Metazoa; phylum Arthropoda; class Insecta; order Orthoptera; family Acrididae; genus Locusta; species Locusta migratoria. Next base: position 154,471,333 of record CM048745.1, on the reverse strand, counting down.
GCTTTGTGAGCATACTTGGTGCAAGTAAAGGCGTAATACGTAGAAATCTCCTGCGTTATGCGGCGGCTTTACATCAGCCTAATTGTTAATGACGTCATATCTCATGAACTCTGTCTTGTACCATGATATAATTTCGGAGGTACATTCTGTGGTGTCGCACAAGTACAAAGTGCGCGCCACCTACTTTCGCCGCGCGCCGCCATGCACGCACGGCGCGGCGTTCTTACGACGACAGCCACGAGCGCCCTCTGCTACAACGCCGCTCGTGGCCACCACTGAACGACATCGTCACTTGGGACTGAGTTAGGAACCAGTAAAGACTTCGGAATCCGATAGGCACCAGTGAAGACTTGGCTATCAGTTAGGCACTAGACAGGGCTCTAGCTCAACTATGTATCAACATTCTGCAGTACTATGTAAAAGTTAAGTATTGTATAAATTCTGTGCAATATATATCTCGTTCTAATTTACTCTAGTGTTTCTAGTTTCTGGCTGCTCCCCTCCGTACCTGCACCAGCGTGCTATCTTTATTCCTGTGTCGGTCTGTGTCGACACCAACGACGGAAACGAGACACAAAAGCGGCGACGAGGCTGGGACACAAAACATTCAGTGATGGCCGTCCGCGGTGGCCGAGGGGACTGAGGCGCTTCAGTCACGGTCTGCACGGCCACTACGGTCGGGGGTTCGAATCCCCCTTCGGGCATGGATATTTGTGCCGTCCTAGTTCGTAAGTAGTTCATAAGTAGTTTGTTCAAATGTTCAAATGATTGTTAAGCTTAAGGGACTTAACTACGGGGTCATCAGTCCGTAAACTTACAAACTACTTATCAACTATTTACAACTAAGGACGGCACAAATATCCATGCCCGAGGGGGGATTCGAACCCCCGACCGTAGTGGCCGTGCAGACCGTGACTGAAGCGCCTCAGTCCCCTCGGCCACCGCGGCCGGCATATAGATTTATACACAAGGTGCTGAATCACACTTGTTCTTTGGTGCAATTTCATAGAATTGCCAGATAACATGACAAAGGTACTGCAGCCCAAGCACCATAGTGTAATATATTGATAATCAGATAAGAGGTACGCAGGGCGCGTCCAGAAAGTAAGTTCCGTTTGGTTATATAAAACGAACGGGTACAGATACAGAAAAAATATTGATTGCACAAAAATCTACAACTGTTAAACTACTTTTCTACATAGCTTCCGAAATTTTGTAGGCAATTGTCATAGCATGGCACAAGGTTTTGTGTGCCTTTTTCATAGAATGTTGCTGCCTGTGCATTCAATTATGTGGTAATATGATCTTTCAGCTCGTCATCATCGTTGAAGTGTTGTCCACCAAGGACAGATTTTAGGTGTAAGAAGAGAATTACTGTCAAAAGATTTTTCACAATAATGCCTGACCTCACACACCGAATGTGACCAAACAATTCTTACGGAAATTTCAATGGGACCTCATTTCAATGGGATCATCCTCCATTCAGCTCTCCTAGCGACTTTCATCTCTTCTTACACCTAAAATCTGACCTTGGTGTTCAACACTTCAACGATGATAAAGAGCTGTTACCACGTGGTTGAATACACAGGCGGCAACATTCTGTGAAGGATGCATGCGTAAACTTGTGCCATGCTATGACAAGTGCCTGCAAAATTTCGGCAGTTATGTGGAAAAGTGGTTCAAGAGTTGTAGAATGTTGTGCAATAAAATTTTCTTCTGTATCTGTGTACAATTTCATTTTATTACCAAGCAGAACTTACTTTCTGGACGAGACTCGTATTTTAATGACGGCAACGGCGGCGTTGTGTGGTGATATCGGCAACGACCGTTGAATGCCGTTTTAAAACGCAGTCACGTAACTGAGGGCAAAAAGCTTTTGTGTTGAACAAGAAATAAATAATTGATCCTGCTCTGTGGTTGACAGGTTCTTGTATGTACCTTTGTCCTATCCCTAAATTAATTATCCCATTAAAGCGAATATTACGTTGCCATCATAAAGGGCATATTCAGAGGGCTGCTAGCTCAGTTACCAGGATGTTTGATCAACACGCGAGTGTGGCAGAGGATCTTCGGAAACTCAAATTGAAATTAGTGGAGGCAATTTTCTAGAAATACTTTTGAGAGTCATAAGATGTACTCTCAGCCACGCACCAAAGGTGTCTAGCGTAGTATGTGTGTAAACATTGATAGAGCTGCACGTCGTATTTGTACTAATACGCAATACCATTACCGATGTTAATAAATAATGTGTTACAATCTTTAAGTGACGGTATACATTAGCATTTTATTTTTGTGTAAAAATTATGAAAACTGAAGTCAGTCGCCCAGGCCGGTCTATCCGGCCGATTTCCTTCGTTATTGTTTTAAGCGAAAGGTATTCAATCACGGACTACAAAAATTCTATTAACACTCGCCTTCCGTTATTTACACTCAAACACGCTGTCCTGCCGTGCTGTGAATATTTGAATTGGATTGATTTAAGATCGGTTCTAATTAACCCTAGCTTAGCAACATCCGTCAAAATGACGGCTACGTTCAAATTGTCAGTGTGCTGTAACGTTTTCAGGAACAACTGATGAACAAGTGTACACGGGTAGAGTGTTGGTTTGGAATCACACTCGCCTAATTGACGGGTGTTACTATCTAAAGTTCAAAACCCACTGAAATACGGGTGCTAGTAGCGAGCGTTAAAACCACATGTTAGTAACGCGGGGTTAACGTACGAGGTTTGTTTTGACTTAAATATAGTCACGGATCAACGTCTTTCACTAGAGCTTTTAAACACTACATTGTTTGATACTAAAGGCGGTTATGACTGCACGTTCCACTTGACTTTCATTTTGCGGCTCCGTAGCACAGTGGTAGAGTGCCAGACTACAAATCCAAAGGTAACGGTTTCGATCCCCGCCAAATCCTAGGACTTTTATCTGCCACTTTCCACTTCTTTCACCTCTGGCAGTATTGCTCATGTGAAAAATACCGAGTAGCACCGTGGTTCGGAACCCACGTTAAACTGTAGGGCCCCCTATAACTGGCTGGGTAAGTCAGTTCAAAGGTCGGAGGAAGGTAACGGCATACCACCTCCAAACAGGACCATGCTTAGTAAAGCACTGTGGTGTTCAAAACAATCTTCGGATTGTTGACTGCTTTACCTTCTTTTAGTTCGTCGTTATGGCAAGCATAGCTACGGTTATAATTAAGTTACGAGATTCGGTTTAGCCTTAGAATACAGCAGATCCAGATATATCACTGAAGCGTTTAAACACATCATTTGATTCGGCAGAAAGTTAGCAGAGCACATTCAAATGTTCAAATGTTTGTATAGCTTATTGGACTTAACTACGGGGTCATCACTCTCTAAACTTACAAACTACTTATGAAATAACTAGTACTAAGGACGGCACAAATATCGATGCCCGAGGGGGGATTCGAATCCCCGACCGTACAGGCCGTGCAGACCGTGACTGGAGCGCCTCAGTCCTCTCGGCCACCGCGGCCGGCAGCGCATTCATCTTGACTTACATTTTGTCAAAATTTTTTGTCATTACAGCAATCATACCTGCGTTTCTAATTTGGTACACAGTTCATTTTGGTCTGAAGACCACTCAGCTGATCAAGATCTTACATATTTCAACTTTACGGCACTGACCGCTACCGTCATGCTACGGTCTGGGCGTCTGTTCCTTCCTCGGACTTGGTGTGTGTGTGTGTGTGTGTGTGTGTGTGTGTGTGTGTGTGTGTATGCGTCGGCCTTAGTATTAGTTTGGTCCAATATGTTTACGAACATTTGAACGTTTTGATCACTAATTGGGGAAGTATTCGCACGGGTCAACTAGTCTGAAATTGGTTTTCCGTCTTATGCTGGCTGCAACTAGGATTTTTTTTTTTTATACCAGGCGAGTTTCGCTTTTTATTTGTAAAGCAAGTTCGGTGTTTCGCCAAATTTGAATACTCAGGTTTATACATTTTGTTTTGCGTGTATAGATTAGAAACAGTTTTAAATTTTTGTGCACATTGTATTCTGTTTCTTACGTAAGTATATAATTTACTTACGGTGTTTAATGTCTCTTCTTTAATTGCTGTTTTTTCCGTCTTGTTGGCTGGGGTTAACCGATTAGCAATGTACCTCTTTGTTCTTAATCGGCAAATTATCCCTATTTCAGTGGCTTTTTTCCATTTGTTTCCTTTTCCTAATTTTTGTTTGTTGTTTGTAGATCTAAGAGACTTAACTTCTTTGGTTATTAGTTCCTAGGATTACAAACTAATTAAACTAACCTAAGAACAACACACACACACACACACACACACACACACAAACAAACACCCAGCCCGAGGGAGAACTCGAACGTCCGACGGCGAGCAACCGCACGCTCCGCAGCAAGCCGCCTTAGACCGCTCGGCCACTCCACCGCGGTCCTCATTTTCTCTTAGTGGAATAAAGCTTACACATCACCGTACGTTTTACTAGTCGGATCACTGTCGATGTGTTTTCCAATTCGCCACAGTGTCTCTGACACACACACACACACACACACACACACACACACACACACACGAGATAAAACTGTTTCTAATCTATAAGTGCAAAACAAAATGTACAAATCTGTGTATTCATATATACAGAACCACAGAAGAGGCTTTATAAATAAAAAGCGAAACGCGTCGGGTGTGAAAAATTGTCCTGATTACAGTCAGCAGAAGACGGAAACCCTGTTAACAGCAACTGGGAAGACGACCACACAATGAAATATAGCTTTTATGCATGTTTTGCTATTTCCACAAGTAATTTTGAAGCCTCGTCATCAGCCGCGGTGGAGTAGCCGAGCGGTCTAAAGCGTCTCGCTCGCCATGGTGGTTCGAGTCCTCCCTGGGGCATGTGTGCGTGTGCTTGTCCTTAGGTTAGTTTACCTAGGTTTAAGTAATTTGTAAGCTACGGACTGATGACCACGCAGTTTGGTCCGATAGATTTACAAAGATTCTATTCACATTCCTCATCATGAATGGGAAAACATTATAGTTACTTGTATCAAGTGTAACTTGACACTGTGGCGGTGTTTGTGGTTTTGTTCTTGGTAAATTCGTTTCCATGTCGCAATCTCAGCATGCTCACATCAGTATATTGCTACATTTGGTGCTAAAACAGCCAGTAAAAATTGTTATGCAAAGTGCAGCAATATAGTGTGATGTGTGCACATTTGCGGTGCAATGTGGAAAATGATTTACCGAGAGCAAAACTACAAACGACCGCCACAGCGTCTAGTTACACTCGGTACAAGAAACTACAATTTTGTCCTCTGATGCTGTGGCTTCAAACCTAGTTATGTGGGTTTAAAAAGCATTCATAAAAGCAACTGGTTGCGTACTTATTTTAAAATTAGCTTAATTCCCGCTGCTAGGCAGGTGTAGACTGGATTGTCTTCATTGGTTGTTTCCACTTCCAAATATAAATTTCCATAGATTTAGCTTTAAAAACGCTTTGCTAATCAAACTTTTGATACTTGATACCTAGTGCACCATTGAGGGCAGAATTCAAAACATCCTGAAAGTTTTTTTTTTTTTTTTTTTTTTTTTTTTTTTTTTGAAATTATAGCCATATTTCCGAATCCAAATTTTCGTATTTCTAGCATCAAAATAATCTTGGTAGCATCCTTAAAAGATTTTCCCTTATTTCACCCGCTTACTGGTTGAATTTCCAAAAATTTCAAAACACTTCTTTTTAAAATTCCAATTAGAAATGTAAATCCGCAGTTTTGTATTTCTTGTTTCAAAATTGCCTCAAAAAACCGTTCATCCCCTATTTCACCCCCTTAGGGATGGGAATATCGAAAAATCGCTTATGCCTACAGTGTAAGATAAACAACATCTACAAATTTCAAGTTCGGTTTCTATCGTCTGTAGATTCACTTTTCTTTTAGAAACTGAGAGAGAAAGCGAAATTTCTTTCTTACCATTTGGCATCTTTCTTAGTAGTTTTCAAACTGCAATAAAAGCACTTCTTTTTCTTTATTCGTACGCTTATTGCAGAAAAATAACTGAAGAATGTGCATCAAGTTTCGCTGTATATAATCTCTTTGCTATTATAGTGTCAAATGTCATCGCTGGTCTTCACTACGAATTTAATATAAACTGACGAGTTTCAACCACTATATCTCCCGCCCTCTTATAACCATTGACACGGAACTCCTATGGTGTAAAACGGGAGACTTTGTACAACAACAACACAAAGAGATCGTTCATCTCCACTGTAAAGCTTTCGCTGAAGAGCAAATTACACGTAGAATTTTATGTAAGTCGGTAAGATTCACCTCCCACATCTTCCATCCCCTTATCGTTATTAACCCTCTACCACCACAGTGAACAATGGGAGACTGATTCCTACTACCACATACACACACTATTCGTTTGCGATGTGTAATTTTGGCTGCAGAGTGAAATATAGGTTCAAACAAGTCAATTTTATATATATCTAATATATAAAGCAGAGTGTCCGTATATTTGTACATGTTGCATTCAAATCTACAGTTTAGTTCCAATTTTTATCAAATTTTGTACACGTAATCTTCAATCCATGAGGACGGTCGCCGGAAGTGTAAGAATCACATACGATATATAGTTCACGAGATATGACGTCATAAACAATGAGATGCGCGAAATATTGCTGCATTTAGCGACAATGATGCTCATTTTCACCTAAACCACTGGACCGATTTAAACCAAATTTGGTACATACATTCCTTATCGTGAGGTAATAATTTCTATAAGGATAAGAATCACATACGACTCATGGTTCAGAAGATATGACGTCATAAACAGTAGAAATCGTAAGAAACTGCCACATAATCCGGCGACCCCTCAGGGGACTCACCGCTCTATGGTGAGTACGTGCGTGGCGAGCACGGGGCCCCAGCCTTTGTAGCACTCTTTCCTTTCCGTGCTACATGACGCTTCTTCTACTGTCCTTTTCCCCTCTCTTGGGGACCGAGTCTGTGCATCCTTCGGGGAACCGAAGTTCTGACCCTTTTGGCTTTACAGTCTTCTTTCACCTCTTTCTTTGCCTCCGCGTCTGCGTTTGAGGCTTCTCCTCCTACTATTTCTCTCTTCCTCCTCCCTGTACGCACTTGAAGGCCACCCATATGGGTGACTGGGTAATGCGTAAGTCCCAGCCCCGGGCTGGCATGTAGGGTGCGTGCGTACCCCCTGGTTAAGGCCAGGCCAGGGGAGGGGCGATTGCCTGCGCTGATACCTTCCCGATTCGCCGATTGGTCCCTCCGTCTGTAGATCGGGAGGTGTGACCTGGGGTGTGAACAATCACCCAAGGCGGGTGTGCTTCCATTGGGGGCCCCCAGCAGGAAGGAGCGTGCCATCGGAGACACTGGCAATCGTGGGGGATACAACCGCGATGGTTCTAAAAAAAAGAAAATGTAAAGAGTCTTTAGAAATTGATGTACTAGACAATAGTGTGTCTGAACAGAAAAATTTACAGACATCGAAGTTCCTTGTGGTGACCCGTACCGAGGAAGGACAATCCTTTTCGTCGGTGAACCCATTTATTATTCAAAAAGGGGTTGATTCCATTGCCGGCCCAGTTAAGACTTGCAACCGCCTACGTAATGGAACACTACTGTTAGAAACAGAAAGTGGCTCCCAGGCACAGCGGCTGCTTAAGGCTACTCTGCTCCACAGCTACCCGGTTCGTGTTGAGCTCCATCCAACCCTCAATTATTCCCGAGGGGTAGTCTTCTCGGCCAGTTTGGACGGTCTGACTGAGGATGAACTGACAGAATATCTGGCAGCTCAAGGCGTCGTCGCAGTACACAGGGTGACAAAAAAAGAGAACAATGTTGTAGTGCCCACTCGCACAGTGTTTCTGACTTTCGACCGAGTGGCTCTGCCGCCGAAGATCAAGGCAGGGTATGAGGTCATCACAGTACGACCTTATATCCCTAACCCTACTCGGTGTTATCAGTGCCATCGATTTAACCACACAAGCCAGTCTTGCAAGAACCCAGTCATATGTGTCACCTGTGGTAAAGAGGCCCATGAGGGGATTTGTCCACCACCGTCCCCTCATTGCATCAATTGTAACGGGAATCATGCTGCTTCCTCCCGGGAATGTCCTGTGTTTGCCGATGAACGAGCCATCCAGGAAATCCGTGTAAAGGAAAAGGTTCCCATACCAGTTGCACGTAAGATGTACGCCAGTCGTAAGCCTAAGACCCCGCCGCGTGGTAACTACAGTACTGTAGTTGCAACGCCTCCAACAACACGGGATATGGCCACACAGACTTGTGACCTACAGTTTACGACAGTAGTTGTCAAACAGTCTACATCGACAACGGCGTCACGTTCAACGAAAAGTGTGAGTACCTCTTCCAAGTCTTCATCTTCATCTTCAGCTGTGAAACCACAGATAGAGACGCGAAAGTCTAAGAAAGAGCATTCGCGCGAGGATTTCCTCCGCACCCCTACCAAAACGTCTGAGCCAACCAAGGAGCTTCACCAGGGCTCCAAGAAATCAAATAGGGGGAAAACTCTCCCCCCTCCTACCTCACAATGTGACGATGGCATCCCCTGGAAGCCTATAGTCTCTCCAGGTGCATCAGCCAAAGATGGGGCTGCCGACCACACTCACGCAGCTGCTGTGGTAACCTCTGAGAATATGGAGCAAGACCCTCCTGTCTCAGACACCACCAGTTGCGAACATTCGCACTGTGGCCCGCCGCCTTCGTCGGGCTGATGTCCACCTTCATCTCATTTTATCCCATTATGGATATTCTTCAATGGAACATTCGTGGTATCCGGTCGAATTGGGCGGAACTGCAGCTTTTAACGCGAACATATCATCCAATCATCTTCTCTCTACAGGAGACAAAATTGCTCCCTGGTACTCGAATTACTTTCCCACGCTACACTACCGTTCGCTTTGACCTTCCTCCAGTGGCAGGAATTCCAGCCCACGGGGGCGTAATGTTGCTTATTCGGGATGACGTACACAGTACACCGGTCCCTTTGTGTACTCCAATACAAGCTGTTGCTGTCCGGATATACCTTCCTGGATTTGTCTTCACACTGTGCAATATTTACGCTCCTTCCTCTTTTCCCGTCACTAGATCAGATCTCCTAGATCTTATTGACCAGCTTCCGCGTCCGTTTTTGTTGGTGGGAGATTTCAATGCCCACCACCCCCTTTGGGGCTCCCCACGACCATGTCCACGGGGCTCCCTCCTGGCAGATATACTGAACCACCTTCAGCTCATCTGCCTTAACACTGGTGAACCAACTTATCTTTCAGACACCACAAATACTTTCAGCCATATAGATCTAGCTATCTGCACTGCTCAGCTGGCACGGCGTCTTGAATGGTCTGCTCTCTCAGACACACATTCGAGCGATCATTTTCCGTGTGTAATTCACCTAATGATGCCTGACACCCTTGAGCATCCACGCCGCTGGCAGTTAACGAAAGCGGACTGGGAGCTCTACACGTCACTGGCGGATTTTGGTACTTACCATTATCCTAGTATAGACGACCAAGTGGAACACATTACCACAGTTATTCTGACAGCCGCAGAATGTTCCATCCCCTGCAAGACTTCCCACGCACGTCGTCCCCTTGTCCCGTGGTGGACCGCGGAATGCCGTGACGCTCTGCGAGCGCGGCGACGTGCCCTTAGAATCTTCAAACAACGGCCCACGCTCGACAACTGCATCCGATACAAACGGCTGCGGGCCTATTGTCGTCGCCTCTTTCGCGACTGTAAACGCGCCAGTTGGCGCTCATTCACGAGCTCTTTTAATAGGTCTACCCCTTCCTCCATCATTTGGGGTAACCTTCGAAAAATTTCGGGCACTATGGCTCATTCCCCAATTCCCGGTCTGTGTGTCGCAACTGACACCGTCGTCGATCCTCCACAAATAGCCAACGCACTGGGTCGACATTTTGCAGAGGTCTCTAGCTCTTCACATTACACTGACGCTTTCCTAGCTAGGAAACGGACGGTGGAGGCGACTCCATTGCCCTTTACCTCTCAGAACCGTGAATGCTACAATACCGAGTTTACTGTACGAGAGCTTCACCATGCACTCTCGTCTTCGCGGTCCTCCGCTCCAGGACCAGATGGCATTCACGTGGCGATGCTGCAACACCTTTCACCAACGAGCTTGCACTTCCTACTGGCCACCTACAATCGCATATGGATAGAAGGCACCTTTCCGCGACGCTGGCGCGAAGCCATAGTCATTCCCATACCAAAGCCTGGGAAGGACAAATGTCTTCCTTCCAGCTACCGCCCCATTTCCCTCACCAGTAGCATATGCAAGGTGATGGAACGCATGATTCACGGGCGCCTGGTATGGTGGCTTGAAACGCGACATCTCCTGTCTAATGTCCAATGTGGGTTTCGCAAGCACCGTTCTGCGGTGGATCATCTTGTTGCCCTATCTACCTCAGTAATGAATAACTTTTTACGGAAGCGCCAGACAGTAGCGGTGTTCTTTGATCTGGAAAAGGCATACGACACCTGCTGGAGGATGGGCATCCTCCGCACTCTGCATACATGGGGTTTTCGGGGTCGCCTGCCAATTTTTATCCGCGAATTTTTAACAGACCGTGTTTTTAAAGTGCGTGTTGGTTCGGTTTTATCGAGCACTTTTACTCAGGAGAACGGAGTCCCCCAGGGCTCGGTCCTGAGCGTTGTTTTATTTGCAGTGGCAATCAATTCTATAGCCGATCACCTTCCACTGGGAGTGTCGGCGTCCCTATTCGTTGACGACTTCGCGATCTACAGCAGCTCTGAGCAAACGGGTCTCCTGGAGCGGCGCCTCCAGCGGTGCCTAGACAATCTCCACGCGTGGAGTATGGACACTGGCTTTCGATTCTCAGCCGACAAGACAGTCTGCATGAACTTCTGGCGGCGGAAGGAGTTCCTTCCCCCATCCCTTCGACTGGGCCCCATAGTACTTCCATTTGTGGATACCACGACGTTCTTGGGACTTGTTCTCGACAGGAAGTTAAGTTGGTCTCCCCACATATCCCGTTTGGCAGCTCGCTGTACCCGCTCTCTCAATGTGCTGCGGGTGTTAAGTGGCACCTCGTGGGGAGCTGACAGGTCTACTCTCCTCCATCTGTATCGCACCATAGTTCGGTCCAAACTGGACTATGGTAGCATCGTTTATTCTTCGGCTCGACCGTCCATACTGCGCCGCCTTAATACAATCCACCACCACGGTCTCCGTCTGGCGACAGGAGCGTTTTATACTAGCCCCGTTGAGAGCCTCTATGCCGAGGCCGCCGAACTACCCCTTTCTTACCGTCGGGAACTCCTGCTTAGCCGTTACGCTAGTCGTTTGTCGTCCATGCGAGGACACCCGACGTACGCAGTTTTTTTTAACGACTCACTTGACAGTCTCTTAACTCTGCGCCCGTCTGCTCTGCTACTACCGGGAGTACGCTTGCGTTCGCTACTCGGCCAGCTTGGCGTTACAATGCCTGCTATCTTCTCGATTGGAGAGAGCACCTCTCCACCGTGGCGAAGCCCCGAAGTCCGTGTTAACTTTGATCTTCATTCTCTTCCAAAGGACTCCACACCTCGTTTCGTCTACCAGAGAGAATTTCACGCACTCCGGTTTAAATTTGATGACAATTTGTTCATTTACACTGATGGCTCAAAGACAGACCAGGGTGTTGGGTGTGCTTTTGTACTTGGCAACGTCTCTTTTAAATATCGTCTTCCTGAGTGGAGTTCCATTTTTACAGCTGAGCTGTATGCATTATACCAAGCCACACAATACGTCCGGCGCCACTCGCTCAGTAAGACTGTCATTTGCTCGGACTCAATGAGTGCTTTGTTGAGCCTTCGCATCCTATATCCGGCCCATCCCCTGGTACAAAGCATCCGCAATTGCCTTACTTCTCTTTCAACGAGTGGAACTACGGTGACGTTTCTGTGGGTCCCTGGCCATGTGGGAGTGTTGGGGAATGAGGCTGCGGATATGGCTGCCAAGGAAGCAGTTCTCCTTCCTCGGCTATCTACCTTTTCCACCAGCTCTGATGACCTTCGCGCTGGTATCTCCCAGCGTATTATCTCGCGTTGGTATCTACATTGGTCATCCCTGTCAGGGAACAAATTGCGAGCCATTAAACCTGTGCCTGATATCTGGTCAACGTCATCTCGACCCTCCCGCCGAGAGGAGATTGTTCTAGCCCGGCTTCGTATTGGCCACTGCCGTTTTAGCCACCAGCATTTATTACGTGGTGGTCCTGCTCCCTTATGTGAGCACTGTGATGCACCTTTAACTGTGAACCATCTTTTAGTGCAATGTCCATTTTTTAACCGTCTCCGTCATGATCTGTGTTTCCCATTTGAATTGTCTGCCATTTTAGCTGATGACCCGCAATCGGTTAACAGAGTTTTACTTTTTATACATCGTGCAAATATGGCGAAAGCCGTTTAATTTCTAACCCCGGTTCTTTTTTACTTTGGGCAGTGTTGGGCGCTAATGACCACAGCAGTTGTGCGCCCTAAAACCACAAAAAAAAAAAAAAAAAAAAAAAAAAAAAAAAAAAAATAATAATCCGGCGAGACTTTAAAAATACGCTGTATGAGAATGAGAGTACTTAGCAACTTGGAACAAACTTTAAACATAACTTAAGACCTTTATTAAACTTTTTCTCGCTGACAACCGTACCAAAATGATGAAAGGAAAAAAGTTTCGCTTACTACTTCTCCGCTGTTCATGGAGTAAAACTACGGCATTCGGTATGACGTTAAAATTTATTATTTGTACACCACAAATTTTAGCCGCAGGAAATTTTACATGCAGTGTACACACATATAGTTTAATGTAGCTTCTAAATAGTATCACATTTTGACTCGTAGTTCATGAGATATGAGGACATAAACAGTAACGTTCCGCTGTTCATGGACTGAAACTACGGCTTTCGGAATGACGTTACAATTTATAATTTCTGCACTACAAATGGTATCCGCAGTAAATTTTACAGACAGTACACACTTATATAGATGAGTGTAGCTTCTAAATTGTGTCACAGTAGGACACGTAGTTTATGAGATATGAGCACATAAACAATAACGTTCATGGAAAAGCGCCCCTTCCCGCACCAAGTTATAATCTATTACTTCTTTACTACTAACTGCATTTCCAAGCGATTTTACAGACATACAGCCCAAATACAAATAAATATATACCTGAAAAAATGTTTACATAAATAAATACCCGGGCATCGCCGGGTTTTCAGCTAGTAAGAAGATAAATCGCAAATGCTATGCTTGGTGTGCATCTTCCTAACTATGATTGTGCCAAACATTTAGCGTCTTTATTAAGGCCATTGGTGGGAAAATATGCTCATCACATACGTAACTTCGCTGACTTCATTGCCAAACTAAAATCTTTGAAATTGGACAGCTCTGACTTGTTAGTTTTGATGTAGTGTCCTTATTTACCAAGGTTCCTCTTTCAGACTCATTATCTCTTATTGGCAAGAATTTTGACAAAGAGATTTCAGCTTTGTTTAAACATGTCATGACCTCGACATATTTTTTATTCAATAACGAGTTCTTTGAACAAACTGACGGTGTCGCCATGGGTAGTCCATTGTCCCCCTTGGTGGCCAATATGTTTATGGAGGACTTCGAGGAAAAGGTGCTGGAATCTGCGAGATTGAAGCCCACAGTGTTCTGGAGGTATGTTGATGACACATTTGTTGTGTGGCCTCACGGTGAAGACAAGTTAAAAGAATTTTTAAACCACCTGAATTCCATCCATAACCAAATCCAATTTACAATGGAAGTCGAAAAAGATGGATGCCTTCCATTTCTGGATGTGATGGTACGACGTAAAGACGATGGCACCTTAGGACTTCAGTATATAGAAAACCGACGCATACCGATTTATACTTACATGCAAATAGCTGCCATCATCCATCCCAGACGATGAGTGTTCTCAGAACACTGGTCCATAGAGCACACGTCATTGCTGATGAGAGCAGTCTGCAGGACGAGCTTCTACACCTGAAGAGAGTCTTTAAAGCAAACGGGTACTCTCCACAACAGATACATAAGGCACTACGAACGAAGCCAACGGTACGTGCAAAGAATACGGAAGATTATTCAAAAAGTTTTAAATCTATGGATTTTCTGCCATATGTTAGGAGCCTTTCGTCGAAAATCGGACGGATTATGAACAAACACGATGTTAAAGTAATTTTTCGACCCCCACCAAAGACAGCAGTACTTTTGGGTTCTAACAAGGATGATTTGGAGCTCCGGAAGGCCGGGGTGTACAAGATCCCATGTGAATGTGGCCTTTCGTACATAGGACAGACGACACGTACAGTGCAGGAAAGATGCACGGAACACAAGAGATATACCCGTCTTTTACAACCAAATAAATCGGCAGTGGCAGAGCACTGTCTTGATACTGGACACTCCATGACGTACGAAAACGTCAAAATTTTAGCTTCCACTTCATCTTTCTGGGACTCAGTAGTGAAAGAAGCAATAGAAATTCGCTTGGGGACGAATTTAATTAACAGGGACAGTGGGTTCAGTTTAGATAAATTGTGGAATCCGGCACTTTCTTTAATAAATTTACAAAGACGCAGCCACAGCACAGATCATAATACATCGATTTCTCCGCAGTAATCGACCATGAAGCCACAGACATAATTTACATATACGTGTACTTCCTTGCCGCCGAGTAACGTCTTTGGCGCCTTGTTGTATCTGTGGCCGCATGCGCAGTAGCGCGGCCCGCGCGTTTATAAGCACGAAGCGTGTGCTGGAGCGTCAGTCTTCGACTCGTCTCTGAAGATGGCTGAACGTTTCTCAGCCGAAATATTAGAAGAAGAAAACTTTATGCGGCTGCACGCCCGAAACTTCTTTGAACAGCTATACTTGGTGTTCGTAATTCAGGATGAAGAGCCAGTGTATATTTGCGCAGTGCTTGCATAAAGCAGCGGACAGTGTAGTTTTAGAGCAACCGCTGCGCCACGTTGGGTGTGAACTGGCTACTGCTACTGGGTAGGACATGTTCGCCACCCCCCACAGTGGGGTGTCCCAGGCGTGCAGGCACAAACAAAAGCCCGCGACAGCGCTCGGCGCACTTGTCAGCACGCTGGGACACTCCCTGTGATGTATGGCGACACGCTCTGCGTTCAAAATGTCGCGTTACCGCCACCAGCGGACAGTATTTATGGCGCGTTTCACTGCAGAACGGCTCTAGTTCCTGCCACGCTCATATTGTCGTTTATTTGTTTGAAGAAGTGGCTACTTCAAATTACCAGAATGAACCGAAAAGTACTAATTTATGAGTCGACTTACCAATTTTTTCGTGCAACCCATCGAATTTCTGACATGCGCCAGACTCTTCATTTCAGAGTAGCACTCGGACCCCACGTCCTCTATTACATGCCGGATATATTACAAACTTGAATATGTTTTAAGAAAAATGCGCCAGCCACTTTTTCTTGAAATGATGTTTATTCAATGAACGGGTTTTCGAACCGTTTGAGGTTCATCTTCAGATGGTTCATGTTACAATATTATTTTAAACTGCATGTTGGATGCTGCCTTGCGACTGTATGGCCGGATTTTTGTGGTTAATTTCCAATGCTTGCGTCTCCTTTTGTTTATGTCACAGCAACACATCATCTTTTTCTGTTGGGTTCTACACTGCAGTGTGATTAACCACAAAAATCCTGCCACACAGTCGCAAGCCAGCATCCAACATGCAGCTTAAAATGATGTAACATGATCCATCTGAAGATGAACCTGAAAAGGTTCGAAAACCGGTTTACGGAAAAACATCAGTTCAAGAAAAAGTGACTGGTGCATTTTTCTTAAAACATATTCAAATTAACAGTCACGGGTTCTGAAACATCCGTGAGGTGTAATCTAAATATATTACAAACTTTGTCTTCCCCTGCAGTTTGGACCATAACAACTTCCTCTAGTACCATGGAAGGTTGTTTTTTTCCCTAAGGGACCAAACTGCCGAAGGCTCAGTCGCTAAACTCACGCGCTGCTACAATTTTCTTAATCTAAGGACAGCGCACGCATACACTCACTCATTAGCGAGGAAGGACTCGAGCCTCTGCCCCGAGTCGCTGCACAATATGTAATATGGTGTACCAGGCCAAACGGAAGACGACGAATATTTCATGAGTAACAAATTTAAAATTTATACCACCTTGCATGAAAGATCTTCCAAAAATTTCGACATTGCGTGCGCCATCGAGTAGAGATTGCACGTTTTGTGCATTGTTTGTACAGTCTAATTGCACGAAAGAGTGAATGAAATCGATATATGTAATTTGAAACATTATCTTCCATGTCAGTTTTTAACGTACCTGTGTAGGGTAATACTAAAAGATGATGATATAATGGGAATACTCGATACTGAAATATCCTTAGATCAGAGTTCGTGGATGAAGAACCAGATTTTAGTGAGGACAATACACGGTGGTGTTACACATAATGTAGCCCCACTGTTTTCGATTTTTGTTAAATATCGTAATGCCTCTTAACATTTTCATTACAATGCAATTCAGTAACATCTCACACTTTTTAAAAAAATTCATTTTGCAGCAAAGGTTGGATTTGTCTTATACAGCTGTGCCTGTAAGAGTGAATTGTGTGCAGCAGCAAAGGATCCCACCAAGTTCGCGACACGTGGAGTAAACGGAAGATTTCCGCGTGTAAAATGGACAGCAGAAGCAGAAGTTCATCGTGGGATTACAGAAGTGCGCGGCAACATTACAAGTGGCGGTGGTGTTCGACGTTTGTGTCGTACGTTTCGTGACGGAGATACTAACGTCCGTGACCGACTGTCTGTCGTGTATGCTGAACTTGATGCAGAAGTGGATGAATTGCTGAGACAGAATCGCCGTTTCAACAACTGTTCAGTCTCAGAGCATTTTCTGTAAATCAGTGGTACTGACCTGTAAGAAATGGTAACACATAGATTCCGAGGATAGCATACCAGACAGTCCTGAAAAATTTAATACTGGGGGGGGGGGGGGGGGGGGGGAGGGGAATGATGATGGTATCGCAGGATATATTAACTAACATGTTCGCAAGTTATATCCACGCAGGATAAAGTGGACGATGCGCAGAGTAATATGACTTGTGGGTTGACCAGATTGTCACGTTTCTTTTTCGTTATCAGGTAAAGTTTTTAAAGGTGTTGTATCATCCTCCCTGCCATTTGTTGAATACTCGTCCCGGTGTAGTTATCAGGAAAGGTACTGATGCATGATCGTGGTCAGCTAATCAGTTCTATAGAGATTAGTATTACAAGTTTTATTGACTGAAGAATACAATACTCAACTTTAGAACATATGTCTGTTTCTTCTCTCTTCTCGTGGCGTCTTCTGTACGATGCTAGCTCCACTGTGATGTAGTTACTGCCTAGTTTGTAGCGGAGTTCTGACGGGCATCCAGATGCACATCGGCCTAGATATAGCCACTTGTAGAGGGCGCCCGTCTACGGTTGCTCCCTCCAAGAGGCTCGGCGCCGGAGAGCGATAGGCTGCCGGTCGTCCGCTGCCTTCTTCACGATCGTTCTCTTGCGTCTGGCGTGTGGCGCTGACATCACGTCACAACAAAAGGAAGCAAATTATGAAGGTAGCAAGTAGCTTCTACCATCGGTTGATCAGTAGCTATTTTGAGTACTCGGTGATGCACGGAATTTTGCTAATTGGACTGCCGTTGAAAGCGATGTCAGCCATGCCTTAACCCACATATCGTTCACGTCCTTTCAGAAGGACGAGAACGGCATCTTACTTTTTTATTCTTGTCTGTAAGATTTTGAGTACAGTGTCATACTTTACTTTTTTGAATCGCCTGCTCCCATTGCAGACCAATTTTAGCTTGTATTGTCGATTGCAAAGTGGTCAGATACAGTTGCAAAGTTGAGATTCATCCAGAAGATACTGAAGACTTCCTCGTTGATGTGTTTATATTTCTTGAACTTTCTTCAATTTTTGAGTCATTTATATCTAAATATTTCATCCTAAATGCTGTGTTAATAATAAAGATTCATCAGATTAAAATTATAAAAAAATTATGTCATTCCAGAAAGAATGGCATTCTTTCAAAATGAAAACTCACTATAAATTTGAAAACTTAATAAATCACAGAATACTGTAGATAGAGAAGTAAAAATTGAAACACATGCTTGGAATGACATGAGGTTTTATCACAGAAAAAAAAATTGCTAGACACGTGAAAGATCTCCTGCGCGCGTCGTTTGGCGATGATCGTGTGCTCAGCCACCACTTTCGTCATGTTTGGCCTCCCAGGTCCCCAGACCTCAGTCCGTGTGAAAAAAAAAATCACTTACAACGATTTGATTCCATTACTTGGAGGTGCTCCACGACCACACAATGATGAACTCACCAGATGTAATTCGCAGCATTGGCCGTTAATGTTTTATTTTAAAAACCACAGATCGATTTCAATCAGATAATGATCATCTTCAGTGTCCTTCAAACAAGCATATGAATGCCCTGAATGTAACTGCAACGGTCCAGTTGCAGTTACATTCAGGGCATTCATATGCTTGTTTGAAGGACACTGAAGATGATCATTATCTGATTGAAATCGATCTGTGGTTTTTAAAATAAAACATTAACGGCCAATGCTGCAAATTACATCTAGTGAGTTCACATACAACGATCTTGTGCAGTCATATGAAGGTAATTAACAGCTTCTGAGAAAATAAATAACAAAATAATTCCTCGCTATTTGGGTTAAAGACGAGTCCACACGACCGCTCTGAGAAGCAGGCGCTGACGCCAAACATGGGACTAGCAGTGAGCAGGCGTCACGCGAGGAGGCGGGGCTTCTATAGGAGGTGGAGAAAGGCAGCCAGGCAGGCCTTGAGCAGCAGCTGCACCGCTGCACTAGGCGTCGCCAGCCACCCACACCTCACTCCCACTGAAACTACCCGCTGTACCTGGAGCCAGCAACGACGGCGGTCGAGTTCAGGCTGCTTCTGTGCACCTACGTCACGTGTTCAGTATTGCCCTGAGCGCTCTGCTGTCAATACTATAACCATAGCCAGTATATAACGTTCAATCCATGTGGGTCCATCTTATTCTGCAATTGGGACTGCAGTTGGTCTATTTATAAATCCAAATAATAAATGTGTTTACCAACAGCCGTAAAGTTTGTTGTTTTATTGAACTACCAGTTACGGTATTACAACAATACCATCTTTAGGTTCTACACAAATAAAGTTATAAATCAAGTTTGGAAAGTAGGAGGCGAGGTACTGGCGGAAGTAAAGTTGTGAGGCGGCATCGTGAGTCGTGTCGGGGTAGATCAGTGGTAGAGCGCTTGCCCGCGAAAGGCAAAGGTCCCAGGTTCGAGTCCCAGTTCCGGCACACAATTTTAATCTGCCAGGAAGTTTCATATCAGCGCACACTCCGCTGCAGAGTGAAAGTTTCATTCTGGAATCAATGTTGTATTTGTAATATCATACTCTACATATGTCATATAAAATATCGGGTGTTCAAAAAGTCCGTATAAATTTGAAAACTTAATAAATCTCGGAATAATGTTGATAGAGAGGTAAAAATTGACACACATGCTTGGAGCCGGCCGCGGTGACTGAGGCGCTTCAGTCACGGTCAGCACTGCCACTACGGTCGGGGGTTCTAATCCCCCCCTCGGGCATGTTAATTTTGTGCCGTCTTTAGTCTTAACTAGTTCATAAGTAGTTTGTAAGCTTAGGGACTGATGACCCCGTAGTTAAGTCCCATAAGTTGTACAAACATTTGAACATTTTGAATATGCTTGGAATGACATGGGGGTTTATCAGAAAAAGAAAAAAAAAAAACAAAACAAAAAAAAAGGTATTGCTAGAGCGTGAAAGATCTCTTGCGCATGTCGTTTGGCGATGATCGTGTGCTGCTCAGTCGCCATTTTCGTCATGCTTGGCCTCGCAAATTCAAATGTTTGTATAGCTTAAGGGACTTAACTACGGTGTCATCAGTCCCTAAACTACAAAATACTTATGAACTAACTAAGACTAAGGACGGCAGAAATATCCATGCGCGAGGGGGGATTCGAACCCCCGACCGTAAAGGTCGTGCAGACCGAGACTGGAGCGCCTCAGTCCCCTCGACCACCGCGGCCGGCAGACGTTCATCACACACTTCGGTGCAGCATATCACACACACAAAATACGACGCAATAAAAAACAAAACCAACGCAACTTCAACTTCTGAACACAGACTAACGATGGAGGATATATGATTAACGATCTTTTATTATTTTCCCACACCCTTCACGATTTTTCCAGTAGGGGGCAGCTACGAGTGAAGTGCCGTCCGGCATTTCCAGTGGCTGCTGCTAGATTCTACAATGGCGCGCCTGTGTAACTCATCTCGTATGCCGTATTACGCACTTTTCGAGTTCGTAGAAGTGTCAATACTGGCGATTTCCACGAGAACATGCTAGAAGGTGTCGCTCAAAACCAGTTCATTTTTGTCGAACTGAAAAGCAACCGTGCTTTGCCGTCGCAAAACAAATGACACCAATTTCTTTTTTAAATCTGAAAATCGGATTTCGGACCACTTCAATCGTAAACTGGTAAATTTAAACAATTTTCGTAACAATTACGATTAAATCATTAAATCACCCATTTACATAGGGAACCAAAAGAGGACACTAGAGGAAATAGAAATTTTCACACACCGGCTTCAAGAACCTGGAAATACTCTCAAACAACAAAATGATTTTAACAACAGCGCATATTTTAAAAACTTTGAAGGCGTCTTGCAACCTTCGTCCTCGCCTTAGAGCGGCGGCCCCACTTTCCGGTGGCTGGCGGCGGCAGCGCGTCGGCCCGGACACCGCCCTAGCAGCAGGGCGGCGTGCAGACTGGCTTCCGAACGTACGAGAAAAACTGCGCGCCGCACAACGCCACCAAGTAGCGACATACCATTCTGTTTTATATAACTTTTTATATATATTTTAACATTTTAATGATATTTTAACAAACTGACGTTTAAAAAATTTTAAAGTAAGACATATGTAATTTTATACATCTCTGTTTTACACCTTCAATGTTTTAAATATTGTATGCATTTTTTAATTATCGTACCATATTTTTATACTTATATCCCCGTACAGTTTTATAATTTTTATGTCTGGATATATTCAAGAACACCACTTTTAGAAATATTTATATAGCAAACAATTGTACGGTATATTAGGGCTCAACCTATCCATTACAATCCCTCCACCCCCCTCCCCCCATCCTACTCTTTCCCTCCCCACCACCACCTGCAACCAAATTGAAAATGCCTACATCGAACTGTAAAACTCAGTACCAATTAGTACTCAGCCGGACGAGTTGCGGACGCAACTATAAGGTAAAGAAAAATCTATCCATTTATTTATAAATTAACTATTGTTCAATTAACCCTTAGTAAATTTATCAAATTGTACATTGCCATTTTACTTTTGTTTTTTAGATCTGAAGATGATCCAAGTGATCGAAACATGTTAGTAAACAATTTTATTGCAACTGTTGACGGAAATAATCACATTTAAAATAAATCGTCCTTAGTATAAGGTAGTTCATAAGTCGTTTGTAAGTTTAGCGACTCATGACACCGCACTTAAGTCCCTTAAGCTTTAAAAACATTCGAAAACAATTTCTTCTTCCCGCTTTGCTGTAAATAATTTGTTTCATTATTTTGAAATCATGACTTATTAAAAGGATGGCTCCATAACTCTTAGCTAAAATGTTCAAATGTTTTTAAAGCTTATGGGACTCAATTGCGGTGTCATCAATTCCTGAACTCACAAACTACTTATGAACTAACTTATACTAAAGGTAGCACAAACATCTAGGCCCGGGGGAGAATTCGAACCCCTGACGGGGAGCGGCCTCGCGCATCGGAGAACTATTAGCTCTGTCGGTGACTATATACACACTACTGGCCATTAAAATTGCTACACCAAAAAGAAATGCAGATGATAAAGAGATATTCATTGGACAAATATACTAGAACTGACATGTGATTACATTTTCATGCAATTTGGGTGCATAGATCCTGATCAATCAGTACCCAGAACAACCACATCCGGTCGTAATAACGTCCTTGATACCCGTGGCCATTGAGTCAAACAGAGCTTGGATGGCGTGTACAGTTACAGATGCCCATGCAGCCGGGAAAATTTAAGGTTTGACAAAAGTTGGGTGATCTGAGAAACTGTAGCAGGGAGTGCCGATGTTTACTTCCGGCAGTGGGTCGCAGCCCAGGTCTCGGCTGCAGTGTGTGAGCGCCGCCGCCCGCCCTCCTGCTGCTGGTGACGTCACAGCGCCGCTATCTCTGTAGCACGCGCGCACAATGCCGGCGGCAGCGAAAGGCGCCTCCTCCTGGCCTTATCTCGTAAACACCTGCTGCCCATCTGCCGCTACCAGCGCCGACACCACTGACAACCGCCACTTCTGCCGCATATGCAACCTTACTGTCGTTGAGCATTCCGAAAAACTGTACTCACGACCAAATGATGACACGACGACATGGTTCATGTTACAGTAGAACCTCTCAAACTCGACACAATGTGGACTTGTCGAGTTTTGAGGTTGTCGAGTTTTAGGGAACTTAAATAAAAATTACTAGGAGTTGAATAAAAACGGTTATTTAGAGTATTAAAATTGTACATTTATTGATTTATTATATGCAATTATATATTTATATCAACATTTATAACTTATAATCAAAAAATTAAAAAAATTGAGACAAAAGGCCTAGTAAAATCTGAAAATACATTGTTCATTACAATTATTACTGAAGTTGTTTATGCTGCTTATAAAAAGTCCATCACAGTTAGTTATGGGAAGTTTTCTGAAAACTAGAAGAAAAGTGTAAAAAAAACTTACTGAAGTCGTTTGAAAAACCCTGTGATTGAAGACTGCTTTTCTGTCTCCACACGGCGTCTTGCAGCTTGATCACGGAGTCGCCTGAAGAACAGAAACTCCATTCCTAGTCCGAGTCTCTTGTGCTCTCGGGCCGCCTATGTACTGACGGAAAGCTTAACGTTATGAGCGGTGTGTGTAAAAAAAAAAAAAAATTAATTCAACAGCCCTGTCGAGTTTTACGGAATGTCGAGTTTGAGAGGTTCTACTGTATCAATAAAATTCTTCTGGGTATGAAACCGCGTCGTCATTTTATAAATCCCACCGACGTTTCGGCCACTGTTGCAGGCGGTCTTCATCAGGGTCTGTGTCTGACTGCTGAATATACGATATCTTGGGATTTATATAGCAGCGGATGAGGGAAAGGAAGGGGGTTATATTATTTCACGCCATTGGTGGAAATCGGCAATGCTGATTGGTGTTTTAAAGGCTTGTTTTCCATATGATTTGAGGTTGCAGTCTTCCCCCTTATTGGTCAAAATGGACGTTTGCTATTGGCTTTTGCATTACAAGTTTCTATTGGCGGAGTGGACCTGAGAGAACGGACGGCGGTTGTGGCGTGCCGCTGTTGACTTGTCGCCTGGCGCAGACGGCGGCGGGCCGGTGCTCTGCGTGTTCGCGGCCGCTGTGGTCTCCGGGGCAGTCTGCGCGAGACCTTCCGCGCGCGGTGCCGTCACGTAGCGTTGCAACTGCTGGCAGCCAAGATGCCGGCAGCCTGCAGCCATCCTCCCTGTTAATATTGGCGGGACGCTTCGCTATTTCTATAGCCTCTCTAATCTTCCTCCTCGTTGAGAATGGTTGTTTCGCGACAAGTCAACAGCGGCAGCCACAACCGCCGTCCGTTCTCTCAGGTCCATTCCGCCAGTAGCAACTTGTAACACAAAAGCCAATCGGAAACGTCCATTTTGACCAATAAGGGGGAAGAATGTAACCCCCAATCACATGGAAAACAAGCCTCTAAAACACCAATCATCATTGCCGCTTTCCACCAATAGCATGCAATAATGTAACCACCAATAAAGGCAAACCAACGTCCCCCTCCCTGTCCCTCATCCACTGCTATATAAATCCCAAGATATCGTATATTCAGCAGTCAGACACAGACCCTGATGAAGGTCGCCTGCAACAGTGGCCGAAACGTCGGTGGGATTTATAAAATGACGACGCGGTTTCATACCCAGAAGAATTTAATTGATAGTGACAACAGCCGCGGAAGCCTACGTTTGCATGATTCATGTTGTTGTCAAGCGGCAACCTACAGGTATTTAAAAAACAGTCTGTACTGCTGCACAGAAGCACCATCAGTGATAAAATTAAAAAAAAAAAAAAAAAAAAAAAAAATGCAATCAAGTCCACTAAAATAACTCGCTTCAACCACGTTATACACCGGGTGATCAAAAATCAGAATAAATTTGAAAACTTTAATAAATCACTGAATAATCTAGATGTTGCTGTTGTGGTCTTCAGTCCGGAGACTGGTTTGATGCAGCTCTCCACAATAATCCTATCCTGAGCAAGCCTCTTCATCTCCACGTAAGAGCGGCAACCTACATCTGAATCTGCTTACTGTATCCATCTCTTGGTCTTCCTCTGCGGTTTTTACCCCACACACTTCCCTCCAACGCTAAATTCACAATTCCTTGATGTCTAAGAATGTGCCCTATCAATCTATCCCTTCTTTTAGTCAAGGTATGCGAGAAATTTCTTTTCTCCCCAATTCTCTTCACTAACTCCTCATTAGTTACGCGATCCACCCACCTAATCTTCAGCATTCTTCTGTAACACCACATTTCAAAAGCCTCAATCCTCTTCCTGTCCGCACTGTTTATCGTCCATGTTTCACTCCCATACAAGACAACACTCCATACAAATGCCTTCAGAAAGGACTTCCTTAGGCTTAAATCAATATTCGACGTTAACAAATTTCTCTTTTTCAAGAACGCTTTCCTACCCATTGCCATTCTGCATTTTATATCCTCTGTACTGCGACCACCATTTGTGTAGATGGAGAGGTAAAAATTGACACACACGTTTGGATTGACATGGCGTTTTATTAGAACCACATTTACCGTTATCAGGCCTTCTTTCTTCGAGGAACTGCGTGATTCTGGTTTTGTAACTGATACTGTGACGGGTGAGAGGTACGCCGATATGTTACAGAATCGCATCATCCCCAGCCTGGCTGATAAAGACCTGCTGGAACGTACTATTTTTATGCAGGATGGCGCTCCGCCTCGTATTGCTAGACGCGTGAAACATCTCTTGCGCGCGTCGTTTGGTGATGATAGTGTGCTCAGCCGCCACCTTCGTCATGCTTGGCCTCCCAGGTCCCCAGACCTCAGTCCGTGCGATTTTTGGCTTGGGGGTTACCTGAAATCGCAACTGTATCGTGATCGATCGACATCATTTCCTGTGAAGAATATTATCTTTGCTTAGTCTTAATTTGTTACGCTAATTAATGCTTTTCTGATCAGATGAAGCGCCATCTGTCGGACATTTTTTTTCCTCAATAAAACCCCATGTCATTCCAACCACGTGTGTCAATTTTTATCTCTCTATCTACACTATTCCGTGATTTATTAAGTTTTCAAATTTATACTGACTTTTTGATCACCTAGTATCCTTTACGGACCCCAACAGGGCCTTTATCTTAGAAGGTGGTCGAGAAACACATTCGACATTGCTATATATCACCTCAGGAGATCATAACTGATACGGAAATTGTGTTTATTGACAAGACAAACTAATCATCTTCTGGGAGCAAAACAAACTAACAAACTTCTGAAACTAAGGCAAAAAACAACAAACATCAACGAAAAGTTTTCTTCTTCACCAATTAGGTACAAGCCAGGGAGATAACGACAGCCTTGAGAGGACGGCCAGGGAGACGGAGCCGGACGACGTATTCCGTCGCTGGCAGGGACTCTTCTCTTCCCCGGAGGCGTCGGTCGCGATCCCTCAGCTGTGGTTCTCGTAGGCGGTGGGCGGAGAACTGCCGTCGTGTTGCTCTGCGCTCCACTAAATAGTCTGAGCGCAGTGATACGTGGCAGTCTCGAGCTGGTCTCACGTGACTGTGCGGAGGAAAACAGTCCCGGTTTAGTGCGCTCTCTGGCGGTGCTCGTCGCGTCCTCTGGTGACTCTGGAACCGCCGCTGTGGAACGCCTCACTGGTAGGCATCCATGTTCTTCTACCCTGCATTGCGGGTTGTCCCCTCTTCAGGCGAACACCGGTACATGACACATCATATTTTCTCAAAATACGGCATTTTTTCTGAATCTATTGGACCGAACTCCGTGGTTATCATTCCGTAGCTTACAAAGAATGCTGAAGATTAGGTGGGTAGATCGCATAACTAATGAAGAGGTACTGAATAGAATTGGTGAGAAAAGGAATTTTTGGCATACCCTGACTAAAAGAAGGGATCGCTTGGTAGGACACATTCTTAGACATCGGGGAATCGTAAATTTAGCATTGGAGGGAAGTGTGTGGGGTAAAAATCGCAGAGGGAGACCGAGAGACGCGTATAGTAAGCAGATTCAAGTGGATGTGGGTTGCCGTTCTTATGAGGAGATGAAAAGGCTTGCTCAGGATAGAGTAGGGTGGAGAGCTGCATCAAACCAGTCTCCGGACTGAAGACCATAACAACAGCTTACAAACTACTTAAACTAAGGTAAACTAACCTAAGGACAAACACACACACACACACACACACACACACACACACACACACACACACACACATATATATATATATATATATATATATATATATATATATATATATATATATGTTGTTGTTGTTGTTGTCTTCAGTCCAGAGACTGGTTTGATGCAGCTCTCCACCCTACTCTATCCTGAGCAAGCCTTTTCATCTCCTCATAAGAACGACAACCCACATCCATTTGAATCTGCGTACTATACGCGTCTCTTGGTCTCCCTCTGCGATTTTTACCCCACACACTTCCCTCCAACGCTAAATTCACAATTCCTTGATGTCTAAGAATGTGTCCTACCAATCTATCCCTTCTTTTAGTCAAGGTATGCCAGAAATTTCTTTTCTCCCCAATTCTGTTCAGTACCTCCTCATTAGTTACGCGATCCACCCACCTAATCTTCAGCATTCTTCTGTAGCACCACATTTCAAAAGCCTCTATCCTCTTTCTGTCCACACTGCTTATCGTCCATGTTTCACTCCCATATAAGGCAACACTCCATACAAATGCCTTCAGAAAGGACTTCCTTAGGCTTAAATCAATATTCGATGTTAACAAATTTATCTTTTTCAAAAACGCCTTTCTACCCATTGCCATTCTGCATTTTATATCATCTGTACTGCGACCATCATTTGTTATTTTACTGCCCAAGTAACAAAAATCATCTACCTCCTTTATTATTTCGTTACCTAATCTAATTCCTTCAGCATCACCTGATTTATTTACACTGCACTCCATTACCCTAGTTTTACTCTTGTTAATGTTCATCTTATATATATATATATATATGCCCTAGGGAGGACTCGAACCTCCGACGGCGAGCAACCGCGCGCTCCTCAGTGAGACGCCTTAGACCGCTCGGCTACTCCAACGTGGCAATACGACAAATCTTATTGGAAATGCTTCCCGTATAAGGCAAATACGTCATAGAGTTCGGTGCGCCGAGGCAAAACAAATCTTGCGCGGGTAAATAAATGCCTGGACCGTAGCGGAACTTACAGATTCTACGCAAGCACTATAGGGCAGTAGTAGACCACGTGTTACATAGAGAAGTTTCGGTCGATCCGGTGGACGTGCAATGAATGCGTGAAATTTAGGTCGACTGCTCGATAAATGCAGGAAATTCAGGTTCGAGTCCAGGTCTGCCAAATTTTTCCTATCTTACTAACAAGTTGTCCATCTGATGCTTAGTCGTAATGGTAAGTGGAAAACAATTCTTCTGTTGTATTTTGTATTTTCTACTGTTTTGTTTTATGATTGCAGTCGTTCTCTGGTGAACTTCGTTTATTAATGGTGTCGAATGATGTATTGGATCGGAAATGTTTGCGCCAGTGGTCTTGCTTTTACGAACTGAAATCACAGTGCTGATCGAGTAACACACCAGGACGATAACACATTGCAATATGCGGGCAAAACACCAGTTATGTGAAAATGTAGAACTGACACCAAACGAAAATTAACTGTTGCATTTCGCCGTGGTGGACCTATTAATCGAACCGTGAAACTCGCTTCTGTGTACCACTGTGGGCTTGAACAGTGGAGCTGTTCTTTGTGTTGCCTTTTTGCTTTCAGCTATTATACAGTTAACAATTAGTGCAGAAAATTGCGTTGCAGAGCTTTCGTTCCTGCAGCAGGTGACTACATATGTACAGAGAAATACCGTATATATTTTTTTTACTTATTCTAGCAACTTATTTGTCCTATATGAGTGCTCCATTTACTCTCGGAACTAAATGTACTGAGTTCACCTTACTGGTGAATTACGACAAAATGTCAAACCATAATGAACCTTTCACTCTGCAGCGGAGTGTGCGCTGATATGAAACTTCCTGGCAGATTAAAATTGTGTGTCGGAACCGAGATTCGAAACTGGGACCTTTACCTTTGGTTCGCAAAGAACGTAGGAGGCGAGGTACTGGCAGAAGTTGTGAGGAGAACCGTGAACCGTGGCAGAGTAGCTCAGTCGGTAGAGTGACTGCCCGCGAAAGGCAAAGGTCCCAGGTTTGAGTTCCGGTGCCGACACACAATTCTAATCTGCCAGGAAGTTTCATGTCATACCATACATCGACCCCGACGCATGCTTTCCGTGTTTGTGTGTCACTTAGGCACCGAAACTGAATTTATCCATAGTTGACTTATAGTTAGTCTCTCCGCTTTGCCGCGGCGGATTAGCCGTGCGTGCTGAAGCGCCGTGATGCATTGCGCGCGACCGTCCGGCGTCGGGGGTTCGAATCCCCCCTCGGGCATGGATGTTTATGTCGTCCTTAGTGTAAGGTAGTTCACAAGTAGTTTGTAAGTTTAGCGACTCATGACACCGCACTTAAGTCCCTTAAGCTTTACAAACATTCGACAACATTTTTCTCTTCCCGCTTTGCTGTAAATAATTTGTTTTATTATTTTGAAATCATGACTTACTAAAAGGATGGCTCCATAACTCTTAGCTAAAATGTTCAGATGTTTTTAAAGCTTATGGGACTCAATTGCGGTGTCATCAGTCCCTGAACTCACAAACTACTTATGAACTAACTTATACTCAAGATAGCACAAACATCTAGGCCCTGACGGGGAACGGGGAACTATTAGCTCTGTCGGTGACTATATATACACTACTGGCCATTAAAATTGCTACACAAAGAAGAAATGCAGATTATAAAGGGGTATTCATTGGACAAATATACTAGAACTGACACGTGATTACATTTTCACGCAATTTGGGTGCATAGATCCTGAGAAATCATCAGTACCCAAAACAACCACATCCGGTAGTAATAACGTCCTTGATACCTCTGGCCATTGAGTCAAACAGAGCTTGGATGGCGTGTACAGGTACAGATGCACATGCAGCTTCAACACGATAACACAGTTCATCAAGAGTAGTGACTGGCGTATTGTGACGAGTCAGTTGCTCGGCCACCACTAGCCAGACGTTTTCAATTGGTGAGAGATCTGGAGAATGTGTTGGCCAGGTTAGCAGTCGAACAGTTTCCCTATCCACAAAGACCCGTACAGGAACTGTAACATGCGGTCGTGCATTATCCTGCTGAAATGTAGGTTTTGCAGGGATCGAATGAAGGGTAGAACTACGGGTTGTAACACATCTCAAAACCAACGGCAACTGTTAAAAGTCGATGTGAACAAGAGGTGACAGAGACGTGTAACCAGTGGCACCCCATACCATCACGCGGGGTGATACGCCAGTATGGCGATGACGAATACACGCTTCGAATGTGCTTTCACTGCGATGTGCCAAACACGGATGCGACCATCATGATGCTGTAAACAGAACCTCGATTCATACGGAAAAAATGACGTTTTGCCATTCGTGCACCCAGGTTCGTCGTTGCGTGCACCATCAAATGTTGATATGTTTGTAGAGCTAACGGGACTTAACTACGGGGGTCATCAGTCCCTAAACTTACAAACTATTTATGAACTAGCTAATACTAAGGACGGCACAAATATCCATGTCCGAGGGAGGATTCGAACCACCCGACCGTAGTGGCCGTGCAGACCGTGACTGGAGCGCCTTAGTCCCCTCGGCCACCGCGGCCGGCCCACCTGAACCCACCGATTTCATATTCTGCTAACAGTCATTGGATCACAACCAACGCGAGCAGCAATGTCGCGATATGATAAACCGCAGTCGCGATAGGCTACAATCCGACCTTTATCGAAGTCGGAAACGTGATGGTACGTATTTATCCTTCTTACACGAGGCATCACAACGTTTCACCAGGCAACGACGTACAACCGCTGTTTGTGTTGAGAAATCAGTTGAACTTTCCTGATGTCAACACGTTGTAGGTGTCGCCACCGGCGCCAACCTTGTGTGAATGCTCTGAAAAGCTAATCATTTGCATATCACAGCATC
This sequence comes from Locusta migratoria, assembly GCA_026315105.1. Taxonomy (NCBI): domain Eukaryota; kingdom Metazoa; phylum Arthropoda; class Insecta; order Orthoptera; family Acrididae; genus Locusta; species Locusta migratoria. The sequence goes on along the minus strand of CM048745.1, from coordinate 154,440,790 downwards.
TTCTTCCTGCCGTTAAATTTCGCGTCTGTAGCACGTTATCTTCGTGCTGTAGCAATTTTAATGGCCAGGAGTGTAGTTTCTAAATCCAGAGGCTGATGATCATAGCACTTTGGTCCAATACGTTCACAAACATACATAGTGACGCCGCTGCACGCGGCTGTGGGAACACCGGTAGTTGTCAACACTTCCTAGACTCCCTGTAAGACATCAAGCATTACCAACGTCTGATTGACCGAAGTGTGCAACGTGCTGCCAGAGAGTGCTTCGTGTCCTTGGGAGTTCATCGAATCGCCCACTGTGCATTGTTCCCTCTGAAGTGTGACCTCACCTTCTGCAGTACCTCCAGACTTGTTTAGTTCTGGAGAGAACTTTATATGAGGGACAACCACAGCTAAAATATTTATTCATATTTACAGGAACACTCCAACTATTAAAAATGTAGATGTTGGTTCACTAAATTGTAAACGACAGATGAAAGCCCGTAGATCCACATTAGCTGTTTTTATTTGGGGTTGTGGAAACCCGCACTACCGGTTTCGCAACAGATAAAGCTATGTCTTCAGGTGCTTTAATTTATTTCACATTGTCGTTAACGGGGATTATTGGTCTGGTCCATCTGCTTGCTTCTTTCCGCGTCCGCTTGTCAGACAACAAAACTGGCTTGACTGTCCGGTTTCTGTCGTGTTAGGTAAAAATTATTAAGAAGCCGGCCTCTCGGTTTGACATGTCTGACGTGGGTGGTTCGTCATTTAAAGCGACGTAATCTGTGTCCCTACAACTTGTCAGTCGGCACCAGTCCTGCGGCCGGTACACAACATGGCGATTCCACGGCAACATCACATGAAGGAAGTCGTTACTTTAATATGGCTGATGGGTCAGCTGAAGCTTACCACATCAACGGCAACCTTTCTACTGCAGCGCCACCGATTACGTCGGTTTAAATGACGAACCAGCCAAGACCTAAATCAAGCGGAGAAGCTTTTTAAATAGTTTTTACCCAAAACGACACAATTTTTAACATGGCCTTATATGCAGCACCTGGATGTAAAATAATTTTAACAAATTTCAGCCCAACAAGTTGCTTTAAATTAATTACAAAAAGTTTTAATCTATATTTCGACAACACTACGGACGTCATCATCAGAAATGTAAAAGTACCACCTAGAAATGAATCACAGTATATTAGCAAAGCATTACATATAACATTTTTAATGAGAGACAATTTTTGTGGAAAACAAAGATTAGATCACATACTCACATAAGACATTTACAGGAGTCATGAATGCTCATGTATAAAGAATTAAAAAACAATATGCTAGTTATTGGCTCGCATATTGTTTTTTTAATTACGGAATTTCCACTATTTTGCGGTTTTACGAATGGACGGTGTTATTTTATGAGTTCGCGGATAAAAATTTAAAACGATAACATTCGAAATCACAGTACTTCCATACAATCGTTTGCGTGGTTCGAAGGTACGTCTACGATACTCTATAATAGTGTGATGAATTTCTGTAGCCTATTTCTGTTTTGAAAACTAATGTTTCTGGTTCCTATTATGACAAATCATTTTCTCGAGACACTTTTCAGGAAGCTAAGAAGGTCACAACTATGATTTAAAAATGAAACTAGCCTATAGTTTGCAGTGTGTGTTATATTATTTTTTGCCTTTTTACGTTAAACCAGTTTTAATTGTGAAAAGCCTTCTTCCACTTTCGCATATCTGCTTGACCTATCGCGTAACTGTTATGTATATTCGAAACAAATTCCCATCACACCTGCTGCTATTTACCAAGGCTTTTTTCTTGATTGATATGTTTATATATAAACATTCGCCTATGTGGGAAGTATATGATTTCATTCAAGTATCTTGTTTGAAGCATGAATCATTGTATTTTGTAGCCCAGGAGTATTATTTTCCTGCTATGTCGAAATGCGTCATGTTTTTCATCGGAAGTAATTTTCACTAATAGCCCTTTTTAGAACGTGGCAGGTATGCCGTTAACTATCATGTAAAACAATTAAAGCACCTGAAGATGCAACTTTAAGTGTGACGAAACCCGTAGCGTGGGTCTCCACGACACCAAATAAAACAGCTGAGTTGGGCCTCCGGTCTTACTGTTTGTAAGTTCATTCCATTATGTATCACCGAGCGAGGTGGCGCAGTATAACACACTGGACTCGCATTCAGAAGGATAGTGGTTCAAATCCACCTCCGGCCATCCAGATTTAGGTTTTCCGTGATTTTCCTTAAAAAAAAAAAAATGCGGGATGGTTCCTTTCAAAGGGCACGGCCGATTTCCTTCCAAATCCTTACCCAAAATACTCCGAGCGTAAGCTCCGTGTCTAATGACCACGCTGTCGACGGGACGTTAAACTCCAAGCTTCCTTCCTTCCTTCCTTCCTTCCATTATGTATCACGTATTGAGACACACAAATTTTCTCGGACTCTCAGTCTGGAATGATTGTACTCCTTCAACGCCTAAATTGGCTATTTATTTGTTTATAACTTCGCAAGTCAGTAAAGTTGTCGTATCTTCCTGTTAAAGTGTACCTACGTCGCCTTAGGTCGTCACTACGACAGGTAAAGAGAGCATGGAGTCGGACCCAGGATGATTTCCTAGCGAAAAACTGCTCTGCCGATGAATTTCAACCGAAGTTACTCTGCTGATTTCTTCGTGAGACCAGTTTCCTGTCGAGAGGCGAATAGCGTTTGTAGGCGTAAGCTTTGCACATTTTTCAAGCGAATTATCAGATTACCGCACACTGTTAATCTTCCCATAACAGACAAACGTCAGGAATGGCGTTTTTTTTTTTTTGTTTTTTTGTTTTTTTTGTTTTTTTTTTTTTTTTTTTTTTTTTTTTTTTTTTTTTTTTTTTTTTTTTTTTGTAGGGTTTGCAGCACTCCGCGTACTTTCCACGTGGGAGCCGCAGGCGTTCGCCGTCACCTCTCCCGGAAATGACGTATTTTGCACATCTGATAGTTCCGCTGTCGAGAAATTCCAGAGCAGTTGTAAAAGGAATTTTTATGAACTTGACTTTGCATTCTCTGTGGGCGATTGGCCGGTTTTATTTATACGACTGCGCTCCATACTACAGAACGGAACACATTAGCGTACTGCACAGAATTGCTCCATGGTCGTGTGGGTATGTGGACGCCTAGTTTAGGAGCGGGGCCGTTGCTGTCGTTCTTTCCTCGCTGCTTCCCTAGCGTGTCCTTTTTCGGTTGCAGCTCTGAGTCACGCACTCGTGGCGGTGTGCGGTCTGCGACGCAAGTCACGCAAAGTACGACTCTGCGCGTTTAATCACAGATCGTTATCGGCAGTCACATAATAAGGCGGTCGGACATCGTCTCTTACAGCAGCGGTTTCAGCGCTTGGCAAAAGGTTTACAAAAAGGGACAGTAAAGGAAACTACAGACAATGAAAGTCGGGATAGCCAGTCCAAACACAGATCAAAATTAAAACACATAGAGGCGAGGTATGCCCGTCACAAATTTCCATAAACCCGCACACAGTGAATGCAGCCACTGGCCGTAGAAGAGAGTTTCTGTAGGCCAAGTCGCAAAATACACACAAGAGTAAGAATAAAAATAAGTACAAGTCCTCAGAGAGTTTAATACGAAAGGTAAGAAACTAGCCATGAATTCACGCACGATCTCAAGAACAGGGATCGGACCTAGGCATCGAACATGCTACATACCAGAGTAGCAGCACACGAACAGACGGCGCAAATGCAGAAGTAAAGCGATCGCGACCACGGGAGATGCGAAGAATGTCGTATCGGTGAACATGTCGAGTCCGGCGCGGAAGTCTAGGACAGGCTGCTTGCTCCCGAGGTAATGGGAAGCACGTGTCACTAAACGACGGTAGCTGCCGCACGCCGATCTCCCGATGTCGATACCTCCAGGAACTGCAACGGAATGGGCTCTGCAGCTGCTCTACAGGCTATTTAAAGAAGTGACCAGCATTCATGTGTACCTCCGCGGTTGGTGAAAAGGTCCCTGTAGCCAACCTAACAGAGGAGGCAGGAATCGCTGCCGGCAGCGGCGGAGTTCCAACCGTCATGTTGAACTGACGCGGATTTGCAGAATGCGAAAACTCGTCTTCCTCCGCCACCGGGTGCCACAACGACGGTTTGAAATAACGGCCGAAGGGAAACCAAACAAGAATTCGCCATCTTGGCCATTTTCTGTAATAATTAAATATGCAGCGCCAAAATTATGCTGCTCCCTCCAACCGATAGTCCTCTATGCACACAACACATCGGTAGTGTCTGTGGACCTGGGAAAATTAGTTTGGTGCCTATAATCGTTCGGTGAAATTTTAATCATTATTAATTAACTACACTACTGGCCATTAAACTTGCTAACCAAGAAGAAATGCAGATGATAAACGGGTATTAATAGGACAGATATATCATACTAGAACTGACATGTGATTACATTTTCACGCAATTTGGGTGCATAGATCCTGAGAAATCAGTACCCAGAACATTCACCTCTAGCTGTAATAACGGCCTTCATACGCGTGGGTATTGAGTCTAACAGAGCTTACATGGCGTGTACAGGTACAGAAGCCTATGCAGCTTCAACAAAATACCACAGTTCATCAAGAGTAGTGACTGGCGTATTGTGACGAGCTAGTTGCTCGGTCACCACTAGCCAGACGTTTTCAATTGGTGAGAGGTCTGGAGAATGTGCTGACCAGGGCAGCAGTCGAACATTTTCCGTATCCAGAAAGGCCCGTACAGGACCTACAACATGCGGTCGTGTTTTATCGTGGTGAAAGGTATGGTTTCGCAGGGATCAAATGAAGGGTAGAGGCACGGGTCGTAACACATCTGAAATGTAGCGGCCACTGTTCAAAGGGTTGTCGCTGCGAACAAGAGGTGACCAAGACGTGTAACCAATGGCACCCCATCACGCCGGTTGATACGCCTGTATGGCGATGACGAATACATACTTCCAATGTGCGTTTACCGCGATGTCGCCAAACACGCATGCGACCATCATGACGCTGTAAACAGAACCTGGATTCATTCGAAAAATAGACGTTTTGCAATTCGTGCATCCAGGTTCGTCTATGCGTACAACGTCGCAGGCGCTCCTATGTGTGATATGCAGCGTCATGGGTAACCACAGCCATGGTCTCCATGCTGCCGCAAACTTCGTCGAACTGTTCGTGCATATGGTTGTTGTCTTGCAAACGTCCCCATCTGTTGACTCAGGGATCGAGACGTGGTTGCACGATCCTTTACAGCCCTGCGGATAAGATGCCTGTCATCTTGACGAGGCCGTTGGGATCCAGCACGGCCTTCCATATTGCCCTCCTGAACCCACCGATTCCATATTCTGCTAGCAGTCACTAGATCGCGACCAACGCGAGCAGCAATGTCGCGATACGATAAAGCGCAATCGCAATAGGCGTAAACGTGATGGTACGCATTTCTCCTCCTTACACGAGGCATCACAACAACGTTTCACCAGGCAACGTCGGTCAACTGCTGTTTATGTCAGCTGCCACCGGCGCCAACCTTGTGTGAATGCTGTGAAAAGCTAATCATTTGCATATCACAGCATCACATTCCTGTCGGTTAAATTTCGCGTTTGTAGCACGTCATTTCGTGGTGTAGCAATTTTAATGCCCAGGAGTATAATTAATCGGTCTGAGTGTGTAATTAATAAGCTTCGGATTCAGAATTTGTAATTAAATGTGACGTGTTATTTTTATAAATCACTCTTCCTTTGTCTGAGGACTGGCCTCACAGAGTCTGTGGCTTTGTCATGTGTCTTTTAGCGTTACCGTAATGCAGGGCGCTACAGCTAGACAGTTTAACATTAGCGGTGGGGTGAGGGTAAAAGTTCACGAGGGAGACGAGTAAAGTAGGCAGTTTGGAATAGATGGCTGTTGCCATTGTTATTCAGGGACAGAGGGGGGAGTGGGGTGGAGAGCTGCGTCAGACGAGAGTGAAGAACGCAAGAGCGGCCTGTGATTGCGGGCCAGCTTTCGATCGCGTCAGACTGCTCCTAGGAGGCCGTGCTATGTGGGGTTCATTGTGTGCGGCGGCCGTATTGTGGTGCTGGGGGAGCCGGCGGGCGCCTGCGGTATTCGGCCAGAGCCAGCAGCTGCGGCATTGTCGTGGTGGCGGTAGCCGTCTCCCCAGACGCAGACCCAGCCACTGGCTGGACAAGTGCGGCGTGGGCGCCCCGCGGAGAACAGGCCATCCATTGCGGGCACAGGGGGGCCTGTCTGCAGGGTTGACACCCCGCCGGCGCACACTCCCTAAATCACCCAGACACCCCACACCCACCCCCCTCTCTCTCTCTCTCTCTCTCTCTCACACACACACACACACACACACACACACACACACACACACAGACCCACCTACCCACTTAACTGGCATTTCGGCGACGCTGATTACTTAAGGAGATAAATAAAGGTAAAGCAGTCAACAATCCGAAGATTGGTTTGAACGCCACAGTGCTTTACTAGGCATGGTCCTGTTTGGAGGTGGTATGCCGTTGCCTTCCTCCCACCTTCGAACTGACTTACCCAGCCAGTTATAGGGGGACCTACAGTTTAACGTGCGTTCCGAACCACGGTGCTACTCGGTATTTTTCACATGAGCAATACTCCCAGAGGCGAAAGAAGTGGAGAGTGACAGATAAAAATCCTAGGACCTGGCGGGGATCGAACCCGCGATCTTTTGATTTGTAGTCTGGCACTCTACCACTGTGCAACCGAGGCGCACTCTTAAGGAGATCGAATTTTGGATTAAAAATCGATTTTCGTTTTATTGCCTTATTATATTCCGCCAAGTTTTCTCTTTAAAATGACGTATCATACTTAGCTCTACTAGATTTATAACTACTTTATTATTATTATTATTATTTATTATGTTCGATTATTCTCTCTAAAGAGAGCGACTGAAGTTGAGTAATTATGACTTATTCTTCTTCCTTCGTTCTTCCCATGTTCTCTTCATGCGTTCACTGTGTTCTCTCTGGCGTTCTTCTGACCACTTTTTTTTTTTTCCTGTTCTGTTCTCCGTGTTTTCTTGTTTAAGTTTATGTTTCTTTATAATGTTCCTGAACTGTTCTCTATTCTTTATGTTGTCTTGTGTGATTCCCGGTTCTTTAATATCCTCTTCTGTTTCAGTGATCCACTTCGTCTTGTTTTTGCTCTTGTTATACAGGGTGTTACAAAAAGGTACGGCCAAACTTTCAGGAAACGTTCCTCACACACAAAGAAAGAAAATATGTTACGTGTACATGTGTCTGGAAACGCTTAATTTTCATGTTAGAGCTCATTTTATTACTCCTCTTCAAATCTCATTAATCATGGAATGGAAACACACAGCACAGCAAACATACATCAAATGGGCATCTGTCTAGTCCGCATTTGTAAACATTGCACTGACTGCTAAACCACGTTCGTGATGAACACTAACCAGTTGATGCTATGTACTGATGTGCTTGATGCTAGTACTGTAGAGCAATAAGTCGCATGTCAACACAAGAACTAAAGTCAACATTACCTTCCTGCAATTGGGCCAACTGGCGGTGACTGGAGGAAGTACAGTGCATACTAACGAAACAATTGGGTATTTTGACAGTTGTCTGCACGAATTATTTCAATTTACATTTAAAGAGAAATACTAAAATGAGCTCTAACATGGAAATTAAGCGTTTCCGGACACATGTCCACATAACATATTTTCTTTCATTGTGTGTGAGGAATGTTCCTGAAAGTTTTACCGTACCTTTTTGTAACACCCTGTATATATAAATGAATGTTTGTATGTCCTTGATGTGTTCATAAACCATTCATTAGATTGCAATGAAACTTTGGTGAAATGTTCATCTTAAGCCCACGAAGGTTCCTGACCCAAAAACAAAAGAATACGACACATGTCCACCGCTGGGAATAACCAGATTTATGCGTCAATTATTGGAAAATGGGAGTTCAAAATGTTCAAATGTCTGTAAATCTATCTGACCAAACTGCGTGGTCATCAGTCCGTAGCTTACAAACTACTTATACCTAGGTTAACTAACCTACGGACAAACACACACACCCATGCCGCAGGTTGGACTCGAAACTCCACGGCGAGCAACCGCGCGCTCCGCAGCGAGACGCTTTAGACCCCTCGGCTGCTCCACCGCGGCGAAAATGGGAGTAGGTAAGGACCTGCAACAGAGATTTCATGTAATTACGGACGTTTATGAAGCGTTTTGTATATGACCCCCCCCCTCCCCCCCCCCCACACACACACAATGATGCAACGAAAACAAGTCTGCCGCTCAGAACAGTTTCGCCGTAGATGCCGTAAAACTGTCGCATCAGGCATGACCTTGTATCAAATAAAGTTAGCATTACGGCTTTACATGTTACTATTTATTTTTGTCAGCAAGTCTCCCTTAATTCCCTTGCATCCAAAATGAAGCAACGTAGTTTCTTAATATCTAACTATATAAATGCTAAAGGACACTCACTCACTGACTTGCACCTGGATGGGTCGCCGTCCGCGACCGTCGAGCGCCGTTGACAAGCGAGTGCACTCAGCGCTTGTGATGCCACTGTGATGGTTGAGGAGAACGAAAGCTCACACAACGACCGGGACTGTGGGACGACGACCACGCCCCAGTCCGTGGTTGACACATTCGGGCGGAGGATGACTCGGCGACCGGTCGGTACCTGTTGGGCCTCTCGATGCCCGCAGGACGAAGTTTACAGTTTACTCAGGCGTGTGGACTTATCAGCTTGTAAACATTCTACTTCGCCAATGCCGAAATGTGAGTATTCATCTGTTGATAATAAAGTGCATTGGCCGAGATGTAATTACAATTCCGGTAATTCATGTGAAAAGGTTTTCGACGTGATTGTAGCCGTAGGAAGGGAATTTTTCGGAATTCAGCATACCGAAATCGGCAGCGTCAACAGTATAGCGGAATACCACATTTCAGGCTGTACCTCTCTCGAGGAACAACGTGCTACACTTAATGACCAACAGCAGAGGCGCTTGCGTAGGAAGTCACTGCTAACAGACAAGCAACGCTGCTGAAGAAACGACGCAAGTTTCGTTGGTACAATGCGACGCATTGGCCGCTACACATTTGGACGTGGCTTCACCAGATAGGTGTACGTTTCAGGCTTAAAAAAATTGCACACTTGAACACTAACGTTAAATTCTCATGTCACTCACACTGTGATAATAATAATATGGTTTTCTGTCCTAATTGAGGAGTAAGACTCCATGGTTATGGAATAAGTCACTACATGAAGTTTAACACAAGAATGGTAATAGAAAATTTTTAAGTAGTCCTATGCACACGACACTCTTAAGACTAAGTGAAAAGAATCAATAAGGGAAAAAATGAATTAGCTTAATTGCTTAATTTTTCTAGCAGTTCCTCCACAGAATAAAAGGAGTGAGCCATGAGGTAACTCTTCAATTTAGATTTGAAAGCGTGTGGGTTAGTGCTAAGATTCTTTAGTTCTTGTGGCAGCTTATTTAAAATGAATGCTGCAGAATACTGCACACCTTTCTGTACAAGAGAGCCGGCCGCGGTGGCCGAGGGGACTGAGGCGCTCCAGTCACGGTCTGCACGGCCATTACGGTCGGGGGTTCGAGTCCCCTCTCGGGCATGGATATTTGTGCCGTCCTTAGTCTTAGCTAGTTCATAAGTAGTTTTTAAGTTTAGGGACTGATGACCCCGTAGTTAAGTCCCATAGGTTCTACAAACATTTGAACATTTTTTGTACAAGAGTCAAGGTGGTGTGATGCAAATGTAGATTCCACTTCTGTCTAGTTTTCGCCAAGTGAAAGCTACTAACTCGTGGGAATAAGCTGATATTATTAACAAGAAACGACATTAAAGAAAAAACGTATTGTTACGCCTGTGTCAAAATTCCCAGACTACTGTTTGTTAAATAATGCTATTTGTGCTTACTGGTGATGATTTATTTTGTTTACACAGAGTTTGTTGTTTTCTGTTGCAGGTAAGAGTCTCATGCAGGAGGTTTCCTGGCTGGCACTGCCTGCAGAGGTAAGCTAAGGCTTAATTAGCCTCTTTTCAGCGTTCAATTACCGATAGGTGCCTTCAGTGTGTACCTCCAAACCACCTAGACGAGAATGTTCGCGAAGGCGTGATGTTCGCTATTGGGGAAAGAAACGCTGAAGACTACATAAGAAAACTTCAGCACGAAGCTGTTTCTCTCGCTAGTGAGTAAATAAGACGACCACTGCTACAATGTCACTGAAAACGTCGACCCCACTCTTGTGCCGTGGAGGAGTAAGAGGTGACATCGCAGCGTGCAATTCCACGTTCCACTGCCCTGTGAAGCGTGGAATGAAGGATCCAGCATGTTAGATTTTTGTTTCGTGGAGTGGAACGTGGCCTATGAGAAGCAACTTGATTTCATGTGACAAGTTGAACATTTGAGCCGCCATATTGCAAAAGCACTCCGTACCTCTTTTCGTTGTTGCGTACGATGTATGAATATAATCGTTTTTAAAGTTTCAGTAAAATGAGGAACTTTTCAACACACTTGATTTTAGGTATGTTTTGTTATAACAAATTACCGGAAACTATATATTCACAATTTCAAAGGCTATCGTATTGAACGTTAGTGAGTGTCATAATTTGTATGCTGTGAAAGAATATCGTTCATAAGCTACGGTACAACGCCATTCTATCTAAGGAGCGTCTTTGTGATGCTACGTCGTTGATAACCTATTACATCTTTTAGGCGCGTAGTATACCACAAATTACGGAAGACAAAAATTGTGCACAAATAGCATATACAAAGCGTATAAACTGCCCAGTTTCGCGTAAAAAAATTGTTTCCTTAACGTGCTGGTTCTTGCTTGTTAATTGAAATATAATATCCGATATTCGTTGTTTTCTTTTCTAAGACGACGGATAAGCGTGGTAGTTAAAGAGTCACGATCTGTGGAGGAAAAGTGATGTGAATAACAAGTTTGCTTCTACACTCTCCCCGACATTTAAACTTACAAACTACTTATGACACAGACATGCATGCCCGAGGAGGGGGGGGATTCGAACCCCCGACGGGGAACGGCCTCGCGCATCGCAGCATAGCGCCTCAATGCGCTCGGCCGCTCCGCCGCGGCACTCGGTTTTCCACACGATGTTTGAATTCTGTTGCAGTTCAGTACAGTGTTGGAACAATCCAGTTCAACAGTGCTAAGAGAATATGGCTAGTGTTTGGGTGCGGAAGCAGATGCAGTAAAGAAGGAACAGTGTTTACGTACCGTACAATACTAAAAGCAAAAATTATTACACCGAACATTGTCCACCTGATACGTTGTCCCGTGAGTGTCAACAACTAAAATGTATCGTGCTGAACCTATTATCTTCGAAGGAATGCCAAACATCGGAACATGCAAAATATGTACAACGTGGGAAATGCGAATATAAGAGCAAGACAAGTGGAGCTGGTGCAGATAATATATTTCTCCGTTGATAATTTTTTTATGATCTTTTGATAAGAGTGATTTGTACATACGTTTTTTTATCATCATCTGTTATCAGAAAAATGACCGCTCTTGTGTTTCTTGAAAAAACATTCAATATCTGGAAGAGTATTGCATGTCACGTGCAAGTATAAGAGAGCCACAGTATTCCGTCTTTTTCTTCTTTTTTCTTGCCATAGCTAATAGCGATACTCAGTGGCGTAGCTATCATAGGGCTAGGCGGGGCAGTGCCCCGGGGCCCCCGAGCTGAGCGACGTTCGGAAAAAAAAAATGTTACCGTAGATTCTTGAACACTTTCATGTCCCCCAATTACTTCGGATAATCGAAGTTCTCTGTATATAATAATTTAGTTGAACGAAGATTTTCCGACTTTGAACTTTTTGAACGCTGACCAACAAACCTCAAACGCATGAAGTGAAATCCAAAAATTATTCGCACCCCAGAATATAAACATAACAAGGTCCTTTGCTTGTCCGCTAAGACGTGGACCCTGCCATCGTCAGCGTATTGTCGGTGGAAGTCGGAGATGCCGTGCCTGCCAATCTTTGCAAAATAACAGTGAATGGTGCTGAATTACTAACACAGTGTTTGACAGTAGACAGTGTGACCACAATTGAATATGAAGCCTCTACAATGTATTATTACAGAACGGTATCTCAACTGTTTGTGTAGTGAATTCCCCAAGGGTGTGCTCCATAATCATAGATCCCAATGAAGTGCTGTAACCAATTGCACTCTGAAATTCGTGCAAGAAGAAGAGAAAATATGGTTACTTTGTCACAATAGTAAATTGTGCATTCAAGACACTATCCTGTACCCCACTGCCTCTATAATAAGCGAAGATTTTAACTTACTTATTACTTTTTCCTGGCCATACATTAATATATACTTCAAGAAGCCTGGTAGGGGCACGGCTCATACCAAAGTATTCCATCAAACAAAATCCGGCAACTTTCTTTTCTGAAACCATCCTACTCTATGATTTCCCCTATTTTCCTTCTTTGATTGGGCTATCAACGAAATTAGGCTGATCGGTACGGAGCAATGACCTAACAGCGCAGTAGTTTAGCGACAGTGAGATGTCGGTAGTGACTACAGTCCGCCTTCAGTCACCGCCGACTTGAATGTTCCCGGTTTGCTTCGCGGCAGGGGGCCATGATTTCATGGTTAAGTAATACTTCTTCATTATTTTTTACTAGCTTATGCCTGCGACTTCATTCACCTAGTATGGAGCAACTTCGAAACTATCCCAAGTGATCGTTTATCTTTATGTCCTATCCAGGTCCAAATCTATCCCTCTGCAAAATTTAATTCAAATCCGCCCAATAACTTTTGCGTGAAAGCATAACAAACCAACTTTCACAGTTATAATTATAATTAAGGGTACAATTAAATATTATCCGCTTCGTGACGCATGATAATTTACTTAATAGTATTTAGGTTTGCCTTATTATGTCTTCCAGTGGGCGGTAAGGAGCTGATGATGAAGTAGTTTTGCATCTGTACAGTATTAGTGTAAAGAGGGCCCCAATGTCATTTTTGCCCCGGGGCCCTTGGTGACACAGCTACGCCACTGGCGATACTGTGTAATTTTGAGCACATCCATCTTTTTAAACAGATTGATGTACTTGTCAGTCCGCAAAGGATTCTGAAGAACACTATAGTCGCAAATTCCTACACCAAGAAGAAATGCAGATGATAAACGGATATTCATTGGACAAATATATTAAGCTAGAACTGAGATGTGATTACATTTTCCGACTCCTACGTCATCGGTGAAAATATAGTCGTGCAAACCAGGATTCGTTTGATCCCCTCAAGAATCTATTATTAATAAGAATTTTTCTTTCTTCATATAGGGAGGCATGACGCTAGATAAAAATGAACAATATAATTGCGTGGTAATTTTCCCGGATTTCGAACTCTTTAGGACCACATCCAGAAGGTCTTTCGTTAATTTGTCAATTATGTTCTGAACCTTTGGTCCAAAGTTCCCCGTGGCTTCTCGCAAACAGAGAGACGCGTGCGGTAATAATTCGCCACATAATGTTATCGCATATTGTGCCGTGTACGAGTGCGTAATATAAATAGTAACGAAAAGGTGACCAACGGGGCTCGATCCAGCGACCAACGAGTACGGGGCTCGGACGCTAACCACTCGGCTGCCTCCACTTAGTGACAAAAACGGCCACGCACAGGTACATATGGCGCATATTCGACGACCGACCGAACTTTCTTGCGATTTTTTCAATAACTCTTCAGAAGTACGCGGTACTGCTTACACATTTTGTTGTCCTGTGGAGTACTACGGGTGTACGAAGTTTGCAGCAAAACCGCGTTCCAAACGTCGTGACCTCCTCTTGTGAGTGAGGTAAGTAGGAAATAAAAAGAGGCGTTGTTTTCATCGTACAGTTTTTTATTACTTTTTAAAAATTTAATTGGATTACAATTAGTTTCAAAAACAAGGCGCAAATGAAGGAGAGGAGAACGAAACGCTTTTTCCTTTGATTTATTTCTTCGTTTAGCCGGTGACGATAGCCCCGGTTCGTAAAAACGTCTTAAGTGGCTATCGCTCGGCGTTTACTCACTCTCACTATGCCGCCGAGCGCAACACTGGGCTGTATACCAGTCTTGTGTTGTTCGCGAACGAAATAGTTCGGAAGAGCTCTTCCACAGGCGAACTACGCGAACTAGTTCGCAGATCTCTCTTAGTTCGTCCGTTCCTTTTGCGAAGACTGACGGGAAACAGCAGTGGTTACCTCTGCCCGTAATAACGATAAGATGCCTGCTAGTGATACGAGGCCGTTGGGATCCAGCACAGAGTTCCGTATTGCCCTCCTGAACCCAACAATTCCATATTCTGTTAACAGTCATCGGATCGCGATACGGTAAACCGCAATCGCGATAGGCTACAATCCGACCTTTATCAAAGTCGGAAACGTAATGGTACGCATTCCTCCTCCTTACACGAGGCATCACAACAATGTTTCACCAGGCAACGCCGGTCAACTGCTGTTTGTTTTTGAGAAATCGGTTGGAAACTTTCAAATTCAAATGTTCAAATGTTTGTAGAACTTATGGGACTTAACTACGGGGTCATCAGTCCCTAAGCTTACAAACTACTTATGAACTAGCTAAGGACGGCACAAATATCCATGCCCGAGGGGGGATTCGAACCCCCGACCGAAGTGGCCGTGCAGACCGTGACTGGAGCGCCTCAGTCCCCTCGGCCACCGCGGCCGGCTGGAAACTTTCCTTATGTCAGCACTTTGTAGGTGTCGCTACCGGCGCCAACCTTGTGTGAATGCTCTGAAAAGCTAATCATTTGCATATCACGGCACCTTCTTCCTGTTGGTTAAATATCGCGTCTGTAGGATGTCATCCTCGTGGTGTAGCAATTTTAATGGCCAAGAGTGTAGCAGGTCGTTGCAGAGCGTGTTGTAGCTAGACTAGGTAGAGAGCACGTCTGGCCTGCGCCACGTTGGGTCAGCACGTCCCGTGTGAGGACGGCCTCCTGTAACGAGGCGTGCAGTCTCAGGAGAAGAGGGCGCGCCGCTGCACCGACAGGTGTGGGCGTTGCACCGCCCGAAGCCCGCGGGAATGTCCCTGCCGAGGTGGCCCCCTGCCGGCCGCAAGTATCGCCTTACGGCTCCCGCCTCTCGTCGGCATTGCCACGTTCCCTCTGTATTGCCACACTGCCACGCGATACCAGCTTTCTGCTCACTTAACGCCGGCCGACACCGCGTCATCCGCCCAGTGCTGCGACATGACCGTCATAAACGCAGGGTTTAAACTTCCTGTATCCAAAACTACACTTCATGAGCATACAACAGAAGCGTCGAACCTCTTAGGGTAACGGTTTGAATGGCGAATGGTGGTTGTTCCAGCTACAGTAGTTCTCGTCAGTCGGTCAGTTCGAAGGTTCAAATGTTTGTAGAACTTACAACTACGGGGTCATCAGTCCCTAAACTTACAAACTACTTATGAACTAGCTTATAGTAAAGACGGCACAAACATCCATGCCCGACGGGGAACGGCCTCGCACATTGTAGGATAGCGGCAGTCGGCCAGTCTCCTGTTTCCTGTTTTCCCTCATTCTTGCCTGTAATCGTGAAGGGTCTAGTGAATTTCAGACTGAAACGAGGGAACGCGTAGACGTAACGAAAGAGAAAAACATGAAGCTGCAAGAAAGCCTGAATGATGCCAAAAGTTATACCTTGAATCAAGTTTCTTTCGACGTATTAGGATATAAATATTGATTTAAAATATTCCCAAGTTTCAAACGTTAACTGTTTGCAGCAGTAATCAATATTTCGCAAAGCAAAAGCGTTAGTAACTTACAGAATAATTTATCGGTTTACTTAGCTTAAAGTGAACACGAGTTTTTCTTCTGGTGAGAGACACTTTCTTATTTTCGAATCTTTACCGGTAATATCTCTCTTTATTAACGACAATAGTTCAAAAAGAGGCGATTTAGACATTCGTAAGTAATTGAACTTGTGGTCGTCTGAACACAGTTTATCAAAAAGAATATAAGTACACCCAGAAGATGGCCGCTTGCAATAGTGGCCGAATCGTTGGTGAAGTATTTGATATATTGACGATGCGGTCCAACACCCAGAAGAGTTTTATAAACAATAAGTACAACCCTTTAGATTCCCTTAACGATAGCATAGGGCAGTGCTTTTTCAACCTGTGGGTCGCAAATTCTTGTTATGGGGGACGCGGTCAAATGAGGAAGAACGTGAACCATAAAACAACCAAATTAGTGCACGTCTGGGTACTTGGTCTTACCGAAATACTAAAATTGCCTGTGAGAAGCGAAATTTGTTCTTTACGAAGATTAACGTACTTCCTTGTTATCAGTAAATATGATTTGAATAGAACAGACCTTTTTACAATAAATATGCCATGTTAACGACGAATAAACGAAAATCTGAATACTGCTTTCAGGAACCAATCAATAGCTAAATTAACAAGAGTAAATAAGTAATTTTGAGAATTTATTTAAAAAAAAAACAACTTCCTTAGAAATTGGCTATACACTGAGGCTTAACGAATATAATTCGCTTCCGAAACTTATGTGCAACGCGAAAGATCCGTCATGCAACATAATTTTTTCTGTCAAAATTAAAGCAAAAATAGGATTGTTCCAATCCGGAAAATAGACTAAAACCTTCATCCTATAATGTAGAATACTGTACCCCCTTTTATAAGAAGCATTTATCAACAGAAAAAAATCACTGTCTGTGAATTCACACACATCGTTGGGATACAGTACGGTGAGGGCGCAGTGCGGACGGAGGTGGCCAGAGTTTTTATAATGAAAGGGGGTCGGGAACTCAAAAACGTTGAAAAACACTGGCATAGGGTGTACATGCGCCTTTCCCTCCCTTCGCCTTCTCATTTTCATTAAAAGTTTAAGGAGAAATATATGAGTACTCGTTGCCCGGCATGTTCCCTCATCAGTAGTGAACACTACACGGTAGTCTGACCACGCCGCGGCCAAATCGAGTGGTGCCGGTGGTATTGGCTGCGCCGCCTGGCGGCCCAGTATAATGAGGCCCTAAGGCGTGCTCGCCGTCGGAAGTTCGAGTCCTTCCTGGGGCATGGGTGTGTGTGTGTGTGTGTGTGTTTGTTGTCCTTAGATTAGTTTACCTAGGTTTAAGTCGTTTGTAAGCTACGGACTGATGACCACGCAGTTTGGTCCGATAGATTTACAAACATTTGGACATTTTTTAGCCCTAAAGAGCCTTGCTGTGGAGCGCGCGGACGCTCGCCGTCAGAGGTATGGTTGTGTCTGTGTCGTCCTTAGCATTAAGTTAGCTTAAGCAGCTTGTAAGCCGAGAGACTGGTAACCGCTGCACTTAAGTTCCTTACATTTACAAACGTTTGAAAATTTGATGAAATATTGTAATATGTTATTCTACAAGTAAAACTAAAGAAGAAAGTTCACACAAACGAAGATCGGAAAATGTTTAGTTACGAATTTACTGCTAATAAAAAATTTTGCCTGAGATTTAGCAACCTCGCTAATATGACTCCGCCGCAAAACTATACGAGATTAAAGCTCTATTTCCATTTATTTTCTAGTTATTGGTGTGGTGAATCTAATAAAACATGTCGCTGTTCATACATGTGGAGATAAATGCATTCAACTCTGGAGGAGACATTTTTGAACGTGTATTGTGAATGTCCAGAAAGTAAGTTCCGTTTGGTAATAAAATGAAATTGTACACAGACACAGAAGAAATTTTTTTTGCACAAAATTCTACAACTCTTAAACTACTTTTCCACATAACTGCCGTAATTTTGCAGGCATTTTTCATAGCGTGGCACCAGGTTTTGTATACCTTCTTCATAGAAATCTGCCGCCTGTGTCTTCAACCAGTTGGAAACAGTTTCTTTCAGCTCGACGTCATTGGTGAAGTTATGCCGCCAAGGAAAGACTTGAGATGTCCTGGATCTTGTCATCATTCGCGTGAACCAGTTCTTCTGTAACCAAAGGTGGACGCCCACTTCGTTCTTCATCGTGCACATCACTACGCCCGCCATTGAACTGTCGGACCCATCTTCTCACCATCGAATCACTCATCGCATTTGCTCCGTAAACATCGCAAATTTGCCGATAAATTTCACTTGTTTTCACTTTCCTCGCATTCAGAAACCAAATCACCGACTTTATTTCGCAGGCGGCGGGATTTTCAACCAACGCCGATATTTCAAACAAGCACAACAAAGCGTACGTAACTGACAGCGATCTCCAAATGGCGCACGTTCTTCTCCTTGGTACACATCGTCTACAGCGCATGTGCGGAACTGCAGTCGCAGCGCTGCAGCGGTGATATATTGAAACGGAACTTACTTTCTGGACGCGCCTCGTATTATTACCATCATTTTCCAATATTAAATTATCTACGACTTCTGATGAAAAGTTTGTGCACTTGTCTGTAATTAAAAAAAAAAAGAGCCAACCATATCGATAACAACAAAATTGTTGTGACCTCGTCGCCTTTTGTTGTTTACTTGTCCCGGTCTAGTTGTTAGGAAAGGAAGTGGTGCAGAATTCTTTGACATCCAAAACGTTGATATAGTTATTATTAGAAGATATTTATTGATCGAAACCGATAATACTCAACTTAAGAACATTGTTTCTTCTTTCTTCACGTGGCGTCGTTCGTATGATACTAGCTTCGCTGTGAGCTAGTTACTGCTAAGTTCGTAGCCGCGTTCTGCCTTAGTACTGTCCTAGTTCTCTCTTCGTAGCTGCCTTGTACCTGTGCGAGTTCTGAATAGTAAGTGTCCGAGTTCTCACTAATAACGGCCGTATTCCTGAATAGTAACTGACGGCCGTCCAGACGTATGTCGGACTAGATATAGCCGCTTGTAGAGGGCGCGCATCTTCGGTTACTCCCTACAGGATGCGCGGCGCCCGCTTGCGATTGGCTTTCGGTCGATCGCTGCCTTCTACACGATCGTTCTCTTACGTTTGGCGTGTGGCGCTGACTTTACGCCACAACAAAAATAAATGTATATAAGGAGAAGAGTTGAATTAAAATTTGTGCTGTAGCCGCCGCGGTGGACTGCGAGCGGTCGAAACCGCCATGCTGCGGAGCGCGCGGTTGCTCGTCGTCGGAGGTTCGAGTCCTCTCTCGGGCATGGATGTTTGTGTTGTCTTTAGGTTTAAGATAGGTTAAGTAGTTTGTAAGCTTGGGGACTGATAACCACAGACGTGAAGTCCCATAAGATTTACAAACATTTGAACATTTGTGCTGTGGCCGAGATTAGAATCCGGGACCTCTGCTTACTAGGCACATGCTTTAAACCGCTCACAAATTTCAATTCAACGCCTCTCCTTCTATACCTGTGGTATGGTGAGACAATGTGTGTCTCAAAGATTTGAATTATTGTTGAGAAATAAGTGGCAATAGTGCTTTATTTTTGCGATGGCTTCATATTAACTAGTTTACTAAATTTCAGGCAAAATATTTTATTAGCTGTAATTCCATAACCAAACATTTGTGGACCTATCACTATATGATCTTTTTGCTTTAGTTTTGCTCGTAGAATAACATATCAAAATTTTTGCATATCTGCGTGAGTTATATACATGTGTAACTACACTACTGGGCATTAAAATTGCTACACCAATAAGAAATACAGATGATAAATGGGTATTTATTGGCCAAGTGTATTATACTATAACTGACATGTGATTACATTTTTCACGCAATTTGGGTGCATAGATCCTGAGAAATCAGTACCCAGAATAAGCACCTCTGGCCGTAATAACGGTGTTAACACGCCATGGCAATCAGTCAAACAGAGCTTGGATGGCATGTACAGGTACAGATGCCCATGCATCTTCAACACTATACCAAAGTTCATAAAGAGTATTGACTGCCATATTGTGACGAGCCAATAGCTCGGCCACCATTGACCGGACGTTTTCAATCGATGAGAGATCTGGAGAATGTGCTGGCCAGGGCAGCATTGGAACATTTTCTGTATCCAGAAAGGCCCGTGCATTATCCTGCTGAAATGTATGGTTTCGCAGGGATCGAATGAAGGGTAGAGCCACGGGTTGTAACACATCTGAAATCTAACGGCCACTATTCAAAGTGCTGTCGATGCGAACAAGAGGTGACCGAAATGTGTAACCAATGGCAACGCCGGGTGATACGCCAGTATGGTGATGACGAATACACACAATGTGCGTTCACCGCGATGTCACCATTCATGATGCTGTAAACAGAACCTATATTCATCCGAAAAAATGACGTTTTGCCATTCGTGCGCCCATATTCGTCGTTGCGTACACTGTCGTAGGCGCTCCTGTCTGTGATGCAGCGTCAATGGTAACCGCAGCCATAGTCTCCGAGCTGATAGTCCGTGCTGCCGCATACGTCGTCGAACTGTTCGTGCAGATTGTTGTTGTCTTGCAAAAGTTCCCATCTGTTGACTCAGGGATCGAGACGTGGATGCACGATCCGTTACAGCCATGCGGATAAGATGCCTGTCATCTTGACTGCTAGTGATACGATGCCGTTGGGATCCAGCACGGCGTTCCGTATTGCCCTCCTGAACCCACCGATTCCATATTCTGCTTACAGTCATTGGACCGCGACTAACGCGAGCAGCAATGTCGCGATACGATGAACCGCAATCGCTATAGGCTACAATCCGACCTTTATCAATGTTGGAAACGTGATGGTACGCATTTTTCCTCCTTACATGAGGCATCACAACGACTTTTCACCAGGCAACGCCGGTCAACTGCTGTTTGTGTATGAGCAATCGGTTGAAAACTTTCCTTATGTCAGCACTTTGTAGGTGTCGTCACCGGCGCCAACCTTGTGTAAATGCTCTGAAAAGCTAATCATTTGCATTTCACAGCAGCTTCCTCCTGTCGGTTAAATTTCGTGTCTGTAGCACGTCATCTTCGTGGTGTAGCAATTTTAATGGCCAGCAGTGTAAATACAATCGCAGACAAAATTCGGTGAATGCAGTCAGAACGGTCGATCGGACAACACAGGCGAATCACAGTTCTCATGTCCGTAGCGGCCGGTGTTGAGAACCTGCCTCCAACCGTAGTTCAGTTGAACGTCGTTTTTGTTGCGTGTTCTGCACGCCTAGATTCTCATGATGATTGTTTCGAAACGCGTTAAATACTGAACAGCCACCTGTGGTCTTTATATTTCTGCAGCGTCCTTATTAGCACTGTTTAATAATCGATATTGGTACGTGTTTATCGGGATCAAGCATTGTCCATGAAATGTGTGTAATAGTGGTGCGTCCGTTTCTGAGGAGGCGGGGAAAGTGACAGTCCCTGTAGCGGACGTTCGGCGACTGCTCCAATGGCGAAAACATTGAGAAAATGAGGACATTGCACACGAAGGATCATCGATTAACTGTGCGCATGATAGTGGATGAGCTGCAGCTTAACCGTGAATCCGTGCAACGTATTCTTATCCAGAAGCATCATTGATAAAAGGGTTCGCTGCTGCTGCTGTTTACTTAAAAAAAAAGACCACCGGTTTCGCGACTTAAAATCGCATCTTCGGGTCAAATACCTGGATAAAAAGGGAACACCAGACCATCTTGCTTCTAATTCTTAGAGCGCTTTATACTTACATCGATGATGTAGAATTTGACTTCTTTAATAATGACTAAGCACGATAAAAATCACTACTGAGCATTTATTGTTTTAAAAACTTCAGGTTTTCTTCATCTTTTGTGCGCAAATTACGTCCTGTGTCATAAAATCATAGTTTTTATGTGAATAACACTTTACTGAGTAATGCGTACTCAGCCAATGTTTGCAGCATATTTTAAAAGTTCCGACGATATTATTTTTCGCGCTATACAAATGTTTGTATTTTGCGGTGATATTAGGTTTCCTCAAACATCAGTTCCATTATGCAGGTCAGCCATTGACACTTTTCCCTTCTTTATTTGCTTGATCAGAGCGTTTGTTATAAAACAATAGAGTTTAATTTGATGAACATTATCTGTCCACCACTCATTTGTAACGTATATTGATAAATATGCAGCATTGTCTGACTTGTTATCGACATGCGTATGTACACACACACACACACACACACACACACACACAGACACACAGGCGGGCGCGCAACATTAATCATGATTTCTCTAATAGAATTTTTTCCTAAGACTGGAAATAAAAGCAGTTGGAAAGGTTTCTTTTTAATTTTTTGTTCGATTTTTTTTCTTTTTTTAAGAGATTTAGAGAGACTAGTGATCTATATAATTACGCCGCAAATCACATTTAAGTGCATGGCAGAGGGTTCATGGAACCGGTTCGTAATACAGTATTTCCGTTCTCTAATAACGCCTGGGAAACAGGAACACCTGAATCTTTCCGTTTTCGGTCTGATTTCTCTTATTTTATTAAGATGATAATGTCTCCCTATGTAGGTGGGCGCTAACAAAATATGTTCGCATTCGGAAGAGATAGTTGGTAACAGAAGTTTCGCGAATAAATTTGGCTACAACGAATAGCGCCTTTCTTTTACTTATATCCACCCCAGCTCGTGCATCATTCCCGTGTCACTCTCTCCCCGGTATAGTGATAATACAAGACGAGCGCCCCTTCTCTGAAGTTTCTCCGTATCCCCCACTTGTGTATCCGATAATGCAGAGGAATACTACAAAATAGGACGGATAAATAGTGAGAAGGAGTTTCAAGCAGACTTACAAATAAGTGTACTGTTGGCAGTTTCCTTAGTAGAACTGTTGCATATTCTAAGTGTTCTGTCATTGAAACGTAACCATTTCGCCTTCTTTGTGATATTTTCTAGGTGTTCTATCCAGTTAAATTTGTTTCTTAACTGTAATTTCTAGGTATTTAGTTGAATTTACGGCCTGTATATTTGACTGATTTATCGTATAAATGAAGTTTTTTTTTTGGTGGGGGGGGAGGGGGGGAGGAGGGGGGAGAGCAAAAATTGTCGAACAAGAACTAACTTCTAAATTTGTTTCATATATTATGGATGATTGATAATAAATTCTGTTTTAAATCTATTTCAAATGTATCAGTCGTTTCTGTATTTTTATTCGGAATGATTGTTCGTTTGTTTTACGAGATGCTCAACGTGTTTTGAATATTTACTGGCGCTTCTGGGTACTTTATGAATTATTTTGAAACTATGTAAGTGATAGAATCACACTGTTATGTCTGAATAACAGCCAATACTGATCATCCACATTTCAGTTAGATAAATAAGAAGGTCCCAAAATTGTTTATAAACGCGAAAACGTAAAAAAAAAAATTACTCTTACCAGGCTACTTGTCACACTACTTAATTGCTGGTTAGCGATTATAGTTTCACACTCCACGTACAATTGACTTTACTATATTAAATTGTAATGCTGTGACGTGTTAGTGATAAGCTTGATTTCGATGTTCAATTCAAAAGACATTCTTTCATAAAATACTTAAGTTGTTATGCGGAAAAGATATCAATTATGGCGTTCCTCAATGCATTTCAGCCGCGTGGTCTGAGGCTTCATACTACGGACCGTTCACGCTGGAGGGATTCCTCTCTTGGGCATCGGTGTATTTGTTGTCCTCAGTGTGAGTAGTTTTATTCGGCGGACAAAAGACAGTTCCAACCTGGTGTTTCTTCAAAATGCGGGCGACCTTTCCCGAGAGTGCGCCGGTATATTGAATAAACGCCGTGCCTACCTCCTCCCTCGTGTTTTCATCCGTTTCCACAGGTGGTGCTGTAGTGGTTGGGCGGAGAGCCTGCTGAATCTGGCACTCTGAGAACCCTTTTTTTTTTTTTTTTTTTTTTTTTTTTTTTTTCTGAGTACAGTTCTCAGGTGTCCCAATTCCTAGCAATTTACCCTGGAGTTCAGATGTGTAAGGAAGTCAAGGAGTTTATCCATACCATGTAGCCAGATGACGAAAGTGTCTTCCACATAACGGAAAAAGCTAGTAGGTTTCCATTCAGATGATGCCAGGGTTCCTCCTCGAAATTCTCCATGTACAAATTTGCGACCACAGGGGAGAGTGGGCTACCCATGGCGACTCCCTCTGTTTGTTCGTAGTATTCGCCACTGAAAAGAAGATACGTGGAGGACAAGGCATGCCTAAAAAATTCGGTGGTCTTCTCGTCAAACTTCTGACCAATCAAATCTAGTGACTCTCGAAGGGGTACCCTCGTAAACAACGAAACGACGTCAAAACTCACAGTGATATCGGACTCATCCAGCCTGAAGCTGTCAAGGCGTTTAACAAAATCCACGGAATTACGGATGTGATGAGGGCATTTACCCACATAATGATTTAATATTCCTGTCAAGTATTTGGCCAACAAAATATGTAGGTGCTCTGAAGTTACTGACGGCACCCCATCTTTGTGAACCTTAGGGAGTCCATAAAGTCTTGTCGGTACCGGACCTTGAGCTAGCAGTTTCTTGGCGACACCATCCGCTGAAAACACAGACACTTGTGAGTGAGCGGTCTGACATAACGGTGTCACTATGTTTTCCAAACAGGAACAACGGAGTTGTTCCAAGACTGAATGTGCCACAGGTCGTACAGTATGACAGTATCATCCAGGTCTTTAAGAGGCGTGAGGGGAATCAGCATTGCCGTACAGAACAGTGGGAAGTTGGGTAAAATCCTTCAAGGAAGGTCGTCAAACTGTGGCAGACATGCATCGGGCAGGTCGTCCTAGCGTCTCTGAAGTGCATACCGTTGGCGCGTTAGTGGACGATGATCGACGCCAGACTTCTTGGCATTCGCTTCAGAACTATTGCAGAGATTCGACAGGCAGTAGACCGCTCCATTCGCACCATCGAACGAATAGGCTCTGCTAACGGTGTACTGTGCGTTCCACATCGCTGGCACCGGCTTCTACACAACGCTGGTGACTACTTTGAAGGACAGTAACAGGTGCAAACTTGTAACGCTTTTGTTGTGAATAAACTGTTGCCACTATTTAAGTTCCGACCGTGATGTGTGTGTGTGTGTGTGTGCGTGTGTGTGTGTGTGTGTGTGTGTCTCAATTTGCTAATGCCAGTTATGTTAGATTGCCTTATAAAATAGAAAAAAAACTGTTCTCAAATTACGTAAGTCGCGTCATTGTTTGTACATAGAATCAGTAGACGGATTTAGTGAGGTGTAGTTTTTGTCACACGGAACTAAAAGTTTGTGAAATGACAGAACATCGTATCTACTTATCGAGTGATCTTTGAACCACTCTTCCGTTCATAGTACAATTACCAGTTGAAGGTGACAAGGTATAATAGGGGTCAATTGATTAGAAGCATCCTGGGAATTCATTTTTTTTACTATAATCGACAACTCCCTCTTTCTTTCTGTCACTCGACGGGGCATTTCGTTTTGGAAAACTTGTGTGCATAATGCAATTTCGAACTGCGGATCTCTTGTCAAGTTCTGTTGCGTAGCTTTATGCGTGAATCTGTCGTCAGAGATGCTCCCAGTAGAGTACTGTGATGATAAAAGCAGACCCCGATTATAACCATCAATTTTACCGCCCAGGTGGTATTCACCATAACGGCTATTAGGCACTTGATAGTCTGTAATTTACGAAGTATAATTCCGCCGTCAGTGCTGGCCTGATTATCGCTTTCTGGGCGTTCATTTGTGAAATCTTTGACTCTGAGAACGCCGTGTAAACTGATCAGACACAGCAGTGAGAGTGTGGGATCGAGGCTAGGCTAGGCCAGGCTGGATGCACGCGATGGATAATTCAAGCGAGGCGACTGTTGGCCATGTTGTAACGACTGAGTAAATGATAATGAAAAATATAGTTTCGTGTTTCGGATCCTTAATGAGCTAAGTAGGAAATTAAACTACCTTGATGTCATCATACAGTTTCGTTATTACTTTAAAAAAATTTAATTGGATTGCGATTAGGTTCAAGAACAGGGCGCAATGTATGAGGGCGGAACGGAACGCTATTTTCTTCATCTACATGGAATAACTGCAAATCACATTTAAGTGTCTGGCAGAGGATTCATCGAATCACAATTATACTATTTATCTCCCATTCTATTCTCGAATAGCCCGCGGGAAGAAAGAACACCTGAATCTCTCTGTTCGAGCTCTGATTTCTCGTATTTTATTCTGATGATCATTTCTACCTATGTAAGTGGGAGTCAACAATATTTTTTCACATTCGGAGGAGCATATTGGCGATTGGAGTTTCGCAAGTAGCCCACTCCGCTGCGATAAGTACCGTTGTTGTAATGATTCCCATCCCAGATCCTGTATCATTTCCGTAACGCTGTCTCCCCTGTATCGTGACAATACGAAACGAGCTGCCCGTCTTTGGACTCTTTCGATGTCCTCCGTCAAACCCATCTGATAAGTATCCCACACTGGGCTGCAATACTCCAAAAATGGACGGACAAGCGTAGTGTATACAGTTTCTTTTGTAGTTCTGTTGCATCTTTTAAGGGTTCTGCTAATAAAACGCAGTCTCTTGTTCGCCTTTCCCACGATATTATATACGTGTTCTTTCCAATTTAAGTCTGAAGTAATAGTAATTCCAAGGTATTTAGTGGAGTTTACGGCCTTCACTTTTGGTTGATTTATCTTGTAAACAAAGTTTAACGGATTTCTTTTCGTACTCATGTGGACGACTTCACACTTCTCATTATTTAGAGTCAGTTGCCAATTTTTACACCATAGTGATATCTTATTCAGATCGTTGTGCAGGTGGTTTTGATCTTCAGATGATTTTACTAGACGGTTGATGACGGCGTCATCTGCAAACAACGTAAGAGAGCTACTTAGATTTTCCCCTAAATCGTTTATGTAAATAAGGAACAGCAGAGGACCAATAACACTACCCTGTGGAACGCCCGATATCACCTCTGTTTCAGTCGATGCCTTACCATCGATTACTACGAACTGTGTCCTCTCTGACAAGAAATCCCGTATCCAATCGGAAATATGGGGCGATATACCATAACCACGCAATTTGGTTAAAAGCTGTTTGTGAGGTATGGTTTCTGGAAATCAACAAATACGGAATCGATTTGCTAACCCTTGTCGATAGCACACATCACTTCATGTGAATAAAGAGCTATTTGTTTTTCGCATGAACGATATTTTCTAAATCCATATTGACCTTGGGTCAATAGATCGTTCTGTTCGAGATAATTCATAATACGTTTTGTGTCCCAGCCTCGTCGCCGCTTTTGTTTCTCGTTTCCGTCGTAGGTGTCGGTGACCGAGTAGAAAGACCGACACAGGAATAAAGGATGCACGCATGTGCAGGTAGGAGGTGACCAGCCAGTGGGACAGCAGAAACTAGAAAAAATGTTTGTTAAGCTTATGCGACTTAACTACGGGGTCATCAGTCCCTAAACTTACAAACTACTTATGAACTACTTACGAACTAGGACGGCACAAATATCCATGCCCGAGGGGGGATTCGAACCCCCGACCGTAGTGGCCGTGCTGACCGTGACTGGAGCGCCTCAGTCCCCTCGTCCACCGCGGCCGGCAACTAGAAAAACTAGAGTAAACTGGAACGAGATATATATTTCTTAGAGACTTAGTAATACTTAACTTTTACATAGCTCAGTACTGCAGAATGCTGATACATAATTGAGCTAGAGGCCTGCCTAGTGCCTATCCGATAGCCAACTCTTCACTGGTTCCTATCTGATTCCGAAGAGTTAACTGGTTCCTATCTCAGTCCCAAGTGAACGATTTCGTTCAGTAGTGGCCACGAGCGGAGTTGCAGCAGAGGGCGCTCGTGGCTGACGTCGTAAGAACGCCGCGCCGTGCGTGCATGGCGGTGCGCGGCGAAAGTAGGTGGCGCGCACTTTAGACTTGTGCGACACCACAATAGGGACTGATGACCTAGCTGTTTAGTCATCTCAAAACCAATAACAACAACAACAATTCATAATATTTGAATACAGGATATGTTCGAAAACCCTGCTGCAAATTGACGCCAATGAAATAGGCCTGTAGTTTAGTGGGTTACTCCTACTGCCTTTCTTGAATATAGGTGTGACCTGTGCAACTTTCCAATCTTTTGGTACAGATCCTGCTATGAGAGAGCGGTTGTGATATGACTGTTACGTAAGGAGTTATCGCTTCAGCATTCTTTGGTTTATTTACTCATTTAGTCGGTAACATTAGCTGTGGTTCGTAGAAACGCCTTAAGTTGCCCATCAGTCGGCGTTTACTCTCTCTCTCGATATGGCGTCGAGTGCAACACTTTGCTGTTTACAGAGGAAAGGAGTCGCCGCTTGCTTTTCTCGCTGTATACTCGCTATTGTATGGCTGCGTAGCTCGCTGCTGGGCAATCGATGCAGTCGGTTCGATCCGGCCGCGGCTGCATAAAGTGGTTTATTTATTTATTTATTTATGGGTTTTTTCTGTTCCATAGGACCCAATTGAGGAGTGAGACTCCATGGTCATGGAAAAAGTCAATACATTAATTGTTACACAAGAATGGTAATAGAAAATTTATAAGTAATCCTTTGCACACAACAATCTTAAGACAAAGTGAAAAGAATCAATAAAGAAAAAAATGAATTAGCTTAATTGTTTAACTTTTCTAGGAGTTCCTCGATAGAATAAAAGGAGTGAGCCATGAGGTAACTCTTCAATTTAGATTTAAAAGCGTGTGGGTTAGTGCTAAGATTCTTTAGTTCTTGTGGCAGTTTATTGAAAATGGATGCCCCATTCTGCACAAGTGTTAAGGTGGTGTGATGCAAATGCAGATTCGACTTCTGTCTAGTATTCACCGAGTGAAAGCCACTAACTCGTGGGAATAAGCTGATATTATTAACAACAAACGGCATTAAAGAAAAAACGTATTGTGACGCCAGAGTCAAAATTCTCAGACTACTGAAAAGGGGTCGACATGAGGTTCGCGAACTTACACCACATATTTCTCGAACCGCCCGTTTTTGAGCCAGAAATATCCTTTTTGCATCAGGCGAGTTACCCCAAAAAACAATGCCGTACGTCATAAGTGAGTGAAAGTAAGCGTAATAGACTACTTTTCGTGTTGAAAAATCACTTATCTCAGATATTGTTCTAATGGTAAATATAGCAGAATTTAGTTTTGGAACAAGATCCTGAACATGGGCTTTCCATGACAGCTTACTGTCTACATGAACACCTAGAAATGTGAACTGTTCAGTCTCACTTATCACATGCCCATTATGTGTAATCAGAATGTCAGCTTTCGTCAAATTATGTGTTAGAAATTGTAAAAACTGAGTTTTACTGAGATTTAACATCAACTTGTTTTGTACAAGCCATGAACTTATCTCTTGAACTGCATTATTTGTTATTGTGTCAATATTACGAGCAACATCCTTCACTACCAAGCTGGTATCATCAGCAACCAAAAATATTTTACAGTCACCTGTTATACTCGAAGGCATATCATTTATATAAATAAGAAACAGCAATGGTCCCAGTGAACAGTGGGTCTAGGCCAGGGCTGGGCAAATGCCGTTTCGCGAGCGCGAGCGCTCTCAGCGGCTCACGCGGCCTGCTCGCGGCTCCCCCCCCCCCCCCCCCCCACTCCGCCAGCCAGCAGTGCCCCCCACTCATACTCGACTAGCCGCGCACCTCACTACACCACGCGGAACCACTCGTTATGTTTACTAGTGTCTGAAAAATGACTGAGTAGGACGTAAAATCTTTGAAAAGAAAGTCTTCTGAACACCTACAGTGGGAAGAACTGTACTTTATTGTTGGAACGCAAAGAGGACCTCAGTGTTTGTTTTGCAATTCAACATTGTCTTCATGGAATAAGTACAATGTGAAGCGTCATTTTCAACGGCTTCACGAAAAAGATGTAGTTAAAGAAGAACGAAAAGTCAAACTTATAGAAATGCAGCTGAAAAAGGAGAAAGACGTAAGTATACTTGTAGATAATTATGTTATTAATTTAATTTACTGCTGTTATTAATAGGTTGTGTGCATTTTCGTCAATTTTACCTTCTCCTGTACGTATTTACAGGTAGCAGCAGCGATGAGAGTAAGCTATCGTGTAGCTCTTAAAATAGCTAAAACTGCGCGGCCCTTCAGCGATGCAGAATTTGTGAAAGAATGTTTTGTTGCTGCCGCAACAATTTTGTGCCCAGCAAATCTTCCTCTTTTTGAAACCGTTCCTCTTTCACGGAGAACGGTTAGCAGGCGCATTGAAGAAATGGCAAACGACGTGGAAGCTCAGTTGAGAGACAGGATCAAAGATTTAGTTTACTTTTCTTTAGCATTGGATGAAAGCACTGATGTATGTGCAAGCGGCCAGCCACACTACATAGCCCTGCTCCCCGCACTGCTGGCTCTCAAGGCCGCTCAGCGCTGCCCTCGCGGCTCTCGTGCCCACCCCTGGTCTAGGCGGCAATCCGCGGCTCGGCTGAGCTGTGCCGGCTAGCGCTACCGCCGCCATCTGCAAGTGCTATGGCCGCCGGCCGCCTGCATATTCATGTCGGCACAATGGCCTGTCTGCCCAGCCCTTTCTTTCCTCTGAGCGAGCTGCGAGCGGCGACGATTGCATCGGCCCAAGAGTTACGACTCGCGACAGCGCTAAATCACCAGCAGACGCCGGTAGCTGCCTGTAGAGACCGCTCAGATGCCGCCAGGCGGGCAGTGCTACGCGGTAGCTTCGTTCGAGTGGCGCTGCTGACGGTCAGGAACAGTTTGAGGCGTTCGAGTGGCACTTCTGACTCTTGCTGACGATATCTGACTGGCCAATCTGGTGTTCGAGTGGCGGAGCTGATAGTTGGCGACCGAAAGTTTAAGTCAGCGGATTTTCCTCAAACTGTTTTCTGACTGACTCCAAAGCGTTTAACAAGCCTCGGCCAAAAGACAAGCCCGCATATTTACGAAGAGGTTTGTGTTCTAAATCCTCGATTTTCTCTTGATTGAGGCTGAGTTTGTATATTAGGCATTCTTTCAACGTATGTGGCCTTCTAATACAGTACGTCCCCTTTTTATTACACCCATACATACTATAAATGAAATGTGTGGAAATTTTCATAACATACAAATTTAAAGATGAATGCGTATGTTTATACAGTTTGGATTGTGATATATTCGCCTGAAAATGAAGTCAAAATAGTCCTACTGAGATTTTATGTGCCATCTGTAAATGAAGTGATTGACACATAAGAATAATATAGTTCACAACAGGCATTAGCAGTGATAGATTTTTATAACCGACATATGTGCCACTATAGCATCTCACAGTTACTGTTCCGTGTTTCTCCTTGTGGTTATATATTATAGAAATCTATTAGTGCCAATGTTGGCGTTTCTACACTAAATGTGTAACTTCTGGGAAAATCATGTACGATGATAATGCTTGCACACCACCTGAAAATTTTTGTATACTAATTTGCATGTTTCATTTTTTAAATTTTATTGTAACTCATAATAATGGGACAAAATGCATATTTACCTACCTCATTTTTGTATGAGGTTTTGTCGGGTTAAATTGGCTACATTATTTATAACTGGGGGGGGGGGGGGGCATGTTAACGTATATTTTGCGTTTTGTCGAAGTTTATGATCAGAATTTAATCCACAATGTATTTCTAATGGCGGAATGCACACTGTCCGTCGCCGGTCCGCCTCCTCACGTCAACGTGAGCTTACTCAAGAAGAATGTTTTGATGGAATGGTCGTCTGGTAACATCGCGACTCGCAAGTTAACCTAGTTTCGTCACGCGAATTTTATACTCGACATATACACGGTTTGCAGGCAAATGTGTCTTGTTAATCTTTATTATTATACTTTGGTTTAACGGTAAATTGCAAATGTTTCATGATGACTTAAATAGTTTTCATAATTGAGAAATGCATAACATATCGCCAGTCATAACCTCACTTTCAACATCGGTAGAGGGAAAAGATGCCAACTAGCGCTATGAGTGGCCAAACTGCGAAACAGGTGAAATAAGCGTTCGAGTTGGCTTCGGAGTTGGCAACCGTCAAAAAGCGCGCATGCGCAGTAGAGGCCTTCCAAAACGTCAGCAACTGTCAGGAACTATCAGCGTTTGGGCCACTCGAACGAACCTGGTGTCGCAGTGGACAGCGCTGGGCAAGCAGCAGCCAGCAGAGAATAACTTAGAGAGGCTGTACCAACACCGCCTAGAAGACGAGGCCTGACAACTGGCCGTTAGAACTCCTAAAAACACAGGCTGACGAATCCGCCATTTTCATTCCATGCGAATGTTAAACACAACACGTAGCTTACGCGAACAGTGTCGTGCCGCGGTGGAGTAGCCGAGCGGTCTAAAGCACTAAGCTGCGGAGCGCGCGGTTGCTGCCCGTGGAGGTTCGAGTCCTCCCTGGGGCTTAGATGTGTGTGTTTGTCCTTAGGTTAGTTTACCTAGGTTTAAGCTACGGACTGATCACCACGCAGTTTGGTCCGATAGATTTACAGACATTTGAACAGTGTCGTTTTGTTCAAGTTTAGTGAAATATTTTACAAGTGTCCAGCATAGAGCCTTAGATCGTGCTACTTTTAGCTTGCATTCCGCTCTTGTTTACATCGATATGGGGATTAGACACCAAAATCTCGCGTTTTCCTTACTTATTGCTGCGTGTCTTTGCTGTCCGAATAAAGAAAAAAAGGCGCAAGAAACATATACATTTCCGTGATAAAAATTGCGTATTACGTTTAATTCTGTCGAAACTGGTCATCTATAGTCGAGCCGCCGAAAGAACGACTCTTACAGCTAGCGGCTGTGTTGCCAATGCTGCTACGCGGCTGTTTGTTGTTACGCCGTGCCAGTCGCCGGCATACGAATATCACCTCCGAATATTTTGGAACCGTTGCTACGTACTATTAAAATGTGAACGAACGATAACAACGACGAAGTGATGAAAAGCACTCTTTTTGCAGTTAAAAAGAAAGGTTTAGAAATATATGTCGAGTTAAAGTAAAGCTTCATATATTCCATAATTCCATTAAATATAATGTATAATTTAGTCTTCAGCCAAAGGTCGCTAGTTGAAGAATTTTGTTTATGTATTTCATCTTCTATAGCCATTTTCCACAAACTCGGTGATATTACTCGGACACTGTATTGTGGAAGTTTGCCTAGAGGGTAAACAAATAAGGACTACCACTTTACAAGTAGTAAAATCGCCTCTTCCAGTGAAATGATTTGTCTTGTTACATACAAAGAGGAGTGTTTGCCTCATTCGTTTACGGTCGCTGTTGACTGGCATAGTATAGTGTCAGAGTAATATCATCAGATCAGTCTCGACAGCCAGTCTATTGGTCACAGAAGTAACTTTCTTACGGTTAGAGGACGAAGCCATCTCACACACGTCTGAAATTAACGACACGTAACAAAACCGGTAACTATGAACACACGACAGATGCCTTGCAGCGACTGAACTGAAGCACGCCACCCTGCGCGACCTTGAGTGGCAGGGTGGCAACGCGGCACCGTTACCCTGGCAACGTTTACGAATTCCAGAGCTCAGGTTGGTGCTAGTGTGCCCCCTCACCCTCTGCAGCCCACGTGCGAGAACTGTCACGGTCGTTCTTTTGGCGGCCCGACTATAGATAAAAGTTACAAGCGATCTTGGCTTGCATTTGTATAATGACTGTCAATATGCGAGATTTGTTTTCTGCCTTGCAAGAAGTGTTTGTTGTCTGGTGTGACAAATACACCACATCGGATTTTTCTACTCACAATGCTCAATATATTTCTATTCCGTTATTAAGAAAGTTTCAGAATGTATTACAAACACTAAAACGAAAACGAATATTAGTGTACAGGATCTAAAGTTTACTGTCGTAGAGCCACAGGGTGCAGATGTTGGCAACAACCATTGAATGGTATTTGAAAACCTATTCGTATAGAATGAGGGGAATAATCCTCGCGTTTACCATGAAATAAATAAATAATTCTCTCCCTTCTCTAAGGTTGACAGGGTTTTGTACGTAACAGTACCCTTGTCTTGTCAGTAATTTAATAATCCTTGTAAAACAAACATTTCGTTGCCAACATTAGTACACTACGCCACCGCAGCCGTAGGCCTAAGTAAAATTTATCCAGTATTATGTGTCAGTTATGTTATAGTCTCTTACAGATAAGCGTCAGTATTGGCATTTACTAATACTAAATTATATTGAGGGTGTATTTTGTGATAAAACATCAGGTACTGTTCTTTCAAATTGTGTTCTACAAGTTATGATACTAAAAACTTCGAAATACCACAAACTGCATTCAGCGGTACTTCCCTGTATCAGCACAGTACGCTGCCACAGCCGTAACTAAACTTTTTGCCCAGTATCTTTACATTTTCCGTTTTAGTGTTTATAACGTTATTGCGAGAAAGTATTACAAAGGTAGGTGTCGTCAACAATCTGTGCAAAACTACAGAAAACTTTTTTAATGTGGCGTATTTCTCAATATACTATATAACACAAACATATTGTGCCCTCAAAACTGTATGTTCTGGCATTTTTTGCTGTAATATGATATTTTGCAGCTGCTAACTCACTACAGGCAGCTTCTCTGTTAAGAGGAAGTACTTTCAAAAGAGCTAAACAAAAACTTACGTTCGAATATCACAGACGATTTTTACTATTAAATATTGCTTCAAGTCATAATAATAAATAATATTTACTTACAATACATAAGTTGCGCTCGGTCAGGGTTCCCAGTTTTTGCGCCGACAGTTAATGATCCATTTTTTCTTCTCTCAGAATTAAACATTCTGTAGGCACCTCTGGAATGATTTGAGCAGCTTATGGCAACACAACCACCCATAATGTCGCGCTAAAGTGCCGTAACGCAAATCCTACAGCACCGCAGTACGATTAACTCATTAGCTACGGGAATAAAAATGGCGGATGCGTCAGCTCGTACTTGTAGGAGCCTTACTGGCCGTGCCTACGTCACATCGAGAGGTGGCGGCTGCCAGATGACTGGCTGGCCGCTGGGGCACTCCCACCGCCTCGCAGCGGCCGGCCAGTCAGCTTGCGTCCGCCACCTCCCGGTGTGACGTAGGCACGGCTAGTTGTCGGGCCTTGCCTTCTAGGCGGTGTTGGCTTATAATGTCTACATCAGCGTACAGGCACTGAAACCCGTCAGCCATCTTGGTTGGGTGTAGAAACGGAGTTGGGCCGATAAATGCGTTTTTCTTCAAGTGGCGCTCGCCTTAATTACATTGTCATTTGAACCCCTTAGGATAGGAAAAAATTACCAAATTGTTCACGTAGACAGGTGAATACTGAAGAAATGCAACAGTGTTCTTAGCAAGTGCAATATGTATTGTGTTTGTATAAAAATAACAATTTAAACCATTACTTTTATATGAAACAAAAATTGCGACTTGAAAGAGTTAGTCGCCTGCCACTTTTTTTCCGACTTAGCGAGAAAGTTGTACATAATGAAATGAACTTTTCTTTTTATTTGAACAACTTTTTTATAGCTCCTTGTATTTCTCACAAATTTCGATACAATAGAGCGGTGGAACTTTTCAAATTCTACTCGTTACTTTCAGTGAGCACAGATTCTGATGCCCACTCACCTTGTAGTTTGTGACCAATATTGAGAAACATTTGTAATTTCGGACACAATTTTCGGTATCCAATAATTATGACCTGACACGTTTTATTTATTTTATTACTACCTAACTGAGCCGCTCCGGCTTTACAAGGATAAAACTCGAGAACTGGAGAACGTATCGTGATGCGGTTTCTTTCAGTTTCTTCAGTGCAATCCTGTGTTCAACGTAGTCCATATTAAATGCCAATATGAAAATGAGAACTAATTGAAATAAGAATAATAACGTAGAATGGTTTACCACTTCCGCACTTTCGTTACCTTTGTAGCGTAAACTACGAGACCTGCGCCAAAGTAGATACTATAGAATTATAGAACTCACGACGATTAAAATAGAAAAAAAAGACCGCGAGATGATTTGAAATGATTTGTCTAACTTTTACAAATCTCCCACGCTCACTATATCAGTAGTCTGAAGCTATCTGGCGTCAGCGCTTTCGAAAAGAAAATTGATTTTTTTTTTATTTTAGTAGATGTTTCTGAGTTCTGCATGTTTATACCATGTATACTGGCCTAGCTCTTATAGTTTAGGCTCCAGAGCTGACTAAAGTGCAGAAGCGGTAAACGATTCTAAATTACGATTCTTATTTTAGTTTTTTTCTTCGTATATTCGTATTGACATTAAATATAGCCTAAGATTATCCCAGGATTCTAAAGAACAAATTAAAAGAAACCGCATGACGATACGTTCGTTACTCCTCGAGTAACAGACAGAGGAAAAATGTGTTTTTATTTTATGTAGTAGTATGATTTGCTGACCCTAGCCGGCCGCGGTGGCCGAGGAGACTGGCGCTCCAGTCACGGTCTGCACGGCCACTACGGTCGGGGGTTCGAATCCCCCCTCGGGCATGGATGTTTGTGTCGTCTTTAGTATAAGGTAGTTGATAAGTAGTTTGTAAGTTTAGGGACTGATGACCCCGTAGTTAAGTCCCATAAGCTTAACAAACATTTGAACTTTTTTTTGCTGACTCTATCTGAAATTTGTAATTATGTATGGCAAAAATAGATTGACTAAAAATAAACCCCTTAAAATACATGATAAAGGAATTAACAGACAGCGGACTCAATGAACTAGTCTGTGCTGGCAGCTGTGGCCGGCTGGCGCTCGGCCGCCATGTTGGTTGGGTGTCGCGCTCTCAGCCGGCTTCATTTCACTGTCATTGTAACGCCTCTCTATGTTATTCTGTGCTCGGTGGCAAGCAGCTCTATGCATAAAACAGTACACGCTGACTCCTTATAATTATCCAAAAAAGTCGTACTGGCGTGTTTTACGGCCCACTTTTCCTGTAGTTTTATGATTTTTTCGTACAAAAACAATGAACAATACGATTACGACTGTACTATTGTGATAATATCTATACACTCAACACGTAATATTCTCTCTGACAGTATATTAACAAACAGCCAAACTTATTTGATGTTGAGTTTAGCTTTGACGACCAACTCGTTTTTTCTTATGAACTTTTACCTCTTTAATCAAACTAATATTATATTTGAGATTTGATTCCATTTCCAGGAAGGTTGTGCTCAACGACCACACAATAGTGAATGAACCAAATGCAGTATTAGAGGCTTTATTACTGTAGCAGCAGATCGATTTAGATCACATTGTGACCATTTCCAATGCACATTCAAGCAGTCATTGTGAATGAAATCAAAATACAAGTTTAAATAACATATACAGTTGCGGTACCTTGGAAATGAATTCCCGAGCATGACAGTGCTACGAGTAAGAAATGTTCAAATGTTTGTATAGTCTATGGGACTTAACTACGGGGTCATCAGTCCCTAATCTTACAAATTACTTATGAACTACTTACGAACTAGGACGGCACAAATATCCATGCCCGAGGGGGGATTCGAATCCCCGACCGTAGTGGCCGTGCAGACCGTGACTGGAGCGCCTCAGTCCCCTCGGCCACCGCGGCCGGCTTACGAGTAAGACTCCGTCTTAAATTCTAGCACTGCAATGTTTGAAAATTCATTTCCAACTCACCACACTTACACATGTTATTTCAACTTGCACCTCATTCACAACAATGAAAATGCTCACTATGTGATCGAAATCTATCTTCTGCTATAGTAATAAAGCGTCTAGTAACGACCAATGCTGCACACAGCATTTGGTTTATTTATTATTTTAGTATCTCTTTCAAATTTTCATTATCTTTTTCCGTTAAAATATTACCACCTGCATTGTCGTGGTAGTTCGTTCTCTTTTCTTTGCCTGTACTGGCTTACGTAAAATCAAGTGACAGCATCAAATAAAAGGATGTTAGAATCTCTAGAGATGCCGTAACACTGAAAAAGTGAAGCCACCAAACTGCGCGTTCCGGCATTTGTTTTTGCCCAAAACATTTTTCTTGTGCTGACATTTTCTAACACTGTTTCCAAATCGACTCTCCATTCCACTGATATACATTCAAATCATCATAATTCGATCAATTTTAATGTGTCTGAAACAAAGTTTTCAAACTAATATTGTTTACTACGAACAGAAAACAACTATGCCGTCTAAAATATCATTGGCTACTTCAAACTTTGACACAATTGTTCGGCTTTATTCCCGCGTGCTGACAACTGTTTCTTGCCAACATCACCCGCTAGGTATGTATCGGCGATTGTAAAATTTTTCCAAAGTACCTACGCGTTGGGGACTTTTGGATGAAAATTCCCTACATGATTTTAATGCTTAAAAATACCTACGTGTAGGGAAAATTCCCTAGGTCTGGCAACGCTGTCGGAAATAAACATCGGCACTTCCTCTCACAGTTTCTCAGTTCACCCAACTTTTGTCAAACCTGAACTTTTCCCGGCATCATGAATTTTCAAACAACTTTCGGGTATACTGTCGGGTGACGTCGTCGACCACCGCCGATATTTCGACAAGAGCACACCCTGCCATTCTAAAGGCACAACTGCACTCGAGGAAGCAATGTGCGAGCCGATTTTATACCTCACTTTGCAAAGGGTAAAAAAGGAATATAACACACACAATTAAATTTATAAGGGGACAGCATCAATCGTAAAGTACGAAAATAATCGTAACCCCGTTTCAATGCCGCTATGGGCACTATCTTCAGATGAAGATGAGTATGTTAAAACTACATGTATTTAAAATACGAAAAATATATGCGTGCTGACAACTGTTTCTTGCCAACCTTACCCGCTAAGCCTGTGTCGGCGATTGTAAAATTTTACTAAAGTACCTACGCATTGGGAACTTTTGGATGAAAATTCCCTACATGATTTTAAAAATACCTACGTGTAGGGAAAATTCCCTACGTCTGGCAAGACTGGTCGCGAGCTTGCCGAGATGTACATTCTGTGCTCTGCGGTGAAACCCTACTCTTCCTTCCCCCCCCCCCCCTTCTTGGATGCCCAGCAGCGTGTTTTACGCGATTTCCCGGTGTCTGGGATTTGTTATCAATATTCACCCGCTCTCTCACCGGTGCGTGTGTCTTGAGAGGTGGAGGGTGTTGAATATTCCGCAGCCTGAGTTGCCGCCTCGTGACGTGCAGATAGCACAGGTGGGCGGGCCGATGGGGAATCCCGCACCCTCCCTCGCCCCACTTGCAAACACGCCGCCTCCCCCATTCACGGCTAACCCGTGCGTGACACCCGATACCGCGAACACCGCCCCGCCTGCTGCCACCGCCTGCCTGCTTGCCGCCTCTCTGTAAGGCCGGTATTACACTATCAAATTATTTGTCAAAGAATTGGACAAAGAAATATTGGACGTAGTGTAATGCGAACATCGTCCAATATTTCATCCAATCTCGACCTCGGCCTAGATTTGATCAAAGAAATCGCTCGTCTTCTGTTTCCTGCAGTGAGAAATGTGACCGCTTGGAGCGCTAGTAGTATACAGCTTCCTTACCACTACAGCTGTTTTATTTGGAGGTTAAATATCTGACATTACTTGGACATAACGTTCGTATTCGTAAACATAGCTAGTAGTGGAATGTTTGTGTAGTGTTTTCTAGCAACAACAAAATTTTAAAAATCAGATGGGGCGTTGTATAACAGTTGACAAGGCCAATTCACACTGTCCGTCATGTCAATACTCTGCGGCAAAACTGAGGTTGAGTTACAGTCCGTGATGTTGGTTGGTTGGTTGGTTTGATGTTTTAGGGGGACAAAACTGCGGAGGTCATCAGTCCCCCAACAGTCCGTGATGTAAAAAAGTCATTATATACTATCGGAATTTAAGTAATACCCCTAAATCTTAATACAGCCGAAGCAGATTTTAGAATGTATGATTTTGGTAATGTGGTGTGCTAAGTTCTGGGAAATGAAACAACTTTCAAAACATCGACATCTGTTTGCAAGCGAATCTATGAACATATAAATACGTCAGCCAGTTTTTGTAAGGAAATAAATAGAGCCTATTTACTTTATCAGCAATGTTTTACCCCTTACATTGTTAATAACGTCATAAACAATTTAGATTATCCTCTTTGTCAGTGCTCACATTTTCCATTTCAAACTTTATTTAATGAAACTTGCTTTATCAACTTAACAATCTTATTCGTGTACACTGTTCGAGTCAGCCTTTTTGTTACTCTATTGCAAACTGCGAAGGATGAAGAGCGACAAAATAATTAGCAGTGAACGGCCTGGCTGTTCTGCCGACGGAATAAAAAAAAAACCTCCCGGTCCCGTAACAAATATTATTTATCTCGCTCTGACACCCACGGTGTCCTTTTCTTTTTTCCCTCCTTCTCTTCTAAATGCAGACACAACGCAACTGTAGTATAAACATAGCTCAGCATTACACCGCCATTTTGAAGCAAATTTGACAAAATATTGGATGATAGTGTAATACCCCCTTTTGCGTTTCATGCAATTTCTTTGTCAAAAAATATGACCAATATTTCATCCAAGATTTCGCCAATTCTTTGTCCAATAATTTGATAGTGTAATACCGGCCTAATCGACACAAAGCCGCCTCCTCCTGTCTGTACCGGTCTCCCCCACCCCTGTTTCGTTTTGTCTCTCTCCCTTCAATTTAATAGCTGCCGCAAAATTAACTTAACCGCAAAATTGCGAGCGCTCTCTTTCTAGCCGCTCCCTCTCGGAAGGTTTTCCGCGCCGTTAACCGAGGCGGCCGCCCTTGAGCGGAAAATGTTTCCAGAAGATGGACTCGCGAGCGACGGAAAACGCCAAATTCACTTTGCTCCTGCTGCGGTAACTGCCAGTTGACTTTTTACGGCGGCGACCCCCTCTGTGGAGTCTTGGCTAAGAGAGGCAGAAAAACAGTCTGATAGTGTCAGCGACAGTCTCATTGTAGGAGCGAGTGCTCAAAGGCTACTTTTCCATATTGGCCCACTTTCCGTAAAAGTGGGCCTCTGCGATCGTCTTTTGACATCTCGAAATTTAAATGAAGATAACGGCCTAACTATTCATCTGACACGAAAATTGAATTTGTACAGGAGAAAATTCTCTACAACTTTGCTCTCTTATGTTTTTTTCATATCTCGTAGCGTTTCAAAGATATTTGCAAAAATAACGTCGATTTTGGGATGTATGTCTGTCTGTCCGGAACGTGTTCCCTGTTTTTAAGACGAACCGTTCAACCGATCAGCACAATTTTACAGACATAATTGTAGGCCACCAGAGACCAGAACCTCCCTTTTTCAAATTTTTCGGACAAAAAATACGGTAGTAAAACCAAAAAAAGCCTTTGTAATATAATTGTAATTGCAAACGAACCGTTCATCTGACACGAAAATTGAATAACATAATTGAAAGAGGAGAAAACTCTCTACAACTTCGCTCCCTTATGTTGTTTTTTTCATATCTCGTTTGAGACATATTTGCAAAAATAACGGAGATTTGACACCCTCCATTGAATTAACGAAAACCAGCCGTTCGGAGATGTCACGTGACATGTCTCGCGTATTTGATGATTTTCTTATTGTAACTTACACGTTGTCATTTCAAAGCAATGGCACACTGAGGAATTAACAAAAACACATCGTTCTATAAATGATAATCTAATGTCTACAAATGCCATATTAACATCAGGTAACAACAGCCGTCAATAGTTTGAGATCAAAGAACTCTTGTTTTGATTTATTGCGTATTGGGCCAGGTGCTGGGCTATGATGCGAAAGGTCGTTGGTTCGAAAGCCGCCACTACTTAAATTTTTTTCCTAAAAGGTTTTCAGACACTCTTATTAATTAATTTATTATTATTTTGGTCCAAAATGTTTACAAAAACTTATAAAACTACAAATCTAAAGTGGGCCGTAAAACACGTCAGTGCGATTTTTTTAATTGTGTTCTCAATGTCGTCTGAGATATTAAATATTACGCATATAATTCGCTCAACTTGCCCACACCTCTGGCGTAAGTTGCGACCCCTCTGTCCGCTACAGAAAAAATATTTATTGTACAAAAATCTACAACT
Source organism: Locusta migratoria (assembly GCA_026315105.1). Classification (NCBI taxonomy): domain Eukaryota; kingdom Metazoa; phylum Arthropoda; class Insecta; order Orthoptera; family Acrididae; genus Locusta; species Locusta migratoria. Next base: position 154,398,795 of record CM048745.1, on the reverse strand, counting down.
GTTCAACTACTTTTCTGCATAGATTCCGAAATTTTGAAGGCACTTGTCATAGCGAACCACAAGTTTCTTTGTGCTTTCTTCATATAAGTTTGCAGCCTGTGTATACAACCATGTGGTAACATGTTCTTCCATCTCTTCATCATCGTTGAACTCTTGACCACCAAGGACGGATTTTTAGGTGTATGAAGGATGATCAGACACGTCCCAGTAAAATTTGCATTGATTGCTGTTTGTTTCAGGGGTGTCGTACGCAGGCAGGTGGAACAAGTGCAGCCGCACAGGGCGGCAAAATTAAGCCTTCCAAAAATTTTTCAAAATTATTATTTTAATTGAATCAAGATTATTCTTATTTTGGATTACAGAGAAATAAATTTTAAAATTCTATTTGTTGTGTTGAATCCTATATGCCCGGGAGGGGGGGGGGGTGAATAAACTCCTGCTCAGGGCCGTCTCATATCGTACATACGGCCCTGGTCGTACGATACCCAAGTTTCATCCACCGTGACTGTCCGAGAAAGAAAACCAAACCATCGCCTTCTTCACTGCAGCGTGTCAAAAACTGAAGTGCACTCAGTGACACACTAAAGCCGTCGGAGGCCCGGGGCGGCAGCGAAAGAAAAAGAGCCCCCCCCCCCGCCCACTTGAAAATACATGTAGTACTTTTAAAAAATAAAAATTAAAAAAAAAAGAATCGCACTGATTTGTTTTACGGCCCACTTTAGATTTGTAGTTTTATAAGTTTTTGCAAACATTTTGGACAAAAATAATAATGTAAACAATAAAAAATTAATTAATAAGAATGTCTGAAACCCCTTTTAAGGAAAAAGTTAGGTAGTGGCGGGTACCAAACCATTGACCTTCAGCGTCACAGTCCAACGCGTTGCCCACTACGCTACGGCCAACACTTAAAAGTTGCACTCTTCAATTTCATACTATTCATCACCGTTGTTAACTGATGCTAATTTGGCATTTGTAGACACTAGATTATCATGTATCGTACGAAGAACGTCGTGTTTTTGTTAATTCTTCAGTGCGCCATTGCTTTCAAATGAAAACGTGTAAGTTAAAATAAGAAAATCATCAAATACGCAACGCAAGATGGCTTATGCCAGAGAGAGTTCTGAGCGATGAATGTCACGTCACATCTGCGAACGGCTGGTTTTCGTTAATTCAGTGGAGGATGTCAAAACTGTTATTTTTGCAACTGTCTCTCAAATGATTCGAGATAAGAAAAAAAACATAAGGGAACAAAGCTCTAGAGAATTTTCCCCTCTACAAATTCGGTTATTCAATTTTCGTGTCTGGTGAATGTTTAAACAGTTATTTTTATTTAAATTTCGAGCTGTCAAAAAACGATCGCAAAGGCCCACTTTTAGTGTTACTACCGTAATCTAAAGTGGGCCAATAACTTTCGATATTCGGATGCCCCCAGGACGAGAGGCACAGGACAGTTAAAAAAAATGGCTTTCGAGATTTGGAGGCCCATGAATGAGAGGCCCCACCCAGCATAAAAAAAGTGTTGTCGAGGCATTTGGAGGCCTGTCACAGTATGCCGACCTTCCTTGAAGGCTTTTACCCAACGTGCCTCTGTTCGTACGGCTATGCCGATTACTCGCGCGCCTCTTGAAAGCCTTGATGACACTGTCGTGCTGTACGATCTCTGGCACATTTAGTCTTGATCCAACTCCGTTGTTCCTGTTTAGAAAACATAGCGACACCGTTACGTTAGACCGCTCGCTTACAAGTGACTGTGTTTCCCTCGATTGTACGCACATCGGTGACGTGGGACAGGCGAGTCTATTTGCTCGGAGGTAAGGCAAGTATGTCAACGACGTGTGCTATCAACGACAATAGTAGATTCCATTGCATAGTGCCTCCACAGCAGTGTTGCCACTATATAAGTTCCAACCTTCGTAGAAGGAACTGCGAACGTCCAACCCACAGATGCCGCCGCCGTCTTTTAACTGTCCGGCGAGATCTATTTGCGAAATTCCAATCACCGACTTCTGAATGTGAAAATATTTTGCTTGCACCCACGTACATAGGGAGCCATGACCATCCCAATAAAATAAGAGAAATCAGTTCGAAAACGGAACGATTTTGGTGTCCTCTCTTCCCGCGCGCTATTAGAGAATGTAACGGTAGAGGAAAGTTATGAAAGTGGTTAACTGAACCCTCTGCCTGGCACTTAAATGTGATTTGCAGAGTATCTATGTAGATGTGTACAGTCAGTGTAGTCTTCGTAAATGCCATGTTATGTTCCGCATCATTGGTCCTTTACGGTGCGGATCTGCGGGTGCAGATCAGATCTTTGCTTCACTACTCATGGGATAGCAGCTGGAAAGCTACTGCCCCTTCCAGTAAACTCCGCTGGAGTCAAAGATACGACTGCAGCTTGGAGTTCAGCTTTACGCCCTTCCCGGAGAGAATCGACTGTCCTCCGCCTCCGTATTGGACATTGTAGGATAACCCATGGATTTCTTTTACGCAATGACAGCCGCGGTGGAGTAGCCGAGCGGTCTAAGGCGTCTCGCTGCGGAGCGCGCGGCTGCTCGCCGTGTACGTTCGAGTCCTCCCTGGGGCATGGGTGTGTGTGTTGTCCTTAGTTTAGTTTACCTTAGTTTAAGTAGTTTCTAAGCTACGGACTGATGACCACGCAGTTTGGTCCGATATATCTACAAACATTTGAACATTTGTACGCAATGACAATCCACTGAATTGTGATTGTGAAGCCGTACAATCCGTAGCTCGTACTCTGGTTGAATGTCCTCTCTATTTGACACTTCGTGGCGACTTTATGGCCTACCGCCTTCGTTGCCTCTAGTTTTGGCGGATGATCCACGGATTATTGATCGTGTCCTTGCCTTCCCCCGTGCAGGTAGGTTTTATTCTCAGGTCTAGGACTCGCCTGGTCGGGGTGAGTGGCTTTGAGACTCTTGGCTGTTTGCAGGGTTTAGAGCCTTCTACCCCCCAGTCCCCCACTCTCTCTTTTACTGTTTAACGTCGTTTTATTTTTCCCTACTCTGAAGCTGTGATCTGTTGACCACTGTGCCGTTAGTAACTTGTGGTTTAGAAGGTTGTGGTCGCTTTTGGAGCTGTGGGTGCGGATACTGTAGCTTTCGCTACGCTAAGTTGGTTTTAGTCTTGTCGGTGAGATGATTTTAATTCCTTCTTTTTCTTTTTCCTAGTGGAATGGTCTTTTCGCTTTCCCACATTTTTCGTTGGTTTCTGTGGCATGTACAATTCGGAGTTATAGGGACTGATGACCTCGTTGTTTGGTCCCTATTTCCATCAAAACACACACACACACACACACACACACACGGTACATGTGCAGTTGCACCCGTATTATACATCCTTGTTCAATATTTTGTAAATACTTCAAAGTGTATCTCCCATTCTTTAAAACTGTTTTTATTATTATTATTATTATTATTATTTTCACTAGGCTGAAGAGCGGCATGGAGTTACGTTGGCAGCGAGCCTGCACTTTGGCGAAGGATTTATAAAGCACAATAAATGAAAAAAAAAATTCAGTCTTCACTTCCGTTCAAGCCTACACACTGCGGAAATAACATCACAAAAAATTGTGTACATTTCAGCAAAATATAATATTCATGTGCCGTATGAAATTAAAATTTTAAATTGCTTTGAATGCTACAAAATCACAGAGGCGAAAGTAGAGACAGTCGCATGACACTCAGTGAATTTCCTTCGGTGAAGGGCGCCTATTCTTTTGATCTGTCGCCAAGAGCGGTAATTAGCGCAAGTACTGCCTGACGTAGAGGGGGAGGGGGGAGGGGGTTGGGTCGTCTACCGAGTGGTGACGTAGCAAAAGACCTGTACCCTCCCCCCCCCCCCCCCACCACCACCCTGCGCCTACTGCTGGCGGTCGGGTCGATGCATATGCAATTACCCGTCTGCCGCGCGCAGGTCGCCTAGCGTTGCCTGAGGAAGTTTGAGCGCCTTAGGTGGAGGCTTACAGCGGCTAAAAATACGTCTCTCTGCTCTCTGCAGCGAAATCCGAGGCGGCTGTCGGACGGAGCCCCTCCCTACCAGTGGCTGCTGCACACTACCTCAATAACTAAGGAGGCTCAGGGCTGCCAACTGAGTGTTCACTTTCGCCTGAATGTGTACAGTTCGCGGCGCTACACTACTTGACGTTCTAGGCGGAACACCAAGAAGAGCCGAATATAAAATACGCGTCCCTTGGGTTTTTCATGTATTATAACATACTAGCTAAAAACCCGGCATTGCCCGGGTATTTATTTATGTATTCCTGCTTTGAATTAGTACTTCTCCCATCCCTTCTAAAATATTCAAATGTTTGTAAATCTATCGGACCAAACTGCGTGGTTATCAGTCCGTAGCTTACAAACTACTTAAACCTAGGTAAACTAACCTAAGGACAACACAGACACCCATGCCCCAGGGAGGACTCGAACCTCCACGGCGAGCAACCGCGCGCTCCGCAGCGAGACGCTTTAGACCGCTCGGCTACTCCACCGCGGCCCATCCCTTCTCACCGAGCGAGGTGGTGCAGTGATAACACACTGGGCCCGCATTCGGGAGGATGGTGATTCAAATCCACCTCCGGCCGTCCATACTTAGGTTTTCCGTGATTTCCTTAAATCACTCCAGGCAAATGCCGGGATGGTTCGTTTGAAAGGGCACACGAAACAGATTAAAACTTGCTCCCTTCTTCTCAGCCAAGGACGCATCTGACTTCCTATTCTTCTTCGCTGTTGTGTTCTAACAGAGACTGCCAGCGCTGTCGTTCAAATGTTTGTTAAGCTTATGGGACTTAACTACGGGGTCATCAGTCCCTAAACTTACAAACTACTTATGAACTAACTATACTAGGGACGGCACAAATATCCATGCCCGAGGGGGGATTCGAACCCCCGACTGTAGTGGCCGTGCTGACCGTGACTGGAGCGCCTCAGTCACCTCGGCCACCGCTGCCGGCCCAGCGCTGTTGTAACCGACAGTGTGAGCTTAATAAGTTGAATATTATCAGCTATGACATACAGCCAAACGTAAACAATTCGCACATACAAACACTAGTACGGCCGAATTTTCAGTGCTGCTGTCAGTGGTAATACCATGTGTAGATGCAAGTTTATCGTATAAACGCAACCAAGGCTGATGATAATACGTCATTGTTCCGGAGTTAATACGCTTGCAGCGGTGCAGCAGACGATGAACGTTCGATCGTCTTGTAAACTGGTCATTATAGGACGCACACTGCCGCTGCTTGCTCAGTACGTCTACACTGCCTTGTGTTCTCGCTCATATAGAGCTTGCTGATGGCCTTACTACCGCCAGTGATGTGCGCTTGCCTCTGAAATGCTAACCATGTGCAATTCTAGGCCGTGGCCGAGCGCATTGAGGCGCTGTGCTACGATGCGCGAGGCCGGTCCCCGTCGGGAGTTCGAATCCCCCCTCGGGCCTGAATGTTTGTGCTGTCTTTAGTATAAGTTAGTTCAAATCAAATGTTCAAATGTTTGTAGAGCTTATGGGACTTAACTACGGGGTCATCAGTCCCTAAACTTAGAAACTACTTATGAACTAGCTACTACTAAGGACGGCACAAATATCCATGCCCGAGGAGGGATTCGAACCCCCGACCGTAGTGGCCGTGCAGACTGTGACTGACGCGCCGCAGTACGCTCGGCCACCGCGGCCGGCTATAAGTTAGTTCATAAGTAGTTTGTAAGTTTAACACGTTCGCTGTCGTTCACGCCCTGGCGCGTGTAAACGTTACTTGAGTCAGGTGCCGCTCACGCTGTGGCGCGTGCTGCGACCTAGCATCCTATTATGGGTTGTTGTAAACTGGCATCGTCTAATAAAGCTGTATACTCTGGTAGGCACTCAGGGAAGAGTATAAGTGATAAGCAAACGTACGTGGTTCCAAATTTCCGCGTTTGCATTACCGGCCACGAGCCTCACGCGTTTCTCATGGTGTCATGATAGATTTATTGGATTCTTATGTAAACAAGCAAGCTTTTGATTATTTAAATTTTATTTCGTTTAGTTACCAGTTAATAAAAAATACTTCTTAGTTTTGATATTATTCATACTTATATTGCTGATGATGTAGAAATAAGCATATGTTTCATGAAATACCTTGTATGTACTGTTTATATTGTTCATTTGTTGTTTCCACAAAAATACAAATGCAAATAAAAAACCATACCAAAAAAAACTGAAAACTAAAACCAAAACATTCAGTGGCTCAAAACTATGAAAAGGTACTGTCAAAATACGATCACCCGCCAGAGCGTGAAGCGGCAGCGAACGTGTTAAGGACTGATGACCCGGCAGGTGAGTCTCATAAGCTGTATAAACATTTAAACATTTGATTTTGCAACTCTCGCCGCCCCAGACGTGTGGTACAAATTTCACGTGATTCCGAGGTTTTCAGGGTGCATTTTTTTGTGCCCAGCAGTGTACTTACTGGCTACATGAGATGGAACATTGAATGTATGCACTAATGCGTTGCGTAAATTCGTCAGAGATTCGTACTCGTGCAGGTATCTGCGGAAAAAGCAAAACTGTTGACTTTGACAGCCGATTAAATGCGACAGCGCGATCTCCTCGTCGCAGGTGACAGGGATATTAAATATCGACCTGTCGATACGAGGGCTCAAAGTGTCTGCGAATTTCCCTGCGCTGTAGGCAGTTGCACAGTGACGTTTCCTCGCAGACGCGTCAACGATATACGCAGATGTCAGCTCTTGAGAGCGGCGAATAGCTCGACGTTTCAATAAAAGGGCTGCCACTGTTGGACGATATTGACAGCAGAGGCGAACAATGGCTAAACAAAGCTTTGAGAAGAAAGTGGTCGACGGACACGGACGACAGACGGTGTGTACTGAGCAGTCGGTAACAGATCCCTCATCATTATTGATCCGACGTCCGAGTGGTGCGTCCATGAGTACAAGGGCCACTAACAGGAGCTCACAGAGAGGGTGCTAAGTTCATGATGCCCCTTGCATCAACACCCCTTGACCTCTGTGTCGTGGGGGTGTTATCGCCAAGGCGACGTGGGTACACTTCAACGCAAAGATCCCACAACTTTTGCGACATATAAAATTTATTACAAACCAATTAATACTCACCTTTAGGCGTTGGAAAAGTACAATTATATCTCAAATTGTTCAAACCAAATAACTCAAAATTTGTAATCTTTGTTTTTTCAAATCAAAATGTTCAAATGTTTGTATAGCTTATGGTACTTAACTACCGGGTCATCAGTCCCTAAACTTACAAACTACTTACGAACTAACTTACGCTAAGGACGGCACAATTGTCCATGCCCGAGGAGGCATTCGAACCCCCGACCGTAGTGCCCGTGCAGACAGTGACTGGCGCGCCGCAGTCCCCTCGGCCACCGCGGCCAGCTTCGTTTCTTCACTGAATGTTACATTTAAGAGTTTACTTTGGTGTTGAAATAAAACACGCCATGTTCCTAGTAATGGTAGAAAAGATGGCGCCCTACAAGCTGTTTGTTGTTGAAACCAATAAGTCAGCATTTTCACAGCCAGTAGGATTAAACCTATCATAAAAAACAAAACAAAACCAGAAAAAATATTTCTCATACCATGCACAAGACACGAACGACATATGGCCACATTCACATGTTGTCCGAGATATTGTTCGTGAAAAGATACCTTATTTATATTGCTAAAGACAGGTTATCAGCCATTAATTTCGATGCATAATAAGAGCTAAAAGCACATATTGATAGACAGGCGTGGACAGCTCATTATAGACAAAGTCACGAATTTTAATAGTATGTGCTCTTTTACGAGTGTCTTTGCTCTCGTGTTATGTTGCACGATTGAGATTCTTGAGATAAAATTCTTGGCGTGTTGTAAGACTTAAACGTTACAACGTTGACGGAGAAGCGTGCATTTCGGTGGGATCACTTACACAGTGCACGTCGGTTAAATATCATCGACGATTGCCACACCTCCTCGGTTTGGCCACCCCATGAACCCGGTATGAAGCAAAATTTACTTTGCTGCATCTCAGATGCTAGGCGCCGTGGCTCAGCTCGCCTTTCATACGGTTTAACGCCCTATATATATATTCGTCGAGTATTTGGCTCTATATACACCAAAGCATCGATCTACCTGAAGAACTAAAGGAAAAATATAGAAATAAAGGTGTGAGAAATATTTGTATTTTGATTAGCCAGTCAGCTACGGTATCGCAGCCTCCGCCCCCGAAACTTTGAACGGTTGTTGCTGTCAAATTAAACTTGATGAAAATGTCATTCAAATTTCTTTATACACTGCTGGTGTCAAAAAATCCAGTGCATGATGGAAAAAACCATTGTTCCATTTTCAAAAGAGCATGTTTGCTTAAAAAATACACTTTCTAAGTAATATTATTATCTGTTTGTTGGCTAAAAATACGAGCCCCTGGCTACCAATCCATTCTGTGAAAACCGCACATCAATCGCACTTTCCGTTTCCGTAATAAAAATGTTCAAATGTTTGTATAGCTTATGGGACTTAACTACGGGGTCATCAGTCCCTAAACTTACAAACTACTTATGAACTAGCTAACCCTAAAGACGGCACAAATATCCATGCCCGAGGGGGGATTCGAACCCCCGACCGTAGTGGCCGTGCAAACCGTGACTGGAGCGCCTCAGTCCCCTCGGCCACCGCGGCCGACCGCTCAGCCGTCACTGGGGACGGACGAACTATAGGAACGTACTAGTTCGCGGCAGAGCGGCGAACTAAAGTGAGCGCTCCCGTTCGCGAACTATTATGCGCAAGTCTACCCTGTATATTAGTGAAAAATCAACAAATTTGACCTTGATTTCTTTTCGAAAACTATTGCGTGTCTAGCAAAAAGCCGATACACATGTCTCTTTATATTCAATATAAAACTTCCCTGCAAAATTTTATCTAAATCGGAGACCTACGTGTCAGAGCGTCTCCTTGTTAGAGGGTCTCCTTGGAGTACGCGGTGGCAGACTGTGCACCCCTGATGTAGAGTACAGAGACGTACCTACGGTTTGAATAGAGACGAGGACGTCAGCAGGGGTGGCGTGTGTGGGCGGAGAACGTCAGCGAGGCGGAACAGCCGCTACTCGTGCTGAGCCGTGGGAGGCGAGTAATTGCCAATACGGCTGCCATTGGGCGCTGCTGATGGCGCGGCCGAGCAAGTGGGGAAGAAAACTGCAGGGGCGGGGAGGGGGGTGATTAACTGGATAGGCGCGCTAATCGAGGGGGCGGGGGCGGAAATGCCGACAATCAGGGGGGGGGGGGGCACTGCTGGCTGCACGGGACCGGACCGAGGCAGCGCGCACCACCCGGCTACATCGCCGACCCGTGTGGGCAGCGCTAGGTGTCCCAGTAGCAGTCCGGTCGCCGCTTGTCTATACAAATGCTAATGTTTCAAAAACATACACACTCTCTTTGCTGATTAAGTGACTCCTTAATTATTATTATTATTATTGCACAGGGCGTCCACAATGAGACTCCAACATTTGAACTCATAAAATCTGAGAGGTAACATAATTTAATATTCACGGAATATATGACATCAACTGCGATTGGGCAAAGCTGAAAATGTGTACCTAGCCGGGATTTGAACCCGGATCTTATGCTTTCTAGGCAGTTTCGCTGACCCCCCCCCCCTTTTTTCTTTTTTTCTTTCTCTCTCTTTTTTGTTTCATGCAGTAGATGTATCGTTCGCGGTCGTTCGTTTATTTCGTTCGTGGTTGTTCGATGAATGGTTGACTCAGCTTTTTCATTACAGAGGGCGTTTAGCCCCCTGACCGGGCGCGCTGAGCCACGGCACCCGGCAAAGTTTTGCGGTCGTTAGGTCATATTCGTTCGTGGTGATCGTTTCGTATTTGGCTCAGCTTTTTTTTATTACAGAGGGCGTTTAGCCCCCTGAACGAGCACGCTGTTACCTAAGGACAAACACACACACCCATGCCCCAGGGAGGACTCGAACCTCCACGGTGAGCAACCGCGCGCTCCGCAGCGAGACGCTTTAGACCGCTCGGCTACTCCACCGCGGCACCCCTACACCACTGGGGACACAGTGATCACCGCACCTGCAAGGACTACCTAAGCACGCCTCCCGTCAGATACAAATTCCCAGCTTCGCCCTGCCCACAGTACTCAATCTCGTAGTTATGAAACTAATTCCCGTACGAGCAAGGGCTTCAAACTTGCCCACCCCTCCCCACTAACGATAGGATCATTGCCCGTCACCGGCATATTTTATATATACATGTGGCGTCTGTTCCGAAAGAAGAAATTATAACTGCAGGATCAGAAGTGACGACTGTTCTTACGGAACAGACGCCACACACACATATATATATATATATGAAACATAATTTATTGAAGAACATATGCAGAGTGTACACATGGCATTTGTAGATCTAGAAAATGCTTTTAACCCGTATCCCACATGATCTTATCTGGCGAGCTCCTCGTTGTCATGGTGTCCCTGAAGAATATGTAACCTGCGTGCAACTTCTGTACCGCAATTCCACTAGTGCAGTTCGGAGTCCTGTTGGTATCTCTCCGCCTTTCGGTATCACCGTGGGTGTTCAACAAGGTTCTGCCCTTTCACCCTTACTATTCATCTGCATGGATACGGCAACAGCTGACATACAGACTTCACATCCGTGGACCCTTCTTTATGCCGATGATGTGGTACTTGCCGAACAAACCCGCCCAGAACTCCAAAACCAGGTTCAAACGTGGAAGGACAGACTGGCTGAAAATGGACTGTTTTGTGTCCCAGCCTCGTCGCCGCTTTTGTGTCTCGTTTCCGTCGTAGGTGTCGGTGGCCGAGTAGAAAGACCGACACAGGAATAAAGGATGCACGCTTGTGCAGGTAGGAGGTGACCAGCCAGTGGGACAGCAGAAACTAGAAACACTAGAGTAAATTAGAACGAAATATATATTTCTTAGAGACTTAGTAATACTTAACTTTTACATAGCTCAGTACTGCAGAATGCTGATACATAATTGAGCTAGAGGCCTGCCTAGTGCCTATCCGATAGCCAACTCTTCACTGGTTCCTATCTGATTCCGAAGAGTTAACTGGTTCCTATCTCAGTCCCAAGTGAACGATGTCGTTCAGTGGTGGCCACGAGCGGAGTTGCAGCAGAGGGCGCTCGTGGCTGACGTCGTAAGAACGCCGCGCCGTGCGTGCATATCGGCGCGCGGCGAAAGTAGGTGGCGCGCACTTTATACTTGTGCGACACCACAGACTGCACCTCAATATTCAGAAAACTGAATACTTAGAATGCGGCTCCCAAACCAGAGGCACCATCAGTATCGGGAAAAAAAACCTGCAGAAGACCATGCATTTTAAGTACCTGGGGTCCATTGTCACATCAGACTGTGACACAACTCTCGATACTCGAACGAGAGTGGATGCAGCTTGGGTCAAGTGGAGACAGGTCACTGGAGTCCTATGCGATAAAAGAGATGCCCCAACGTCTAAAGGCAAAAGTTTACAAAAATCATTGTACGTTCAGCAGCAATCTATGGGACTGAGTGTTGCCCTATGACGAAACAGCAGGAGCAAATGCTGCATACCAAGGAAATGAAGATGCTTCGTTGGTCCATGGGGCTGACCCGATGTGACCATTAAAAATACAGATGTCCGGCAAAAGTGTGACGCCATCACAGACAAACTGAGGGAAGCCCGTCTCCGCTGGTACGGCCACGTCAGCAGAAAGGAGGACAACTCTGTTGCGAAGACAGCACTCCACATAAAACCAGGACGAGCAAGACCATGAGGGAGACCGGCAAAGAGATGGACTGACAACATCAGGGCAGACATGGACGCTGTTGGTTTAAGGCAAGAAGATGTCAACGACCGAAAGAAATGCAGGAGACGCAGCAAAGTAGCAGACCCTCCAAGTCGGGATTAATGCTAGGAAAGAGAGAGATATGCAGGGAAACCGTACAGTTGCTCATAAAGTTTTCATACACGGGTGGACGGCTCAGCCCACTTGAACATGGGCGCCACGGGTAGCGCGAAGAATATCAAGTCTATAATCGATTTCGCGCCATGTGTTGTGGATCATCTGATCTGTGACAGAGCTGATGACAATTCTTATGCGCTGTTTCAAGTCTTGCAAATTCTTTACTGGTGCAGCGTATATTCCGTCTTTAACATAACCTCAAAAGAAAAAATCGAGGAGGGGGGGTTATGTCGGGCGAACGTGGCGGCCAAGGAATTGGACCTCCACGGCCAATCCATCGTTGCTTTCGGACATCAAGGCTCCAATGGGGTGGTGCACCGTCCTGTTGAAGCATCACATGTGGTTCCAGGTCTGTTATCTGTGGCACGGCAAATTATTTCATCGTGACCAGGTAGATGGCTCCATCCACAGTCAGCTCCTGAAAGAAAAACGGCCCAACAATGCGATTTATCATCAAACCACACCACACATTAAGTGTCGGACTGTCGCGCATGTGTTCCCTAAGTGCCTCTGGAGTTTCGGACCCCCCGATGTGCACATTGTGACGATTGATAGCGCCTGACACATGAAAGGTTGCCTCGTCAGTAAATATCACGTGTGATAAAAATATCTCAATGCGATCTAACGTGTCACATGCAAATTCTTCTCGCTTTGATCGATCATCAGGCTTGATTTATATGCGTACAAACGTAATCGCTGATGAAGACCTTTGTGCACTGAAGAACGTTTCATACGAAGTTCTCTTGCTGCCTGTCGCACTGACTTCTGTGGACTTCGTTCGAATGACCGCCGCACTTGTTCCACATGACGTTCGCTGATCCCAGGCTTACCACCACTTTTCGCAACACTCCCAGTAGCCAAAAACTGATCACACCACTTCTTTATAGTCTTGAACGACGGGGACGTTTTGTTGTAAACTCGACCAAAGTTTCTTTCTGCATACCACCAGTCCACTTGTGCACGCTCCTTCTTATCCGCCATTTTGCTAAAACAATTGATTGCAGCTTCACTACGGCCACTTGGTGTATCAAATTTGCACACCAAAAACTTGTTGAGTTGCTCTGTCTGATCCTTCAGGAATCACAGATCCACCATCTGAAAAGAGAACGATATAATATATTAAAATCTTGGAGACTCATTGTGGACACCCTGTATATGTTTGCCCCCAATTGTACCGTGCAATGTACAATTAATGTCGATTTTGACTGTTGGCATCCTTTCAGAACGAAGTCTCTCTCTTTCTTCAGACCATGGTGTTGAGGATAATTTTCTACACTCTTCAAAACCACTGAGGATATGTACGAGGGTTAAAAGTTAAACAGTGGAAACACGGTTGTGGAGACTCTACTATTGTCGCTGATAGCACACGTTGACATAACCTACCTTACCTCCGAGCAAATGGACTCGCCTGTCCCACGTCAACGCCGTGCGCACAATCGAGGAAAACACAGATACTTGTAAGCGAACGGTCTGACGTAACTGCGTCACTATGTTTTCGAAACAGGAAAAACGGAGCCGGATGAAGATTCAATCTGCCAGAGGTCGTACAGCACGACAGTGCCATCAAGGTATTCAAGAGGCGTGTGGGAAATCGGCATTGCCGTACAGAACAGAGACACGTTGGGTAAAAGCCTTTAACGAAGGTCGGCGAACTGTAGCAGACATGCATCGGACAGGTCGTCCTAGCGTCTCCTAAGAAGAAGTGCATACTGTTGCCGCCCATGCCAGTGAAACCGGATTAGCGCATACGACTGTGCTTGACATCCTGAAGGAACGCCTGAGCAAGTAAAAATTACATCACCATGCGTTCCGTATGAAATGACGGAAATACAGAAATGTTTGCGTTACAACGCTGCTCAGACGCACCTGGACCGCTGTGAGCGTGAAAGAGACCCTTCCTAACGCCGTATCGTAACACTGTATGAGACATGGGCCACATCATATGTTCAAATATTTGTAAATCTATCGGACCAAACTGCGTGGTCATCAGTCCGTAGCTTACAAACTACTTAACCTAAGGTAACTAACCTATGGACAAACACACACACACACACACACACACACACACACACACACACACACACACACACCCATGCCCCAGGGAGGACTCGAACCTCCGACGGCGAGCAACCGCGCGCTCCGCAGCGAGGCGCCTTAGACCGCTCGGCTACTCCACCGCGGCTGGGCCACATCGTACGAGCCAAAACTGAAGCGCCAATCCAACGAATTGCGTCATTATGGGTCACCGCGAAAGTCGAAAATGCGTCAGAGCCCCAGTATTGTGAAAGTTACGGTGATTCTCGTGTACGACTGCGATGGTGTCATCCTAACGCATTAAGTTCCTCCAGGACAGACCGTTAGTGCACAGGATTACTGTTGGTTTTTGGAGCATCACCTGCGACCAGCTTTGCGGCAACACTTTCTGAGCAACCCACTCATCATTTTGCACGACAATGCGCAGAAACATACAACGCTAGCTGTGGTTGCTATGTTCGCTTGATGGGACTCGGAAGTACTGCACCATCCACCATACTCCCCGGATTTAGGTCCTTGTGACTTTGATTTGATTCCGAAGATTGAAGCAACCACTTCGTGACATTCGCTTCAGAACTATTCCATAGATTCAACAGGCAGTACGCCGCTCCATTCGCAGCATCAACAGAACAGGCTCTGCTAACGGTATACTGCGCCTTCCACATCGCTGGCAACGGGTCTACACAACGCTGGTGACTACTTCGAAGGACAGTAACAGATGCAAATATGTAACGCTTTGTATCGGTTGTGAGTAAATGGTTGCCTCTATTAAAGCTCCAACTTGCGTATACTAGATGAACGACATTTGTCGGAATTATAAATCTATTGTTTCTAGTAATGAAACAGAAATATAAAGCCGTTAAAAATAGTTTAAAAAATATTTTTAGAACAAGTCCCTCAAATCTGTTCCTTAGGCTTTGCTACGATGTTTTAATTTCATTTTGGCAGTGTCAATAAAATAAACAGCATTGCCAGACATTAGGCCAATAGTACGGAAAGAGACTATCATTAATTTTTACAAAGCAATGTCGGTTCGTATGTTATTCAGTGAATGTTCGGTTACTGCAAATAGTAATAACAATAAGGTTTGTAAGGAAGGCGCCGGCCGCGGTGGCCGAGGGGACTGAGGCGCTCCAGTCACGGTCTGCACGGCCACTACGGTCGGGGGTTCGAATCCCCCCTCGGGCATGGATATTTGTGCCGTCCTAGTTCGTAAGTAGTGCATAAGTAGTTTGTGAGTTTAGGGACTGATGACCCCGTAGTTAAGTCCCATAAGCTTAACAAACATTTGAACATTTTGTAAGGAAGGCGAAATGTTGCGCACCAGGGAACATGATGTGCAGTGAAAATATTAGGCGACACACACATATTTTCAATGTGAATGAAAAAAATGAAAAGTACCTTGAAAATTGGCGGCAACACTTCACGATAATGCCAGGTCACAGAATTCCCCAGAAAATCTGGAACCACGAGCCAATAGAAAAGCTATATCGAAAGGCCTGTTATGCATAATTTTGTTTGTGAGTACGAAACGCAATAGCAGAAGCTAATGGTAATTATTTTTGTCTCTAATAATCCGTGTCGTCTCGACTCGATATTCTACGCACCACTGTTAGGTAGCTGAATTCACGTAACCGTACTTTTTATCGCCGCAGTGCTTTGAATATTACCCGGAACGCCGTTTCGCGGGCGATGCGACCGATTTAAATTACATTTTCGCAGCACATTAGTCGCTCGCTAGATTTGCGGTTTCCCTGATCGTGCGGCTAGCGTTAAGAAATATTCATGAGCATAATTCTATCCGCTGGCCGCGTAATGTCGTTGCAGTAACGAATCGAGTTTTTGGCGGTGCGCATTACTGCTGTAAAAGCGTTTCCGGTGACAGATATTGGGCACTAAAAGGGAAACGACTGTTAAATTTTGTAATTATATTCGGTTGCCGGTATCCGTGAAAATATGCGCTATGAATTGGGATGCGTGTTCCACATCGGTATGCTGAGAATTCCTGCGGTCTCGCCGGAATTACACATTAGCGATTAAAGCAAGTTAATGGCAGGAAAAGAAATATCTGCTGTCTTTTTAATAAGCATGCTCTTTATCTACAGCCTTTCGAATAATCGTCGTCCTCCGCGTCGTCATCATCATCGTCTTAGTGTTTCTAGTTTCTGCTGTCCCACTGGCTGATCACCTTAACGTGGGGTGCCAGACGTCCCATATTTTAAGGGATCTTCCCTTATTTGGCCTGTCCTGATGTCCCGGTAGAATAAATACGGGACGCATTTTGTCCCGTTTTTCGTTAACCGCCCCGTACTTTTGAAGCGCTGTATTTTTAAGTGACATGTACCATAATAAAAGGGAGAATTCGATATGTGATCTTAGCCAAAGGATGAAGAAAAAGTACATTGTTGAATAAAGCAAAGTGTACGAGGAATGATTTATGAAGTTTTAGATCCAATGGTCCCGCAGCGCAGAAAATTTCTCTACTAGACATTGTATAAATATATCAATGTGCTTTGTTAAATTATAATGTTATGGATCCATTTCGGCTAAATAGCCTTCATCAGACAATCTGCGAAATATACAAAAAATTAATACAATATTCACCGTTTTGTTTTTATGTACATATGTTACGTCAGGCCGGCCGCGGTGGCCGAGGATGACTGCGGCGCGCCTGTCACGGTCTGCACGGCCACTACGGTCGAGGGTTCGAATCCCCCCTCGGGCATGGATATTTGTGCCGTCCTTAGTATTAGCTAGTTCATAAGTAGTTTGTAAGTTTAGGGGCCGATGACCCCGTAGTTATGTTCCATAAGCTCTACAAACATTTGAACATTTGTTACGTCAGTTTTTTACATCCTTGGTAATGTCACGCTGCTTTATAACAATAAGGTGGTGTTACACTTATCTGGTGTAATAAATATCATAATAAATTCGTCAATATTTTGCAGCTGGTTGTTTTGACCAAGGAGGTTAGAATAAAGAGAGATGGAGTTATCTATGCTTGAAACCTGTCCGCTGTCTTGGTCAGTTTTGGAATGCTATTTCTCCGTTAAAATATGCGTTAAGTCGATCCTCTTACTGTTAATGCATTGTACTGACAGTGACTGCAAATTATGTACTTTCGAACAATATACGTTCTTGAATAAATAGTAATAAATACTCATCATAATATATTTGAAAAATTAATTTAACGGCTAATTTGCACTCTCCTAACTCGTTGTACATCACGACAAAACCGTGGAACATTTTATTCCTGTTTTAAGTGGTATAAAACATAATCTCTACAATACGAACACTTCTCCAAAACTTAGCAATATGGCGGAGGCAGGCTTCACTTTTTCAGCGTAAGGGCGTCTCCCCTGTATTCTAACCTCCATCCCAATTCAATTTTAAAGTTATTTAATTCAAAACTTCCTCAATGAAAAAATCCTTTAACAATATTTGATATTCACTTGAATATTCACGGTCCTATCGGGAGGTAGATTTATTTATTTATTTATTTAAGTCCGTAGCCTAACCCGAATTAAAGTCCACAGATAACTTTTACTCACTCGCGTAACAGTTCGACCCTTTCATGAGAAATAATGAAGTCTACAAATTATTAAAAAAAAATGATTCCATTGCAATTCCTCACCTGACTTCAACTGAGAACAGACAGAGATTTTAATGCAACGAGAAACAAAGACTGCGGAACTATTTATACTACTATTTGCAACAAAAGATGACTTTCAATTGCGGTGTTTAGACGCGGTTATTCTGTGACTTTACTATTCCGAAACTTCAAAGATATTACTAGAATATTTGAAAAATGTGCAAATTCAAATATTCAAATGTTTGTACAGCTTATGGGACTTAACTACGGGGTCATCAGCCCCTAAACTTACAAACTACTTATGGACTAGCTAAGACTAAGGACGGCACAAATATCCATGCCCGAGGGGGGATTCGAACCACCCGAACGTAGTATCCCTGTAGACCGTGACTGACGCGCCGCTGAGCGCTCGGCCACCGCGGCCGGCGAAAATTCTGCCTCCTACAAAATTATTAATACTGAAATTGACTGAAAATGGCTAGTTTATGCGATGTAGTGTCACAAAGGTCTAACACAGAATACACACGATGCTGACCTGTACTAGGTGGGGGCAGTACAGGTTGTCAACATCGGCCGCTACGCAGGCACAGCGTTGTGATTCGCCTATTTTGCCCGATCAACCGTTCTGACTTCATTCAAAAATGTTCAAATGTTTGTAGAGCTTATGGGACTTAACTACGGGGCCACCAGTCCCTAAACTTACAAACTACTTACGAAATAGCTAATACTAAGAATGCCCGAGGGGGGATTCGAACCCCCGACCGTAGTGGCCGTGCAGACCGTGACGGGCGCGCCGCAGAGCGTTCGGCCACCGCGGCCGGCTCTGACTTCATTCAACGAAAATTTGTGTAGTATTAGACTTGCGCATAATAGTTCGCGATCGCAAGCCCTCACTTTAGTTAGCGGCTCTGCCGCGAACTAGTTCGTTCTTTTAGTTCGTCCGCTGCCAGTGACGGCTGAGCGGCGTGGTCTGCGGATGCAGGTGAGGGAGAAGTTCCCCCAGCTTGCTGCTTCATGCGCTTGCTGCCTGAGCCGCTAACGATATCACGCAAACCAATAGAAACAGTTTGTAGACAATTTCTCGCGTTTGAGTTTAGAGTTATCTCTATATCTTGGCATTATGGAATTTATTAGTCAGATATTGCAGAGTACAGAGTACTTCAAAACAGAAATTTTGTAGCACTGAACTATGTAATCTAGCAGGCAGTCGCTCACCTCGGAATGGCTCTCATCAGCAGAAGGCAAACACGTTATTTTAATTCTGCTGCGCGCTCTCTCGCTATTGCCCGTCGGTCTTCGGAAAAGAATCCAACGAACTAAGAAGCGAGATACGTTTGGCATAATAGTTCGCGATCGGTAACGCGTGTTTTAGTTCGCGACCGATTCCACATATTTTAGTTCGCGACTGATTGCGCGATCGCGCATATTTTAGTTTGCAGCTCGGCCGCGAAGTAGGTCGCTCTTTTTAGTTCGTCCGCTCTTTTTAGTTCGTCCGCTCTTTTTAGTTCGTCCGCTCTTTTTAGTTCGTCCGCTCTTTTTAGTTCGTCCGCTCTTTTTAGTTCGTCCGCTCTTTTTAGTTCGTCCGCTCTTTCTAGTTCGTCCGCTCTTTTTGGCTTTTGCTACCGCTACTAAAACAGCTGTTTCTTTTGTTATGACAGCTTTTTTATATAATGATCAGTGTTGGCCAAGCCCGTATTTTTGGGGAATTAGACATCAAATACTGAAGCAAATAAACCAGTTATTTACAAGAATGGCAGATACAATGGTATTCAAATACTTTGCATATAGATTACTCGTAGTAAATATTATTTATGTAGACACTGCTGAATACCTTAGAAAAGAAAATTTGTGGCAGTGAACTATGAAACTACAGCTGAGCAGCATCTCAGCTCGAAATGAATGGAATCATATGTTTCTGCGCGCTCTCGCGTCCTCTCGCTGTTCCCCGACAGTCTTAGGAAAAGGAGCGGACGAACTAAGAGGCGAGGGAGCTGCAAACTAGTTCGCGTAGTTCGCCTGTGGGAACGCTCTTCCGGAGTAGTTCTTTCGCGAACTACACAAGACTAACAGACATTTTTGATGGCACCGGTCCGGCACAGATTTTCATTTGTCACCAAAAAAAATAGAACATCTTTAACCATTTAGCTATTGTCGGCAGAATTCGAAAACGACGAGAAAATGATTGATTATTTAATATTAACGTAGTTCATATTTTCCTTGCGAGATGGCAGCACCATCTATGTCCAAAGGCGTGTCTACGAGAGTAGCAACTGCGCTATTGCCACAAAATCAAAATATCATGGGCGGGAGAGCGGGCGTTGACCACGCCCCCCTCCATACCGCATCCGTTGACGCCCCCGGGTGTAGGATGACACGGCGGCCGGTCAGTACCCAGTGGCCCTCTCGAGGCCTGTCGGACGGAGTTTAGTTTTCAGTTTTATTTAAACTACTAGGAAGGATTCCATTCAACTCTTTTCAAAAATAATTAAATGTTTGTTAAGCTTAAGGGACTCGACTGCGGGGTTATCAGTCCCTAAACTTACAAACTACTTATGAACAACTTACGAACTAGGACGGCACAAATATCCATGCCCGAGGGAGGATTCGAACCACCGACCGTAGTGGCCGTGCAGACGAGTTAGTGACACTTGCGAGGAGTGACACTTGCGGGGAAAGGGAATGTGTAGACACTTGCGGGGAGACCCGGACGCTGCAGGTAGTGAACAGGGTGTTCCAGAAGTAGGGATACACCACCCCTACTTCACGCCCTCCAGCCGCTACCTGTGCCGTATTCAGAGGATTTTAACATTTTATCAAAAAATGAATGTTACTACAAGAGATACAACTATTCAAATTTACGGGCACCACAACGTTTTCCCTTCCTGAGTAAATGAGCTGCTTCTTGTAGTTTCAATACCACAGAAGCCTTTTTCTTGAATGTTCTGAATATAAATCTTCACACAGACTTCTTAAGGAGGAGAGTGATACGGATATCTGATTGTAAACCACTACCTATTACCTTAGATCTTTTTGACTGTACTGAACAGGTGTTCCGCGTATTCGGTGATTTATATTTATACAGTTAACAGGCAATGTAATTTATAACCAATTATTGGCTGCCAATTTCGCTTCATTTTTCCTGGAAGTCTTGCAACTTGTTTCTCCCTGTTGGTTTATGCCAAGTTCGGAGTAAAAATGGTTCTATATGACGGTTCTAGAAAATATAATTTATCTTTAGCATTACACATTCCGTATTTCATACAAATCTTAGATGTATTTGTAATTCGAATACAGCCAAACCGTTTTGGGGGTCTACGAATAAACGCTTCGAGTATGTAAAAACTGATTGACTTATTATTAACGTTGTTTAATTGAATGTTTAAGGTTGCATCTCCTATTAAAAAGCATAGTAGCTATTTTTAAAGAGATGGAAGTTGCGTGATAGTGGGGTTAACTATATAGCGGACAATTACATCAACGTATCTGTGCAGGATGCCTAATATATTTATTGCTTGCGCAGGTGTCTTGATATGCTTAGTGTTCTGAGTAATATGACTGTGGAAAGTCATCGTCTTGTAGTAGCAGAGAATGTCTTAATAACTCTCCAAACATTATCACTATTGAAATACCTTTTCGTTTTCAGGAGGAACACTCAAAGAATTAATATGTAGTTATAACAAGTTACTATATTGCTCTTCAGCTTTGAAAGGGTTGTGCAATTTCACTGAGTTTCGTGTTATGTTGACAGTGAGGAAACTTGACAACAGCAGTGCTAGACTTCTTGGTGTGCCTGTACCCAGGAAAAGCCATTAGCCGCCCCAAGGGCCCCGGGTTCCCCGCAAGTGTCACTCGTCGCAAGTGCAGATCGTGACTGGAGCGCCTCAGTCCCCTCGGCCACCGCGGCCGGCAACTCTTTTCAGTTACAGCATATAAGTTCAATGACAGTTCTGCCATGTATTTCTTTAGTTCCGTGCCACGCGTAGCAGGGCGTGCGAAATTGCCGAAAATTATAAGCTCATTATGTTCTCTTGACTATAACCAGAAGTACCGGTTAAAAACCTTTCGGGAAAAAAAAATCACTGGTAATAGTATAGATAATCAGTTGAGCGGCGCCGGGACAAAGGAGTTGTTTCTTTTTTATAGCATCGCTGGAAGTACCTGGTGAAAGTCCGGCAAGTGACGGCAGAGAAGGGCAGCCGTCTGGCTAGGGAAACAAGGCCTTTGTGCGCGGCTTGTTGGCGAGTCCCGTTCCCTTGGGCGGCGGCGGGGCGGACAAAGGGGGATTGTTTCTGGGAGTCCGGCCAGCAGCCGTCAGTCGGTTCGCTGCCTTTGCGCTGGTGCGGACCACCTCTGACAGCCGCCCGCGGTTACGCCCACCCAACAACACCGCCAGCCGGTGCGCCTGCAGGGCCATTACAAGTAGGCAGTGACTCGCAACATGCAGGGACTGCCGCGGCGGAACAGCCGGTCGCCGTCGGAGGTTCGAGTCCTCCCTCGGGCATGGGTGTATGTGTTGCCCTTAGGTTAAGGCCGTATTACACGATACACTTGAGGCGCACGCCTATGCAGCAGCGCCACAAGTGTGATTATCCTGAACTACGTACTGCTTCACGTAAACCTATTACACGATGCTAGAGGTCTGCACGTCGCTCGGTTGCTCGCTCGAATCGCGTGATACACTTCGTTCTATGACAGCCCGACAGGTGTCGGTACTGCAGCTTGCAGCAAGGCGTGTGGCTGCGCTCGACTTCCTCCACGCTCGTTCGAGCGGCGCACGCTCGACCGGCCCGACCGTCCACACTGCCCGCTCGCCACTCGGTCGCCCACCGCAGCGCCACTCGAGTCCAAGGCGAGTGTCGGACGCAAACTAGACGCCTGAGAATAAATCCCGACTGCGACATTTGGAATTGTTTCCTTTCCCGGGCGCTTCGAAAGCTGTTCACTCGATCCACTTGAACTAGCCATTCAGTTTCGCATTTTGTACTTTGCCATACAAGTTATTATACGTGATTAATATAAAGTTTCTGTGCTTAGATCTTTTACTAAATGAGTTATCCACGATCTTTCTTTCTTTCTTGTTCCCATTTTGTGAACCGTTAGTGCCTGTTTAGTGGTAGGTGTTACTTGCAGTCTTAACGAGGAAATGATTGTATTTTATCTCCATTCCTCTCAAGTCCTGGAATACTTTGTGAGTCTTTTATATCGATATTAAATACTCCTATATTGATGTACACCCGTTAGGTTAGGTTTGTGCATCTCTCTCTCTGTTGCACCCCGTTAACACATATTCGTGTAGCATTTTGGCACTGTTCGTGATTGCTGCGCCGCTACCCTTTCCAAGTTAGTCCTTAACGAGAGTTTTTCCAGTTGCAATATTCATATAACCCCACTGCCACTGTCGTCTTTCTTATCTACATAATAAATAACGCATGCAAGCTTTTGTACAATATATAGGACACGCCCTTTCTTCCGTCGCAAGGGTCATATGCTGGTCTAATGCTCATATATCCTGTACCTGTTTCAAATCCTTTTATTACAATTGTTAAGTTTACACAGCTGTACGAATTTATGATGCTTGTTGTGTTTCAGCGATATCTGTTTTATATTTATTTAGGGCGTCTGAAGGATGTAACCCAGGAACACCAGCCAAAAGAATGAACTGTATGTTTTCGGAATGGGGGGATAAGAGATCGGCCTAGGTACATTACAGGGAAGTGACAATTGGGGGGAGGGGGGGGCAGCTACCCCTAAAGTGACCAATTTTTGTGCTAAAAAATTGTTTTGATTTAATCGAAGTTGAATCTATGAAATTTGTCTTTTATCAAAAGATACTTTCATACCAAAAATCATTAAAATCACTTGACTATTCTCTAAGTTACTGCCATTTTTCTATTTTAGCCCCAATTTTGGAGGGACCGTTTCACCCCATAAATATGTTTTCCGCTGCTAAAAGAATTACGTGTCCCATAGTTTTTCAGGTATTGTATGCAAATTTCATAGAAAGCGGAGAGTGACACTTGGGTAGGTTTCCTTGTGAGTACAGCGGCAGCACTACGCTGTGCGGCCTCTGCCCGCCCCGCCCCACGCAGCCTCGTTCGAGTGTCAACACGCTCGCTGCGAGCGTAACACACTCGCCGCGCCACCGCCGAGCGTTGCGCACTCCACCGAGTACGAGCGAGCGAAACCGGCGATTTGCAGACCTCTAGTCACGATGCACGGCGGATATTCCTCCACACGAATCCGCGCATGCGCAGTAGGCAGCAATGATGCGCATGAAACGCGAAGAAAACAGAGGTCATGTAAAATCGTTCATTCATACCACACAAGAACGTCATTCATTTATTTTTGTGAGCTTACAGTTCCTATTTAATGTAAAGTTGTCATTTTTTTATTAAGTATTTCTTTTCTTTTATGTAGTTAGCACAGAACTGAGACACTTTTGCTTTGAATTTCATACTCAACACTTCCGTTTTATATTAAAGTTTGTGACGCTAAGGGCGAAATTACTTAGGTTATCGGTCCCTAGTCTTAAACACTACTTAAATTAACTTATGCACACAATTGGCTGAAGGAGGACTCTTAACTGATGCGGTAGCTGCTGCGCAGTTCGTGACATGGAGCCTCAGACCGCGCGACAGCTTTATATTACGACACTAGGTTGCAAATGTATATGTCTAAATTTACATGTATACAGCATTTTGCACATAGGATACATTTTTTGGTGCTGTGACAGTAAATCTTCAGATTTCGGCACAACAACGATGAAAAACAGACTGCGGCCGGAAAGAAGGAAGGCAGAGGAATATAATCACAGCTAATAAAAGAAGTGAGTCACGGAAATCCGCAACAAATTTGGAACTTCGTAAGGAAGGAGGTGACCTCTTTTGAACAGATGCTGTTTGTAAAGTTGTACGCATATCACTGAGGTGTAAACGATTGCTGACATAATTTATGATAAAGGGATCGTGTGGGTTATACAAATAACTTTCCTCCCTGTACGCCTGATTAATGACTCAACCGCTCTTTGTTCCATTTCATTTCTATAAGTATAAGCAACCAATGTAAAAACGCCTTTTCGTAAACACCTAGTATAAAGGTCTGCTGGAAAACACATGTTTTTTTTTTGTTTAATTACTGCATTTATGAAAATCTACTAACTGAAAAAACGGGCAACAACCGCAACACGGAAGTCTGACATCACAAATCAGTCCTAACCACGAATGTTATACACAAAGCAGAAAGCTTCTTGCCATATCCGCTTCTGCGCATGCGCCCGTTAGCGCTGCCTAGTGCGCATGCGCGGATTCGCGGGAGCTTAGAACTGGTCTCTATTCTGGCGCGCGGATAAAGTGTCTGCTAATAATCATGGTTCCACGTTTTTCGCCGCTAGACCTATACCTTTCGCGTGTCGTGTAATACCGCCTTTAGTTTTAACTTATCTTACAAAAAAAGGCCAACTCAAAAAACATTCCCCTTTTGCTGACCACACTAAAGCATCCGATCATCAACAACTTACCAATGACAACATGCAAATTTTACATATTGCGCAGAAGGGGCGTACGCTAAATTTACTGGAAGAGTTTGAGATAGCGAAGCGCGCTCACTTTGGACACCCACACCTCCTAAACGATAAGTTGGCATGCAAAGATCAAACATTCCTAGATATTATGATGTCTCTGTTCAAATAAAATTCCTCTAATTTACAAATACCAATATAAATTAAAAACTTCTGTCCTGCTTAATAACCTTCCTTTCTTTAAATTTGTATCCAGATAGCGAGATTTCACCCGTCCCGTCTTATACATCGGCTTCCTATGTCACTCCCTACCCACATTCCCTTAGTCTGTACAAGTCGGCGGAGCAGCACACCACGCCCGCCCACCGCCCGTGAGCGCAAATGTAAACATGGGCTTATCTTGTATCACCAGAGACCACCGCTTCTATTAAGGTAATCTTAAAAATCGGTTTTATGTTTCTCACATCTTTACCGAGTATGTTCCACTGTAATTCATTGTTATCCGATCATTTGTAGGGCGACAAGGAAATCCAAAAATTCCAGAAAAATAGAAATACCGCAAAACAACTTACGGGGTCACACCACGGAGGGCGCATTGTAAGCTTTGTTTACCATTTACACTGTCTTCTTAAAACAAAATAAGCCCACGTACCATTATACCCGTTTGTAATTCCGCCTTGTAATTTTGTGTAAATTCTGTCACGCAGATAATCTGAAGATGCCCTGCTAAAGGGCGAAACGCGTCATTAATTAATAAAATAATTTACAATCAAGACTGGTTGAAGGAATATTTATTCTCACTGATTGCTGTACACCATGGATTGGAAATCATTTTATAAGCAGTTAAGTCTCATAGGTTTACAAACATTTGAACATTTTATGTAACTTTGCTGTATCAAAGACGCTGCTATATGAAAAAATAATTTATCATTTACGACAGGCATGTTTCAGCACAATTGCCATCTTCAGGTTTATTAATATTTGCTTCCTTGTAACGTCGTTGTCTTATTTCCTGTCATGATGATTTGACTAATTTATTGCTGTTAATAGTGAACACAGTATTATCTACCTGTCAAATTCCGAATTTAATTTTTTTAATGTTTCGTGTTTTGACAGATATTTTGACAACTCAGTCAGCTGTAACCATGCAACATAGCAGTCTGAGCTGTCAACATAGCTGTCAAAACACGAAACATTAAGAAAATTAACTTCGGAATTTGACAGGTAGATAATACTGTGTTCACTATTTAAGATTAGCAGCCGGCCGCGGTGGCCGAAGGGATTGAGGGGCTCCAGTCACGGTCCGCACGGCCACTACGGTTGGGGGTTCGAATCCCCCCTCGGACATGGATATTTGTGCCGTCCTTAGTTATAAGTAGTTTGTAAGTTTAGGGACTGATGACCCCGTAGTTAAGTCCCATAGACTCTACAAACATTTGAACATTTGAACATAAGATCACCATATAGCAACCCCCCCCCCCCCCTAAATGATTTTCTTTTAAAATAAAATTACTAATTTAATGAAACAATATATAATATAACCACATTTTTTTATGTTAGTTGGAATCTATAGACTACGTAACAGATGGAAAGTTCAAAGAATAATGTGTTATCTTCAATTATCCTTGGAATGATAATAGTATATAAATATTATCTGTGCTCTCGCTCTCTTTCTCTTGTGTGGCTTTGTCCTGATCGGAATTATTTTTATCAGCATTATTAACTAATGGTTATATTAATTGTACAAAATCTACTGACAAAATGGGAACTCAGCATTATCTGCTATTTGTTCTTATTAATAAATCCCCTCAGTCAAAATTAATTCCAGTAATTCTTTTATTCATTTAATTATTTTACCAGTTCCTCCCCCCAATGATCATGCTGTTTTCAGTTAAAGCTAACTATTACGACTTTGGATGGTTCGGGTATTACATATATTGAAATTATGTATCTCGTGTAGCTTGCCAGTGCATCTTTGAAATTATTCATTTAAAAAAAATATTTATTGGCATAGAACCTGCGATCATTTATACGTGAAGAACGGTCCGAAGTCTAATCAACCGTTGGTACGTATCGTTTATTACTATTCTTTCATTCATTAAATCAAAGTGCGCCGGCCGCGGTGGCCGCGGGGACTGAGGCGCTTCAGTCACGGTCTGCACGTCCACTACGGTCGGGGGCTCGAATCCCCCCTCGGGCATGGATATTTGTGCCGTCCTAGTTCGTAAGTAGTTCATAAGTAGTTTGTAAGTTTAGGGACTGATGACCCCGTAGTTAAGTCCCATAGACTATACAAACATTTGAAATCAAAGTGCAGTGCGGCATGGCACACGCAGAGGCCTCTAACGGACGAGTTTTGCAGATGTGGGAGTATCACTAGTGCAATAAGGGATCTTTACATTATCTCTCATACGATTTTGGTGTATATGTTCGAGCCCAAGTACTTTCCTTGTTAGTCTGTATTTTGTGGCTTTGGTTTTATCGGGTAGACACTATTTTCAGGTGTTGGGATGCTACTCACGTGGCGCCTGAAGTTAGGGAGCGAACATCAGAGTGTTTTTGTGTCTACGATCAGAGAGCTACGGTGTGATTCACAGCAGAGCTTGGCGGTGTATCCTCCGCCGCACTGGCGTGTGCTTAATCCTCTAGGCAGTGGGGGACCTCGCAGCACAGCACAGCAGGAACGCGGCGGTCTTTGAGGAGCGGCGTAAAGCCCGCAAAGCCGGTAATGGGTGGCGCTGATACTCGCCCAGCCGCCCCGCTCCATACAGTCTATAGCGAACACCTGCTACTGCTCAGTGCTCACCCGACTACGTCACTGCTCTGCCCCCGCCCACTCAGCGTGTTTACACTTGCGGCCAATGCGATGCGCTCGCTGGAGCCGACTCTCCTGTATTTAACCCTCCGTCGGGCGCAGTCGGCCTCACAGGCCAGCAAAACACTTTTTTGATTCCCGTGCTTAACAGTGGTGGCCCAGCGGCCCGCCTCTCCGTTTACTCGCGTAACTTTGGGAACCTCACACAGTGCCGATCCGCAGGCTGCCATCGATTTCCACGCGGATCACGGGGAACTCCTTGGGCCTCAGAGGCCGTCTGCGCCCGATTACGTTATAGTTTTTAAGGTGAGATTTTTCAAGATATTTTTATTTTATTACTTCGTTTCAATCAAAATAAGTCTGTCCTCTGTGATTTTCACCGTTACCTTCGGAAAAAAGAAGACTTTGACGACCCTGGCCCTTCAGACTGAGTGCGCCTGATCGATTTCTAATTTCAGTTTTCCTTTCTTTTCCTACGTTATCACATCCATATTTTCTGCTGAAATGTCCAGAGAACTGTATTATGCCTCTAAGCCAATGAACTTGTGTGCCGGCCGCGGTGGCCGAGGTGACTGAGGCGCTCCAGTCACGGCCGCTACGGTAGGGGGTTCGAATCCCCCCTAGGGCATGGATATTTGTGCCGTCCTAGTTCGTAAGTAGTTCATAAGTAGTTTGTAAGTTTAGGGACTGATGACCCCGTAGTTAAGTCCCATAAGCTTAACAAACATTTGAACAACATTTTGAACTTGTCGAAATAATGCGCCTCCTCGAGGACGAAACTGTTGAAGATCCAGCCGCGCTCGAAGATTTAGTCGATGATAGAGACACCCACTCTCAGGATGAGGTAGGAGAAGGCAAGGAGGACTCAGCAGCTGAACAGGAAGTTTAGGGAACAGTTCGGGAATATGAAGAAGAGAAGAAAATATGTGAGGAGTTTTTATTTCGGAAACGATAAGACGACGAAGTAGTCCAAGTAGATACCTTCTACTATTCATAGTGTGAAGAGTCAGATCATTATTACACAACATCCATTGTAAAATGGACGCCACCAATTGCAAAACCTTGTGTCATCAACTTCTAATTGGACAATTAGACTAGGCAACACGCATTTTGAATTTAACATGGCGGAGCTAGTCCATAAAATATGTGGGTGGCCTCTCAGGCCGGGTGCGCCTAATTTTGTTTCATCTGGAGGTGCGCCCGACGGAGGGTTAAACCGTGGAGGTACGAATAAAGGGAGGTGCCGCTGCGTATCCCAGCCGTACTACGCTTTGAAACCGTGGCCGCCATGACACTGCGACCAAAACACTGCCGCGGTGGAGTAGCCGAGCGGTCTAAAGCGTCTCGCTGCGGAGTGCGCGGTTGCTGAGAAATAGTGGCATTTATACTGAAAAAATTCATTTTGAGAAAATTGCGTTTAAAGAATTTTTTTTAATATACAGCCAACTGATATATATGTAAGAATCCTCCTGTACGGTAGTCGTTATCTCCTCCATTATCTTCCTTACCCAGTTCTACCCTCCTTCTCTTGGGCCTGGCTTATTTCGAAATATTGTTTGTTGCAATTTGTGCCTTCATGATTCGCTGAAGTCCATCACACATTAAGTGGTGGTGTAACCTGTATAAATTCCAAAATATTCCAAAACTTGTTGTCTTCCAGAATAGCAATCATTAAAAGTAAAAACAGCATCAAAAACACCAAGTTCAAAGACTGACCTTCCAGGATACACAGAAAGTAAAACACGGCTAGTGGATAACTGTTGTCAGACACAAATAAATGAACAGTTCGAAGAGTTTATTCGAAGTACCGCTAGTGTAAGCAACTTACGAAACGGACAGTTCTCTACAGAATGAAAGAAACCACAGCCTTCTAGACTATATAGTTCCAGAGAAAACATGTGAAAAGATGAAAACGAAATTACCATAAATGTCAGTGCATGATCATTTTCAAATATTTATTTAAAATAGTACGTACCGGTAATCGAATATTTCAGTAAGACTAACAAAATATTAAGCATAGACATCCATATTTTCGTAATTACCACAAAAGTAAAAATGTGACATTTTTGTCATTTTGGGCGGTACGACCCGCCTTAAGTGCTGCCAGTTTTGCGCTTTGAAGGGTAATCATCTTACTGTGACTGGGGAGCTCCTGTTGACCGCCTTCTTTCCGAGTTTGACAATTAAATTTGTTGTAATTTGACTCCATAGTGTGTGTTTAATTCCTTCTTAATGACAGTTTTACTATGCCAAACCAACTGTATGTTTTTAGTAATTAATTTTTTAAGCAGCAACCAGTTTATTTATCGGTTTAACGCACATCGTGCCCGTCATGAGATGTGTGTCCGTATCCTTATATGTTTTCCCCAGACCGCCTGCACGGCCACTACGGTCGGGAGTCCGAATACCCCCTCGGGCATGGATTTTGTGCCGTCCTTAGTGTTAGTTAGTTCATAAGTAGTTCGTAAGTTTAGGGACTGATGACCCGGTAGTTAAGTCCCATAAGCTATACAAACATTTGAACATTTTCCCTAGACCTACCCAAAATGGTCACCAACGTGCTATCTAGGACATCAAACACTTTCCTGCTGCGATGGGTCGACTTCCGTCTCGCATGAACCACGCCTTGTCCAGTGAGGATAACTTTGGATAATGGGAATGAAATCATCTCCCCAAACCTTCACGTACGGTTGGTTAGGCACCGTGGCACCAAGGAACGTCGCGCCGATTTTTCCGTGACTGGACATTTCACACCACTAAGCTACCCGTTGAGGATAGAGAGACTTCCGGATCGCAAAATAATAGATTCTCCAGGCTGCAAAAGCGCCAATTTTGCATACTGAGGAACCCATTCAAATGAAAGTGTGCTTTGCGGCTAAGCTAAAGTATATTCACATTGTCACGCGCATACTAACTCTCACCATGCCCTGCAGCCGCTTGTGCTGTTTGATCGACCTGAAACAAACAGTTCACAAGTTATTACGATTTTATTTCAAAAGGTCCAATAATTATCACTCTCTACAGTCAATGTCTGAACTATTTTGCAGTAGAATGGAACTCGCCGCGTGGAATGGCCGCGTGATCTAAGGATTCGTATTACGGAATGGGCGGCCGTTGACGCCGGATGTTCGAGTCCCCCCTCGGCCATTGGTGTGTGTGTGTGTGTGTGTGTGTGTGTGTGTGTGTGTGTGTGTGTGTGTTTGTTTTTTTTTTTTTTTTTTTTGTCCTTAGTGTAAGTTTAAGCCTAGTGTCTGATGACCAAAGTAGTTTGGTCCAATAGGTTTACAGACATTTGAATATTTCAGAATGTGTCTCGACTTAAAACCAGAGAAAGAGTTTATGCACAGAAAATAGGTTTTTCATAGCTACAAATGCAATTTGTTGACTTTTCGGTAATCATTCTTCTCCCACTTATTAATGCGTTCTTGTGCTGCTACTCAACACTGTTATGATATTTTGCTTTTCCTTTGTCCACAGGTAAGAGCGAGGACGATGACGCAGCCATTTCCGTGGGCGAAACATTCGTGTCCTGTGGCTGAGGCGCGTTGGCAGGTGAGGTACACCGACATTTATGCTGCCACATCGTGCAGAAGTCCTGCCGTCTTATCCTGGAAAAAGGACATTACGGCGTCATTTGCAATATGAAGGGAAGTATCAGTGAGATCATAGATTCTGTCCAACGAGCGCTGTCTTCTTTAGTGCGGAGTCAGAGACACCGTATTAGCTTTCATTACAATTCGTATTTGGTGGGTTATATTTGTTTGGTGTAATAAAATAACGGGAAACGTTGCGCTTAATAACATACCTGCGATTAAAATTCAATAATAATTACATCACCCTATTGACGTGTAGCAAATCCAAATATACTAATGAACACAGAAAAAATAATATTGTTAATGTCTTAAAAACTACAAGAGTTAATTTCCACATTATCTGAACATAGCAAAATTAAAATTACCAACTTTTGAATGCTTATTACCTCAAGCTATCATCTTCAAAGCCACACATTGTTATCTACTCATCTAAGGATTTGTTAATTTTTATTTTTTATTTTTTTTTTATTTATTAATTTTTGTTTTTGTATTTACATATTGCGATCCATCATGATCATCTTCAGAATCTTCATAGTTGCGACTGCAACACGTCTCGTTTATATTATTTGTGTAGCACCACTTTAATTAGATAACTGTTGTGATTGAATAAAGATTATTCGAGTTATCTGGCGTTGCCTCCATCGTTTTCAAATGTTGGAATGAAAACTCTTTTATTAATTAATCATTATCTGTATTATTGCGCAAATGTTAGCGTATGCATGCAGTGTGAAAGCAGGCGTGTACGGTATGGCCCTTAGACTACATCGAGCCATAATTCATTTACTGAGCCTTACGTAGCGCAATGCGCGTATGCTGCGTTTGCCCAACACAACTTAGTGTGGTCAAAACGAATCGTAGTGTAATGATTAGAGATGCGGAGTTACTTAAGTCATAACGCGGAATTTGATGCTCATTCGCTTCTTACGAAATTAAAATATTATTTAAGAATTTGGCGCTGAATTAAACCGACGGGGAAATTTGAAAATGTCGTAAAGAACTGACACTGCATAGAAGACGGCGAGTGATTCTTTCTACAGTTCAGTTGCATACCAGATCCGAATTCTTTCAGGAGTCCTCGAATTGTTGCGAGTAATGAGTGAAAATCGGCGGAGTACTAAATTAGTAGTGGGTGGATAAGTGAAAAAATAGCGCCTGACGGGAGTCTTGCCAGAGTACTCCGTGGAGCCGTGATGATCACTGAGGCGTCTTGGTCAACTCATCTGTTCAAATGTTCAAATGTTTGTATTGTCTATGGGACTTAACTATGGGGTCATCAGTCCCTAAACTTACAAACTACTTATGAACTACTTACGAACTAGGACGGCACAAATATCCATGCCCGAGGGGGGATTCGAACCCCCGACCGTAGTGACCGTGCAGACCGTGACTGGAGCGCCTTGGTCCCCTCGGCCACCGTGGCCGGCCTCATCTGTTCAGTAAGGAGGAGACCCGGGTTAGATTCCCGGCTGGGCACAAATTTTCAATTGTCCCCATTGATATCATAAAATGTCTATTGTCAGCTAATGTGAATTTCTTTTCGTCTTGATTGATGGCAGCTGTATGTGCAAATATTATCTCTGATCTTTCGGAAATATATGGACGCTACCACTTGGAAAAGGATTAATGTAAAAAGTGTGATTTGCGAGCCAGGTGCAATCGACATAGTCGTATCTGCGCCTTCGGCGGTATGATGGGCATTAAGCAACACCACCCTTGAGATAAGGCCTTACAACAGGCCGTGCTACGTCAGCTTACTGGCGAGCTTACGGCGAGCAGCCGCGCGCTCCGCAGCGAGACGCTTTAGACCGCTCGGCTACTCCACCGCGGCGAAATCTTACTCCTTTCCTTCAGTGAGCTCATAAAAAGTCACCGCTTTTAGACGAGGTAGACGACCTCAGCTAGCACGCCTTTGGCTCTTATTTGTCCATACCACAAAAATAAAACCTCTTTTAACTGAGGATACGAACTTTTTCTCATTATTCTTCGAGATTTCATTGCGCTACTTGACGCTTGAATGGAACAGGAATGTTTAAATATCTGTCAGTTTGTTTTTCAATCAGTAATCGCACTGGTACCGACGTTCAAATCCGCAGCAACTTTCGCGGGTGGTTATTTATTTATTTTTTCCTTTCCGGCACTCGAATGATTCTTTTTTGGTATTTGGCGACTTTTATCTCTGGGCATTTTAAAGCGTATAGCGCGAGCACGAAACTTCAAATCGAAAACACTCAAGACGCATTAGACAAAGCTTTTGACTTTTGAAACCTGGTTGTGACAGCCATCGGATGAAAACATTCGATACACCTATCGCCTCTCCCCTGTCCTACTCAAGTCCACGCTGCAACACAAGTGAGTCTACTATTTGATTTTTTCAGGGAAGCCAAAACAGTGTTGGTTCAACCCGCCACTGCCCGCACCGAAACTGAGTGTATTGTGCGGAACGAGTCTACTATACTCAACCCTTGGCTTCGTCTGATGTACCGACATCAGGCGGATAGCTTTTGGCGCCGCACTCTCTTCGTCTGTTTCTGCACGGCATGAACCAATACTGTGCGTACTGTGCTTCCAAAAAGTTCTAATAGATGGCAATGCCATGAAACCAAGCAATACGAACAAGAAACACGCTAAAACTTCAATCAACACAATTGACGACACTCAGACTTTTGACATGCAAGAGTGCACTGATTCTTTCACGCTGTCCGTTATTTGGAAGTTTTGATTGTTGTTGGGGAACATATTACGGTGTCCGTGTCCGTTATATAGAATGTCCGGTATTCGGAATAATTTTAGCATAAGGGCTAGTGTTGTTTTGCAGGGGAATTTTAAAATGTCCGCTATTGAGAGGAGTCCGCTATTGGGAAGTGTCCGTTAAGGGAAGTTTATAAGTGCATAGTCTGAAAACCATTTTCAGGAACCACACATGATACAATAATTAATTCTCAAAATTCTTAAAAAAAAACCTACTTCTTTACGAATTGTCTTTACAGTGGAAACTTTCTTAATGAGCATGATTCGCTTCTGAGTCTTGCCCGAAATACGAAATACTCGTTAAGCAAAATACATTTTTCTGTCGGAAGCCATCTAAAAAGACGATAATGTGTTCCATTCCGAAAATAAATAAAAAATAAACAAAAAATAAACAAAAAAAGTCAAACAATTTAAATGAAAGCTGAAGCAAAAGAAAGAAGTTTAAATTTGTTTCCTCTCCGATAACATAGTTTTGGTACGGTCGGTGAGTAGAGGTCGCCAATATATTGTTATTTAAAATGGGGTTACCAGAATAGTTTTATTTGGGTGGGGGAGTCGCATATTCTAAAACACGGCTATATATCATTGACGTCATAGACACTTGATGGGATTGGCTGCTGATTTACACGCAGCCACGCAAGGCGCACGCACTTCCATTAGTTGATTTTCACCACAAAGTCTATCGTGTAAAACGGGCTTATGCTTAACTTCAAATGTTCAAATGTTTGCAAATCTATCGGACCAAACTGCGTGGTCATCAGTCCGTAGCTTACAAACTACTTAAACCTAGGTAAACTAACCTAAGGACAACACACACACACACCCATGCCCCAGGGAGGACTCGAACCTCCACGGCGAGCAACCGCGCGCTCCTCAGCGAGATGCTTTAGACCGCTCGGCTACTCCACCGTGGCTATGCTTAACTGTGTGAGTTAACGCTCTGCTGTGCATCCCGCGCACTTGGCTCCGGCATTAGCCGCCAAGCTGTGGTGGGAAGTTGGTCCACCGCCTTATCTCGCACACTGCAGCCAACTTTGAGACCTTAAGGGCTCGGAAACTCGGTTCGGGATGAGTCTCGTCAGTTTAGTGGTCTACCTCAAGCGTGTCCACCCGTAAAAGTTGTAAAGCGCTCTAGCCAGAAGCTCCTGAGAGGAGGGGCTGTTAAAGTTTTACGCGCAGCTGATGCACTGGTCAGCTTGTACGCTCCGACAGCACAGACGAATGACCACTGCGTCTCTAGCGTACTCACTTGCCACACTGGTCACTGCGGTTATATCGTACCTTCCACAAACTTTATACTTTGGTTTTTAATTGTTTTGGATGTTATAAGTTTTAAATAAAGTTAATGACCTTATCAATTCAGTGATATCAATATTTTGGCCCACTTTAGGTAACACTAAAAGTGGGCCTTTCCGATCGCCTTTTGACAGCTCAAAATTTAAATGAAAATAACGACTTAACCGTACATTTGACACGAAAATTGAATTATAAAAATTTGTAGAGGAGAAAATTCTCTACAACTATGCTCTGTTACGCTTTTTCCTATCTTCCATAGTTTCAGAGATATTGCAAAAATAGCGGTGATTTTAAGATATATATTCCTTCAAACCGTCTTGATTGCAAATTTTTTATTAGTTAATGACGCGTTTCGCCCTTTTAGCAGGGCATCTTCAGATTAACTGCGTGACAGAATTTACACAAAATTACAAGGCGGAATAACAAACGGTTATAATGGTGCATGGGCTTATTTTGTGTTAAGAAGACAGTATAAATGGTAAACAAAGCACATTCTCCGTGGTGTGACACCGTAAGTTGTTATTGCGGTGTTTCTATTTTCCTGGAATGCTTTTTGGTTTTCCTTGTGGCCCTACAAATGTTCGGGTAACAACGAATTACAATTGGAACATACCCGAACATTTGTAGGGCCACAAGGAAAACCAAAAAGCATTCTAGGAAAATAGAAACACCGCAATAACAACTTACGGTGTCACACCACGGAGAGCGCATTGTAAGCTTTGTTTACCATTTATACTGTCTTCTTAACACAAAATAAGCCCATGTACCATTATAACCGTTTGTAATTCCGCCTCGTAATTTTGTGTAAATTCTGCCACGCAGATAATCTGAAGATGCCGTGCTAAAAGGGCGAAACGCGTCATTAACTAATAAAAAGTTTTCAATCAAGACGGTTTGAAGGAATATTTATTCTAACTGAATGCTGTTGTACACCATGGATTGGAAATCGTGATTTTAAGATGTCTGTCTGTCCGTAACGTGTTCCCACTTTTTAGGTCGAACCGGTCAGCCGTTCGGCACCAAATTTTACAGACATAACAGTTGGCCGACAGAGACCAGAACATTCCTTTTTAAAAATTTTCTGACAAAAACACTTTATTAATAGAAAAAAAGCAGTTTGTAATGTAATTCTGATTGCAAACGAACCGCTCATCTGACACGAAAATTGAATAACCGAATTTGTAGAGGAGAAAATTCTCTACAACTTTCCTCTGTTGTGTTTTTTTTTTTCGTAACTCGTACAGTTGCAAAAGATATTTGCAAAAATAACGGGGATTTGGCACCGTCGCTTGATTTTACGTGGACCAGGCGTTCGGAGATGTCACGTGACATTCCTCGCCCAGAACTCTCCCTTTGTACGCCATCTTGCTTCCTGTATTTTATGATTTTCTTCTTATAACTTACGCTAAATGTTGAGCACCTCGATAAAACCAACCAGACACGTGCACTACGGTGGTTATTATTTTACGTATATTTTATTGTTTTAATTTTGACCAGCCATGCATTTTATATCTCACTATCCATTAATACATGTTTTCCTACGTTTCATACAGTACACCTACCAGATTTTATGAGGAGCACAGTAGTAAGCAGATAATGTCAATGCGACCCGATGATGAGCCGGCCACGGTGGCCCAGCGGTCTGCGGCGTGCCAGTCCCACACAGTCTGCACGGCCGCTGCGGTCAGGGGTTCGAATCCCCCCTCGGACATAGATGTTTGTGCCTCCTTCAGTATAAGCTAGTTTATATGCGGTTTGTAAGTTTAGCGACTCATGACCCCGTAGTTAAATCCCATAAGCTCCACAAACATTTGAACCAGATGTTGACACCATAGTGTCGAAAGCGGTCGTCTTGAATAAATTAAATAAAAATTGCGGTACTGGTATCCATCCTATTTATACAATAAGATGAGTAAATTAAGTGATAAATAAAATATGGGGTGGATATTAAAATATTAGTTTAAAGAGGTGAAACTTAATATTTGTCAAATCTAAACTCAAATATCAAATAATTTTGGCAGTTTGTTAAAATACGGTCAGAAAGAGAAATTACTTGTTGGGTGCATAGGTATTATCAGAAAAGTGAGTCGTGATCGTGTCGTCCATGAATTTTTATTATTTATATTTTTATTATTTGTGTCCGAAATGATTGCAAAAAATCATAAATTTACAGCAAATCTAAAGTGGGCCGTACAACACGCCAGTGCGATATTCTTTTAATGAAATGACTAGTACAGCCACGAGCCGCGTCGAGGAAGTAAGTTGTCTTACTATTATTCAGTTCGAATATAGTAAATTTCCTTGAAACGGAAAAGCTTCTTTCCATGAATCAGCACGGGTTTAGGAAACATCGTTCATGTGAAACTCAGCTTGCCCTTTTCTCACATGACATCTTGCGAGCCATCGACGAAGGGCAACAAGCGGATTGTGTTTTTCTCAACTTCGAAAAGGCGTTCGACGCGGTGCCACACTGCAGACTGCTAACGAAGATACGAGCTTATGGAATAGGTTCACAGATTTGTGACTGGCTGGCTGGAAGACTTCC
Organism: Locusta migratoria; assembly: GCA_026315105.1. Taxonomy (NCBI): domain Eukaryota; kingdom Metazoa; phylum Arthropoda; class Insecta; order Orthoptera; family Acrididae; genus Locusta; species Locusta migratoria. The sequence goes on along the minus strand of CM048745.1, from coordinate 154,360,673 downwards.
TAAGTAATAGAACGCAGTAAGTTGTTCTCGACGGCGAGCGTTCATCAGAGACGAATGTATCGTCAGGCGTGCCCTAGGGGAGTGTGATAGCACCGCTATTATTTTCTATCTATATAAATGATCTGATGGACAGAGTAAGTTGTAATTTGCGGCTGTTTGCTGATGATGCTGTGGTGTATGGGAGGGTTTCGTCTGTAACTGACTGTAATAGCATACAGGTTGACTTAGACAAAATTTCTAGTTGCTGCGAAGAATGGCAGCTAGCTCTCAATGTAGAAAAATGTAAGGTGATGCGCATGAGTAGAAAAAACAATCCTATAATGTTCGAATACAGCATTAGTAGTGAGCTTCTTGATGCTGTCGCGTCTTTCAAATATCTAGGCGTAACATTGCAGAGCGATATGAAATGGAACGAACATGTAAGGACAGTTGTGAGTAAGGCAGACAGCCGACTTCGGTTTATTGGGAGAATTTTGGGAAGATGTACTTCACCTGTAAAGGAGACCGCGTATAAAACGCTGATACGACCACGTCTTGAGTATTGCTCAAGTATTTGGGATCCGCAGCAGATCGGTTTGAAGGAAGACATAGAGGCGGTTCAGAGGCGAGCAGCTAGGTTTGTTACCGGTAGGTTCGACCAATGCGCGAGTGTCACGGAAATGCTCCGGCAACTCAATTGGGGATCGCTGGAAGAAAGACGACGTTCTTTTCGTGAATTTCTGTTGAGTAAATTTAGAGGGCCGGAATTTGAAGCTGAGTGTAGTACGAACTTGCTGCCGCCTTCTTACATTTCGCGTAAAGATCACAAAGACAAGATAAGAGAAATTAGGGCTCGTACGGAGGCATATAGGCATTCTTTTTTTCCTCGTTCAATTTGGGAGTGGAATAGGAAAGGAACTGCCTAGTAGTGGTACAGTGTACCCTTCGCCACGCACCTTACGGTGAATTGCGGAGTATGTATGTAGATGTAGATGTAGATATTATTTAAAACAGGTCAACATAGTTACATTAAAAACTGTATTGGCAACGCGTGCAGCCGTGTTTAATCTAATTTCTGACATAATCAAAAAAAAAAAAATAATAAACGACACCCGTCATATCGTAGGAACAAGTTTTATATTCCTGTTGTATAAGTCTGCCTTCTTCGAATAGTCAGCGTGAGACAGTCGTTTCCACCTCTTTCCACGACATGACAAGTGTCTCAATGCCGAAAAGGCGCTTACGAATTTTTGTTCCTGTTGTCCAAAAAGATTTTGAAGTAAGTAGGGTGTCTTTGTTTTAAATTTAGAAATGCACACTGTAGTTCCAGTGTGTGTTAAAATAATATTTTTGTTTTTGAAAAGTTGACTAATTTCAAACGCATTTAAAAAGTAGCTGAAGTAAATCTTTTAATCACCACTTTAACAAAATTTAGTATAGGGTTTAATTTATATAAAAGTGCACAATGTCGTCTATACTATTCAGTCATGTATTTTTAAATACAAACACCAAATTGGTAATTATCATAAGAACAATGAAAAGATACCTTACGCTAAGAACTTCGCTTCAAACGATGTTTTAAAAACTTCAGTTTCATTTATGCAGTCTTCTTTCATCAGATAGCCTGGAGGAGTACCAGGAATACTTGCTCATTTCATTAAAAATTAGCGTTGACTTTTGCTGATGCACTATTGGTATGCGGAATTTTGTTTGTACTTTATTCAGTCACATTTACTTCATTACACATTTTTAAATATATTTAAATTGTATTTTTAACAATGAGTTTCAGTATCTTTGCACTTGCCATATCTGTAAATGTGACATGTTGTTTGGTGCATCAAATCAGCTGGTGAAAACAAACGCCACAATATTGAATTTAGTGACCCTCACAGTTCAACATGAAGAGACACAAATGTATATATCTCTCTCCCATAAGAATGTTTAAAGGAAACCTTTCTGTGAAGTAAGTCCATTGTATAAGAAATAGATGTATTCTTAATTCAAGTGTGTACGATACAGAAACAAAACATTGTTATATTTAGGATAAAAATATTTACCTTGTAACCTTATGGATTCACATAACTTTGTTATTTTAGGACACCAACGTAAACCTGATATCAGCACTGCCGTCTGATGATCGGTGCAATAACTTGATTTATAAAAATCTTGTGGCTAGTTGCAGTATTTATTTACGTACTACAGTATTATCTTTAGTGGCAGCTTACAATTTTTTTTTTTTTTTTTTTTTTTAAATCGATTGTTTGTAGAGTCTATGGGACTTAACTGCGGGGTCGTCGCAGGCCGCGGTGGCCGAGGGGACTGAGGCGCTCCAGTCACGGTCTGCACGGCCACTACGAACGGGGGTTCGAATCCCCCCTCGGGCACGGATATTTGTGCCGTCATTAGGATTAGCTAGTTCATAAGTAGTTTGTAAGTTTAGGGACTGATGACCCCGAAGTCAAGTCCCACAAGGTATGCAAACATTTGAATTTTTGCGGGGTCGTCAGTCCCTAAACTTACAAACTACTTACGAACTAGCTTATACTAAAGACGACACAAACATCCATGCCCGAGGGGGGATTCGGACCCCCGACGGCGGACGGCCGCGCGCACCGCAACACGGCGCTCCAGTACGCGCGGCTAATCCGCCGCGGCGCTGGTAGCTTCCGCAGCTTCAACTAGTCGCTGACGATCTATGGCAGTCAGAGCAGCTGTCATATTATTTCCTGGTTCGGTGTCTAAGTTGTCCATTACTTTTGCCCTGCTAATTTCACCATCATTGAAACAGATAACAGCATCCATCACACCTATTTTGAGTACTGTTCGTCCAACAAATTCCGTTTCCGATACTGTTTGCCACATGCAGCTATTGAAACTTTCATTACGATTTTCTGTACGCCGATATAGATACTTGCTGAGTAATTTTTTGTCTGCAAGGTCCCTGTACATTGGCTTTATTGTTTCCATGACTGGCAGGAATGCAATCTTTATACTGATATTCCTTGCCTCAAGCATCAGCGTGGCCAGTGTGCAGACATTTGTTCAAAGAGCATTTAAGACTATAATAATTATTTAAAAGTAAATAAATCATACATTTTTGGTAACGGGAGTAATTTATCTCTCAGATACATTTTTTTTTTTTTCAATTTTTCATTCTTGTCACGTCCAGGGCGATCCACGTAATTGACTCAGTTTTCACTTCACTTCTGTTTTTGTATAGTTCACCAATTGTTTTGTCACTCGAGTAGGTACCATTCTTTTAATGTGTCCCTAAATGTGGTCCTTACACATCGAGGAATCATAAATTTAGCAAATGTTCAAATGTTTGTAGAGTCTATGGGACTTAACTACGGGGTCATCAGTCCCTAAACTTACAAACTACTTATAAACTACTTACAACTAAGTACGGCACAAATATCCATGCCCTAGGGGGGATTCGAACCTCCGACCCTAGTGGCCGTGCAGACCGTGACTGGAGCGTCTCAGTCCCCTTGGCCACCGCGTCCGGCGTAAATTTAGCATTGGAGGGAAGTGTGTGTGCGATAAAAATCGGAGACGGAGACCAAGAGACGAATAGAGTAAACACATTTAAATGAACTAGTATTGCCTGTGGTCGAAAATCGACCAATTGTGTTTACAATGGTCAATGGGGGTAAAATTTTACGTATCATGTCGGCGGCCTCGCGATAGAAAATCTTTGCCCATTTGTTCGAACCACATAGAATGACTCGATTAGTGTATTGTACAGACCCTTAAGTAAACAAATAATGCTGTTCCTGCTTTGTGGTTGACAGGTTCTTGTATGTATCCTCGTCCGCTCAGTAAAAATAATTACTTTCGTAAAGCGAAGATTCCATGAGAAAACATCAGCGTTGTCAAGCGATTGGCTAAAATGAAGACTTACAGGATTCTCACTATTCAGCATCTGTTGCCAACATTATCATAGGAAGCCGCTGGGATATTTGGTAAAATTTAACCGGCACTGGGAGGTATGAAACGGTATCTTCTACGTGTCAAGGGAAATGCCTGACACAACAAAAACAAATAAAAACAGAAGTATATACATCTCATGCCATTTTCGAATTATATAACTTTCATTAGGGAAATATTTGAAATGGCACTACAATTTCGGTGTTCATATACAACGCCAAGAAATAATGTTATTTCGATACTGCGATATTTAGAATTCCAGAACTGACAACATGTCGGCTTCGTAGCTCCACCAGTGCACCGCTACATGCGTCTCCCGGCGCATCATAATTTATATCGGCATTCATATGAAAACATCTATTTCCTTTAACCACTCTTAACCACTGCGAAAATGAAGCATTTGAACGGCACAAGACAGTGAGTTGGGAGCGCTCCATGTTTCGATATTCACTTATTTTAATACTGCAGATGCGCTGCATTAAAGCATTTTGGTCGAGGCGAATAGCCAATCAGTGAGCTGATTGTTGGAGAATGTAGAACTTGATCCAAGCAGTAGATAGCAAAATTTCTACTTCCTTTTACCGCTTTTAATGGCTAAATGCACACATAATATTTATATTCGTGAAATCTACGACAAACAATCTTTCGAGTTATGTAACTTTCATTGCCTTCTTGTACGAATAAATTAGTAATCTGTACCACAATTTTCGTGTTAGCGTATTTATATAATGATGTGGGTTGCAGTTGTCGTGAGATGGAGAGGCTTGCTCGGGATAGAGTAGGGTGGAGAACTGCATGAAACCTTTTGTGTCCCAGCCTCGTCGCCGCTTTTGTGTCTCGTTTCCGTCGAAGGTGTCGGTGGCCGAGTAGAAAGACCGACACAGGAATAAAGGATGCACTCATGTGCAGGTAGGAGGTGACCAGCCAGTGGGACAGCAGAAACTAGAAACACTAGAGGAAATTAGAACGAGATCTATATATTTCTTAGAGACTTAGTAATACTTAACTTTTACATAGATCTGTACTGCAGAATGTTGATACATAGTTGAGCTAGAGGCCTGCCTAGTGCCTGTCCGATAGCCAAGTCTTCACTGGTGCCTATCTGATTCCGAAGTGTTAGCTGGTTCCTATCTCAGTCGCAAGTGAACGACGTCGTTCAGTGGTGGCCACGAGCGGAGTTGTAGCAGAGGGCGCTCGTAGCTGACGTCGTAAGAACGCCGCGCCGTGCGTGCATTGCGGCGCGCGTCGAAAGTAGGTGGCGCGCACTTTAGACTTGTGCGATACCACAAAACCAGTGTCCGGACTGGAGACCACCACAGCAACAACATTCTATATGAACAATATTGGCGTAATTAAATCTACAACGAGCCTAGATGTACAGAACTGACTCTGGAATAACAGAAGTTGCGAGAGGACGCAGATTGTGTGGTTGATGATCCGAACATCCCCTCTAGCTGATTACCGCGGCAGACGGGTGCGAAAGCCGCCTCCCCTCGGTGTTTACACGGAGAGGGCGGCAAGTCGCTCGCTCCCCTTTTGTTTACTGCGGCAGGGAGCTGGAGGTCGTAAACGCAGGTTGACGCGCTGGGAGGGAGCCAACCCCCGTTGGCGGGCCACGCCCTGTTTTTACTACCCTAGGGGGACGCGCCCCTTCCCTCGCGGTGCGGTGTTTTTGTCGCTGGCGTGCGGCACGCACGTGACCTGCGGCCCGATACGGCGGGGGCGACGGCGTTATTCAATTGTCGTCGTGCGTGACGTGTGGGAGGGGGGGGGGGGGAGGGGCGAGCTGGCGCGGTGACGAATTGGCCGCATCACTCAAGCCGCCCCTCCCCTCCACCGCGCTGCCACAGGGGGGCGGCGGTGTGGGGTTACTCCCTGCCCTGCCACCGGGCCGTATCATCGCCAAATGAAACCGCGCAGCGCGCCACCCCTAGCTTTACGATAACGCCGCCTACACACGCGCTGCTCTAAGTAGAGGCACACATTTCTCTTTACGACGGTCTTTTGTGTGACAGACAATGAGAGAGAGATAGACAGAGAAAGAAAGAGACGGCAGCGTCATTAAGCGTCTTACACGAACGATCCTCTAGCCACAATTCACTACGTTTACAATAAACTCTTTCAAGTTCTGAAGCAAGCACCAGTAAAATATAGGGAGCGTAAGGTTATCTGATGCTGAAGGAATTAGATTGGGTAACGAAGCAATAAAGGAGGTAGATGAGTTTTGTTACTTGGTCAGTAAAATAACAAATGATGGTCGCAGTACAGAGGATATAAAATGCAGAATGGCAATGGGTAGAAAAGCGTTCTTGAAAAAGAAAACTTTGTTAACATCGAATATTGATTTAAGCCTAAGGAAGTCCTTTCTGAAGGCATTTGTATGGGAGTGAAACATGGACGATAAACAGTGCGGACAGGAAGAGGATTGAGACTTTTGAAATATGGTGCTACAGAAGAATGCTGAAGATTAGGTGGGTGGATCACGTAACTAATGAGGAGGTACTGAACAGAATCGGGGAGAAAACTAATTTCTGGCATACCTTGACTAAAAGAAGGGATCGGTTGGTAGGACACATTCTTAGACATCAGGGATTGTGAATGTAGCTCAAAAAAGTTCAAATGTTTGTAGAACTTATGGGACTTAACTACGGGGTCATCAGTCCCTAAGCTTACAAACTACTTATGAACTACTTACGAACTAGGACGGCACAAATATCCATGCCTGAGGGGGGAATCGAACCCCCGACCGTAGTGAGGCTTGCTGAGGATAGCGTATTGTGGAGAGCTGCATCAAACCAGTCTTCGGACTGAAGACCATAACCATAGACAGCTGTAGATCGTAAAATTGTACTAACGACAGAAACTGGAATACATTCAATAGCGAACAATCTAGACAAAAATGGTTCTAATAATGAACACAAAAGCTAAATAGAGGGGTCGCGTTTCACACTGCGGGTAATGTGTTGTTTCCACAGTCGGCGCGATGGCGAGTGCTTTGGAACTCGGAAACCCCAGAACGGACTCTCCGCGGCCAGCTCTCGCCCGCCTGTTATTCCTTCCTCGGAGTCATTGAGCGCATTAGCGCGGCCTTTTCAGTGTAGACTCCATTGACGGCCGGATTATTTCGCGCAGCCCAATATTGGCCTGGAATGAAGTGGCTCATTCCAGTAATGGCTTTTCTCCGGCCGGCGTTTACCCGCAGGAAATGCACGGGGGGAGTGGGGAACCGCATTTTGAGATGGGAACCGCGTCCACAGCACGCGTTTGCCCCGCCATGGCCAGGCCATTAATCAAAACGCTGCCGTCCCGTGTCGGCCGGGGCGGATTCGATTCTCGCCGCAGAACTGGCCTTAATGTGCTGCTGATGTCGATTTCGGATTCATTACGTCGACCGGAGCCGGGTAAAGCTATTGCATTAAAATTGTGCAGCTGGCCTCTCGTTTTGTAGTTGTTGCGCTCAATATTGCTAACTCATTTCCTGCTATTACAGTTACTCGGCGTTATGTGCCACAATGGGCCTATTTTTCTTATCACGTTACTCTCGTGTCGCTGTTAGTAGCAAATGTCCACTCCACAGCCATTCTAGCGAGCTCGCCAATTACAGCACAGTCTAATATATACAGTCGCGACGCTAGCGTTCCAAGCGGTCGTAAAGCAAGGAGGTTACATACAGCGAAACGTGATGCTACAGGCAATATCTTTGATGTATGCATGCTACAATGTCTTCTGCTCTTTCTCTGTATGGATAAGCATACGAATAAGGAAATATAAGAATCAATAAATAAAGCAGTAAATAAGAAATTTCTTTTAATTCATCTCTTAAAAAAATCGATATGATGTTTCGCGCATTACATCAAGTGATCGATCTGTGATATTATTACAATCATTATTGTTAAATTTCGTGATTGGATTCTTCGAAACGAGTGCATATTTACGTGTGATGTTTTATTTCTCATATATTCTCTGATAACTTTAACATGATTTTAGAAATAAGGAGAAGGACAGAGAGAGAGAGTGAATAGCAAATGTACTAACTCAAAGCTTGATTAAATAAATAAATATCCGGGCAAGGCGGGGTTTTCAGCTAGTAATATGTATGATTAGTGTAAGAAGCAACTGATGAAATAGGCTAGAAAACAAAGCAACAATAGCAGCAATATTGACAAAGGAAATAAATTAAATCAGTAAAAAATAATATTGAAACTGGTAAAACATAAAACTATTTTCCCGTGCCTAATGACAGTATATGTATTATAACATCAGGCAATAACTTGATTATAGACTGCTGTAGATCGTAAAGTTGTACTGACGACAGAAACTGGAATACATTCAATAGTGAACAATCTAGACATAAATGGTTGTAATAACGCTCACAAAAGCTAAATAGTGAGGTCGCGTTTCACACAGCGGGTAATGTGTTGTTGTCACAATCGACACTGGTAAAAGATAAAACTATTTTTCCCGTACCTGATGACAGGATATGTATTATGACACATATTATAACACCAGGCAATAACTTCATTATAGACAGCTGTAGATCGTAAAATTGTACTGGCGACAGAAACTGGAATACATCCAGTAGCGAAAAATCTAGACAAAAAATTGTTGTAATAATGCACGCGAAAGCTAAATAGTGACGTCGCGTTTCACACTGCGGGTAATGTGTTGTCACAATCGAGTCCATGGCATGTGCTTTGGAACTCGAAAACACCAGAACGGAGTCTGAGCGGCCAGCTCTCGCCCGCCTGTTATTCGTTCCTTGGAGTCATTGAGCGCATTAGCGCAGCCTTTTCAGTGTAGACTCCATTGACGGCCGAATTATTTCGCGCAGCCCAATATTGGCCTGGAATGTAGTGGCTCATTCCAGTAATGGCTTTTCTCCGGCAGGCGTTTATCCGCCGGAAATGCAGGGGGGGGGGGGAGTGCGGAGTGCGGAACCGCATTTTGAGATGGGAACTGCGTCAACAGCACGCGTCTGCCCCGCCATGGCCAGGCCATTAATCAAAACGCTGCCGTCCCGTGTCGGCCGGGGCGGATTCGATTCTCGCCGCAGAACTGGCCTTAATGTGCTGCTGATGTCGATGTCGGATTCATTACGTCGACCGGAGCCGGGTAAAGCTATTGCATTAAAATTGTGCAGCTGGCCTCTCGTTTTGTAGTTGTTGCGCTCAATATTGCTAACTCATTTCCTGCTATTACAGTTACTCGGCGTTATGTGCCACAATGGGCCTATTTTTCTTATCACGTTACTGTCGTTTCGCTGTTAACACCAAATGTCCACTGCACAGCCATTCTAGCGAGCTCGCCAATTACAGCACAGACTAATATATACAGTCGCGACGCTAGCGTTCCAAGCGGTCGTAAAGCAAGGAGGTTACATACAGCAAAACGTGATGCCACAGGCCATATCTTTGATGTATGTGTGCTACAATGTCTTCTGCTCTTTCTCTGTAAGGATAAGCATACGAATAAGGAAATATAAGAATAAATAAATAAAGCAGTAAAAAAGAAATTTCTTTCAATACATCTCTTTAAAAAATCGATTTGACGTTTCGCGCATTACATGAAGTGATCGATCTGTGATATTATTACAATCATTATTGTTAAATTTCGTGATTGGATTCTTCGAAACGAGTGCATTTTTACATGTGATTTCTTATTTCTTATATATTCTCTGATAACTGTAACATGTTTATTAGAAATAGGGAGAACGACAGAGAGAGAGAGTGAATAGCAAAAGTACTAACTGTAGGCTCGATTAAATAAACAAGACTCGATTAATTAAATAAATATGCGGACAAGGCCGGGTTTTCAGCTAGTAATATGTATGATTAGTGTAAGAACCAACTGAGGAAAAAAGGACAGAAAACAACCAACAATAGCACCATATTGGCAAAGGAAATAAAGTAAATCATTAAAAAATAATATCGAAATTGGTAAAAGATAAAACTATTTTCCCGCGCCTAATGACAGTATATGTATTATAACAGTTACTGGGTATTATGTGCCACAATGGGCCTATTGGCCCACTTTAGGTTACGGTAGTAACACCAAAAGTGGGCCTTTGCGATCGTTTTTTGACAGCTCGGAATTTAAATAAAAATAACGGCTTCACCATTCACCTGACACGAAAATTGAATAACCGAATTTGTAGAGGAGAAAATTCTCTACAACTTTGCTCTTTTATGTTTTTTTCATATCTCGTATCGTTTCGGAGATATTTGCAAAAATAACGGCGATTTTGGCATGCATGTCTGTCTGTCTCTCCATCCGTCCGTCTGTCTGTCTGTCCATAACGTGTTCTCCGTTTTTAAGACGAACCGTTCAACCGATCAACACCAAATTTTACAGACTTAATTGTAGGCCGACAGAGACAGGAACATTCCTTTTATAAATTTTTCGGACAAAAATACGGTAGTAACACTAAAAAAAAACCGTGTGTAATGTAATTGTAATTGCAAACGAACCGTTCAACTCACACGAACATTGAATAACCTGATTGGTAGAGGGGAAAATTCTCTACAAATTCGCTCTGTTTTTTTTTTTCATATCTTGCATCGTTGCAGAGATATTTGCAAAAATAACGGCGATTTGACGATGTCTGTATGGCTGTAACGAGTTCTCACTTTTTGGGTCGAACCGTTCAACCGATCGGCACCAAATTTTACAGACATAATTTTTGGCTACCAGAGACCAGAACCTCGCTTTTTCAAATATTTCGGACACGAAATACGTTAGTAATACAAAAAAAGTCGTTTCTAATGTAATTTTAATTGCATATAAACCGTTCATCTGACGCTAAAATTGAATAATCGAATTTGTAGAGGAGAAGATTCTCTACAGCTTTGTTCCCTTATGTTTTTTCATATCTCGTATCGTTTGAGAAATATTTGCAAAAATAACAATTTTGACACCATCCACTGAATTAATGAAAACGAGCCGTTCGCAGAACTGTCTCTGGCATAAGCCATCTTGCGTTGCGTATTTGATGATTTTCTTACTTTAATCTACACGCTTTCATTTCAAAGCAATGGCGCGCTGGAGAATTAACAAAAACATGTCGTTCTTCGTACGATACATGATAATCTAGTTTCTACAAATGCCATATTAGCATCAGTTAACAACAGCCATGAATAGTACAAAATTTAAGAATGTAACTTCTAAGTGTTATCTGTAGCGTAGTGAACAATGTGTTAGGCTGTGACGCTGAAGGTCAGTGGTTCAAAATACGCCACTACCTAAAAAAATTTCCCTAAAAGGGTTTCAAACACTCTTATTAATTAATTTTTTATTGTCTACATTATTATTTTTGTCCAAAATGTTTGCAAAAACTTATAAAAATCTACAAATCTAAAGTGGCTCGTAAAACACGTCAGTGCGATTTTTTCGCCTATCACGTTACTGTCGTGTCGCTGTTAACAGCAATTGTCCACCCCACAGCTATTCTAGCAAGCCCGCCAATTATAGCTACAACCAACGAAGTGGAAGAGCCGTGGCAGCGTGGTCGAGCGCATTGAGGCGCTATGTTACGATGCGCTAGGCCATTCCCCGTCGGGGGTTCGAATCCCTCCTCTGGCATGGATGTTTGTCCCGTCTTCAGTATAAGCTAGTTTATAATCAGTTAAGTCCCATAAGTATCCATAAAATCTCGGGCGAACTGCCGGATGTCAGTAACTTCCTGCCACGATATTTCGGCGCAGAGTCTTCTGGCCATCTTCAGGTGAGTACCGCCGAAGTACTGGCGAAGACGCACTGAGCTGTGCTATTTATGCCCAATTCAGCCGACATTGCGCATGCGCGTACCTAGCGTGCGCGTTCACTACAGCTACGTACGCTGCTCCGAGCGCCCTCCGTGGTGGAGGCTTGCCGCTTCGATATCAGATCGATTCTCATCGTCATTCAGTTGCAGGAAACTACGCCGACTACGAAGTTTTTCAATTACAGGATTCCATGCAGCATTTATTTGGAAACCGCTGTCTCGATTGATAAGAGTCTCACTGTCAGACAATCTTATTTCCACAGCTTCATTAATAATTGAGCTCCAAAAGTTTGATGTGTGGGCCACGATTTTCGTTTCATTGTAGTTCATTGAATGACCTGTGGAAATACAATGTTCGGCGATTGCGGATTTGGTGGGTTGGAGTAGCCGAGTATGACGCTGATGTTCCACGATGCGGTCCTGCACAGTGCGCGTCGTCTGCCCTATATTCCACAGGTCATTCAATGAAATACAATGAAACGAAAATTATGGCAGACGACGCGCACTGTGCAGGACCGCATCGCGGAACATCAGTGCACAGTGCGCGTCGTCTGCGCGTCGTCTGCCATAATTTTCGTTTCATTGTATTTCATTGAATGACCTGTGGAATATAGGGCAGACGACGCGCACTGTGCAGGACCGCATCGTGGAACATCAGCGTCATACTCGGCTACTCCAACCCACCAAATCCGCAATCGCCGAACATTGTATTTCCACAGGTCATTCAATGAACTACAATGAAACGAAAATCGTGGCCCACACATCAAACTTTTGGAGCTCAATTATTAATGAAGCTGTGGAAATAAGATTGTCTGACAGTGAGACTCTTATCAATCGAGACAGCGGTTTCCAAATAAATGCTGCATGGAATCCTGTAATTGAAAAACTTCGTAGTCGGCGTAGTTTCCTGCAACTGAATGACGATGAGAATCGATCTGATATCGAAGCGGCAAGCCTCCACCACGGAGGGCGCTCGGAGCAGCGTACGTAGCTGTAGTGAACGCGCACGCTAGGTACGCGCATGCGCAATGTCGGCTGAATTGGGCATAAATAGCACAGCTCAGTGCGTCTTCGCCAGTACTTCGGCGGTACTCACCTGAAGATGGCCAGAAGACTCTGCGCCGAAATATCGTGGCAGGAAGTTACTGACATCCGGCAGTTCGCCCGAGATTTTATGGAAATATCTATACGCCGGGAAAGCTTTAAACATCACAAGTCCCATAAGCTTTATGAACATTTGAACATTTTCTCGTAGTGGACGATTCAAACAACTTGCGGGTTATACTTTCCATAAGATGTTTGAACATTTTATACACTAAATCAAACTCGAGTTTCAAAATGAACGATTGTTCAAAACATAGATGACCTAGCTGTTCCATATATGAGGCGCGTCCAGAAAGTAAGTTCCATTTGGTAATAAAATGAAATTGTACACAGATACAGAAGAAATTTTTATTGCACAAAATTCTACAACTCTTAAACTACTTTTCCACATAACTGCCGACATTTTGTAGGCACTTGTCATAGCGTGCCACAAGCTTTTGCATGCATCTTTCACAGAAGGTTGCCGTCTGCGTATTCAACCATGTGGTAACAGCTCTTTATCTTCGTTGAAGTGTTGACCACCAAGGACAGATTTTAGGTGTAAGAATAGGTGAAAGTCGCTAGGAGAGAGGTCCGAGCTGTATGGAGGATGATCAAACAGGTCCCATTGAAATTTGGGTAAGAATTGTTTGGTCACATTCGGTGTGTGACGTCAGGCATTATCGTGAAAAAAAAAATCTTTTGACAGTAATGCTCTTCTTACACCTAAAATCTGTCCTTGGTGGACAACACTTCAACGATGATGACGAGAACTTGTAACCACATGGTTGAATACACAGGCAGCAACATTCTATGAAAAAGGCACACAAACCCGTGTGCCATGCTATGACAATTGCCTACAAAATTTCGGAAGCTTTGTAGAAAAGTAGTTTTAACAGTTGTAGATTTTTGTACAATCAATATTTTTTCTGTATCTGTACCCGTTCGTTTTATATAATCAAACGGAACTTACTTTCTGGACGCGCCCCGTAGAATTTTGTCCTTTTGATGCACTGTTAATCCATTCGGAGGGTAAAAAAATGTTTGTTATCCTTACGAGACTTAACTGCGACCGCGGCGGAGCAGCCGAGCGCATTGGAGTGCCATGCTGCGATGCGGGAGGCCGTTCCCTGTTGGGGGTTCGAATCCCTCCTCAGGCTTGGATGTTTCTGTTGTCTTGAAGGATAAGGTAGTTCATAAGTAGTTTGTAAGTTTAGGGACTGATGACCCCGCAGTTAGGTCCCATAAGCTTTACAAATATTTGAACATTTTTTTACTTAACTTACAATCTACTTATAAACTACCTTCTACTAAAGACAACACAAACATCCATGCCCGAGGGAGGATTCGAATCCTCGACGGGGAACGGCCTCGCGCATCGGAGCATAACGTCTCAATGCGCTCGGCCACTCCGCCGCGGCTTCGGATGGTGAAACCTACTTATTAAATAAAGAACTTTTTACAGTTTTCCATCAAATACTTATTCTTTCACTAGCAGGCTTTTAAGTATCATATGGGTCATGGTCGAGTGTTGTCAGTTAAAGATTTCAACGTATGAAAGTGGTAAACGTTTAGTAACAGTGCTTGTAAAAACTCGGACATCGATGGTACATGCTGCTGATATAGTACTGAAAATTATTAACTCTTTGGTATTCGTCACATCATAAAAGACGGTTATATACGTGGAAGAGACCTGGAGACACTGGAAGGTACCAGGTAGATTTTATAATGTACGGACAGGTTTTAAAATGTAAGAGATATCCAGGGGCAGATATACACTCTGACTATATCTCATTGCTTATGACTTGTAGCCTGAAATTGCAGAAAGGTAGGAAAATAAGACGATAGGACCTGGACAAATTAAAGGAACTTAAAAAGCTTGAGAGTTTAGGCAACAATTGACAGAAACGGGGTAGAATAACAAAATAGAAGATGAATGCGTAGCTTTTAGGGACGAAATAGTGAAGGCAGAAGACGTCCAAAGAGGTAGAAACCCAATACCTACAAAAATCTTAGGATATCATACGAAATACTGAATTTAGTTGATGAAAGTAGAAGATATAAAAATGCAGTAAATCAAGCAGATAAAATAGAGGACAAACTGAAAAATGAGATTGACAGGAAGTGAAAAATGGCTAAGCAGGAGTGGCTAGAGAACAAATGCTGGTCTTTAGAAGAATGTATAACTAGGGTCGAAATAGATAACGCCCACAGGAAAATAAAGAGAGACATTTTGGAGACAAGAAAAACTGCGGTATGAATATCAACAAATCGGTTGGAAAACCAGTTCTGAGCAAAGAAGGGAGAGCCGAAAGGTGGAAAGAATATATAGAGGGGCTCTACAAAGAAAATGAACTTTGACACAATATTGTAGGAAGGGAAGACGAAGTACATGAAGATGAAATTGGACATAGTGTACTGAGAGAAAAATTTTGACAGAGCACTAGTAAAATAATAATTTCGTGAGGCTCTTTGGCCTGGTGCAAGTCTTTCAATTGGAGCCACTTCGGCGACTTGAGTGTCGCTAGCCTAGTCCAGTTATCCAACCGGGGAAAGGGAACCTACAGCTTAACGTGGAATCCGAACCACGTGTCGTTTCTATCGACTCCACACATCGTTGAGAGTTGAAGGATGGCTTAAAACGCAGATTGAAAAAAAAAAAAAAAAAAAAAAAAAAAAAAGAAAAGAAATCCGATGTCCGCTCGGGTTTCTAACCCACGACCAGTCGAGCGCTTTACCCCAAGACCACTAGGCCCGACGACCGAGCACTGATAGACCTCAATCGAAACAAGGCCCCTGGAGTATACATCGTAGCTACTGAAGTCTATGGGAGAGCCATCCATGACAAAATTATTTCACTATTACGGACGGTAAGACTATGGGGAAACAACGAAATTGGAAGAACATTTAGCGAATAATTGAGAATATAGTGCGCCCGCTACGGGTTTCTGATAAGGGATGACTTCGGGAAGCTGTTGCACTGCTGACTTAGCAAAATTAATATTTTCGCTAAGATCTGCGTCCAATGCAACCATGTATCGTTCGAAAGGTTGCCAATGGACAAACAAAGATATCAACTAAAATATTAGACACACACACACACACAGAGAGAGAGAGAGAGAGAGAGAGAGAGAGAGAGAGAGAGAGAGAGAGAGTCGCAGTGAGTAATAAAGACAGCGAATAATAAAGACAGTGTTGCTGGCTCTGTTTTAGTTTCCGCGATCATGATGAGTGCTGAGCAATCGGTCGTCACATCTAGTACTGACACTGGTAGGTGGCCTGAAGTGCTCCAGGCAAGCCGACCGGAGTTCATAATTGGGCTCTGCTTGGCGATATTACGTGCTCTCGGCTACGGCTTGGGATGTCGCGGGCGATATGGAAGACGTTCAAACTTCGCGTCGGCGTTGATTGCCTGCCGCCAAGTTGGCACATAGTTCCGCATCTCGAGCGCTCCGCCTTACCGACTGGTCCTCTTACAAGCTCTTCATACTTGGACAACTTCAGCTCACGGCCGGAACATAATTTCCTGAAGCCGAGCGGCACACTTCTCAAAAACGTCCGGAAAATTCGACCTTGATAATTAGATTTCTGAGCGATGTGAATTATGCTACGTTTTAGAAAGATAGTCTTTTGATTTGAATACACTCTTTGAAATTCTGAAGTGAGCACATGTAAAATATAGGGAACGGAAGGTTATTGCCGGCCGCGGTAGCCGAGGGGACTGGAGGCGCTCTAGTCACGGTGTGCACGGCCACTACGGTCGGGGTTCGAATCCCCCCTCGGGCATGGATATTTGTGCCGTCCTTAGCATTAGTCAGTTCGTAAGTAGTTTGTAAGTTTAGGGACTAATGACCCCGTAGTTAAGTCCCATAAGCTACACAAACATTTCAAACATTTTTGGAAGGTTATTTATTAGAGGCTGTCAGGACCAGATCTTCAACTTACGGCAGGTAACGGAAAAGTGCTATGAGTGGAACAGGGAATTGTATCTATGTTTCATAGATCTGGAAAAGGCTTACGACCGTGTTCCTAGGAGGAAGCTTCTGTCAGTTCTTCAAGATTATGGTATAGGAAGCAAACTTCTGCAGGCAATTAAAGGGCTTTACGTAGACTGTCAGGCAGCAGTTAGATGGCAAATTACTCATGGTTCAGGGTAGTTTCAGGGGTAAGACAAGGCTGTAACCTGTCACCACTGTTGTTCATACTATTCATGGATCATATGTTGAAAACAGTAGACTGGCAGGGCGGGATTAAAGTAGGTGAAAACAAAATAAGCAGTCTCGCATATGCGGATGACTTAGTTGTAATGGCCGATTCGATTGAAAGGTTGTAAACTAATATTTCAGAGCTCGTTCAGAGGTGCAAGGATTATGATATGAAATTAGCATCTCCAAAACGAAAGTAATGTTTGTGGGAAAGAGATTCAAACAGATTGAGTGCCAAATAGGAGGAACAAAGTTAGAACAGGTAGACAGTTTCAAGTACCTGGGATGTATTTTGTCACAGGATGGCAACATAGCGAAAGAACTGGAATCGAGGTGCAGCAAAGCTAATGCAGTGAGTGCTCAGCTAAGATCTACTCTCTTCTGCAAGAAGGAAGTAAGTACCAAGTTAGTGGTTCACCGCTCTATCTTTTGACCAACTTTGTTGTATGGGAGTGAAAGTTGGGTGGATACAGGTTACCTTATTCATTAGGTAGAGGTTACAGATATGAAAGTAGCAAGAATGATTGCAGGTACCAATAGATGGGAACAATGGCAGGAGGGTGTCCATAATGAGGAAATCAAAGAAAAGCTGGGAATGAACACCATAGATGAAGCAGTTAGAGCGAACAGACTGAGATGGTGGGGTCATGTTACACGCATGGGAGAAGCAAGGTTACCTGAGAGACTCATGAGCTCGTCAGTGGAGGGTAAGAGGAGTCGAGGTAAACCAAGAAGAAAGTACTTAGATTCGGTGCAGAATGATTTTGAAGTGAAAGGCGCAACATCAGACGAGGCATCAATGTTAGCATTGAATAGGAGATCATGGAGGAATTTTATGAGAGGTACTATGCTCCAGACTGAACGCTGAAAGGCATAATCAGTCTCTAATAATGATGATGATGATATTTACAACTTGTACAAAAATCACTTAGCAGTTATTACAGTTGAAGGGCATGTATGAGGCAAAGTTATTGGGAAGGGTGTAAGACAGGGTTGTAGCCTTTCTCCAGTGTTATTCAATATGTACACTGGGCAAGTTGTGAAGGAAAAACAAGGAGAAATCCGGAGAAGAAATTAAAGTTTAGGTCAAAAAATAAAAATATTCCGTTTCGCCAGATGATGATGAGCACGTTCATCGAAACGTTTCCGACAAGAGAAATGCCATTACTCGGCAGATTACCCGAGAAGAGTTCATTAATGGAATACGCCGAGAAAGTCTACAATCGCATATGGTAAGTCTGTTAGGGACAGCAAAGGACCTAGAAGAGCAATTCAGTGAAATGGACAGTGTGTTGAAAGGAGCGTATAAGACCAACATTAACAAAAGCAAAACAAGGGAAATTGCAATACAGTGTAAAAAAATCAGGCGATTGTGAAGGAATTAGATTAGGTAAACAGTTAAGATGGTAGATGAGTTTTGCTTCTTGAACAGTTCAATAACATATGATGATCGTAGTACAGAGGATATAAAATGTAGAATGGCATTAGGAAGATAAGAATTTTGATAGAAATATGCTAAATCGAATATAAATTGAAATGAAAGGGAGTCTTTTCTGAAGGAATTTGTGTGCAGTGCTGCCTTGGATGGGAGTGAAACATGGGCGATAAATAGTTCAGGCAAGAAGAGGATAAAGGCTTTTGAAATGTGATGCTAGAGAAGAATGGCGAAGATTAGGTGCGTAGATCGCTTAATTAATGAGGGTGGAATTGCACAGAATTAAAATGAATTAAATATAACTGGAGATAAAAAGAATCTGTGGCATATCTTCACTAAAAGAAGGGATTTGTTGACAGGACAAATTCTTATGCGTAAAGGAATCGTGAATTTAGTATTGGAGGGAAGTGTATGGGGTAAAAATAGCGGAGAGAGACCAAGAGACAAAAGCAGTTAGATTGGAATGGATGTGGGGTGCCGTTCTTAGGAGATGAAGAGGCTTGCTTAATACTGACAATGAAAGTACATCGGCTCGAACAAACATATCTGTATGAACGTTTGCTTACAGGATCTCTACGTACACCTCAATGTGCTGGTGGGTGTCGTTTTTATGCAAAACTCTGCAATCATGCTCCAGATAGCACTGTTGATGTAACTGTAGACGCCATACGTAATGCAGATATCTTAACTATAAATTATGTAATAATCATCGTACATGTTCTCTAGCGTATTGTCATCAAAAGCCGTGATGATAGTTGCAACTTTAACCTTCTTCTCGGAAGATTGTTGGTATTCACTGCCACTGCTTCCATCGCCTCTTCCCACATTTACCGTAGCACTACCGCTAGCAATGAGTTCTTCGTCATTATCATCCCTATTATCATCATTATGTGTTATTATTACAACAGTATTTAACGTACGCTCATATTTCTGACCATAACAGATACGAGAAATCATGCGAATGATTCATCTTCAACTCTAATACTATCTTCACGAAGTAGGATTCTTCGTAACTTCATCTCAATCAATCGCAATACATTAGCAGGATTGATCACCAATCGCCACCACAACTGACGCTTCACCACACAAATAACGTCACAAAACGCAACGTCGGACGCACACTGCACCGTCCCTACTGGCGAACTGACCGGTCATAGAACAATGTGGCATGGCACACGGAACTGCACCGTCCCTACTGGCGAACCGACAGGTCATAGAGCAATGTGGCATGGCACACGGAGAGGCCTCTAACGGACGATTGCTGAGTTTTGCAGATGCGGGAGTATCTCTAGTGTAATAAGGGACCTTTACAGTATCTCTCATACGATTTTGGTGTATATTTTTTGTTCGAGCCCAATACTTTCCTTGTGAGTAGAGAGGAGAGCTGCGTCAAACCAGTCTCCGGACGGAAGACCACAACAACCTCAAACAACTAGAAAATCTGTTTCATATAAGACACAAGTTTTTTTTTATTGCCACAGCTGGAGATGCAGGTCATGTGTGTGTTACTTGTTCGTTTATGGTTGTTTGATGTGTGTATGTATATATTAGGAGGCTACGGTCGAATGCTGAGTTTCGTGTTTTGGACGAGTCTGTCTGCAGCGTAGCGAGTCGTCTTTACAGCGAGTAGCAATCTATCCTCCTGTTCTCTAATATATATCTGACTCTCGCCATCACATATTGGCTTTTTGTTGTAGTAGGAGTAGTTTTGGCTACTTAATTAATTAATTCTCTTCATATTTTATGGGTTGGGACAACAGCTGTATAGTATTAGACTGAAAAAATTCCAGCGGCTTTGTTTATATCTTTTTAATTGATAAAGCGACCGGTTTCGGTGCTTTACTGATTCAATCCTGTGGCCCACATTACGTATCTGTAGCAAGTTACAGTACACTCAAAAGAGGCGGCCGTTATCTCCGTTACCCTTATATTTCTTGTGTCCATGCATGACAGGTAACAAACGACAACTGACCTGTCACGCACGGATATAATGATTTCCGGATATCGCAGATAACCGCCACCCGTTTTGAATATACTGTAACTTGCTACAGCTACATAGTGAGGGACAAAAAGATTACCCGGCCCGAATAATTTAAAGTCCAAGAACACAGCACTGCGCATGCCCGAGCTCATAAGCGCTAGTGTTGCCAACTCCAGCGGTCTGTCCAACTTCAGCTTGCTGTTTTTATAGTGTCAAATAGAAGCAATACAATAGTTAGGATATAGTATATGCCGGGATTCATTGCACTTTAACCCACGTACCATTTATTTTGGAAAACGTTATATGAGCACGTACAAACGGTTGCGCTATAAGTATTCTGCTTGGGTACATTACTACCACGAACGGCTCTCAACATATGTTTCATTGGGTGAGTAGATGGTTTATGAACGCAACGGGTGTATCTTCGAATTCCACTGGAGTCAGTTTATTTTATTTTATTTATTTTATTTATTTTATTTATTTCAGATAATATTTTCAATATTAATTCGCTAAAAATTGTGGAGTTTTAGGTTTTTATGGGTTTTTAGAAGATTCTATTTTATTACAATTTAATCTTGAATCAGTCAGACATGTGTTCATAGTAATAATATTGAAAATGGAATGTATTTTTTTTTTAATATGCTTCGATTCCACATTTTTAAACATATTCCATTTTGTAGTAGACTAATCTTTAAACAACCAATCAAATGATAATCATAGTAAAAATGGATGCATGTATTTGTAATTACTTCGACTACCACATGAGGAATAGAGTTCAGCTAAGATAAATATATCAACAGATAGGCATAATTTTCTAAATTCTTACGCGCGGTTTACACCAGTGAGTGGCTGTGCCTTCCATTATCTGTTGTTTCCAGTTTAATATTCGTTCTTCAACTCCGGGAAGACTATTCGACCGTTACGCAAATGAGAAAGGACAGGTAGCTCGTTGATGGAGTGTCGGCCTCCCTGGATGCCATCAAAGCCTTTACTTTTTATTGTATTTCTTTTTTTATAGCGGTGCAAAATGTTTCTTGACTTAGAAATCTAGAAAAGTCTATAATTGCACTATTCGTAGCGAATTAATGTTGAAAATATTACCTGCATAGATGTAAAAATAAATAAATAAAACCTCGAGTGGTACTCGAACTCGGCCTCTTCTGTTTGTAAACCATCAGCCTATCCACACAGCCAACTAAGCATACAGTGAATAACTTTAATATTCGGACACCAAGATATTTTTAGTTTGCTGCGTCATAACTGCATTCGGAACAAACAAAAATATAACATAACCAAATATTATATGAAGGTGCATGTCTTGTAAATAACAGTATGAACGTTGTTTGCATAAAGCAAAACAGTTGTTAAAGAATGCGATTAAAATAAAACACTCCTCGATGGTCACGTTAATTTAATATCCGGACAGATGGCAGTGTCGCACTTGTCACCGTTCACGCCGGGGTGAGTAGGCCTGCTTCTAGTATGAAGGCAGGTGTGTGTTCACAAGCGCGGTCGACTGTCCAGACGGTACGATGCCACGCAAAGATAATACCAGTTTTGAGAGACGACAACTTCTGATTTTTCACAATGCGAAAGTAAAATCATATCGACAAACTGCTGCCATGTTCAACATGAGTAAGAGTACTGTGGCAGATATTGTCAGGCGTTTCAGAAACGAGGACCGTGTAGACTGCATACCACAAATGGGACAGCCACAGAAGTTGGATGCTCGTGACAAGAGGAAGTTAATACGAAAAATAAAGAAGGATCCTACACTCAGTGCACCGAGATTAGCACGTGAGCCTCTAAACGAGACTGGCAAGAAGGTACATCCTCAAACGATTCGCAGAGCATTGAAAGAAAGTGGATACAATGGAAGAGTGGCTCGGAAGAAACCTTATTTGACTCAACAGAATGGACAGAAAAGATTGGACTTTGATAGGGAGTTTATTACGAAGGATGCAATTTGCTAGAATGACGTCACGAAAGTAAATTTAACGTCTGTGGGTCGGACGGACGAAGCATGATGTGGCGGAACAAGAAAGAGGAATTTACAGTCACAAATATTAAACCCATTGTAAAGCATGGAGGTGGCAGCGTCCTTGTCTGGGGCTGTATATCGACATTTAGACCGGGCGAATTAGTGTTCATCGACAATACTATGGACAAATATCTCTATTTGAACATATTAAAGAACAATTTACGAAAAAGTTCTGAAACCATGGGGATATGAAACACCTTCAAATTTTACCAGGACAATGACCCGAAACATAAGGCTCGCATTATGCAGGAATATTTGTTGTACAACTGCCCCAAAGTCCTACCACCACCACCACCTCAGTCACCAGATCTCAACCCGATTGAGAATGTGTGGGGAGAAGTGAAGCGATGTATTAGAAGTACACCAATATCTTCCAAAGAAAGTCTGAAGCTTCGACCGAAAGAAGAATGGGACAGTCTACGTGCGGGCTATTTAAAAAGTATCATTAGCAGTATGCCGTAGCGTTTGAAAGAAGTGATAAAACAGAATGGCTACCCAACATGATATTGAAACATTTATTTTCCATAAAATTTTGTCTCAAAATACTTAGTTCCGCAAAGTGTCCGAATATTAAAGTAACGTGAATATAGGACCGAGTTGTATTTAAATTGCATTATTAAGGAAGTTATGCAAGTTATCTCAATAAAATTTATATGATTACTTACAAGACACATCACGTAATGTAATAATTGGTTACACGTTTTGTTTGTTTTGTTATAAATAAAGTTATGATGTTCCAAGATTGAAATGTCACAGTGTCCGAATATTAAAGTTATTCACTGTATATAAGGAGCAGTTCGTTGTAGCATATCTACCGACGTGTTCTTATACCTCAACAGCTTCTACATGCTCGAATAACGTTTTGCAAAATAAATGGTGCGTGAGTTAAGCTGGTACGTGTCTCGACATAAACTGTATCCGAACTATTATATTGCTTCTATTTGACGATGTATACAATAAGCTGAAGCTCGGAAGGCCGCTAGAGTTGTCAACACTCTCACTTCGGAACCAGGGCATGCGCAGTGCTCTGTTCTTGACATCATTATTATTATTCGGGCCGGGTAATCTTGTTGTGTCCCATTGTACATAATGAGCGTCTGAGAATGGTGGCAATTTAGCACCGAAACCAGTCGCTTTATTAAGTAACACGATATAAAAACAGGTGCTGGCTGGAATTTTGTTTAATGTAATACACAAAAAGAGTGATTTTTAATAATGCTGATATACTCTACGTTAAACACTTTAGCTCCAAGCAGCACGGGAATATTAGCTATCCGATGTCATTCCACTTCACGTACCTGTCCCACTTATTTTTTATGATGATGATATTATTATTATTATTTATTACTACCTGAAAACCCGGCGTTGCCCGGGTATTTATTTATTTATTTATTTATTCGAACCTTGAGTTAGTACTTTTCCTATCCACTCTGTCCATCTCCTTTTTTCTAAAAACATGTTACATTTATCAGAGAATATATATGAAATCACAGTTAAAATGCACTCGTTTCAAAGAAACCAATCACGAAATTCAACAATAATGATTGTTATAATATCACAGATGGATCAGTTGATGTAATGCGCGAAACGTCAAATCGATTTTTTTAAAGAGATGTATTAAAATAAATTTCTTTTTTACTGCGTTATTTATTTACTCTTATATTTCCTTATTCGTGTTCTTATCCTTACAGTGAAAGAGCTGAAGACATTGTAGCACGCAATAGACCAAAGATAAGGTGTGTGGCATCACGTTTCGCTGTATGTAACCTCCTTGCTATAGAGCCGCAAACGTCTTCGCTGGCCTTCAATCCGAATTTTTTTTAAATAATTTGACGACTTTCAACCACCATATCTTTCACCCCTTATAGCTATCGGCATGGAACTGCTATAGTGTATAATGGGAAACTTCGGACGACAATTACACACACACAGACCATTCGTTTGCGTTCTGTAGTTTTCGCTGCTGAGCGAAATATTAACAAACACACACACACACACACACACACACACACACACACACACACACGTAAAATTTTATATACACCGATAACTTTCCACCCCAATATACTCCACCCTTTTATCATTATCAGCCCTCAACGAACAATGCAAGCAATAAAACCATTTTCAAAGAGTAATTATTGTTCCGCATTTCGCGTCATATTCTTGAAATTACTAAATATCTATCAGATCGCTATAAAACCGTGCCTAAAACCTTCCTCAGGCATACATTAGTAACTGTACAAATATTTAAGTCTCTGCGTCTTGTCGTTCGGACGTGATAAGCGTACACCGAACAGACATTCACATTAATCTAAAGCTTTCCCCGGGTAGACATTAGTAACAATAGAAATTTTTAGCTCTTTATGTCTTGTGGTTCAGACGTGATAAACGTACACCGAACAGACATTCACATTTATAGATATAGATTGGATTACGTTTGCCGTTTTTTTTTTTTTTTTTTTTTTTTTTTTTCTTGTAGCGTTAGGCCGGTATTACACTATCAAATTATTTATCAAAGAATTGGACAAAGAAAAATTGGACGTAGTGTAATGCGAACATCGTCCAATATTTCATCCAATCTCGGCCTCGGCCTAGATTTGATCAAAGAAATCGCTCGTCTTCTGTTTCCTGCAGTGAGAAATGTGACCGCTTGGAGCGCTAGTAGTATACAGCTTCCTTGCCACTACAGCTGTTTTATTTGGAGGTTAAATATCTGACATTACTTGGACATAACGTTCGTATTCGTAAACATGGCTAGTAGTGGAATGTTTGTGTAGTGTTTTCTAGCAGCAACAAAATTTTAAAAATCAGATGGGGCGTTGTATAACAGTTGACAAGGCCAATTCACACTGTCCGTCACGTCAATTCGCGTAGCCCAATACTCTGCGGCAAAAGTGAGGTTGCGTTACAATCCGTGATGTAAAAAAGTCATTATATACTATCTGAATTTAAGTAATACCCCTAAATCTTAATACAGCCGAAGCAGATTTTAGAATGTATGATTTTGGTAATGTGGTGTGCTAAGTTCTGGGAAATGAAACAACTTTCAAAACATCGACATCTGTTTGCAAGCGAATCTATGAACATGTAAATACGTCAGCCAATTTTTGTAAGGAAATAAATAGAGCCTATTTACTTTATCAGCAATGTTTCTCCCCTTACATTTTAATAACGTCATAAACAATATAGATTATCCTCTGTCAGTGCTCACATTTTCCATTTAAAACTTTATTTAATGAAACTTGCTTTATCAACTTAACAATCTTATTCGTATACACTGTTTGAGTCAGCCTTTTTGTTACTCTATTGCAAACTGCGAAGGATGAAGAGCGACAAAATAATTAGCAGTGAAGGGCCTGGTTGTTCTGCCGACGGAATAAAAAAGAAAAATCCTCCCGGTCCCGTAACAAATTTTATTTATCTCGCTCTGACACCCACGGTTTCATCCAAGTGCGTTTCCTTTTCTTTTTTCCCTCCTTCTCTTCTAAATGCAGACACAACGCAACTGTAGTATAAACAATAGCTGATCATTACACCGCCATTTTGAAGCAAATTTGACAAAATATTGGATGATAGTGTAATACCCCCTTTTGCGTTTCATCCAATTTCTTTGTCAAAAAATATGAGCAATATTTCATCCAAGTTTTTCGCCAATTCTTTGTCCAATAATTTGATAGTGTAATACCGGCCTTAGGGCGTAGGGCCCCCTTCGCTGTTGCACACCTATTCGTGGGGTATCTCCCGCTCCCTCGTGTCAGATGTACGTGCCTGCTGGTGGCGCTGTTTCGCAGGTGCAGAAGAAGCCAGCAGGCAGAGGGATTTAGGTTGAGGTGGGGGGGGGGGGGGGAGCGAGAGAAGTTTTGGCGGCAGGTGCTGCCTAGCGGAGCAGTTTAGCCGTTAGGCTACCACTGCCGCCGACTGCCTCCAAACCACACCGACCCAACTCACGTCCACAACGTTCGTTCTCTCTCTCTCTCTCTCTCTCTCTCTCTCTGTGTGTGTGTGTGTGTGTGTGTGTGTGTGTGTGTGTGTGTTCAGCACTGCATCACGTAGACATCCTGTTTCATCTCATATCGAACCAAAACTGAAAAAAAAAAAAAAAATATTTTCTTTTATGAATTTATCAGTTGTTTTAAAAAATTGATTGTATGACTTTATATAGTAAAAGAAGGGCCAAATACATGGGTCCAATTGGCCCTATTGAATTTTTAACCAATTAACGGATGAAAGCAACTAGAATGTTGGGTCTCAGTAGCGAATTATGACGAGAAAAAAAAAATTAACACCTGAAGATGCGTCTCTATTGACGCAAAACCGGTAGTGGACCTGTATATAAAAGGATCTCAATAAAAACAGCTGAAGTGGCTCCAGAATTTATTGATTGTTTTATAAGAGGACATTTTTAACTCAATTTTTAAAATAGTTTCTTTTACTGTATAAAGTCATACAATCAACTTTTTAAAACAATTGATAAATTCATAAAAGAAAATGTATTTACTCAGCTGCGGATGCCCCAATTATAAAATAACTTGTGAAAACATATATTTGTAATAAATAAATCTCTCTCTACAAAAATCATTTGCGAAAACTCAGGAAGGGTTTCATGAATTTGACTAAATACAGAGGTGCTGTAACTTCCCACAACTACAGGGTATCCAGAAAAGGGCTCCCTGATATCAAAATTAAATATCTCGAAAACAAAGATCGATAGAGGAATGCAGTAAACGGTTTGTTTCTTGTGAAAGCTGTAAGATGTTTATACAGCAGTTTCAAATAATAGTTACAAAAGCTGATAACAGATGGCGCTGTAATCGCCATACGTAATGCCTAGTATAAATAGTGATCCGAAGCCCAGAGTCATCAGTTCCACTATCGAAACGTGAAAGGAGGTTAGCGTACCGAAGGAAGAGATTAAAACCATATACTCCACTGAACAGCGCGTTTTTATCGTGCTAGAGTACCACAGGTTAGAAGAGAGTCCTACGACAACAAGGCGAAGTTTTCAAGCACGATTTAATGTTCCAAAAGGACCCGATGTGAAATTTCAACGAACAGGCAGCGTAACATGATCTAGTGGGGCATGTTGGCCGCAAGCAAACCGCAGTTACGCCTGAAAGTATCGCCACAGTTCCTGGAATTATTCAGCGAAATCCACTCTCATCCGTCCGTAGAATTGCATCTGAGACTTGTTTGAAGAGTTCCAGCACGCAGAAAATACTGAGAAAGGGCCTACACATATTTCCATTCAAAATTCAAACGCACCAGGCCATACTCGTACGAGCTGAGTAACATAGGGTTACCTTTGCTAATCAGATGTTCACAATGATTTTATGTTGGCTGCATCTGACTTACAGATGAAGCACACTTCCGCTTGAATGGATACGTGAATAAGCAGAATTGGCGATTTTGGGGTTCCGAAAAGCCATATTGGTGTGAAGCGAAACCCCTGTATTCTCCTAAAGTTACTGTGTGGGCTGCAGTATGCAGCAGAGGCATTATTGGCCCTTTTTCATTCGAGAAACGGTCACTGGTGCACGTTACGTTGCAATTTTGGAACAGTTTGTCGCCACACAGCAATCGTTAGAGGATCGACCAGGTACTAAATGGTTTATCGGACAGAACGTGTTTCGCTTTCTTGAGGAATACTTCGGGAATCGAGTCATTGCTTTGGAATACCACAAATTTACTGGTGCAGGCGTGGTTTGGCCTCCATATTCGCCAGATTTGACTCCCTGTGACTTTTTTTTGTGGGGCACAGTGAAAGACATGGTCTACCCGAAGCATCCCGCCACGCTGGACGAGCTTGAATCTGCGATCTCTGTGGCATGAGAGTCCATTTCGGTTGAGACAGTACGAAATGTGATGGCGAATTTCATTCTCCGTTTGCGCCACCTCTGTAGCGCCAATGGTGAACATAGTGAAAACATTGTGATTGTTTGCAAAGAGTGTTTTCATACGATTATTTCACTTGTGTATGCTGATATGAGGTGTACAGCGTACAGCGCCATCTGTTAGCAGCTTTTGTAACTATTATTTGAAACTGCTGTATAAACTTCTTACAGCTCTCACAATAAACATACCGTTTACTGCATTCCTCTATCGATCTTTGTTTTCGAGATATTGAATTTTGAAATCAGGGAGCCCTTTTCTGGACACCCTGTATGTACCACTGTTGACATATTTTAATGCGTAATCTTATTGTATAATTTTCGAAAGCCGCACTTTTTGTTTTACAGATAGCAGTTTATGTAAGTAATTAAATTACTGTGATAGTTGGACACAACACCGTCAATGTGTTGGTGAAACTTCATACCAAAAAGTGGTACATTGTTTTGTGGAAATTGTTTTAGCAATCAGTCGTAAAATATATTTATTTATTCGCAAATCTCGATTTCGACCACTGTGTGGTCATTATCAATGATAAAAAATGATAAAAAAAACATACCTTAAAACCAATTAAAACACTTAAAAACGTCACAAATGACGCATGCTGACGTCAACTATGTAAGAATTGTAACAGCTGCGTCAGTACGAACGCAACCTCCCAACATGGAGGTCGAGATGTTTTAAGTATTTTAATTGTTTTTAAGGTATGGTTTTTATCATTGACTTTAACTGAAACTTGTGCAACTGGCTTATAACGTGACATGCATGTTATTCTAACTGGTTCTTTTTATTTATTTTAGCACTGATAATGACCACACAGTGGTCGAAATAGAGATTTGCGAATAAATAAAAATATTTTACGACTGATTGCTAAAAAAAATTCCACAAGTCGAATGCAGTCGTGGAGCACAAATTCCACCATGGAATCAAGCCTGGTACACTGTTATATGTCAAGTGCCCAGCTATAGTCCACTATGATTTTAATATGCTGGATAAATGAAGCCGTTACTTTAACAATTTATTTCACTACTTTTTGCACTCATGACGACGTAGAAAGTATTTTAATGAATAATAAATTCACAATGTAAAGGACACACCTTTTGGAAAGTCTCCAACAACAACTTGCAAAAAATTAGAAGAAAAACAATCTACCCCTTTACACCCCACTTGTCTTTTAGCTCTGGGATACTGTAGAAATCCCTTTTCGAAGAGACCTTCACTGTCACACTAATTTTACATACAATATCTGACATTTAGAACGTTAAACTATAGTTTACAGTTGGTCATTTGCAAAAATCCCTTTTCATACAGCTGACTGTGGTGCATGATTTATGCACATTCAGAAGACCACCAGACCAGTGTTCCCACACTCCCCCCCCCCCCCCCCGCCCTCCTCAATTTGATTTATCACATCATCACCCACTTCAGGCACGAACACTACTGTTGCATCAACAAACTTCATTAAACCGTTGCTAATTTCTTGTGTGTTCCAATAAAATATATCATCGCCATCTGATACAAACTATGCTGTATCCTCAACGCCACTACTGGGAATCTGAAAATTAAAATCCACTCTGGAAAGTGGACCACAGATTAGCTGAAGTTACCCGTTTTAATTTTATTAAACATTTCTAATGTATAACTTCAGCAGATAAGCACCAAGCTAAAGATAATAATACTCTAAATATATTAAAAGACAGAGAAAGAAAATTTTAAAGAGCTATCTCTTACTTTGCTCTAAGTACGAAAGAAACTTGGACGACTGAACTGGAAATGAGCCTCTTCGCGTTATCGCTGTGGCTACTGTGATGCTTTACCGTGCGCGACCTCTCAGTTAATCATCCTGCCAGTGAACGGCAGACTCCCTCAATGTTTCGACAGCGATGGACGTGCTCGGCTCTCACTAAACGGTACTGTGTAGAGTCTTCAAAACCAATTTGGACCATAGTCGTGCTTAAGGACCAGTTGTGGGAATTTACGGTGATTTAAGATATAAAAAGAGGGACCCACAGGAACAGCTGAAAAATTGAAATTAGTAATTTTATATGGGTGTGGCCACTTCCGATTTCATTCGTATTTTATGGGCTGTCGTATCGTTCATCTGGTGGAGTGACGGAATCGGTAGTGAGTGTTGCCGCCATTATTGGCAGTAGCAGAACAGCCGATAGAACACGGACATGAACCATCCACCATGGAACAAGATATGAAAATTATCAGAAACAATAATCGAGACAGAAAAATCCTGACACTACAAGAAAACTTTCATATGCAGAGAGCCCTGGCAATGAATAAGAATGTGACCAATGATCAGATCAACATAAGTAACAACTCGCTGATCAAGCTGGCCACAAAAACATAACAGGCAGGCCGAACGCCATCCCCGCTGGAATGTAACGGCCAAAAATGCCACCCGATCGTTACCACCATATGGAGGTTGACTGGACTGAACCACGGTGTTCCGCCGCCACTGATGCGGAGTATGTGTGGATCCAGAGCGCAATGCCCGCCTGCCGCGGCTCTTTGGTGCCTCCAGGGAAACGCTCGAGGCGAGAGTGGCTCTCGGGCGTCCGTCTGGGGACTAAAGTGTAGCCGGCAGGGGCGGCAGCATTTGGCGCCGCGCCGGCAGTAAAGGGGATGAAACTTGTCGGCCGCGTGAAATACTGCAGATAACGCCCCGGCCCGTTAATGCGCCACCGGGTGGTAAAAAAAGAAAAAGAAAAAGCAAGCGCCGCAGCCGGAGAGATTGCGCCTTTTATTGCTCGCCGCGGCCAATTGCACAAATTTGACGCCGGCCACTCAAAACCGTAGCCCCTCAAACTTTACTACTCGCGTCGGCGGGGGATTGTCTCACGAGGAGCGGCGCCTGAGCCACAGAACGCACCATGCTGCCCCTGTAACGCCCCGTTTACACGAGCCACTTTCTTGTCTCTGTTGACTACTCGAACCACAGTCTAAAGGCTAGTCTACACGACGGATATGTGCCAATTGCACCCAGTGACATTTGCACCGCCGGCCGCGGTGGCCGAGGGGACTGAGGCGCTTCAGTCACGGTCTGCACGGCCACTACGGTCGGGGGTTCGAATCCCCCCCTCGGGCATGGATATTTGTGCCGTCCTAGTTCGTAAGTAGTTCATAAGTAGTTTGTAAGTTTAGGGACTGATGACCCCGTAGTTAAGTCCCATAAGCTTTACAAACGTTTGAACATTTGACATTTGCACCCAACCACAAATCTGCGACATTTGCACCCAGCCTGACTGGAAACTACCTGTTCACTAGTCTGCAGCCGTACCCCTCGCTAAGCCGCTCCTGTGCCTGCGGTAATTCCACGTCGCCCTCACCCTGGGAGTCCTCGCTCACCGGAAACGCTCTCTCGACACAGTCTGCCTGCAGTCACAGTTTCTATACGGAGATATCGACGACCGAGAAGGGTAAGCCACGTGGCCACTATAAGGGCTACTCTTGTGGTGTCGCACAAGTCCAAAGTGCGCGCCACCTACTTTCGCCGCGCGCCGCCATGCATGCACGGCGCGGCGTTCTTACGACGTCAGCCACGAGCGCCCTCTGCTACAACTCCGCTCGTAGCCACCAGTGAACGACATCGTTCACTTGGGACTGAGATAGGAACCAGTTAACACTTCAGAATCAGATAGGCACCAGTGAAGACTTGGCTATCGGACAGGCCCTAGGCAGGCCTCTAGCTCAACTATGTATCAGCATTCTGCAGTACTGAGCTATGTAAAAGTTAAGTATTGTATAAATTCTGTGCAATATATATCTCGTTCTAATTTACTCTAGTGTTTCTAGTTTCTGCTGTCCCACTGGCTGCTCACCTACGTACCTGCACAAGCGTGCATCCTTATTCCTGTGTCGGTCTCTTTCCACTCGGCCACCGACACCTACGACGGAAACGAGACACAAAAGTGGCGACGAGGCTGGGGCACAAAAACTCTTACATCATAAAAAGAACCAAAGCAGACGGAACAGAGATTTGGCGCTATTCAAAACATAGAACAACGCACTGTCGAGGAATGTATACCAATCAGTGTTTCCTTAGTGATGCAATATGCCTCGACATTTATAAGTTGGGGCAAATTCCCAGAATAAATGCCTGGGAAAATGCCCAAAATTCATAAATATTCAGGCATTTATGGATTTAAAAGATAACCTTACAATCAGTACCTACAAAAATAACATATTTTGTACTATACTCTAAAGTACATCTCAAATTCTTCAATGCTCTTCTGTTCTCATTTCCCAGCAGCCCAAGTTTCGTAAACATGCAATGTTGTGCTGCAAACGTATGTGCCTCAGTTCCAGAGCGATGTTTGATAGCAGTAGATTTCCCTTTCCCATGAATGCCCTCTTTGCTTGTGCTAGTCTACTTTTTATGTCCCCCTTGCTTCTTTCGTCGTGGGTTTGTTTACTGCAAAGGTAGCAGAATTCCTAGTCTTCGTGTACATTGTTATCACCAATTAGGATGTTATTTTCTCGCTACTTTTATTTCTGTTAGTTCTCATGACTTTCGTCTTTCTTTGGTCTGTGCTCATTAGTCTTTTCATTTTATTTAACAGATCCTGTAATTTTCCTTCACTTCCACAGATGATAGCAATGTCATCAGTTAATCTTATCATCGATATTGTTTTATACAGAACTTTTATCACAGACTTTAACCTCTTCTTTATTTCCGATATTACGTCTTCATTGCGCAAGTTAAACAGTGATGCCGACAGTGCAGAACCTTTTCTTACACCCTTTTTAATCTTAGCACTTCGTTCTTGACTTTCGGCGCTTATTGTATCCACTTGGTTGTTATACAGTGTATTACGCGCCTTTCCCTACAGCTTACTCCTATTTCTCTCAGAATTACGAACATCATGCAGCACCTTACATTACCGAAGGCCTTTTCCAGGTCACAAATCTTACGATTATGTCTCGGTTCTTCTTTAGTATCGCTTCTATTATAAACTGCAGCATTGCTATTGCGGCCACGCATAGGCGTAAAGCACGGCCCGTGTCAATGCGACCTCACAGCCCTCGGCTCTTCTACCTGCCGGGCAGAGACCGGACGGGGGGATTAGCGGACCGCCCAGAACTGGGTGCTAATGTCACTGGGTGCTTTTGTCATGACACCCTGCACGACGCCGGCCGCGGTGGCCGCGGGGACTGAGGCGCTCCAGTCACGGTCTGCACGGCCACTACGGTAGGGGGTTCGAATCCACCCTCGGGCATGGATATTTGTGCCGTCCTAGTTCGTAAGTAGTTCATAAGTAGTTTGTAAGTTTAGGGACTGATGACCCCGTAGTTAAGTCCCATAAGCTTAACAAACATTTGAACATTTGAACCCTACACGACGACACTAGGTTGCGACACTCGTTTCATGAAATGAGTTGCGCGCAACTGGTTTCGTTTATGTCTGTAGACACGGCGCCAATACTATAGTTTGTGTCTCGTTTCCGCCGGTTATCCTGGGTATCGGTGGCCGAGTAAAGAGAGACCAACACAGGAGGTCTGTGATATTCCTGGCCTATGGCCACTTCATATTTCTGGCCGCTGGCCGTTTCTTTGCTAACATCGTATGTGTCTTAAATGCGGAAGAAAGACAGAAGTGCAGCATATGTTGGAATGTGGGGTGGGGAGCAGTAGCATATGGCACAGTAGGTGCTGGTTCCCGTGGGAAAACCCGCCTATGTTACTGGTACTCTCCTCGCATTGGCTGCTGCATTTCACGTCGTGTGATTTCTTTTGAAATTAGTTTTGTTTATTATATACTAAATATTAATTATTCAGAGCTGAGAATTTATGATAAATATCTCTCAAGGACAGGCTAAGTTTTGACAGTTTAAAAAGTTTAAGGTGCCTTCTCTTATTGTAACAAGAGAAGAGCGATTTTGCAGAAGGCGCGCGACGGCCCTGTTTTGGCGCGAAATAGAGCGTCAGGTGCCCTCTCGCAACGCGCCGAAGTTTCAGTCTCGAGCTGACCACTATACGCGCCGGACCGCTCCGGTCATGAGTTAAGATTTGTATAATTGTGATAACAGTCGAGGTCTCAACATGAGCTATGGGCAGCATAGGCCGTATCGTATTAACAAAAGTTATTAATATTTAATTATTTATTTAATAAATGGCATCCCTGACAATTAAAAATCTCGCGAGTCGCTTCTTATACTTTCATTCAACAGAACTTATTTTAGCCTCACTTGTATGCTGTAGAAGAAACAGCGATCTGTGTGCTGTCTTCTGCGATGGAGACACAACTATAGAAGACAACACGTTAGTCAGAACTCTATGCTTTCCATAAAGA
The DNA here is from genome assembly GCA_026315105.1 of Locusta migratoria. Taxonomy (NCBI): domain Eukaryota; kingdom Metazoa; phylum Arthropoda; class Insecta; order Orthoptera; family Acrididae; genus Locusta; species Locusta migratoria. Next base: position 154,326,073 of record CM048745.1, on the reverse strand, counting down.
CTTGGACAGCAACTACGGCACCTCGTGCGTACTGTAGGGCGGTACAAACGCACACTGCTACGCAACAGCATCCGCAAGGATGTGGAGGTTTTAGGGGACTTGTGGGAGGAAGCAGTACTAACTTCTCCGTCTGCAAATAAAACCCTAGGAAGCTTGTAGGTGTTATGCACGCGTGGGTTCGTATCCCATCCTCGTCCCCACTTTTGTGTCTCGTTTCCGCCGGTTGTCCTGGGTGTCGGTGGCCGAGTAAAGAGAGACCGACACAGGAATAAAGGATGCACGCGTGTGCGGGTACGGAGGTGCCCAGCCAGTGGGACAGCAGGAACTAGAACACTAGGCTAAATCAGAACAAGATATATATTTCATAGAGCTGGTACAATACTTAACTTGGAGAGCAGCAGACTAGTAGAATGTTGATACATAGTTGAGATAGAGGCCTGCCTACTGATGATTCCTAGTGCCTATCCGATAGCCAAGTCTTTACTGGTGCCTATCTGATTTCCAAGTGGCCGATGCAGTCCAGTGGTGGCTACGAGCGGAGTTGCAGCAGAGGGCGCTCGTGGCTGACGTCGTAAGAAGTTTTAACATGTTGTTTCTCTAGAAGCCCCTCTGTATTATTCTTACCTCCAAGGTGTGATCATATCTTTGGGGCGATGCAAAGATTGAATTGATGTCAGTCGGTGGCTTCGTCCTTGGTATCTACGATCGAAGGTTCGTGGTATTAATGAGTGTTACAAACAGAGTGCAGGTCGTAGTTTACTTTTTTTTTTTAGATCAATGCCACCATAGGAACTTTCTAATGACGATTAATAAAGTGCTAGGCCCGTTGTTGGAAGTTTGTGGAATAGATCATGAATTATCGTGTTTTTCCCATGGGAATTTGTACGTGCTGTTGTCGAAAGTTGGTGAACCATATGCACTGTTCGTTTTCTCTTCCGACGGAAAGACAAAAAAATGTAGTTCATCAACAAGCGTTACAATAAACTTTGTATTTCCATTCCACTTATATAATCTCAATTAATTGCTTTGTTTCATATGAAATTTTTATCATTAAAGTATGATCATGCTACAATTGTTTTGTTTTCAATTCAAAAACCCTCAAGACGATATAAAATGTTATAAAAACATCGCTATTCTGTTCACTGCGAGAAAAACGCGCTAAGCTGTGCTGTAAATATCTGCGGTTTTGCTTCCTTTTCCAAGTCATTTTAACATAACACAGTCTGCACGGCCACTACGGTCGGGGGTTCGAATCCCCCCTCGGGCATGGATATTTGTGCCGTCCTTAGTCTTAGCTAGTTCATAAGAATTTTGTAAGTTTAGGGACTGATGACCCCGTAGTTAAGTCCCATAAGCTCTACAAACATTTGAACATTTTTTTTGGAGGAGATGGATATGGCGTTGGATAAGAGGGAGTGGTGTGAAGATAAGGGGAGGAGGAGATGGGGAAATAAAGGAGGGAAGAAGACATAGGGAGAAGGAGAGAAGAGATTGGGGCATATATTCCATACACATTAGCAACTGCGAAGCGTTGCCGCGTTTGCCAGTAGAAAATAATAACGATCGTATTACATATCCCTGTTGCACGCTTCTGACGATATACAGGAATAGACAGGATGATCATTCGAAGCAAAAACGCCTGAAGTGCATACTTTAACATCTAATGAACACCTCTTTATCATTGGTACTTAGAAACACTTTTACTGAATGAGTGCAGCTACGTCGTAAGCTTCATAGGCTTTTTAATTTCCATTTATCATTGCTGTCATACAAGTAAATACTAACGATTCCTGATGAAACCCGCCGTGCATTCTGCAGTGAAAAGTACCCTCTGTCGCGCACTCCACCGGCTTGCACAGTACCGACGTAGAAGCCACACTGCCAGCGTATTCTCCGTAGCTGTTTTTCGCCCTTAACTACGAGTACATAACGCCAACATACGCATTTCCGCCGTTAACATGCGAAAACACGATTTGCATTCCAATGAAGGGCACTCTAACGCGAGCGAGTCAATAAAGGACGGAAATGGACTTATTTTCTCTCTCTCTCTGTCTGTCTGTATGCATGACTATGGGTCGAGCGATGTTTACTAACAGAGAGTGACGCGGGACTAGCAACGCGAATGCGGCCGGCTAGTGCGCATGCGCGTGGCGTGTGCCGAAACCACTGCGGCACCCGGTCGCCTGTGAAGAATTGAGTTTGTTACCGGTGAACACTGCGAGGATTTTCTGTTCTGGATCCACTGCACGAATTCCTCGCGGACTATAACTAAATGCAAAATTATATTGCAGCAGTATCGCCGGCTGCGTTTTGCTGGCCGTGGTGGCCAAGAGGACTGCGGCGCTCCAGTCACGGTCTGCACGGCCACTACGGTCGGGGGCTCGAATCCCCCCTCGGGCATGGATATTTGTGCCGTCCTTAGTGTTAGCTAGTTCATACATAGTTTGTAAGTTTAGGGACTGATAACCCCGTAGTTAAGTCCCATAGACTCTACAAACATTTGAACATTTTGGTCTTCCGTCCGGAGACTCGTTTCACGCAGCTCTCCTCCCTACTCACAAGGAAAGTACTTGGGCTCGAACAAACACATATACACCAAAATCGTATGAGAGATACTGTAAAGGTCCCTTTTTGGCCTCTTTAGTCCACTCAACTTCAAGAAGAATATAACAATTCCAATTCCAAAGAAAGCAAGTGCAGATAAGTTCAAAAATTCAAATGTTTGTACAGCTTATGGGACTTAACTACGGGGTCATCAATCCCTAAACTTACAAACTACTTATGAACTAGCTAACACTAAGGACGGCACAAATATCCATGCCCGAGGGGGGATTCGAACCCCCGACCTTAGTGGCCGTGCAGACCGTGATTGGAGCGCCTCAGTCTCCTCGGTCACCGCGGCCGGCTGCAGACAAGTCTGAACATTGCAGCACTATCAGTTTAATAAATGATGGTTGCAAAACATTAACACGATTTATTTAGAGACCTATGGGTAAATTAGTAGAGTCTGCCCACGGGAAGGATCAGTTTGGATTTAGGAGAAATGTTGGAATACGTGAGGTAATTCTTTACGATTAACTTAGAAGATAGGTTAAAGATAGTCAAATCTACATTTTTAGTGTATGTAGATGCGTAGAAAGCTTCTGAGAACGTGGACTGGAGCAGACGCTTTCAAATTCTGAAGATAGCAGGAGTAAAACATAGGAAATGAAAAGTTAACTTGTACAAAGACCAGACAGCAGTTATAATAGTCCCAGGGCAAGAAAGGGACGTAGTGGTTGGGAAGGGAGTAAGAAAGGGTTGTCCCATTTCCCCAATCTTATTCAATCTTTATATTAAGCAAGTTCTGATGGAATGGAAGGATTAAAGAAGGAATTAAAGTTCAGGGAGAAGAAATGATAACTTTGCGGTTGGCCGATGACATTGAATTTTTTCAGAGACAGCAAAGGATGTGGAAGAGCAATTGAACGAAATGGACAGTGTCTTGAAAGCAAGTTATAAGATGAATATTAACAAGAGCAAAATAAGGTAATGAGCTGTCATTAAACGAATCCAACAAACTCACTCCTCAGAGAATGCTCACTTATGTTTACATAGTATCGAATATTATGCGGTATACTTCTATGAAAATTATAGGAAAGTCTATGAGTCTATCAGGAAACTCAAAAAAAAAAAAAAAAAAAAAAAAAATATTTGCTTACCAACAACATTGAACCAGTGCTATGGGACACCTGTGCTGTCTACGATATGGCCACTGACATATCTGTAACAGTTCGTGTTGATAGATCTTGAGTGCGCCTTCCCTTGAAACTGCAGATTACTGTAATATGGAACTTTTTTAACCACATATAAGACGTTTCCAGTCATTTATTCCAAGAAATAGTACCTCTTATGACTGGTTTTCCAGAGATTCTCAGTTTACTCAGTTACTTTACTTGCTTTGAAATAAGACCAAAGTTATATACATGAAATACGGCGGCCACTACGGCGTCTCGATGTCTCTACCAAAAGGGCTGCCCCCCCCCCCCCCCACCTCCCGTCCCCAGATAGCCACGTGGTGTGACGTCGGTGGCGTTCTCCCACCTTATTGGTGATTGGCATGCTTGATTCTGCGCCACGCGTTGGGAAAGACACGCCAGCGTACGGTTCGCACCCTGGCGTACATCTATCTACATCTACATGGGATACTCTGCAAATCACATTTAAGTGCCTGGCAGAGGGTTCATCGAACCACAATTGTACTATTTATCTCCCATTCCATTCTCGAATAGCGCGCGGGAAGAAAGAACACCTGAATCTCTCCGTTCGAGCTCTGATTTCTCGTATTTTATTCTGATGATCATTTCTACCTATGTAAGTGGCAGTCAACAATATATTTTCGCATTCGAAGGAGAATGTTGGCGATTGTAGTTTCGTAAATAGCACACGCTGCAGCGATAAGCGCCGTTGTTGTAATGATTCCCATCCCAGATCCTGTATCATTTCCGTAACGCTGTCTCCCCTGTATCGCTACAATACGAAACGAACTGCCCTTCTTTGGACTCTTTCGATGTCCTCCGTCAAACCCACCTGACAAGGATCCCACACTGGGCAGCAATACTCCAAGAAAGGACGGACAAGCGTAGTGTATGCAGTTTCTCTTGTAGTTCTGTTGCATCTTTTTAGGGTTCTGCTAATAAAACGCAGTCTCTGGTTCGCCTTTCCTACGACATTATCTACGTGTTCTTACCAATTTAAGTCAGAATTAATTGTAGTTCCTAGGTATTTTGTGGAGTTTACGGCCCTCACATTTGATTGATGTATCATGTAAACAAAGTTTAACGGATTTCTTTTCGTACTCATGTGGACGACTTCACACTTCTCATTATTTAGAGTCAACTGCCAATTTTTACACCATACTGATAACTTATTCAAATCGTTCTGCAGTTGATTTTGAGCGTCAGATGATTTTACTGGACGGTAAATGATGGCGTCATCTGCAAACAACTGAAGAGAGCCACTTAGATTTTCCCCTAAATCGTTTATGTAAATAAGGAACAGCAGAGGGCCAATAACACTACCCTGTGGAACGCCCGAAATCCGCTCTGTTTTAGTCGATGCCTTACCATCGATTACTACGAACTGTGTCCTCTGTGATAGGAAATCGCCTATCCAATCGCAAATTTGGGGCGATATACTGTAACCACGCAATTTTATTAAAAGCCGTTTGTGAGGTACGGTGTCAAAAGCTTTCTGGAAATCAAGAAATACGGAATCGATTTGCGAACCTTTGTCGATAGCACCCATCACTTCGTGTGAATATAGAGCTAGTTGTGTTTCGATATTTTCTAAATCCGTGTTGACCTTGAGTCAATAAATCGTTCTGTTCGAGATAATTCATAATATTTGAATACAGGATATGTTCCAAAACCCTGCTGCAAATTGACGTCAATTAAATAGGCCTGTAGTTTAGTGGGTTACTCCTACTGCCTTTCTTGAATATAGATGTGACCTGGGCATTTTTCCAATCTTTGGTACAGGTCCTTCTATGAGAGAGCGGTTGTATACGACTGTTAAGTAAGGAGCTGTCGCTTCAGCATAATCAGATAGAAATCCAATGGGTATAGAATCCGGACCAGAAGACTTGTTCTTGTTAAGTGATTTTAGTTGCTGCACTACTCCGATGATATCTACTTCTACGTTACTCATTCGAAATCTGAAATATTGGTTTCGTCTTCTTTGGTGAATGAGTCTCTAAAAGCTATGTTTGGTGACTCTGCTGTAGTAGCGCTGTCATCGGCAGGAGAGAAAGACAGGCTCCAGCGCAGTCGTCATGCCAGTGGCTGCCCACTATAAGGCAGTGTGCGGTGCCCCAGCGGCCGGCCAATCGGCTAGCGATCGCGCCGGCTCCCAACTACCTCGCTTAAGGGTATATTACACGGAGCGTATTTGGTCGCTAGTCGCTGGCGTCTGTTGTCGCTCGGCATATGGGCGAATAGCGAATGAATACGTTGACGCAATTGAAACACGACGTAGCATATAATACGTTGTTTTGGAGGTTAGGTGATACCTAACAGTTCTGTTACCCAAGGTGCGGCACGGTCGCGAATTTATATCAGTGATCCATTTTGTAATTACTTTTAATATCTCTATTTACGTCGACCACAAAATTTCCCATCGTTTTGACGACCGGTTTAGGTCAGTGATGACCATTTTCAAGTCTACAGGAAATCGGAAACAGGACAAACATAGTAATAGACTACGGTACCTTATAAAACAAAAATAAGGCATTACAGTCATCAATATATATTAAAATATTATACATCATACCTGTTGTTAGATTCCTTAATGAAGATACACTTATGCTGTGATGAAGCCATATTACATGTATTAATGACTGTAAGTTAATGCCTTATTTATGTTTTCTAAGGTAGTCTAATACTAGATGTATCCCTCTGTTTTGATTTGCTGTAGACTCGAAAATGGCCATCCTGACCGAAACCGGTCGTCAAAACGACGAGAAATTTCGTGATAATTGACGTAAATAAAGATATTAAAAGTTCTGTGTTCCACCAAACAAAATATGAAGTGGAATTGTAATCAAATTTCTGAAAATTTATCGAAGTTTTCCAGTATTATGGGACATTAAAAATAACGATTATTTAAATTTTATTCTTGGCGAGATCGCCATCCTCATGATAGTATTCTGTTTCCTTATTTTATCCTCTACCATTTACAGTAATCTATCAAAATTTTCTTATGTGATCCTCATTATATTTCTGTAGACAGAAGGACCTTCACACGATAATTCACCCAAAAGATTTGCAGAAGCACCATATTTATCCCTCCTCGCAATCTACCTTCTAAACCATTTTCTTTTATTCTTTTCTACTTTTCTGTTTTGCTTTTGGTTCATTAGCTGTTCTTTTAAAACTGTTGCGAGAAACACAACACCAGCATTTACAATTTCCTTCGACGTTTTGACTCGATTGGTGGCTACTTTAGACGCTCCCGTATATGACACGGGGCGACCAAAAACGCCAGCGACCAGCGTCTAAAGTAGCCCACCCTTCAACTTTAGACGCTCGCGTTTCGGAGCAGCGACTTTGTTCGCTGTCCCTGTTTAGCAGCTGCGTCCAAATACGCCAGCGACTAGCGACCAAATTCGCTCCGTGTAAGATACCCTTTACGTGGCATGAGGTGCGCGCTGGGGCCTGTCTCGCCGGCCACGGTTCGCACGTTGTGACGTCAGAAACTCGCCACGTCGGCCGCACTCGTTCAGATACACGCTCCGAGTGCCGAATGCTTAAGAAGTGGTTTGCTTAATATTCGCAACTGTCGGATGGAAAGTTAAGGCCAGTAAAACTGTATGCCTCCTATGTCTTCTTTTACGGATTCCTTGTTAAGCTTCTTCACACTCAAGAATGCTTAGTACAGGGAGGGGACCTTGCAAAATATGGCAAGCCGGCCGCGGTGGCCGCGGTGACTGAGGCGCTCCAGTCACGGTCAGCACGGCCACTACGGTCGGGGGTTCGAGTCCCCCCTCGGGCATGGATATTTGTGCCGTCCTAGTTCGTAAGTAGTTCATAAGTAGTTTGTAAGTTTAGGGACTGATGACCCCGTAGTTAAGTCCCATAAGCTTAACAAACATTTGAACATTTGAAAATATGGCAAAACTAGTGATTTGCGGTATAACGTAAATTTACTGAATTTTAAACTTAATTACGTAAGTTTAGGTTTCGCTCGAAACTAGCAGCCGAATATTTATTCGGTTTCGGCCGCATTTTTCGCTCGGACTATGATGGCAATATTTTTGTCGACCGATGTATGTCGTTTCGTTTCGTGGTATCTGGAGTTTGTTGGTCTCTGTCGCACGACTGCGGCCGTATGTCGCCAGGGCATATTCGCCTCGAGCCTACAGCTTCAGGAATCGCTTTTTTATTTATTTTTTATTTATTTATTTTTTGTCACGCCGCGTCTTTAGCCGCTCCCCTGGTGCTCTGATGATGACGGACGCGCCTTTCCCCGCCGGAGCCGGCGCAGGAGAATTACAGGCTGTCTCTCTCAGTCTCTCTCTCTCTGCTTGCTGGGTGTGTAGGAGCTTCCAGAGGGGGAGGCGGCCGCTGTTTTCGCAGGCAGTCGTCGTGTCGCTGACCCCGCCGACCCGCGCACTTAGACCAAGTTGCGGCCGCAGTGCTTTGCAGAGAGCGAGCAGCCCTACGCCGCGCCGTCGCGTTCACTTTGCCAGTGGCTGCCACCCCGCTATACAGTCCGCCAGTCTGCCCGCTGCCGCCGCACTTCACCGATCGCCTCTGCACGCCCCATCATCTGATTGTGCCGGCTCACCCTCCTGCGCAGACGTCGCCAACTTGCACTGGCATTCATTCGCAGTGGCCTGTTTTCTTGGATAAGAAAACGCCAACACAGTGGTAATACAATAACAACCGACAACTTTCACCTTAAAGACTCGACCAACCTGAAGTTTTTTTATCTTCCAGAGAGAAAGAGTGAAGAGGTTAAAGACAATAAAGATGTAAAAATTATTTGGAAAGCAAATGGCCGGATTTGTTGCGTATACAGGGTGTTACAAAAAGGTACGAGCAAACATTCAGGAAACATTCCTCACAAACAAAGAAAGAAAATATGTTATGTGGACATTTGTCGGGAACATATGGCACATGGTTCAAAAATATTACGTCATAAGCAATAAAAATCACAAAAAATGCCATATGATGCGGCGAGACTTTCGAAATACACTGTATGAGAATGACAGTACTTAGCAGGAAGAGAATAGAGGCTTTTGAAATGTGGTGCTACAGAAGAATGCTGAAGATTAGGTGGGTAGATCGCTTAACTAATGAAGAGGTACTGAACAGAATTGGTGAGAAAACGAGTTTTTGGCATACCGTGACCAAAAGAAGGGATCGCTTCGTAGGACACATTCTTGGACATCGAGGAATCCTAAATTTAGCATTGAAGTGTGTGGGGTAAAAATCGCAGAGGGAGACCAAGAGACGCGTATAGTAAGCAGATTCAAGTGGATGTGGGCTGCCGTTCTTATCAGGAGATGAAAATGCTTGCTCAGTATAGAGTAGGGTGGAGAGCTGCATCAAACCAGTCTCCGGACTGAAGACCATAACAACAACTGTATGTAAAATTTCCTGCCGTACCGCGCGATCGGCCGACGCCTGGCAGGCGTCTTTCGTGAGACACCGGGTATTATAAGCAAAGAACTTACTTAGTTTTAATAGGAATACTAATTAGCATTCTATTCGAATTTCAACAATATACTTCTGGCACGAATTATTTAATATTTACTAATTAAACAAACTTCTCTGGCATCAAACAATAGAAAATGACTTCATCTAGTTACATTATAAAAAAGAATAACAAAAGTTTTTGAAAAGAAAATAATAATAGACTAATTACTTTCATATCTATTATTATGCAACAGTAGTATCGGGAGGTTCAGTAATGCAAGCAGATGGAAATAAATCCCAATATCTTCGTTACATACTGGAATACTAAATAAAACTGTACAGCAATGATGCAAATGTGAGTACTGTACATTGAGGTCTAGCGAACGATGAATCGTTGATAATAGCACAAAACAAACGTTGCGGTTGGCTTATTTTGCCCAGAATACAATCGTTCACTGACGCAGACAACTGTTGCTGACGAGAAGCCGCGCGGAAAGGTTCCGATGTTTCTTGAATGCTCTCGACTGTGCTAGCAGCGGCGTCGAGCTGAAAATACCGCAAAATCTGTGACGAGTGCCGTCCTGTTCGCTGTGCTGTATTATCGAGAGCCGGATTATCGCGGTCTTACCGTATTAATAACCCTGCATTTCCCTGTGCTTCAGTTTTCATGCCTTTAACGGAAATATTAATTAACACGACATGTACGCAGACACGGGATAATCCGACACTCGATAATCCGACAGAGCTAATTATACGGCACGCGTCACAGGTTTTGCAGTATTTTTTGCTCGACGTGGCTAGCGTACGAATCGGGCACTTTCGAGAAACATCGGAACCTTTCGGTGTATTGTTGGCAATGTGCGCCCTTTGCGTTTTTAGAGTGCTAGTGTCCCAGATCTGACGTGTTCTGAGATAGTAGCAACACTATAAAACTTCGGAAGTCACGATGTACACGCCAAGGGAAGAGAAACATTTTCAGGACTGCGCAATGCTAGAAAGTTTACCAATTCTGCAGTGTTCATAACGACTCACAAGGAGACTACGTGGGTATCGGATTTTAGAATTTATGGCACGTGCAAGTACAAGACTAGTATTTAAAACAATGGCGGCGTCTGTCAGTGTAAGACAGATGGTAGCGTTCTTATCTTAAAACTATAGAGTCAGTGGTTCGAATCGTGCAGTGGCAGAGTATTTTTATTTTTTCGTTGTGTTCGAATACTTACACAATTTTAATATGTAATGCAATTTTTACGCAAAATGCACGTACATTTGTTTATTCGTAATTTTCTATAGTTTATAAAATGTTGTTAATAATGACAGTTTCAATCAAAAAATGTAAGTTACTATTTATTTTTTATTTTATTTTTACAGTACTGGCTCAACTATTACTTGACGACGGTTGTCTTTGATTATTCAGTTTGTGAAGAACTACGACGCTGTTTTTGGAAAGTCATCTCCATAGCTACTAATGGGTTTCCAAGCAGCTAACCTACACACTTTGAGTTAGACCCGAAGGGTTCGCGGAGAGGTGGGGGAAAAAAAACAACAACAACAACAGCACGTACCGATGTGCGTCCGTGTGGGCTATCTAATTTTATCTACTTGGCACTTATAGACAGGCATTTGCAAAACTTCAGTCGATTTTCTAGAGAATTGTTTGAGAGTTGTGTCGAATGGTTTTGATTGATTGATATTTGAGTTCTGAACTTCACGTACCATATATATATATATATATATATATATATATATATATATATATATATATATATATATATATAATCTAAACTCCGATACCCATGTGGTCTCCTTGTGGGTGTAAACGTTTGCTGTTAAGGAAACACGACGTTGAAACGATTATCAGTACATTTACTATCCTCCAGATGTCTTCTGCCATCAGCGGATGAAAATCGACGTTATCCAGTGTTTATTGTTAGAATTAATTGTGCCGGCCGCGGTGGCCGAGGTGACTGAGGCGCTCCAGTCACGGTCAGCACGGCCACTACGGTCGGGGGTTCGAATCCCCCCTCGGGCATGGATATTTGTGCTGTCCTAGTTAGTAAGTAGTTCATAAGTAGTTTGTAAGTTTAGGGACTGATGACCCCGTAGTTAAGTCCCATAAGCTTAACAAACATTTGAACATTTGAGAATTAATTGTATCTCACCTTGGACCACATGCGAAGCTGAAAATGGCATGCTGTGTTGTGTTTATTAGAAACTCTTCAGCCCTGTCACAGAGGTCATGTATTTTGTTGGTTGGTTTGTGTTTTAAAGGAACCAGCTTCTTATCTTCATTCTGTTCCGTACGAATGTTCTTTAAATTGTTTTTAATGAAGTCCTCATATCGTACACCTCTGCGTCATGCGGTTCGCTTACAGCGGCCCCACTTGCATCCATAGGCAGTCTCGAGAACGCGTCAGGTATGATATTAGTACTCCCTGGTCGTTAGATCACCGCAAAGACGTAATCTTGTAAGGTTAAGGCCCATCTTATTAATCTATCATGTTTCAACTTGCTGGTAGTCGAGAATGTTAAAGCACTGTGATCAGTGACACTGAAAACACCATCCTCTCCTAACCTTACGCATGCACAGCAGTTGCTCTTCCCCCACTTTTCAAACGGTTAAATATTTGTTACAACGAATAGTATAAATGTTCTTTACCCTCACAATCGCGATACATTCGCAAAAACGTCCAAAGATATGTGGAAAGCCGGCCGCGGTGTCCGAGCGCTCTGCGGCGCGGCAGTCACGGTCCGCACGGCCACTACGGCCGGGGGTTCGAATCCCCCGTCGGGCATGATTATTTGTGCCGTCCTTAGTGTTAGCTAGTTCATAAGTAGTTTGTAAATTTAGGGACTGATGACTCCGTAGTTAAGTCCCATAAGCTATACAAACATTTAATATGTGGCAAGTAACAATGCATAAGTGTTGTTCATGTATCTGTTAAAAAGAAGATTGGGTTGTAATAAAATTGATTGAGGTCGCTGTCGTACCCACTACCATCGACAGCCCAGCGCCATGCCGCTAACCACACGCCTATTCTTGCTAGCTGGAGAATAGTGAGTTCAATATTATTCATGATCGGATCTTCTGAAGACTATCGTAGTTGATGCCTCTTTAATGTAAAGTTTTAACACATTTTACCAAATATAACGTGTTTTTGAGAGGTCTTCAATGGTCCAAAAACAAATATGAAGGGCGGATGTTGCCTTAATGGAGGAAGTGCCGATGCGCAAGGGGAGGTGCGCAGTAGCTCCATTGTCTTGCTTCGGGACCATTCGTGCGTGACCGCCAGAGCTCGAATAGCCAGGAGCTGGCGTCTGTACCAGGTCCAGCGCCAATGTTAAAGGGCCCAAACCCGAGCGACGAATCGCAGCAATCCGTCGCATGGGCGACCGATCGCTTCGTAGATCGCACGCGTGTCGACAAATCGCTGCGATCGGTCGCAGATCACTGATCGTATAGAAATCCCAGGCAGTTTGGCAGATCGCATGCGATTCGTGGATGCAGTATGGCTGACTAGCCGCTTAGTAGTGATGTGTGCAAATATGCTTGTTCTTCGTTCATGTAGTTATCAACCGTGTTGGTGATTCGTTTCGCTTTTCCACGTTCAATAATAACTTTACGTCACAATGAAATATTATTCGAGGATCAAGAACTTCTCTGAGCAGTCGAGACCGGCGTATCAACTTATATTAAGAAGTAATACAAACTGCATCCTAGAATTTCTGCAGTGATCAACGTCTTGAAGCTTGGGCTCATAGCATTGGAATTTGTAGGACGTTCATAGTAATAGCCAAGAAACACTTGAGTTCCATCTGATGATTTATTTCTTAAACCGGCAGGTGCTATTTTCTTGCTGGATTGTTTTTATTCTACCCATAATGTCCGAATTGTGCGCGCGTAATCCGCACTGGGAATCGCCCGGAACAAAGCAGGGAGTGGGAACATAGTCGTGTGTGAGGTCCCAGCAGTCGTGCAATTGTCCCCCCCCCTCTCCTCCGGAGTGATGGTATGAAAATTTGCACGGCCGGGATTCAAACCTGGGATCTCCTGCTTACTAGGCTGTGGTATAGAAAAGAGACAGCCTGGCGAATGGAGATTTTTGTGTGGCGGGAGACGTACAGGGAAGAGTCCTCTGCAGTCGGGCTGATCACTGTGTCCTCGGTGGTGGAGTGGTCAACGTGTCTGCCTAGTAAGCAGGAGACCCCGGGTTCGAATTCCGGCCGGGCACAAATTTTCATTAGCCACAGCTTGGTATTCCATCTAAACCAAATACAGTGATGTCATAACATCGCACATTGCGATTTATATCGTTGATTTACAAACATTTGAACATTTTAGTAGACCAGCTGCCTGCCGTGTTCCGCCACCACCACCTAGAGAGAAGGCCGTGGCGCTCTCATGTGACGTCAGGCAGAGTAGGTTGCACGAGCATAGCTGACTGGCTCGCTGCTACGGCATAGTGGGCCGTGCCCCAGCGACTACCCAGTCAGCTATGCGCGCACAACCTACACTGCCTGAAGTCACAAGAGCGGACCGCGACCTTCTGTCAAGGTTAGGTGTCTCGTGTGATGTCAGGCAAGGTAGGTTGCACACGCATAGCTGACTGGCTCGCTCACTGCTACGGCATAGTGGGCCGTGCCCCAGCGGCTACCCAGTCAGCTATGCGTGCGCAACCTACACTGCCTGACGTCACACGAGCGGACCGCGCTCTTCTGGCTAGGTGTCTCGTGTGACGTCAGGCAGAGTAGGTTGCACGCGCATAGCTGACTGGCTCGCTGCTTCGGCATAGTGGGCCGTGCCCCAGCGGCTACCCAGTCAGCTATGCGCGCGCAACCTACACTGCCTGACGTCACACGAGCGGACCGCGCTCTTCTGGCTAGGTGTCTCGTGTGACGTCAGGCAGAGTAGGTTGCACGCGCATAGCTGACTGGCTCGCTGCTTCGGCAGAGTGGGCCGTGCCCCAGCAGCTACCCAGTCAGCTATGCGCGCGCAACCTACACTGCCTGACGTCACATGAGCGGACCGCGCTCTTCTGGCTAGGTGTCTCGTGTGACGTCAGGCAGAGTAGGTTGCACGCGCATAGCTGACTGGCTCGCTGCTTCGGCATAGTGGGCCGTGCCCCAGCGGCTACCCAGTCAGCTATGCGCGTGCAACCTACACTGCCTGACGTCACACGAGCGGACCGCGCTCTTCTGGCTAGGTGTCTCGTGTGACGTCAGGCAGAGTAGGTTGCACGCGCATAGCTGACTGGCTCGCTGCTTCGGCATAGTGGGCCGTGCCCCAGCGGCTACCCAGTCAGCTATGCGCGCGCAACCTACACTGCCTGACGTCACACGAGCAGACCGCGCTCTTCTGGCTAGGTGTCTCGTGTGACGTCAGGCAGAGTAGGTTGCACGCGCATAGCTGACTGGCTCGCTGCTTCGGCATAGTGGGCCGTGTCCCAGCGGCTACCCAGTCAGCTATGCGCGCGCAACCTACACTGCCTAACGTCACACGAGCGGACCGCGCTCTTCTGGCTAGGTGTCTCGTGTGACGTCAGGCAGAGTAGGTTGCACGCGCATAGCTGACTGGCTCGCTGCTTCGGCGTAGTGGGCCGTGCCCCAGCGGCTACCCAGTCAGCTATGCGCGCGCAACCTACACTGCCTGACGTCACACGAGCGGACCGCGCTCTTCTGGCTAGGTGTCTCGTGTGACGTCAGGCAGAGTAGGTTGCACGCGCATAGCTGACTGGCTCGCTGCTTTGGCATAGTGGGCCGTGCCCCAGCGGCTACCCAGTCAGCTATGAGCGCGCAACCTACACTGCCTGACGTCACACGAGCGGACCGCGCTCTTCTGGCTAGGTGTCTCGTGTGACGTCAGGCAGAGTAGGTTGCACGCGCATAGCTGACTGGCTCGCTGCTTCGGCATAGTGGGCCGTGCCCCAGCGGCTACCCAGTCAGCTATGCGCGCGCAACATACACTGCCTGACGTCAGACGAGCGGACCGCGCTCTTCTGGCTAGGTGTCTCGTGTGACGTCAGGCAGAGTAGGTTGCACGCGCATAGCTGACTGGCTCGCTGCTTTGGCGTAGTGGGCCGTGCCCCAGCTTCTACCCAGTCAGCTATGCGCGCGCAACCTACACTGCCTGACGTCACACGAGCGGGCCGCGCTCTTCTGGCTAGGTGTCTCGTGTGACGTCAGGCAGAGTAGGTTGCACGCGCATAGCTGACTGGCTCGCTGCTTCGGCATAGTGGGCCGTGCCCCAGCGGCTACCCAGTCAGCTATGCGCGTGCAACCTACACTGCCTGACGTCACACGAGCGGACCGCGCTCTTCTGGCTAGGTGTCTCGTGTGACGTCAGGCAGAGTAGGTTGCACGCGCATAGCTGACTGGCTCGCTGCTTCGGCATAGTGGGCCGTGCCCCAGCGGCTACCCAGTCAGCTATGCGCGCGCAACCTACACTGCCTGACGTCACACGAGCGGATCGCGCTCTTCTGGCTAGGTGTCTCGTGTGACGTCAGGCAGAGTAGGTTGCACGCGCATAGCTGACTGGCTCGCTGCTTCGGCATAGTGGGCCGTGCCCCAGCGGCTACCCAGTCAGCTATGCGCGCGCAACCTACACTGCCTGACGTCACACGAACGGATCGCGCTCTTCTGGCTAGGTGTCTCGTGTGACGTCAGGCAGAGTAGGTTGCACGCGCATAGCTGACTGGCTCGCTGCTTCGGCGTAGTGGGCCGTGCCCCAGCGGCTACCCAGTCAGCTATGCGCGCGCAACCTACACTGCCTGACGTCACACGAGCGGACCGCGCTCTTCTGGCTAGGTGTCTCGTGTGACGTCAGGCAGAGTAGGTTGCACGCGCATAGCTGACTGGCTCGCTGCTTCGGCAGAGTGGGCCGTGCCCCAGCAGCTACCCAGTCAGCTATGCGCGTGCAACCTACACTGCCTGACGTCACACGAGCGGACCGCGCTCTTCTGGCTAGGTGTCTCGTGTGACGTCAGGCAGAGTAGGTTGCACGCGCATAGCTGACTGGCTCGCTGCTTCGGCATAGTGAGCCGTGCCCCAGCGGCTACCCAGTCAGCTATGCGCGTGCAACCTACACTGCCTGACGTCACACGAGCGGACCGCGCTCTTCTGGCTAGGTGTCTCGTGTGACGTCAGGTAGAGTAGGTTGCACGCGCATAGCTGACTGGCTCGCTGCTTCGGCATAGTGGGCCGTGCCCCAGCGGCTACCCAGTCAGCTATGCGCGCACAACCTACACTGCCTGACGTCACACGAGCGGACCGCGCTCTTCTGGCTAGGTGTCTCGTGTGACGTCAGGCAGAGTAGGTTGCACGCGCATAGCTGACTGGCTCGCTGCTTCGGCATAGTGGGCCGTGCCCCAGCGGCTACCCAGTCAGCTATGCGCGTGCAATCTAAACCTGCTCTCTAGTTTGTGGTGGTCCCGCCACTGTGGGGCCCTTGCCCTGCCGCTAGCTGGACGGGACGGAGCGGCCTGGGGCGGTGCGGCTGCAGCCGCATCGATCTGGTTGCCGGGGCAACGCCGCCCCCCCCACTCCTCCCCCCCCCACCACACCTCCACTCGAGCTGCGGCAGGCCGGCTGTCGGGCCCTCGCTACGTCATTCATGTTTCGCTGCTTTAAGCTGCCAAGGACGCCGCGCACGTGTCCCTAGCCGGCTATACTACTCCCGCAACCCCAAGCGATTCAGACATCACTTTCAGGATCTCCGATCTCTGTTACGGCAGCCTTATTTAACGACCAACTCTGCTGTATTTCCCTACGTCTGCCGTATTATACGAGGGTCGTTCCGAAACTAATGCCTCCTATCTTTTTATTCATGGAAACTGCGAGAGATACATAAATCACAACAGCAGAGTTAAATGGAGCAATATTTCAGCTACAGGCTACAGATATTTCACTTCCAGAGCCAACCATTTATATTACAGGTGACCAAATAAGGGGATTTTATCTTGCCATATTTTTGAACCGTTAATAATGTATATAAAAGAATGAGCTCGTAAAACGCTTGTAATTAGTGTATAAGCTGGTCTGAAAAGCTCGGTGGATGCTCTCAGCAAACATAGGAAACAGGAGTTACACACGAAACACCTCTACTGGCCTCAAAGAAATACACTTCTGACCTCGGCTGTACAGCTGTTGTAAACTGTGTAAGATACCTGTTAGTATTATGTGTCACATATTTGTTAACGATGTAATTGTCGATAAAATATTTTGTTATGTTATAAATTAATGTTTGCTGTATTTAATATATATCAAAATTTACTGTAAAGTATTTTTCAGAACATATAGAATCTCCATGTAATTGCTAGGAAGAGAAAAAGTAGTTGTTCTTTGCGGATAGAGTTTAGAGTATTCTATAGAAGTATGTCATTATTATTGTGATGTTCTGGAAAGTGAATCGATGTATTACGAACGCTCAATATGTATATTTCAACTTAAAGTAAGTTCTGCTTTCGTCTACAGTTATTTCATCTCTTCAACATGTAATTTTGGTGTAGTAGAAAGAGAGTCTACGTGAGCTACCTCACCTGGAATTACGAACCTGCAGATTTTACTCACGGGACTTTATTTGAAGCTAATTATAAAATTGACTGTTACATTAGACACAGATACTCCTGGCAATTCCAGATTGGGTTGTGAATTTTACATAGAGACCTTCTGTTATCCAAGAAATTAAATTACAAAGTTTACAGGTTCACACATCATTGCAGACCATGAAGCAAGAAACTACGAGCTGCATCGACACCACAAAGTCTAGCCTGTGGTGGTAAGAAATAAATGAAATTGTTCCTTTTCAGGAATTTCGCAGCATCTTGTCAGAAACTGACCAGAGACTTTTAAAGAGACATTTAAATCAGAATAATTATGTCAGACGTAATGAATATCAATATTTAATATATAATTATTTTACAACTGTCAGCAAACGCTTCTTGTGTAATCGCTCGTAGCACTTAGGTCACGCATTGTTGGATCTCCGCAACCGTTGGGAAGCGTAACTCTTTCAGGGCTACTTTAACCCTAGCTTAGTAACATCCGTCAAAATGACGGCTACATTGAAACTGTCAGTCACTGCGTTTACATCAACACATCTTTCGGAAGACGAACATCGATTTTCGTAAGCTGTTTATCGCTGTCGTGTTTACATGGCATAGCCTGAATCGGATTTCCTAGCCCACTTAATATGGCGACTGAAAAACAGCTGATTCAGTTCCTGATTAAGTCCGCACAATCGCTACATTGATTTATTTAAATACACAGATTTATGTTCACTCTAATATTTATACTTTTATTTCAGATTAGAAAATATCACTCTTTCCGTATATGCAGAAAATTGTTAACAAGAAAACACAGTCTGACAAGCCAAGAACGCTTCAAAAATGGTTGCGTTTACATGGGCACGAAAATCGATTGTGGGACTGGAAAACCGCTTTAGAGAAGCGGATTTCCAGAAGCGATTTTGGATTGTTTACGTGACCAACCAAAAGCGGAATTGGGAAATCGGTTTACGAAATCCGGTTTTGGGAGCCCATGTAAACGGGGTGAGTGAGCTGTGACGTTTTGAGAAACAACTGATAAACAAATGTTTCAGATAGAGTGTTGGTTTGGAATCACACACGCCGAGCCGACGTGGCCGAGGAGACTGAGGCGCTTCAGTCACGGTCTGCACGGCCACTACGGTCGGGGGTTCGAATCCCCCCTCGGGCATGGATATTTGTGCCGTCCTTAGGATTAGCTAGTTCATAAGTAGTTTGTAAGTTTAGGGACTGATGACCCCGTAGTTAAGTCCCATAAACTTAACAAACATTTGAACATTTGAACACTCGCCGAATTGACGGTGTTACAGGTGTGCTTCGGTTGCACAGTGGTAGAGTGCCAGACTACAAATCCAAAGGTCGTGGGTTCGATCCCCGCCAGGTCCTAGGATTTTTATCTGTCACTTTCCACTTCTTTCACCTCTGGCAGTATTGCTCATGTGAAAAATACGGAGTAGCACCGTGGTTCGGAATCCACGTTAAACTGTAGGTCCCCCTATAACTGGCTGGGTAAGTCAGTTAGAAGGTCGGAGGAAGGCAACGGCATACCACCTCTAAACAGGACCATGCCTAGTAAAAAGCACTGTGGTGTTCAGTCTTCGGATTGTTGAATGCTTTACCTTTTTTTTACTAACAACAGTTCAAAACCCCCTGAAAGACGGGTGTTAGTAGCGAGCATTAAAACCAGATGTTAGTAACGCAGTTAAGGCGGGGAAAAGAACGGTCTGGAGAATAGGGACGGTGTAACCTTGCGACTAGCTGGAAAGTTGAGCTCGCGGATCGCAGTGTGCGGACGGGCATTGTCGAGCAGGAAATTCCACTGTCCACTCCGTTGCAGTCCTGGTCGAACCCGTCGGATGCGTCACAGCAGCCGTTTCAAAACTCTCTCGTAAACTCCCGCGTTGACGGTATGAGCCTCTGGTACAAATTCATTGTGGATCTATTTTGCGCTCCAAGTTGCAATGACACGAGTTCTCACACCGACGCTGTTAGCTGGGCCGCTGGGCGCGAGCCACCGTAAACGGAGTTTGGCTTCAGTCAGTAGCGAGCCCGGGTGTGCATCGGACATTCAAAAGTGCCACGATCAAAAAAAAAAAAAAAAAAAAGTTCAAATGTTTGTATAGCTTATGGGACTTAACTACGGGATCATCAGTCCCTAAACTTACAAACTTCTTATGAACTAGCTTATAATAAAGACGGCACAAATATCCATGCCCGAGCGGGGATTCGAACCCCCGACCGTAGTGGCTGTGCAGACCGTGACTGCAGCGCCTCAGTCCCCTCGGTCACCGCGGCCGGCACCACCGCTTCGCTGCAGTTCTTCGCACTATTGGGGGGGGGGGGGGGGCGCTTGTTGGCATGTCCGTCAATGCGTATGCGCGGGCACCTCATCCTCGCCAGCGTGGTATGTAGAATATGGGACCATTCACCCAACTTTTCAGACGCACCTTGTAGTCTCAAATCACGGTAACACTCCGTTTCTTATTCATACTCACATTTTAAACTGATGTCATAGTACATGGAAATACGTCACGTGGGAGGAAAAATATTTCCTCACAGCTACTGTGGCTGTTACTGGAGGATGACTTTCTTTTCCTTATAATTTCCAGTAGCATTCCTTACCGACAATCATGTTGGGAAACAAAATTTCCATTCGATGAGCCGCGCAGGATTAGCCGAGCGGTCTGGAGCGCCACGTTGCGGATCGCGCGGCCTCCCGCGTCCGAAGTTCGAATCCTCCCTCGGGCATGAATGTTTGTGTTGTCTTTAGTATAAAAAAAACACTTACTTCAGCCAAGATCGCTAGGTGATTTGTTGGATTTTACCAGTTTCGATGAACTCTGTCATAATCTTCAGAAACAATTTATATATATATATAAAACAATTTTCTCCTAATTTCACTTGGATCACACATAAAATAAAGAGTTACTTATGAAAATGAAATATAATAAAAAGAACATTATCAAACGATTAAATTTTGCATCAACAAAGTGAATCATCATCTATATCGCACATTTTAAAATTGTTACAAGAACATACTCAATTTTTAAATGTGCAATACAGATGACGGTGTAGTGTCGCAAAAGTCCAAAGTGCGCGCCACCTACTTTCGCCGCGCGCCGCCATGCACGCACGGCGCGGCGTTCTTACGACGTCAGCCACGAGCGCCCTCTGCTACAACTCCGCTCGTGGCCACCACTGAACGACATCGTTCACTTGGGACTGAGATAGGAACCAGCTAACACTTTGGAATGAGATAGGCACCAGTGAAGACTTGGCTATCGGACAGGCACTAGGCAGGCCTTTAGCTCAACTATGTATCTGCACAAGCGTGCTACCTTTATTCCTGTGTCGGTCTTCCTACTCGGCCATCGACACCTACGACGGAAACGAGACACAAAAGCGGCGACGAGGCTGGGACATAAAAGACGGCACATTTCTTTTTCATAAGTAACTATTTTGTGTGTGTCCCAAAGTGATAATAGGAGAAAATTATTGTTTCCGAAGATGATGACATAGTTCATCGAAACCGGTAAAATCCAGCAAATAAACTAGCGATCTTGGCTGAAGTAAGTGCGTTTTATATACATTTCGATCGCTCTCCATAGGCATACTATGCCACTTAACTATCTTTAGTATAAGTTAGTTCATAAGTAGATAAGTCCCATAAGCTTTACAATCATTTGAACATTTGATTTTCCATTCCACGAGTATTTTGTCCTTCTGTACGCATCCGCGGGACATGTCTCGCATAGACTTTGCAGTAACAAGGATATTTCGACGTTGCTGCCGACATTAACGATTGCGTGCAATTCTCTGATCGTTAGCCGCTTATCACTGATGAGTTGATGGAGACGCTCCTTATTGCGAGGGATGACAGGTATGGAGGGTTGACCGGTCAGTGCTTTTCATTCTCACCCTTTCACCATCCTGAACATACCGCATCCATCGCCGCACATTGATCACGTCTATTTTATCGCCTCCATACGCCTTTAGCAAACGTCCATGGATTTCAGTCGGCGCAATTTCTTCAGCTGTGAGGCATTCCATCACACACCGCTGTTATACCGCGCGTCCATATCAGACCCCATTTTTTAACATTCTTTTGCTGACTGCAAATGACGCAGAACAAAGGAACCACCTGCAAATGTAATAGAAAGGTGCAAGCATTAACACTACACCAACGACATCCACCGCCGACATTGAAAGTTCGTCGGAAAAAAAATAGGAGGAATTACTTTCGAATTGATTCTCGTAGCATATAATATTAATAAGTGAACACGAAAATTGAAGTACCTCTTGTAATATGAATTATACAAGGTGGGCGATGAAACGTACATAATTGTGGGGGCGTTAGTAATAAGGCGACGTAGGTAAAGTTTAACAGAAAGACACCCCACAGCTTTAGTAACATGTGAAATTTATTACAAATTTATGAGTAGCTACTTATCTTTGGACGTTGACATACAGTCATTCCAGGCTGATAAATTTAAATTCCAGACATTTGAATGAATACTTTCAAGTTAAGATAATTACTAAGTCTCAATATGCAATCCAGTCTCGATGCACTGCAGATTACTGTATCAATGTATAGTGAACGACACGATGTACTCTGGGGGATACGAGGTACTCTGCCGACAGGTGGAATGTTTCAGCAGTTTAACTGTAGTGTAGCCATTCACATTGGACACACGTCATCGTCTTGTAAAATGCACGGCCTTTTGCGGTAATCCATGCACTGCTGTTGCCACCGTTGTAATGATCTCGTGGTCGTGACTGTCGGTATCGATGGTGGTGTAGTTGTCGTTGGTGGCATCACTGCGACACTACAAGCTTTGCCGTAGATGTACGCGATAGGAAAATCACGCTAAGGGTCCTAAAAGGAAGAGGATGTTTCCATTTCTGTTATTCTGATGTCACCTTTTCTATTACCAATTTAAAATATCTGTCATAATAAGTGAACGTCGATAATTAAAGTACTACCAACTGATGAAGTGCTATGGTAAAAGCCTTACACGAAATTAACAACACTCCGTGAAGTCTTATTTTACAGGCCGTTTACGTTCAAAATGTTCATTTTCAATTACAGATACACACACACACACACACACACACACACACACACACACACACACACACACGCTTCATATACCTTCAGCCACAACTGTTAGGCCGATGACATTGTTAGCTCAAAAATATTCAAATGTTTGTAGAGCTTATGGGACTTAAAAAGGGGTCATCAGACCCTAAACTTACAAACTACTTATGAACTAGTTAATACTAAGGGTGGTGTCGCACAAGTCTGAAGTGCGCGCCACGTACTTTCGCCGCGCGCCGCCATGCAAGCACGGCGCGGCGTTCTTACGTCAGCCACGAGCGCCATCTGCTGCAACTCCGCTCGTGGCCACCACTGAACTGCATCGGTCACTTGGGATTAGGACAGGCACTAGGACTCATCAGTAGGCAGGCCTCTATTTAGTTCAACTATGTATCAGCATTCTGTAGTCATGATACTTGTAAAAGTTAAGTATTGTCAGATTGATACGAAATACATATCTTGTTCTAATCTAGCTTAGTGTTTCTAGTTTTTGCTGTCCCACTGGCTGGTCACCTCAGACTCTGTACCCGCACACGCGTGCATCCTATTTCCCTGTGTCGGTATCTCTCTACTCGGCCACCGACACCTAGGACAACCGGCAGCAACGAGACACAAAAGTTGCTACGAGGATAAGACACAAAACTAAGGACTGCACAAATATTCTGCCCGAGGAGGGATTCGGACACCCGACCGTAGTGGCCGTGCAGAAAGTGACTGGCGCGCCGCAGACCTCTCGGCCACCGCAGCCGGCGACGTTGTTAGCAGTGGGAACCAAAACAACATAGTAACCAAATATGTGAATAATGTATTGTATGCTTTATTTTGTCAACAGACATCTTTCTATATTAATTGGTGTAGATGTGCAATATTTTTTAATTTTCTTAAGCCACAGTTGCTGTCAAACAGTTATTCGGCTGTAGTATTCTTTATCATCGACTAGTTACGGCATTCTTTTATGCTATTTTCAAGGACAATACATTCAAAATTACACAAGTGAAAATTTTTATCTCGTATTCCACTTTTTTTCTATATATATAAGACACGGCCTGCAATTTTTGTAGTCGGCCGCAGTAGCCGAGCGGTCTGCGGCGCGCCAGTCACACTCTTCACGGCCGCTACGGTCGGGGGTTCGAATCTCCCCTCGGGCATGGATGTTTGTGTCGTCTTTAGTATAAGGTAGTTCATAAGTAGTTTGTAAGTTTAGGGACTGATGATTACGCAGTTACGTCCCTTAAGCTTAACAAACATTTGAACATTTTTGAACAATTTTTGTTTACCACAAGCTGCTTCATTTCAAAAGAACACCGTATTCAATTACTAAAAATTCCTAAAATTCATTCTACCACCTTCAAAACCTATTTTACACGTACCTTGCTGCTGTTTTACTGGAAAATCTGTATCTCAATAATTCCATTTAACACACTATATGTTGGAAATTTCTGAAGTCGATTGACTGTCATTTCAGTCTTGACGGTTTCTTCTGTAATTTAAAATTGCATGTATCTGGACCGCGGTGGAGTAGCCGAGCGGTCTAAGACGCCTCGCTGCGGAGTGCGCGGTTGCTCGGCGTCGGAGATTCGACTCCTCCCTGGGGCATGTGTGTGTGTGTGTGTGTGTGTGTGTGTGTGTGTGTGTGTGTGTGTGTGTGTGTTTTGTCCTTAGGTTGTAAGCTACGTTCTGATGACCACGCAGTTTGGTCCTTAGATTTAGAACCATTTGAACATGTATCTGAGCTCACCCTTGTATTACGCGAATGTTATACATCTATCCCCACCGGCCGCAATGGCCGAGCGGTCTGCGGCGCGCCAGTCACAGTCTGCACGGCCGCTACGGTCGGGGGTTCGAATCCCCTCTTGGGCATGGATGTTTGTATCGTCTTTAGTATAAAGTAGTTCGTAAGTAGTTTGTAAGTTTAGAGATTGATAACACCGCAGTTAAGTCCCTTAAGTTTAACAAACATTTGAACATCTACCCCAGGTCTTACCCGACTGTGTTGTGGTTCGGTAACGATGTGAGACACAGCTTTGCCCATGGCTATGTTTACCACTTACAGCCTTCATAAAATCAAATAAGGCTATGAAAATCAGAAGCAAGACTGAACGCTGTGTTTCGCTTACACTAGATATTTGTAAATCTAAGAGAATTAACTTCTGTGGTTATCAGTCCCTAGGTTTACAAACTACTTAAACTAACCTAAGGATAACACACAGACACAGAGGCGCGCGCATGTACGAGGGAGGACTCGAACCTCCGACGGTGGCGCCTTAGAGCGCTCAGCCACTCCCCCCCCCCCCCCAAGCCCAACCCTTACACTAGAGCCACGGTTTTCAACCAGATCGCCCACTGCGCTAGGGAAAGTTATGTATATCAATTATTCACAAACAGTGCTACTTCATGGCTACCAATTTTGAAATCAGTTTACGTGTATTCATTTTTATACTTCAATACGTGTTACGCCTCCAAAAGTTCTTAAATTGGACGTTCAACGTGTTTTAACGAACAACATTGTTATGTACACTATATTCATTGCGTAGCCTAAGGTCTACGCTAGCATATTCTTTTAATGTAATATTAATTAACGAAACACAGCCAAGATTTTGTACACAACTGCAATACTGTCTTAAGTATAACATTTACCATTTATAAATACTGTATATTAAAATGCACCTGATGAAAAGTCGTATTAGTTGTAAACAGTACCTTAAGACGTCTGACTACATACCGCACTGTGTAAGAGTCTGTGTAAGTCACTTCAAAGAACTTACCGTGTTCCTTTATTTCGCCAAAACCACGGGTTTTGCGCGGCTGTTTTTCTTTGGAACTCCTCGAAGTTCCGTTCCTTGGCCATGTAATTGTATTCTCCCCCAGTGCTCTCGTTCCTCGCCAGTTGCTTGTGCTGTGAACAAGTTTCCCAGTGGGCAGGAGGTAGCTTCTTCCCTTAATAACAACCCCCTCCCCTCCCGCAACAAGAGTGAAAACTGCATCGGAATTACTGTAATATTGGGAACTTTGAAACGCTGCTCTGTGGCAAAGTGGCAAAACAACAGTCATACACTTTACGTACTTCCACACACTGCTGTTCCGCAGAAGCAATAAATTCATTTCTGCTGCAGGATAATTCTAAAAGGACATGCAGCCACTGTCATAACGCCGTTTATTGGCGTCAAGTAACGCCATTAATGGTTTGAAACCGAAAGGCCTACGCAAAAGAACAGGCGTTATTATTGTAGGTATGCCTCAAACAGGCAAATGACAATTTCAATCCGCTCCCTCGCGATAATACAGGTAAAGCTGCAAGCAAATGGAATAACGGACAGGGGCACTACAATAGTTACGTAATGTACGATGAGTTGGGAATTTGGGCAGGCTGTCTGTGTGGTTCGCTACCACACTGGTAGAGTGCCAGACTAATGATCCAAAGGTCGTGGTTTCGATCCCCGCAAGGTCCTAGGATTTTTATCTGTCATTTTCCACATCTTTCACCTCTGGCGATGTTGCTGGTGTGAAAATTTCGAGTAGCACCGTGGTTTGGAACACACGTTAAACTGTAGGTCCCCCTGTAACTGGCTGGGCAAGTCAGTTCGAAGGTCGGAGGAAGGCAACGGCATACCACCTCCAAACAGGACCATGCCTAGAAAAGCACTGTGGTGTTCAAATCAGTCTTCATAGTACGCATATCTACGCCTTCACTAGTCTTCCACATTCCGATGAATACGATTCAAGAGTTTATATTACTACGTCCAGTGTACTCTTCTCCATTGCCGATGAACGGGTAAGGTTCCCTTTAAATGTATTATTTATAATTCTAAAGCTCCCACACCCTAATGATTACTTTCAATTGTCAACTCGTAGCAGTGCCCTTCTCCCCCCCCCCCCCCCTCCCGTCTTGAGTTGCCACCATTACTGAACTGCAGCCGTAAGTACTGCAACCATCTCTATACCACAGTCTAACATATACAGTCGTGACACTCACTGCTGTTAAAGTTGTTACCAACTGACAGCTGCAACGGCACTAGCGCTCCTAGTGGTGGGCAAGCCGCCGAAGTAGTGACGTTTGTTTATAATTATTTGTGTGCGTATTTAACGAAATAGTTGCTATAGTTTTTGCGTTACAAGCATTAGTAAAATATTAAGAGATATACATTATACGGACTTTAATGTAAAAACAGTCGAATTAAACTATTTCAGAGGTGTAATGAACAACTTCGTCATGAGCGAATACTACGAATATGTGATATTTTGCAGCTTATTCCGCTGAAAGTAAGTAGAATATAAACATAAGAGAAATATAAATTTCTATTATGGTGTGTTCTTACTATGGCAAGAGTTTTTTGACGCGTTTCAAGTCAGTGTGTAGTCTAATGAGTCGTACATTTTTAGGCTTCACTCGTTTTACTGATACGCGTATATTCGTTTGAGTGTCATTACTTTAGCTTATGAAGACAATGTCTTGAGGATTCTTGCTGTTTGTGGTTCAGCTGTAGCAACAATTGTGGAATTGGTTTCTTCTTTGTTGAAAACAATTTGATTGCTTTTTCCGTTTTATTGCCAGGTCTGTGACGTTTTTCCTTAAGCTACAGCTGTGGTGGCTGCTTTGGTTCGTTAAATACTGTAGTTATTGCATTCTATATGCGTTTCCTACGTTCCACACTCACCGATTTTACTGGAATTATAGTGAAGAAGCCTTAACGTTCCTGAGTAGAAAAGCGACAACTTTTTGCGAAAGGCAGGTCTGCTGGTGTTTCTTACCCATTTCTTATTTTTAATAGAAAATATATTATTCGGCAAATGAATTGTAAATAAACTGTCATGCAATGTACTGTTTCGTACCTCATCAGGGATCTCAGTAAACCTAATAAAGCAAAGGTGGAGATAATTTTAAATTATTACTTATTTTTATAGCACTACATACGTTCCCTAGTGTGAAAAGTCTGTAAAAATCAATTTAAATGATACTATTCGCACTCATCCAACAACGTATTCAGAAATGTAGCTTGTCGGCCGCTTGGAGCGCTGCTGTTGTAGAGTACAACAAAATTCTGTGGGAGTGTCGTGACTATATATGTTGACTGTGTCTATATCATGGTGATGGACGAACGGTGTGAGCAGGGACCAAAATTGGCGATCATGTCTCTTTGAGTCGTTCAGAATGGCGCTTTGACTGCTCAGAGGTATAGAGACGACATCCTTCCACCTTTTGCTGTGCCCTACGTTGGTGCCCTAGGAGGTGGGTTCCTTCTGGTGGACGATAACGCTCGTCCCAACAGAACTGCACTGGTGGACAACATGCCTGAAGCTGAGGGAATTGAACCAATGGAATGGCCAATTTGTACACCAACTTAGACCCTATTGAACATTTGCCTAATTCTCTGTATATCCATCTTGGTCAGACGGATGATGAGTTGACGGCGATGTATTAATTTGACAAATGGAAAACCTTCAGCTGTTTTTTAATTTTAATTGCATGTTTCCAGAATACATTTCTCATCTTCAGACCCTTATACGATCCATGCAGTAATGCGAAACTAGCTATCCATTATAATACTGCATTACACCCTCTGACACCAAGATGTTGGGATGTAGTTGTCGGGTACATCTTGGTGTGAGAGGTGTAATGCCGTATTATAATGGATAGCTAGTTTCGCATTACTGCATGGATCGTATAAGGGTTTGTAGATGACAATAATGTAGTCTCGAAACATGTAATTAAAATTCCAGAAAAATAACAGCTGAAAGTTTTTCTTTTGTCAAATTTGCTTAATTTGTTTTAAACGTGTATCCTGTGATGGTGGCCATTGACGGAAACCAATAGATAATAAAGGTTTTAATAAAACGAGTACAGTTTTCCTCACTGATGTTGATGTGCAAGATATGGCACCTTTTTTGATCATTAGTTTGCAAAATAACGTGAGCAATGATTCTGGCAAGTGTCAGTTCTGGATGGAGGGCTGGTGTTCAGCTGTAACGCGGACTGAAAGGTTCCAGTGCTGGTGGGTAACAACCGTTGCAGGCGCGCCACCGGTGGCTGAAGCCCCTCTGTTAGTAACCAAAGTCTGGGTACCGAGTGTGCTGTGCCGTGAACACGTGGTGAGGGAAGGAGTAGGCCGGTCGCGAAGGGAAGCTGGTGGCTGGTGGCCGGTGGCTGGACGCGCCGTGTTATTGACAGTCCCGTGCAGCGCTGATGAGCGTCAAAATGAGCCATTACGCCGCTTAATGGCGTCCTGTGCCCACGCAGAGGCCTCAAACTCTCAGCACGAGCCACGACGACAAATGACAGGTGACGGGGGTCGTTGGCAAAGAGCGCAGGGTGAAACGTAAACAGTACACGCCGTACACAACAACATGCAAACAGTAACCAAAAATGAACGCACAGTAAAACATAACCTCCTACTCTGCTTCATATTGACACAATCCTTTAGTTACTTAATATAATGCCCTTTTACATAACATTTAAACACTTATCAAAACAATTAAGGGATAAGGTGAGATAACATTAGACATATGGTAACGTATTTTATTTGGATATTCGTCACAACTATAATTTGCGTGTTATATGCTTTACTGTCATAGCTCTTTACTTGAGATTCGCATGACATTTACTTAGAGTGAGGCACCATCGGGCTACCATAATAGCGAAAAAAGTTGTTTCATTGCCCTCAATATGATGTGCTATCACCTCGTACGGCCAGTACAGCTTCACACGTTCGTGGCCTGGACAGTATGAGATCATCAATCAGCTCTTGAGAGATATTTGGCCATTCTTCCATGCGTGCAATATCCAGCCGTGCAACCGTTGTGCGAGGTGCTGGTCTGGCTGCAATGCATCTGACCAATGCACCGCCATACATGCTCAATCGGTTTTAAGTCTGGTGAACAAGCTGGCCACTCCCTCAGCTTCAAACATGTTGTCCGCCAGTGCAGTTCTGCAAACCAGTACGAACCCATCTCCTGTTCAAAAATGTTGAAATGTTTGTATAGTCTATGAGACTTAACTACGGGGTCATCAGTCCCTAAACTTACAAACTACTTACGAACTAGGACGGCACAAATATCCATGCCCGAGGGGGGGAGGGGATTCGAACCCCCGACCGTAGTGGCCGTGCAGACCGTGACTGAAGCGCCTCAGTCTCCGCGGCCACCGCCCCCCCCCCCCCACCTCCTGTGGCTCCAGCGTAGGGCACAACAAAAGATTGAAGAATATTGTTTCTACACCTCTGAGAACTGTTCAGAGTCCCGTGCCTGGCTGAACACAAAAACCTTGAGTCGTCTGTGAACGGAACGCAGCGCTATTCGTTACGGCTCCAATCCTTATGTTCCTCCGCCCAGCCCCTGCGGACTAAGTGGTATCTAATGGAACATACACCATATGGCTCCCTGCGTAAAGACCACATTTCCACATTTCCGAAAGTGATTTGGGACTGTTTGTGTTGATTCTGTGTGTTCTGTTGCTGCCTGGAAAATGAGTTGCAGCTGAGTTGCATTCAGCCTCCTGTCTCGTCGGGCTGTTAACCGGAGATAACGGTTATCTCTCGCTGATGTTACCTGTAAACGACCTTGGCGTTCCCTTCTTTTAAAGTTCCTGTTGTCTGAAGTCGCGTCCAGGCCGTGGAAACTACACTTTGAGACACCCCAATAGTTTGTAGAGTCTATGGGACTTAACTACGGGGTCATCAGTCCCTAAACTTACAAACTACTTATGAACTAGCTTATACTAAAAACGGCACAAACATCGCCCGAGGGAGCATTCGAACCCCTCACCCGTAGCGGTCGTGCAGACTGTGACTGGCGCGCCGCAGAATGCTCGGCTTGTGGATGATCTTCACGCTATGTTGCTCTATATATGTCAAGTATTTGCGTCATATACCGCTCATTATGACGTGGGAAAAATAGATGAAATAACCAAATTTTGCATCTTAGGAGGCTATTATCCCATACAATTCGCTACAATGGGCAGAATACAGATTTAGAGAGTAATACATGTATTCTCACGTTAAATTCTCTCTGAAGATAAAGGTGTAGGTTCTAAACTTGTGCCGGCCGCGGTGGCCGAGGGGACTAAGGCGCTCCAGTCACGGTCTGCACGGCCACTACGGTCGGGGGTTCGAATCCCCTCTCGGGCATGGATATTTGTGCCGTCCTAGTTCGTAAGTAGTTCATAAGTAGTTTGTAAGTTTAGGGACTGATGACCCCGTAGTTGAGTCCCATAGACTATACAAACATTTGAAACATTCTAAACTTGTAACGGCGCTATTTTCTAATCAAACGGCATTATTAATAGCGGACCGTTGCGGTCTTCTTCACTACAAAAGTGTGCCTCAAGTTTCAGTTTTGATTCGTGTAGAATTGCAGAAGGTATGGTCCAGATTCGAATCAGTGTTTTCGAAATGTCTTTGTGTAAGACATTCAACACGTAACATAGATGTCACTAATTTGACATGTTATATTAACTCACAATGTCACTATCGGAATCCTCTTAATACTCCCTACCAGAAATGGAAGTGGATGGGGTGGAGGATTGGGATGTTTCAGAACTGGATAGATCGGTCTTTTCATCCTAGTCCCAAGCGAACTCTTAAGTGTGATTGCTTACAAGCAAGGATAAACGTTTGGTAGTGTTTCGTTATCTTGCGCCCGCCGGACAGCGACACTTCGTACAGAACTGTTTCACCAGTTGCATATTCTGCAGGCGGGGCCTTTGGGCGAGATTGTCGGCCACTAGATGAAAGCATTGCATCCCGTCAAACTGCTTTTGGTAGAAGAGAAATTTTAGGCCCTAGCTGCACTCGGATGTTGAATTAACCTCTTCGGTTATCCGACAAATAAATGGACGTCTTCGTATCTCAGAAATGGAAATCAATCAGGAAACTAATAGTTGCCTCAATCTACCATAATTGTGAAGGCAACATGTTATAGATCAGGTAACAGAAGATTATCGACCAATTTTAGACTTTTTGAAATCTACCTGGCAAACTCACTAATGTGTCAAATCTGTAATGGACAGCAAAAAACGCAGATTTGCCTGCAAGAAGGTAACGGAAGTCTGGCAAGTTGTTAGGCAGAAAGTACCGATTAAAAAAAGAACAGCTCCTAAACATATTACACCAGGAGATTTTCTGAACACATACGATGTTCCGTACCTAGTAACAAAGCGTAATGCTCTGAACACTTTACATTGTTAAGAAACTGAAATAGAAACGAGGTCCATTTTCGGCTGTACATCATTACACAGAATCAAAATTTAATAAATGTAAAAATAAATAAAAACTTTCTCAAATTTCTTAAAGTTTACGAGAATATAAAAAAAGAGTTATTAACAAGAAGAAAGAAGACGAAAAAGTTAGCAAGTTCTGTCGTCAATGATTGATGGATGTACTGTCTTTCGTTAGTTATCCAACGGGAAAACTAAAGTGTTTACAAGTGTGAATATTAAAATCAGCACCACAAGTAAACTAAATACGTCGATATGTAAATAGTTGTGCAAGTATAATTAATGGTAATGTGATAAATAAAACGTTTATTTGGTGGTAGCATTGCTGTTCGCTATCCAAACGGCCCGGACTCGATTGCTGACAGGGGAAACAAGTCTCATATTGTGAATGAAAAAGTGTGTTAACATATCAGCATAAAAGTAAGGTAAAGTAGTCAACAATTCGAAGATTGGTTTGAACACCTAAGTGCTTTACTAGACTTCGACCAGTTTGAAGGTGGTATGCCGTTTCCTTTCTCCGACCTTTGAACTGACTTTAGTTGTAGGGGGATCTACAGTTTAATGTGGATTTCTAGCCACGGATGTAGTGGACATTTTGTACATCGGTAGCATTGCCAGAGGTGAAGAGCGACAGCTAAAAATCGTAGGACTTAATAGGAATCGAACCCGCAACCTTCGGAGTCATAACCCGCATTTTATCAATGTGCTACCGAGCCATAATAAAATTAAAAGTTGTGAAAAATGGATGTTGTCACAAATGTGCGTGGTTGGACGGAAACCACAACTACTTTCGAAAAAAATATATTTCAGAATTAATAAATCATTTTCTTCAACTAATTAACAGATTACAGAGAAGGTGTAAAACGTGTATAAGCTCAAGATGAAGCATCAATGTCGCAACAAGTTTAAATATAAACAATATTTACAGGGAGTATTGCAGGTGATAGAGGTCTAAAAAAGGAAATTTAAGGTTATGAGTTATATGTAACAAATGTGTGTGTGATAAAAATATCTAAGAATGAGTGCTTCGTAATGGACGTTTTCAAGTGTAACGACTGGAAGGTAAACGAGAGATGTGGTGATCATTTTGTATTTACGTTTCCCTTAGCAACGGCACATTAATGAATGCTGCACCGAAATGTCAAAAACATCACCACTGTGCGAAGTATCTGAAACACCCACGAGTAGCTTCAGCAAGGCCGTTTATATTTACCTGTACAAACATTTGCATTTCTCGTTTTTCTTCTGCCGTGCGCTGTTGGTGAGATGTCTGCGATTTCACCTCCGCTCCGGTCTTATTCTCCGTGCAAAGACACCACATTCTTCAGAGGTATAATTCGTAATCGGTACAACTGGTGAGCCAATAATTAGCTTCTTCTTCTATTGGAATAACCTGGCGAAGTAAATAAGCGTGGCTGCTGTTTATTTTAATTTTGAATGTCTACCGACAATCGCAAACAGCCGGTTAGCCGCGCGGTTTAAGGCGCTGCTTTCCGGGACTGGGAGGTATTCCGTGCCGGCGCCTTAACCATGTGGGTCGTTTCTGCACTTTGAAATTTTTTCTTGCCTGGAAGAGTTCCCCAAAATATACAATATTACATTATGGAATGAAAGTATGCAAGATTTTACTTTAGTTTTACGTCTCCTACGTCTGCTAACGCACTAAATGCAAATACAGATTTGTTTAGTCTTTCTTGCAGTTCTGTGGTGTGCTGCTCTCAGCTGAATTTATTATCAAGTTGTAATCCCAGGTATTTAATACTATCAACCTCTTCTATCTGCTATTCTTCATACTTTAGGCATACGATGGATGGAAATCTCTTACATGTTCTGAACAGCATGTAGTGAGTCTTTTCAAAGTTTAATGTCAGTAAGATGGTTGTAAACCATTTATTAATGTTCATGAAAATTTCATTAGGAGACCTTTATAGAACTATGCTTGACATGCTATACACTGCAATACTTGTACCAGCAACAAAACGAACTCTGCGTCTGTCAGTGTAACTGATGGGAGGTCATTAAAGAACACAAGAAAAAGCAATGGCTATAAGATGGATCCTTGTGGGACACCACATGTAATTTCTTCCCAGTCTCAATTACTGACAACTTAATTCACTAGGCTCTTGTGCCGACATACTTTGCTGTTAGCGTTGTATTAATTGAACGATTTTACAGCATTCCCCTGACGCCACAGGATTCTAATTTACGTAACGGGACGTTTAACGCAGCGACCTGCGACCCGCAGCAGACAGCGAGAAACCGCAGGCGTTTGACGCAGAACGCGGCGGTCAGTTCCCGCAGCTAGGAAACGGTCACTTAACCCTTAAGCGGTCGTGCGGGGTGTTCAGAACACCCCTGTCATCTTTGTCAATGGATTATTACGTAATGGATAGGAGTATAACGTTATGTTCTTTGATTTTGGAAGTTTTGAGTAGCAATAGCATCTGCAATGGAAGCCCAAGTTCCAAGAAAACTCGCAACAATGTGCCGTGGGGTGTTGTCGGCACCCCGCGCGACTCTTTACGTTGCAGTGCTGCTTGTATTTTGTCGGTGTGTGCAGCTAAAACAGCTATGGATCGTTATGATATAGAACAATAAAGAATACGGAATGCGGAAGCTTCTGGAAGAGGTCTTAGTCGAAACTTTTGTAGGAGGGGAAGGGGATGAGAAGAAAGCAGACAGCTGTGAAGTTCTCTCTCATCACAGTGACACAGAAACGGAAGACGAAGACAACCTGGAAGTCGAACCGCAAGCGAGTGCAGCAGATAATGAAAGCAAGCATGTTTTTTTTAATTTTTTTTTTTATTGGAAAGGATAACGTTACAAAATGGATGAAAAATTGTCCTAGTCGCAACGTATTCATCTCCCTGGTATGAAAGCTATCGCAAAATCTGCGGTAACTGCTATGGAATGTTTTTCAATATTTGTAAATGACATAATAATTATAATGATAACATCATGCACAAATATTGACATACAACACATTGCATCAAATTTCACAAGATAACGTGATGCCAAAGCAACAAATGAGGATGAAATCGAATGTCTTCTGGGTCTGTTCATACTGGCTGGGCATTACAGGACAGGACACCAAAATCTGGAAGACTTATGGAACACAAATGATTTTGAAATTGCAATATTTAATGCAACAATGAGTTTCGGCGCTTTCGTTTCTTGTTGCGTTGTTTTGAGATTCGATGATAGTCGAGACAGACCACAGCGTAGAGAACCTGATCGCCCAGCTGCGTACATAGAAGTATTTGAATTATTCATGTCAAGCTGTATCAGTAATTATTGTATGAGTCATCATCATCATAATCATCATTAGAGACTGATTATGCCTTTCAGTGTTCAGTCTGGAGCAGAGTACCTCTAATAAAATTCCTCCATGATACCCTATTCAATGCTAACATTGATGCCTCGTCTGATGTTATGCCTTTTACTTCAAAATCATTCTGCACCCAATCTAAGTACTTTCGTCTTGGTCTACCTCGACTCCTCTTACCCTCCGCTGCCGAGCTCATGAGTCTCTTAGGTAACCTTGCTTCTCCCATGCGTGTAACATGACCCCACCATCTCTGTTCGCTCTAACTGCTTCATCTGTGGTGTTCATTCCCAGTTTTTCTTTGATTTATGGACACTCTCCTGTCATTGTTCCCATCTATTAGTACCTGCAATCATTCTTTCTACTTTCATATCTGTAACCTCTACCTTATGAATAAGGTAACCTGTATCCACCCAACTTTCACTCCAATACAACAAAGTTGGTCGAAAGATCGAGCGGTGCACTGCTAACTTAGTCTTGGTACTTACTTCCGTCTTGCAGAAGAGAAAAGATCTTAGCTGACCACTCACTGTATTAGCTTTGCTGCACCTCGATTCCAGTTCTTTAACTAAGTTGCCATCCTGTGAGAAAATACATCCCAGGTAATTGAAACTGTCTACCTGTTCTAACTTTGTTCCTCCTACCTGGCACTCAATCTGTTTGAATCTCTTTCCCACGGGCATTACTTTAGTTTTCGAGATGCTGATCTTCATATCATAATCCTTGCACCTCTGATCAAGCTCTGAAATATTAGTTTGCAAACTTTCAATCGAATCGGTCATTAGAACTAAGTGATCCGCATACGCGAGACTGCTTATTTTGTTTTCACTTATTTTAATCCCGCCCTGCCAGTCTACTGTTTTCAACATATGATCCATGAGTAGTATGAACAACAATGGTGACAGGTTACAGCCTTGTCTTACCCCTGAAACTACATTGAACCATGAGCTTAATTTGCCATCTACTCTAACTGCTGCCTGACAGTCTACATAAAGCCCTTTAATTGCCTGCAGAAGTTTGCCTTCTATCCCATAATCGTGAAGAACTGACAGTAGCTTTCTCCTAGGAACACGGTCATAAGCCTTTTCCAGATCTATGAAACATAGATACAATTCCCTGTTCCACTCATAGCACTTTTCCATTACCTGCCGTAAGCTAAAGATATGGTCCTGACAGCCTCTAAGAGGCCTAAACCCACACTGATTTTCATCTAACTTGTCCTCAGTTAATACTCGCACTCTCCTTTCAACAATACCAGAGAATATTTGTATGAGTTGACTGAAAAAAAAATTGTAATTATATGTATAATGTCTTATACCTCTATTACAGTATGAAGAATAAGAGAAATAAATAATTAAACTAAATATTGTAAGAAAATGGGGATTATTGTACATGTTTCATATAACCTAATTTAATACTAAAGTAATATTACATAAAACGATAATGTAGCAGGAGATAACATTCAAAATAGCCGTTTGTGAAGTAAACATATTCATATCAGTGATATGTTGCACGACAATGTCATTATAGATAATTTTATTTGGGGTGTTAGCAGAACCCCGCGCGACTATTAAGGTTAGGAAAAGCCGCGCGACCGCAAAAGGCAATTTTGCGCAGAGTGCAGGTGTTGTTGTGGTGGCGCCGTCACCTGCCGTGACGTCACTGGCGGCAGCGCGCATGCCTGACCTGGTTACCGCGCCGCGGCCTTGGCCGGCTTGAATTATCCATCGCGTGCATCCAGCCTGGCCTAGCCTAGATCGCGCACTGTCGTTGACACCGGCTCCCTCACTGCTCTGTCTGATCAATTTATACGGAGTGCTCCGAGCCAAAGATTTCACAAATGAGCGCCCAGAAAGCAATAATCAGGGCAGCACTGACGGTGGAATTTTAATGCGTAAATTACCGCCTATCAAGTACCTAACAGCCGGTATGGTGAAGACAAAATTGATGGTTATAATCGGAAGTCTGCTTTTATCATCACAGTACTCAACTGGGAGCATCTCTGATAGACTCCTGACGACATATTCACGCGTAAAACTACGTAGCCCAACTTGACGAGGGAAGTTTCGCCAGAACTAAAGGTTCGCTCAAGTGCCAGAAAGATATGTTTCAAATGTTTGTATAGCTTATGGGACGTAACTACGGGGTCATCAGTCCGTAAACTTACAAATTACTTATCAACTAGCTTATCCTAAGGACGGTACAAATTTCCATGCCCGAGGGGGGATTCGAACCCCCGACAGTAGTGGCCGTGACTGAAGCGCCTCAGTCCCCTCGGCCACCGCGGCCGGCGCCAGAAAGAAAGTGTGAGTTGCAAATGGAAGAAAATATTGAATTGTCAGATTGTAATCAATTGACCCATATCCGTTTCAGACCCAAGGTTGCACGTGATGTGACATTAATATAGAGAGATACTTTAAGATACAAAATACATACAGTAATTCATTACAAAAAAAGCAAAAATTTTGTTCCCATAGAATTGTCTGTTTTGGGTCTTCATAACAAATTTTTATTATCTGCACCATCTAACAGTAACATGTCTTTGAAAGAAATGACGTAAAAACATCGTAGGATCATATAAAATCAACTGGCCGTCAGATATGACAGTTCCGCGTGTCAAAAGAAGGATATAAACACCCTGTCAACAATTCTTTCTTGCCTTCATTGTAAGTGTAATGGTAGTTTGCCGACTGCTGGTACCACACAGTGTAGAAACATGTTGTTTTACGTTCTTTTATTTACTTGTTCTAAAGATACTACTTCTGAATAATAACAGTGATCGAGGAAGAATGTCTTTTAAGTATTACTAGAAACACAGATTATTACAATGATGTTCGTGTCATGAGGAGACCTATTCTAATTTTATATCGCACAGTGAAACTTTCATATTTTGTGCCAATATTGACATAACATGCAACGTTTCGAAAGAGTTATATTTATAGATATTTCGTTGATACTTTTGTAGGCCTATAGTTAGAGGTCTACGCGGATAAAACTGTGGGCGACGCGGATTTCATCGCATTATATGCGGATGAAGAGCGAGGTATCTGCCCAGTACGTCTGTCGAAATGTTAGCTGAAAACTTCAAGCCTGTGGACACTTTTGCAATCCTTGGAAGGCCCAGGTAGAGCGGAAGTCTGTTGTCCTCATCCCCTGGCCACAGCGGACGTAGCTGTACCCGAGGTTCCTGCGCCTCATCCGTTTACGCGACCGTGTATTATCTGCTGTCTGTCAAGTGTTTTCTAGGAGGCAGACAGGCCCCACATATATTTGTCTAAATATATGTTTTTGATAGAAAGCAGTAGAGGTGGCTTCCCCGTGGCGAGACGCCTGCCGCGGTGGCCGAGAGGACTGCGGCGCGCCAGTCACGGTCTGCACGGCCACTACGGTCGGGGGTTCGAATCCCCCTTGGGCATGGATATTTGTGCCGTCCTTAGTGTTAGCTAGTTCGTAAATAGTTTGTAAGTTTAGGGACTGATGACCCCGTAGTTAAGTCCCATAAGCTCTACAAACAAACCCGTGGCGACAAACCGGCAGGCGTGTACTCAGCCACCCTGCCCTGTGTGTACCAACCGCCCCTAGCGCACCACCCATCTCGCTCTTGTTTTCTCTATTTCTCCTTTTTTACTCACTACCTTATCTCGCCTTTCTACCAATTTTGACTTATATTCGTTAGTTGACAAGTAAATTACATAAAAGTGTCGTTAAATCCTTACATATTGCAAAAGAGGATGTAAGTTTGTGTTTGTGTATTTTCCACATTTCCTCTTAAACTACTGAACCGATTTCAATCAAACTTGGTACGCCGGCCGCGGTGGCCGAGGCGACTGAGGCGCTTCAGTCACGGTCTGCACGGTCACTACGGTCGGGGGTTCGAATCCCCCCTCGGGCATGGATATTTGTGCCGTCCTAGTTCGTAAGTAGTTCGTAAGTAGTTCATAAGTAGTTTGTAAGTTTAGGGATTGATGACCCCGTAGTTAAGTCCCATAAGCTTTACAAACATTAGAACATTTTTTTGAAACTTGGTACCCATGTTTCTTATTGCCAAACAACAATCAGCTTTGGCGTAAAAATCCCCCCTTACCTTCCAAAGGAGGTGAAGGTGGTATTGAAAAAGTAGAGTAGCTCGTGACGGGTGGGTAACCTCACATTATATTTACACCACTTGAGAACAAGCTGACATAGTGACTTGTAACAAACTTTACGCATGTCGCCGACAACCTCTACAAAATGACGAGAGAAAAAAAAGTTTATGGCTTGGTTTCCGCTTTTCATGCAGTAAAACTACGGAAATCTACAATTTTTGAATTATACGCTATTAACTGAATACGGTAGCTTTTTTTACAGATATTATGCACATATGCTACTGAATTGGCACACGCCCCGTATGCCGACGGCGTAAACTCCCGGTGTCATACTGTAGTGGATGGCCGGTAACGTTTGCAACAGACACTTGTCAGTAGTATTTTGTATAGGAGTGGAGCTGGATATAAGCACAGAGTAACATATACAGAGAAGCAGCCTACCCTAAACCACTCTCCTACGCTCCCCTAGTCGTTCCGTAATATGCTAGCAGATGTCAGGCGGATCGCTGGCTTAGGGTGCCTCTCGCATGTCGGAGGGTAGCGTGGAGGGGAGGCTGAGGGGAGAGCTCGTGCCGCCTGCCATGAGGCCACGGCTGTGTCCGGCTTGCTGGCGTTTGAGGGGAGGTGGTGGTGGGGACAGCCGCTACCTGCCGCCTGCTCTGGCCAGTTTAAAGGGCTGCTTCTGACCGCAGCGCCATCATGGGAAACCTCCCTCCCCGCACCACAGACAAATATATACCGACGGGAAACCTCCGTAAGGGCCCGGTCCTACGCTCTGAGGTGCGGGGAGGGAGGATTTCCAGCAGTTCCGTAAGGTGTCCCATGATGGCGCTGCGGTCAGAAGCAGCCCTTTAAAACTGGCCAGAGCAGGCGGCAGGTAGCGGCTGTCCCCACCACCACCTCCCCTCAAACGCCGGCACGCCGGACACAGCCGTGGCCTCGTGGCAGGCGGCACGAGCTCTCCCCTCACCCTCCCCTCCGCGCTACCCTCTGACGTGCGAGAGGCACCCTAAGACAGGGAACCGCCTGACACCTGCTAGCATCTTACGGAACTACGAGGGGAGCGTACGACAGTGGTTTAGGGTGGGCTGCTTCTCTGTATATGTTACTCTGTGCCCGCACCTAGGCGCGTAGGACCGGGCCCTTACGGAGGTTTTCCCGTCTGTGTATATTTGTGATATAAGGCAGGCAGGGCAGGGCAGAGCAGAGGGATGCGGTGCTGCGGGCCGCGGCGGCCGCGTCATCAAGAGCGCTGCGGCAGCGCGGCCTGCTAACGAGGCCGCCGTGTGCCGCTGTGTGCTGTGTGCCGCTGTGTGCCGTGTGCTGTGTGCCGTGCCGGTGACGGCAGCCGCGCCGCGATCGATGACCGCCGCC
This sequence comes from Locusta migratoria, assembly GCA_026315105.1. Lineage (NCBI taxonomy): Eukaryota > Metazoa > Arthropoda > Insecta > Orthoptera > Acrididae > Locusta > Locusta migratoria. The sequence continues at coordinate 154,285,264 of CM048745.1, read as the reverse complement.
CACGCACCCGGCCGTCGATACCGCCGCGCGGCCGCTCCAAGATGCCGCGCTCTCGCCGAAACGCCCGCGCACCACCTCACCAACTACTGCTTCTTCTCTAGCTTTTCATGTATTGGCCCACTTTAGGTTACGGTAGTAACACTAAAAGTGGGCCTTTGCGATCGTTTTTTGACAGCTCGAAATTTAAATGAAAATAACGGCTTCACTATTCATCTGACACAAAAATTGAATAACCTAATTGATAGAAGAGAAAATTCTCTACAACTTAGCTCCCTTATGTTTTTTTTTTTTCATGTCTCGTATAGTTTGAGGCATATTTGCAAAAGTAACAGAGATTTGACATCCTCCATTGAATTAACGAGAACCAGCCGTTCGGAGATGTCACGTGACATTCCTCGCGTATTTGATGATTTTCTTATTGTAACTTACACGTTGTCATTTCAAAGCAACGGCACATTGAGGAATTGACAAAAACACATCGTTCTCCGTACGATAAATGATAATCTAATGTCTACAATTGCCATATTAACATCAGTTAACAACGGCCATCAATACTATGAGTTTAAAGAACTTCTGTTTCGCTTTATAGCCGTAGTGTAGTGGGCAAACTGCTGGACTGTGACGCGAAAGGGCGGTTGTTCGAAGCCCGCCGCTATTTAAATTTTTTTCCTAAAAGTGTTTCAGACACTCTTATTAATTAATTAATTATTATTTAGATTATTATTATTTTGGTCCAAAATGTTTCCAAAAACTTATGAAACTACAAATCTAAAGTGGGCCGCAAAACAAGTCAGTGCGATTTTTTTTCTTTTTCTGATGTCTCGTTTTCGCGTTACTGTCATTGTTTTTACATGCCGTTAATAAAGGGTATTCGGTGTTTTATGCTCTGACTGACATTTTTCACATTGCAGTACTCATTTTCGAATATATATATATATATATATATATATATATATATATATATATATATATATATATAATATGTTAAATGTGTCTAGGTTTTTGTTAAAAGGTGTGGTAGTGACGTGTCCCACGGGAGGTGGGAAAGAGGAAATGTGTATTCTTTCTTTTGTGGATTTCGTTACCTCTCACGTCTGCTTGCTAATTGCACAGTTTATGTCATATTCACTTGTTCAGCCATTATGTTCTGTGGATTCGGAACGGGAGTTGCTGATATTGGGAGTGACAATTGGGTTTCAGGCGTGCATGGTGGATTTGTGTAAAATGTTCGTGTGGGTGTATTATATACCTTAATCTGATGATAGTCTTTCAAAAGCTAAAAACTGTAAAAAGTGTTCTGCATTTACTTTGACATCTTTTCCTTCCACTATGGCTTTTTATCTACGGTAATTTTCTTCTACTACAAGTTCCACACACACACACACACACACACAGACAGACAGACAGACAGACAGACAGAGAGAGGGGAGGGGGGGAGGAAGGGAGATAAAGGGAGAGGGGCACGTAAATACGGAATCAAAGAATCCCCCTCCACCCTTCCCCAAGCCCATTGCAACTGCAGTATTCGTCAGCTTATTCAAATTCAACATCTGACCGACACAAGTGATCATCACATAAACATTATGTTAACAAGCACAGTTTGAGGGGCGGTTCCTTCTAAAGGGCCATAGGGGCCCGACCCAACCACAAAATGTTTGGTATAATTTTGCAGTATTGTATCAAACATTTGGAGTGTGACATGACCCACTCGACATCCTAACTCAATTTACAATGACACGGTCAAATGGTTCCGCTTGCATCTCGCCACAGCATAGCTGAGGGCCCGCTAGCATGTAGGACTCGAACCTCCAGCGGGAGCGGTCACGGAATCCGCGGCATGACGTCTTAGACCGCCCGGTCATTCCTGCACAGCAACAATTTTTTTTTCCGAAAAATGGTACTGCAAACTTAAAAAGACAGTCTGAGAATGAAACAGTGGATTCTTGTTATTAACAGAACATATAAAGAATGACAGTAAAGCAAAAATGAAACGTCATAAAGAGAAAAGTGGTATGAAATTATTGTTTTTTTATCTTATCTTCTATATGTAAATTTAGCCAAAAAATTGAAAATCTATTACTAATTACACACGACATACTGAAAGAAAATTATTATAGCTGCACTGCATATGTCAGGCACCCACATGAAAAACTTGTAACATTAAGATACGTTTTTTTGCAAATGTTTGGTAAACGAAGGGAAGGAAGAAAGATAGGAAAGAAAGGATTGACAGTGGCCGCATTTGGGCATTCATATTAAGCAATGGCGACAAGTGAAAATGTGAGCCGGACCGGGAATCGAACCCGGGTCTCCCGCTTCGGGCCAGCGGTCGCCTTAACCACTTGGCCACCCGTGCTCGCCTCCCGTCCGTCTCAAATGCCCACAAGTCGCACGCTATGTTTGTAGCGCCCCTATCGTCCATGCCCTCTTACACTCGCCATTACGGATTCCCGTGAGAGGTCGAACGTATGACCGCATCTGCGGTGAAATAAGTGAAGCTAACGCCGTCGTCGCGTTTAAATACTTATTGTATTGGTGTGGTGTCTGTTCTTCCTTAGTTTGCAACTTTTGGTTTGAGTTTACATATGACGCATGTCGTTCCAAAGCTACAATGTAGAGTGCATACTGACAAGAGTGAAGCATTCTATTATTGCATTTGGATACCATGCCTACTGAATATGTGGGTACTTTGGCTGACCAGGTAATTCCCGTGGTAGAATGTTAGTTCCCGAATGGTGATGATCCACCCCAACTGCATATTCGGCTACTAGAATTGACCCGCCGCTTTCCCTTGCCTGCCTTAAGAGGCCACTGACAAGAGTCTCATAATTAATCTTTAAATCGGTACTATAGTAATTTCAGATGTTTTTAAACCTATTGGACCAAACTGCTATGGTCATCAGTCCGTAGACTTACAAACTACTTCAACTAACCTAAGGACGACACGCAAACCCATGCACCAGGGAGGGCTCGAACCTCCGATGGCGAGCAATCACGCGCTCCGCAGCAAGGCGCTTTAGAGCGCTCGGACACTCCACCGCGGCTATAGTACTTTATAAAATTTTGTAGCAGTCAGTTTTCTGCTGTTTTATGCTTTGTGATGGAATGTATTGTCGTAGATAGGTTACTGTGAATTATGTTTTATTAAGTCTGATTTGTTGACATTATGTTAAGAGTAATTGAGCACTTTAAAGTTGTTTGAGCCATTATTTATATTTTTTGGTTGTAGTATAGTTGTAATGATGAAATAATAATAATACCCCCTCCCCCCCTGCCATGGGGGTAGTAATTTATTCCTCTGGGATTGATGAGGGAGCTTAAGTTACTCACTACGAGAACTTTCAGATCAGTATCCAAAATATCTGCAGCCGTTTCAACGTTTAACGAGAGGTTGCATTTTGAGCAGAAAAAAATTGCTTGTGGCTATGAATCGGAGGAGGGAAAGGGGTTGAACCCGCTATTCCCCCTCCCCCCTCCTTCCTCCCCCCTCCCCAACCATACCGTTATTTTCGCCCCTGTCTCCCATTCTCCCCGCCCACCCCAGTCAACCAGTCGTGAATGTGATGGTGTGTTGCAAGAAGAAAGAACTCCTGGTCATCCGTAGTCTAGGACTGGTTTCATCATCATGAGGATGAACGGTTGCGTTTGTTCTGGTCAGATCTGTTGAGCCTTTGCCCTCTACTTTGGAGGGAGTGTGCGTCATCGCTTTAGAACACTATTAATATCACCTGTACAATGCAATATTTTGTAAAATTAAAAAAAGGCGATAAGAGTCCCTTGAAAAGATACAGGACCTGTATTTACCCATTCCTAGACGACTACAGGATTTCCTCCACAGCCTAAGGAAAGTAGGAGGCGAGGTACTGGCAGAAGTAAAGTTGTGAGGACGGAGCGTGAATCGTGCCGGTATAGCTCAGTCGGTAGAGCGCTTGCCCGCGAAAGGCAATGGTCGCAGGTTCGGATCTCGATTCAAATAATTTTAATCTGCAAGAAGGTTCATATCATCGCACACTCCGCTGCAGAGTGAAAGTTCCATTCTGTATTTTTGATGTTTGCCTATTTTTGCCCATCCCGTGCACTTGCGAGCCTCCTTTATATTGTTGGAAGGTAAAGTACATGTCTGGATGACAGTAGTGATGAGGCGGATTTGCCTGGCTGCGTGGCAGCTACGGCCCGAGCGTGGGGGTGTGCTGAACTGGTTTGCAACGACAGGTGGCGGGCACGGAGAGCAGGTGTCTGCAAGGTGCAGCTGCCGCTTCTGCTGCAGCTGCCTCCTCACCTGTGCAATTTTTCTGACAACCTCACATTCCCTACGTGATTTTAATGCTTAACTTTTTCAGTCCTGGGATATTTTTAATTCGAAATGTTTGCTTTTTGTTTGATTTTATGATTAATAATATTCCAAAAAGGCTTCAAAAATATTTAAAAAAATTCCTGGCCCTTTATATTCTCCAAAAATTCATGTCTCCTATCGGGAACATCAGGACACTCAAATGTTCAAATGTTTGTAAATCTATCGGACCAAACTGCGTGGTCATCAGTCCGTAGCTTACAAACTACTTAAATCTAGGTAAACTAACCTAAGGACAAACACACACACCCATGCCCCAGGGAGGACTCGAACCTCCACGGCGAGCAACCGCGCGCTCCGCAGCGAGACGCTTTAGACCCATGAGAACACTAGATATTACAACAGTCAGTATGGAGTGTGAAATTTAACTTTGTAGTTTATGTTAAAATGCTTTGATTTGTTTGTGTTAATAATAGTATAGTCTGATTTTACATTAACTAAAGAGTTCCAAGGAAATTTGAGTGCTCACATAGCTGAGAAATCGCCTTTCCATTCTGTCAGTCACTTTAGCACTGCTGCAGAGTGAACAAATGGCAATCTAGTGTGACTTTTTCAGTTCCAGTATATGCTGCCACATTCCGTTTACGTGTTTAGATGCCTAGCACTATCACTAACATTTGAATATTGTCATCGGATTTATTTTGTTTTATGTCCCCTACAGGGGACGCAGGGACTGAGGAGGTTAAAATTCCCTACGTGTGGCAACACTGCTCGGCAGTGATATGTGAGCGGAGAGCAGGTAGCGCAGCGCAGCGCTGTGATGTGATGGAGGCGGGAGGCCGCAGCCAGCCTTTGTGGCCGCGTGGGCTGATGAATTTCTTCAGACTTCAAACGGCATATATAGAGGTTATTACGGCGCGCCACGCCGTACCCCCCACACCGCAGCAGCCAGCAGCCAGCAGCCGGCGAGGCGACGCTGCCGGTGTACTCTGCAGTCTGCACTGCCCGCGACAACGCGCGCTTCTCCTATCTGACCGCCGCATACCTACACTTCTCCGCTTACAGCGCAACGCTCTAGTTTACTTTGAAAGATGTATTAAAGCAACACCGATATACACTTGCAGATTGGAAAAAAATCTGAATGAGGTACAGGCCGCGTGTAAGGTTCGTCCTATACTAAAGACGTCGGCACACGCAGCGTGTGTCTGAACGTGTGTGGTCAACGTGCCGAGTCCATCGTGCGGCTGAACGCTCGGAGACGGCGCGACTTGAGCATACGAGGCGTATGCCTCAACGAGCTACACGCGACCGCAGCGCGCTCCAGCTACAGAGTCCTGTGAAGTTGGCACCCCTTTTTTGGAAAATGTACACTTTTTTCGGAGTTCTAGACAGATATACAATAGTTCTGGAGTTCTCTGTACAAAATTTAAATAGTTCTGCATAATTTCGCCGAAAAAATAGGAAAAATTACCACAAAATTTAGTTTTTTCAAAATAATTTTCTGCCTAATTGTTCAAACATAGTTCTGATCACAGTTCTAAATAGCTCTCAAAGAGTTCTACAGGAAATCCTAATGACATTTTTCTGTGCAGATTATACTTCATGAGATAATTGCAATAATGGGGAATCCATGTACACGCTACTGTGAAGTTGGCACCCCTTTTCTCAAAAATGTGCATTTTTTTCAGAGTTCTAGGCAGATATGCAATAGTTCTGGAGTTCTCTGTACAAAATTTAAATAGTTCTGCACTAATTCGAGAAAAAATTACAAAAAATTGTAACAAATTTTAGTTTTTTCCAAATAATTTTTTGCCTAATTGTTCAAACATAGTTCTGATAACAGTTCTAAATAGCTCTCAAAGAGTTCTGCAGAAAATCCTAATGATATTTTTTTGCCCAGATAATAGTTCACGAGCTAATTGCGTAAATAGGGAGAAAAACTACACAAAATTGCGCCTGAGTCGTGTGAAGTTGGCACCCCTTTTATCAAAAATGTAAATTTTTTTCAGAGTTCTAGACTGATATGCAATAGTTCTAGAGTTCTCTGTACAAAATTTAAACAGTTCTGCAGAATTTCGTGAAATATCGCAATTCTGAATAGTGGGAGAGCTGTGAAGTTGGCACCTCTTTTTTCAAAAATGTAAATTTTTTTCCGAGTTCTAGACAGATATGCAATAGTTCTGGAGTTCTCTGTACAAAATTTGAATAGTTCTGCAGAATTTCGCCGAAAAAATAGTAAAAATTACCACAAACTTGAGTTTTTTTTAGTTTTTTTAAAATAATTATTTGCCTATTAGCGCAAACATAGTTCTGATCACAGTTTTAAATAGCTGTCAAAGAGTTCTACAGGAAATCCTAATAGCATTTTTCTGTGAAGATTATACTTTATGAGATAATTACAATAATGGAGTATTCATTTACATGCTACTGTGGAATTTGCACCCTTTTTTTTCTAAAAAATTAGACTTTTTTTCCAGAGTTCTAGGGACATGTGCAATAGTTCTTGTTTACGATAAGCAGTAATCACTCATACGTACAAACAACAAATTGAATGTGCAGCGGATAGAATATCTGTCAAGACCTAAGAAAAATGTATATTTCTCGAATAACGGGCACAAATAAGACAGCTTATCAGATATTCCAAATTTTTTTTTGGGGCAGTTACATAGAAATATTCACATGAACTCTAGAACTATAGTATATGTACACAGAACCCCAACAACAATGTGTATTTCTCAACAACAAAAAAAAAAAAAAAAAAAAAATGATGCCAATTTACAGTAACGTGACAATGGATTACACATTAATGCATTTATCTGATAAAGTATAATCTGCACAGAAAAATATCATTAGGATTTCCTGTAGAACTCTTTGACAGCTATTTAGAACTGTGATCAGAACTATATTTGTGCTAATAGGCAAATAATTATTTAAAAAAACTCAAAAAACTCAAGTTTGTGGTAATTTTTACTATTTTTTCGGCGAAATTCTGCAGAACTATTCAAATTTTGTACAGAGAACTCCAGAACTATTGCATATCTGTCTAGAACTGTGAAAAAAATTTACATTTTTGAAAAAAGGGGTGCCAACTTCACAGCTCTCCCACTATTCAGAATTGCGATATTTCACGAAATTCTGCAGAACTATTTAAATTTTGTACAGAGAACTCTAGAACTATTGCATATCAGTCTAGAACTCTGAAAAAAATTTACATTTTTGAAAAAAGGGGTGCCAACTTCACACGACTCAGGCGGAATTTTGTGTAGTTTTTCTCCCTATTTACGCAATTAGCTCGTGAACTATTATCTGGGCCAAAAAATATCATTAGGATTTTCTGCAGAACTCTTTGAGAGCTATTTAGAACTGTTATCAGAACTATGTTTGAACAATTAGGCAAAAAATTATTTGGAAAAAACTAAAATTTGTTACAATTTTTTGTAATTTTTTCTCGAATTAGTGCAGAACTATTTAAATTTTGTACAGAGAACTCCAGAACTATTGCATATCTGCCTAGAACTCTGAAAAAAATGCACATTTTTGAGAAAAGGGGTGCCAACTTCACAGTAGCGTGTACATGGATTCCCCATTATTGCAATTATCTCATGAAGTATAATCTGCACAGAAAAATGTCATTAGGATTTCCTGTAGAACTCTTTGAGAGCTATTTAGAACTGTGATCAGAACTATGTTTGAACAATTAGGCAGAAAATTATTTTGAAAAAACTAAATTTTGTGGTAATTTTTCCTATTTTTTCGGCGAAATTATGCAGAACTATTTAAATTTTGTACAGAGAACTCCAGAACTATTGTATATCTGTCTAGAACTCCGAAAAAAGTGTACATTTTCCAAAAAAGGGGTGCCAACTTCACAGGACTCAGCTACAGTTGTCGGCGGTATAAATGGGACGATCTACAGCGGAAAAGGCATTCATGATTTGCGCAATTAAACACTGGACTAGTTAGCTCCGTATCCACAGACAAAATCTGTTCCAGCAGGTAGCAAAATACACGACTCCTACAGTGTAGGCCTACCATTTGACGTATTATTCCAGACAAAAGTGAACCAAAATGAAAAGAAAAAAATCACGTATTCACCTCCATATATACTTTGTTCTGTATAATTTCTTCCCTGTCATCATCCACAGTGAGCCACTTTGAATACAACTGACAGCAGTAGCTTTTTTTCTTATACGATTCTAACCGTATATGTTAGTAAATGTGCTTTGTATTAAGAAATATTCCGTAAACTTCATACTTTGAAACAATCACTGTGGCTGTAGCGACGCAACAACAAATACACTTTGTAGATTAAAAGGCACCAAAGCAAGGAAAGACACTTGCATACAATTGGGACCTTTTTACTTATAAAAGCTAAGCCCTCGCAATAACTTTTATCAAATATGTTTTATAAAAGATGCCCTAGCACAGCGTCAAAGATTTGACCAAAGGGTTTTGATAAATGATATTTGTCCAGCGCGCACGTTAATAAAAATCGGCGCCAAGATATTGGCGAGAGAGAATTTCGCAGATGTACTTGCGAAAAAGTGTGGGCTCCGTGACTTAGCGTGAGAAATTTGTAATCAGGGTCGGAGTATAGGGTGCAGACTGCAGCTTACTCTGCGATTGGCTGTGTGTTTTGCTACACGAAAGGTCAAACGACCCATCATCCAACGAAGTGTTGTCAGCAAAAATCAAATGTTCAAATGTTTGTATAGCTTATGGGACTTAACTACGGGTCATCAGTCCCTAAACTTACAAACTACCTATGAACTACCTTATACTAAGGACGGCACAAATATCCATGCCCGAGGGGGGATTCGAACCCCCGACCGTAGTACCCGTGCAGACCGTGACTGGAGCGCCTCAGTCCCCTGGGCCACCGCGGCCGGCTGTTGTCAGCCCAGTAAAGATTTGGTGAGATTGACTTCCTAGGTATGAAAGGCGTGGTTGACGATAGCTGGCGTGTGCATCATGGTGGTGTGGAAAGAGAGCTCTGGCAGGAGGTACCGTCGAGTACAGTTCGCTTAAGCCGTCGGTGTCTGAACGTGTGTGGTCAACGTGCCTAGTCCAACGTGTGCCGCAACTAAAAACATACGAGACGTGTGCCGCAGCGAGCTACACGCGACCACAGCGCGCTCCACTTGCTGGAATCACACTGTTTACCAAATCAAAAGAGTGGAACTCCTACTTTACCTTTGCTGAACCGCTTATTTCCGCGCTTGTGCTTATGTTCGTTATGTTGTGTGATAGTCCTAAATAAATAACAGCAAAATACCTATGAACATAAGACTCTTATAAAAGTTGCATTTTATGTCAATAAGTGCAGCGAATAATAAAAGTTTCATGACAAACTGTGCGATATAAAATTAGAATAGGCCTTCACAACAGAAAGATTATTGCAAGAGTCTCGCTTAGTAAATCTTAAAAGATCACGCTTCCACAGTCAATGTTACTATTCAATAGAAGAATGTTAAGAACGTGTAAAATGCAAACGTCAAGTGAGGTGCAAACTGTCTTGTTCATAAAACGTATCCAACGAACTCACTCTTCAGAGGGTGCGCATTTATTTTCACATAGCATCCAATATTATGCAGTATACGTCTAGGAAATTTATAGAAAAATCTTTTGAGTCTATGACAAAACCGAATAAAAGAAGAAAAAATATTTGCTTATGTGGAGCCTTGAGCCAACACCGCAACCTCTATTAACTTCGCAGTCACGACTTACCCCCTACGCTACAGCCAGTTACATTACTAGTGTATCCTCACCTACGGTATTAGACGTGTCATATATGCTACTGCGTGATACGTCGGTTGTCGACATGTAATTACAAAAATGATACAAAGAACTATTCGTGTGGATAGATCTTCAGTCCGCATTGCCTTGAAACGGCAGATTACTGTAATAAGGAAATTTTTTAACCTCGTATAAGACGTTTTCAATCATTTATTCCAACAAATAGTACCTTAATGGCCGGTTTCCGAGAGATTTTCAGTTTACTCAGTTACTTTTACTTGTTTTGAAATGTGATACATTCATAAGACCTAAGTTATATACAAAAATCCACGAAATACGGCGCCCAACATGGCGTCTTCGTCTCTCTATGGAAAAGAGCTTCCCCCTCCCCTCCCCTCCCCGGATAGCCACGTGCTGTGATGTCGGGGGCGTTCTCCCACCTTATTGGTGATCATTCAAACGCACGTTGAGAATATCTGGCTTGCTTGATACTGCCCCACGCGTTGGGAAAGCCTCGCCAACGTGCGGTTCGCTCGTTGTGACGTCAGAAACTCGCCACGTTGGCCACACTCGTTCAGATACACGCTCCGTCTGCCGACGGCTTAACGCAGTGGGCCAGTTGGGTTGGTAGTCGTGTGTCAGCACATTTTAGTCACGTACGCGCCATTGCACAGCTGATTGCAGAATTCAAAAATATCCCGAAACACATTTTTTTTTTAAATTCTAACGATGGTTCCAAATTCGAATTTCGCATCTCTAGCATCAAAATAGTCTTAGTAGCACCCTTACAATTTTATTATCGCACACTATATGAGGGGTGGAACTTAAAATAGTGCCAACTATTTATTCACACCCGATACAAAAATGTTGAATAAAAGCACCTAGCAATTGTTCCAAAGTAGTCACTAGCGATGTGTGGAAGGCGTAGTCTACCGTTAGCAGAGCCTGTTCTGTTGATGGTGCGAATGGAGCGGTCTACCGCCTGTCGAATCTCTGGAACAGTTCTGAAGCGAATACCACGAAGTGGTTCCTTCATCTTTGGAATCAAATCAAAGTCACAAGGACTTAATTCCGGGGAGTGTGGTGGGTTGTACAGTAGTTCCCAGTCCCATCGACCTGACACAGCACCCACAGCTTGCGTTGTATGCGTCCGCCCATTGTAGTGCAGAATAATGGTGGGTTGCGCCAGAAAGTGTTGTCGCTTCTTTCGCACAGCTGGTCGCAGGTGATGCTGCAAAAACGAACAGTAACACTGTGCATTGACGGTATGCCGTGGAGGAATGTAATGCGCTAGGACCACATCTTCACAGTCGTACACGAGAATCACTGTAACTTTCACCATACTGCTTGCGCGCAACTATGAAAATAACGCTACATAAATTTGGAGAAGTCCAAAAATGTTTGTAGAACTTATGGGACTTAACTACGGGGTCATCAATCCCGAAGCTTACAAACTACTTACGAACTAGCTAAGGACGACACAAATATCCATGCTCGAGGGGGGATTCGAACCCCCGACCGTAGTGGCCGTGCAGACCGTGACTGGAGTGCCTCAGTCCTCTCGGCCACCGCGGCCAGCTTTGGAGAAGTTTTCTTCCATTTGGTGGAGGTGTCACGTTGCCTTTCAGTGACCGGTTAAAAGTATACCAAGACTTTACGGACGCAGTGAATTAACCTAAACGAGTCGTAGCAGAAATCCTCCTCTTCGCCATTCATTCCGCTGGTTCCCACTGAATACTGAGCGTTTGCATTTCGCTTCTCGGATTTTCAGTCTGCGGTAGTACGTTTAGACTTCTGATATTCCACGGTCCAGAGTCGGAAAATGGTACCCCTGCGGGATTGTTTATCTATTACGTTTCTCGTGAATTACCTTTCTCTAGCAGCGCTCTGTCAAACACGATAAAAGTTCATTCAGCCAACACAGCTAATACACAAGGAAAAAAGTGAAGGCATATCTACGCTCCCAACCTGTATGAGAGACAGTCCTGTAAGTATTGAATTGCGCTCGTATCTGCATGAGGCACATGCCGCGTGTAAGGTTCGTCCTTTACTAACGCAACGGGCCGGTTGGGTTGGTAGCCGTGCATCAGCACATTTTAGTCACGTACGCGCCATTTCGTTTGAGTGGAGAGGCAGTATGTATCGGCCCCAGAGTGCGGCTATATTTCAGAGCCGCGCCTCTTTTGGGAGCAGTTTGAGCTTTTTGGAATCTCCGGCACGCCGTTTTCACGTACCATACACCGTGCAAACTGGCACACGTAGCGTTTTGCGATATGCCTCTGCGCTGAAATTGATAAGAAACACAGAACCCCTGAAAAAAATGTTGTGAGAGAGATATATTCCGTACTGCGATCGCAAATGCTCCGCAACTGATAAATATTTACGGGAATCTGATATAAAACCGAAAACTCTGGCCCCTTTCTCTGTCTGATCACTATGTCCACTACCTTACTTCTCACTCCTATTCGACTGTCGCTTATCTCTCCTTGTTTGTTATTGCAAACTGAACCACGTCTGCGAAGTAAAGTCGCTTACATCTACATCTGCATACATACTCCGCAATGCACCGTAAGGTGCGTGGCGGAGGGTACACTGTACCACTACTAGGCACTTCCTTTCCTATTCCACTCCCAAATAGAACGAGGAAAAAAAGACTGCCTATATGCCTCCGTACGAGCCCTAATTTCTCTTATCTTGTCTTTGTGATCACTACGCGAAATGTAAGTAGACGGCAGCAGGATCGTACTACACTCAGCTTCAATTTCCGGCCCTCTAAATTTACTCAACAGAAATTCACGAGAAGAACGTTGTCTTTCCTCCAGCGATCCCCAATTGAGTTGCCGGAGCATTTCCGTAACAAATCTAGCTGCTCGCCTCTGAACCGTCTCTACGTCTTCCTTTAAACTGATCTGTTGCGGGTCCCAAACACTTGAGCAATACTCAAGGCCTGGTTGCACAAGCGTTTTATACGCGGTCTCCTTTACACGTGAAGTACATCTTCCCAAAATTCTCCCAATAAACCGAAGTCGGCCGTCCGCCTTACTCACTACTGTCCTTACATGTTCGTTCCATTTCATATCGCTCTGCAATGTTACGCCTAGATATTTGAAAGACGCGATAGCATCAAGAAGCTCACTACTAATGCTGTAATCAAAAATTATAGGATTGTTTTTCCTACTCATGCGCATCACCTTACATTTTTCTACATTGAGAGCTAGCTGCCATTCTCCTCACCAACTAGAACTTTGTCTAAGATATCCTGTATGCTATTACAGTCAGTTAAAGACGACATCCTCCCATACACCACAGCATCATCAGCAAACAGCCACAAATTACAACTTACTCTGTCCATCGGATCATTTATATAGATAGAAAATAATAGCGGCCCTATCACACTCCCCTGGGGCACGCCTGACGATACACTCGTCTCTGATGAACACTCGCCGTCGAGAACAACGTACTGCGTTCTATTACTTAGGAAGTCTTCCAGACAGTCAGAAATCTGTGAACCTATTCCATAAGCTCGTATCTTCGTTAGCAGTCTGCAGTGTGGCACCGCGTCGAACGCCTTTTTGAAGTCGAGAAAAACACAAACCGTCTGTTGCCCTTCATCCATGGCTCGCATAATGCCATGTGAGAAAAGGGCAAGCTGAGTTTCACATGAACGATGTAAAAAAAAATGGGTATACAGGCTGCGATCTGATTTGTCCTTCCCGGCCTATCTTTCGAGAAAGGATATTCTGAGGACGCGATGGGATGCGTGGACAGCTAAAACAGCTATAAGGTAAAGCAGTCAACAATCCGAAGATTGGTTTGAACACCACAGTGCTTTACTAGGCATGATCCTGTTTGGAGGTGGTATGCCGTTGCCTTCCTCCGACCTTCTAACTGACTTACCCAGCCAGTTATAGGGGGAACTACAGTTTAACGTAGGTTCCGAACCACGGTGCTACTCGGTGTTTTTCACGTCAGCAACACTGCCAGAGGTGAAAGAAATGGAAAGTGACAGATAAAAATGTAAGGAGCTGGCGGGGATCGAACCCACGACCTCAGGATTTGTAATGTGGCACTCTACCATGTTCTACGGAGCCGCACTGACTAGTAATACACGTTTATCTATAAATGTGAATGTCTGTTCGGTGTATGCTTATCACGTCCGAACGACAAGACGCAGAGACCTGAATATTTGTACAGATACTAATTTATACCCGAAGCACGATTTAGGCACGGTTTTATAGCGATCTGATAGATATTTAGTAATATGAATAATATAACCCGAAATGCGGAACAATAATTACTCTTTGAATATTATAATTACCATTTGAAAATGGATTTATTGGTTGCATTGTTACTTGAGGGTTGATAATGATAAAAGGGTGGAGTTTATTGGGATTGAAAGTTACCGGTGTATATAAAATTATATGTTTGTGTGTTAATATTTCGCTCTGCAGCGAAAACTACAGAACGCAAACGAATGGTCTGTGTGTAATTGTTGTCCGAAGTCTCCCGTTGTACACCATAGCAGTTCCATGCCGATAGCTATAAGAGAGTCGAAGATATGGTGGTTGAAAGTCGTCATATTATTAAAAAAAAAACGGACTGAAGGCCAGCGATGACGTTTGCGACTCTATAGCAAGGAGGTAACACAGCATAACATGACGCTACAGACCACATCTTTGGTCTGTGCATGCTACAATGTCTTCAGCTCTTTCTCTGTAAGAATAAGCATACGAATAAGGAAACATAAGAAGAAATAAATAACACAATACTGAAAGATAGCTTATCTATAATAATCAACCAACACGCGAGCGGAGCTGCAGGTTTAAGCTAGTTTACTAATATATACAAAGTTACTCAACTTAGTCTGTCACTTCTCGCGGCGGCGTCTTCTTATACGATGCTAGCTGCACTGAGTCCTAGTGACTGCCTATTTCGGAGCCGAGTTCAGATGGGCTCTTCCAGACGCACATCGGCCTAGATATAGCCGCTTGTAGAGGGCGCGCTTCTCGCTTGCTCCCTCCAGGAGGCGCGGCGCCGGCCTGTGATTGGCTGCCGGTTGTCCGCTGCCTTCTCCACGATCGTTCTCTTGCGTCTGGCATGTGATGTGGCACTGACTTTACGCCACAACAGGATCACTGGTGCATATGAAGTATGTGAGAAACCTTTCGATCTGATGGATGTATGACGATAGTAGCTTAACTGACAGTCTCCAACGTAGCTTGAATCTGCGAGTGGATAGAATTTAAAAAAAAATCTCAGATTGCTTATTAGTGTTCCAAACACAAACCAAGAAGTGATAACCATGACTGTCCTCTTTCATAGTAAATTAACCGCAAGGAAGAAAACAAACACATTTGTTCACATAAAATTTCCTGGCTGACAGGCTGTGGTCAATAAAATAAAACATTACTTTAACGTTTCGTCTCAGGCTGCGGAAGGCATAATTAGAGGGACAGTGGCGGATTGATGATGGTGTTTCGGAAGGCGAAACATTGGGGAAAAGTTTTACTTCTTGACCACGGCTTGTCTGCCCGGAAATGTTAACTGCCGCGGTGGAGTGGCCGAGCGTTCTAAGGCGCCTTGCAGCTCGCCGTCGGAGGTTAGTGTCCTCCCTCAGGCATGAGTGTGAGTGTGTGTGTGTGTGTGTGTGTGTGTGTGTGTGTGTGTGTGTGTGTTGTGCTTAGTGCAAGTTTAAGTAGTTTGTAACTCTAGGGACTCATGACCACAGCAGATTGGTCCAATTGTTTTACAAACATTTGAAATGTTAACTGCAGTTTGCTTTGTATGATCAAACAACACATTGTTGGGTACACAAATTTTGTTGAAAATTATAAGGAGAAAAGTTACATATATGTAATAAATAATCTTATGGCTTATATGCTTAGATATGCTGAGTGCATGACACAAAATCAAGCGTCACATTTTTACAGCACATTGGTCAAGAAATTATCGGAAGTTTTTGGGAATAATACTTCCCAATTATATATATTTATATATGATATATACTGGAAAATTATATATAATGTTAATTCAAAACTTTGAAATAAGTCAGTCAAGACATTTTTGAGGTTTCTGGTGAAAACCTTGGTCGTCACCCATTTCTATATTATACAAATATTAATATGATATATATTGAACGAATACGTAGCTACATTTATTTATTTATCTGTAAATATTCAGTGCGAATTACGACATTTAGACGTTGATCTTTTAGTACTTGAAAATTTCAATTCATACGCTGAGGGAGAAACAATAAAACATAATTACAATAAGATAAAATATGAAGCATATGTTTGTCGGACGTTCATTACAAGTATAAAAATTTGAAATAAATTGGTTACAAATTTTTTCAGTTATTCGTTAAAACGTTTCCTCTTTATATATTACATGTATATACGTATATATGGTACATATTGAAAAAAAATATTTAGCCTTTGTCGTTTACCCTGTTCAGGAGACTACAGTATACAGTTTTGAATTAAACCCCTCTAGTGAATTCCTTATCACCTTGTTCCTACTTCTAGTTAGTGTTTTCGATACTTTCCTTCTTCGCCTATTCTGTTGAAAACTTCTTCATTAATTGACATGTCAACCCGTGTAATTTCCAACATTGTTCTGTAGCTCCAAATCAATTTGATTACGTTTTGTACCTGTTTACCCACCGTCAGTATTTCACTTTCGTGTAAGCCATGCTCCTAACGTACATTTATCCGGAACGTCTTCTTGAAATTGTAACCAGTAGGCTTGTTTTGACAATGAATGCACATGTTTGCTTTTTATACCATCCATGCTCCATTGCATGCATCGGGAGAAGTGCCACGATGAAGCAATGTTTTTCAAAAATGTTCAAATGTTTGCAAATCTTATGGGACTCAACTACGGGGTCATCAGTCCCTAAACTTACAAACTACTTATGAACTACTTACGAACTAGGACGACACAAATATCCATGCCCGAGGGGGGATTCGAACCCCCGACCGTAGTGGCCGTGCAGATCGTGACTGAAGCGCCTCAGTCAAAATGTTCAAATGTTTGTAAAGCTTATGGGACTTAACTACGGGGTCATCAGTCCCTAAACTTACAAACTACTTATGAACTACTTACGGACTAGGACGGCACAAATATCCATGCCCGAGGGGGGATTCGAACCCCCGACCGTAGTGGCCGTGCAGACTGTGACTGAAGCGCCTCAGTCCCCTCGGCCACCGCGGCCGGCAGCAATATTTTTTATTGCTTTCTCACTTGGAATTATTGCCCCGTTTTTGTGCTGTTGCTGTCAACGATATTTTACGCACTTCAGAGGAGCCTATCCTATATTCATTGATGTGTCTTTGTTCACAGGTAAGCGTGAGGGCGATGGAGCAGCCAGACCCGCTGCTACGCTGTGCGCGAGCCAAACTGGAGGTGAGACGAGCTGGCTGCTGTTTGCTCATTCAGATTAGCACGCAACAGTAAGGTGTACAGATGACGTCCGAAAGAACAGACATCAATTTTTGATCCTGATCATATTCACGGCAATTACGACATTAAATGCGAATGGGTAAAGTTGAAATTGAATATCCAACCGGGATTGGAACCCGGACCTCCTACTTTCTAGGCAGTTGCGCTGACGCCTACACCACTGGGGACACAGTGATCAGCGCAACTGCACGGACTACTGAAGCATGTCCCCCCCCCTCCCCTCCCTCTCCCGTCACATACAAATTATCATGATCCTTTCTTCAGTGCGGAGGAATTCTTAGGCACCAACTGTTACGGTATTCAGCTAAACCGCGAGTTTGAGTTATAACACAGGTCTGTGAAAAATATTTCTTGAAAGTTGTGTGAAATTTATAACTGAATTCCATGTACTTTTAAGCGCTGATTTCAAAAATGCAAGCCATTTTTTTGTAGTACGTCAGGTTTTCTCAGGGAGTATGTTTGGGTATAATTACAAAATGTAAGTAATTTTTTACTTTTCTTTGAACAAAATTGGAAATATATACATGTGGCGTCTATTCCGAAACAACAGACGTCATTTCTGATCGTGCAGTTGTTATTGTTTTCATATTCACAGAATATATGACGTCAACTGCGATTTGGCAAAGCTGAAAATGTGTTCCCAGCCGGGATTCGAACCCGGGTCTCCTGCTTTCGAGGCACTTGCGCTGACTCCTACGCCACTGAGCACACAGTGATCACCGCACCTGCAAGGACTACCTACGCACACCTCCCGTCAGACACAAATTAGTGGGGAGGGGTGGCCAAGTTTGGAGCTCTTACTCTAACGGAAATTAGTACATAGTGACTACGAGTTTGCGTACTGTGGGCAGGGTAAAGCTGGGAATTTGTGTCTGACGGGAGGCGTGCTTAGGTAGTCCTTGCAGGTGCGGTGATCACTGTGTCCCCAGTGGTGTAGGGGTCAGCGCAACTGCCTAGAAAGCAGGAGACCCGGGTTCGGATCTCGGCTGGATACACATTTTCAGCTTTGCCCATTTGCAGTTGAAGTCATATATTCTGTGAATATGAGAAAAATTGTAAATGTTTCTTCGTCTTTAACGGTATAGTTACCACAAATCTAGCAAAAACAATCTGGCGAGTTTATACATCCTCTGGTAGCCAATGTCCATAAAACAACTTTGCAACACAAGAAAACGATCACTACTTTAAAGCACTAGTAACAACAACAACACGCGAAGAGCACAGAGTGAAGAGGTGCCGTCAACTAAATGACAAGGTCAGCGTTCGGTGATGGCGGTGGAAGGCGCATCGCGACAGTCATCGACTTTAAGATGCGCAGTGGGTCAGCGGGAGGAGGGAGGGCAAGGAGAAGTCCTGACGTGAAAATACGGCTGGTTTCTCCCAATTACTGACTATTTGACGTATACCTGGTATAAAACGGCTAAATAACAGTTTATGGAGATCCTAAAGACCAAAATTCAAACCCACTAGTGCTGAAATATCGGAAAAATCTAAAATTAGACAAGCAGTTTGTGAAATACCTGTACGTGATGGAATTTTTTCACTATTTTTCCCTAAATCAGCGTTGAAAACACTATTGAAAATCACTTATTAAATTTGAAAAATTTTTATGTCGCAGACCTGTGTAATGGGCAGGGAAAAGTGGGAATTTGTGTCTGACGGGAGGTGAGCTACAGTAGTGTGTGCAGTTGTGATGATGACTGTGTCCCAAGTAGTATAGGTGTCTGTGTAACTGCCTCGCAAGCAGGAGGCCCGGATTCGAATCACGGCTGGGTACACATTTTCAGCTTAACCCATCGCAGTTAATGTCGTACATTCCGTGAACATCAGTAAGGTAACACATCTAAGAGTACGTTTCTAAAGGACTGATAATTTTTTTGGACGCCAAATAAATGGTTTAATTTCAAATGTGTTACTATATGCACTGAACGAGTATTTAAGAAAAGTAGAATTTTTCTTCGTATCGCTTGAAAGTTGTTTAGAAAGAGGCGAAGAGAAAAAACGACCCGAGTTTCGTCTGTCTGTCAACGATGGGAGAGAGAGAGAGAGAGAGAGAAACCGTTTAATTATGCGACGTCATGGACGTAAAAACTGTATGATTTAGGGCAGAACTTTCCAGACTGGGTGTCCCAACATTTCACATTCGTAGTGTCGCAAGATCAGTAAATTAAAAAAAAAAAATAATAATAAAATAAAATACAAATAAATAAAAATTGCAAAACAACCTTCTCTTCGTTCAGTGTTACTTTGGTTCAGTTTATAAACGAGTGATAGGTATGATGAATAAAGTGGACTTATTGTACATGTAACTTCCACTTTCGTTACCAATCGCTGTCCCACTTGTGTACGAGGTCTCTTCAAAAGTTCCCTAACATTACAAATTTCGCGCCAATGGAGTGGAGTTGCGAAATGTGGTTGGCATACCTCCTCACTCCTGTGTTGAATGTGTAACTGCCGCAAGTTTCACTATTGTACGTGTCTTAGTTATTATTCAGTGCTCTATTGGGAAGAGCGTTGTCTCGCAGAGTTTGCGAATTTAGAGATGGCAGAGTTAAGAGGAGGAAAGCGTTTGCATTAAATTTTGCGTGAAAATCAGCAATTCCTTTACAGGTAAACACCATATCGTGATGGTGCAGCTCTTGTGGTTTCCGTGCTTGTTGTGATAACTTTGTGAAGAAATCCGCCTTATGCAAGACAGCTTGTTTTATTTTTATTACCCAGACATGTTTCGGCACTTGTTGTGCCATCTTCTGTGGGTTTGTGCCTTTTATTTCCTAGAAATGTAACCAAGCTCCTAAAGAGTCACATAGAAAGATTTGTCAACATAACTTCTAGGTGAATGTATAATAAATCAGTTATTTTACGAAAAAAAACGCCCTTTTGTTTGCAGATGACAAGCTGTGAAAACTTGTCATTCTCAATTAAAGCAGACGTAAATCCTGATAATGACGTTATGTAAGTATTGTAAACAAAACTTGGTCTAATATATCTAACAAAATTCAAACAACTCGTCCAGATGATAGTATAATCAAAAAACATGTTTTCTAGAAAATAAGAGGCAAAAGCCCGCATAAATAGCACAATAAGTGCCGTGACATGGCGGGACAATAAAAATAAAACAACGTGTCTTGCTTAAGGCGGATTTCATTCTTTTGTCCTCGTCGGCCTATCTTTCAGGAAAGTATCTGCTCAGGACGCGTGGGATGCGTGGACAGTTAAAACAGCTATACTGATTAGTAACACAAGTTTTATTTACTGAAGTATACAAAATACTCATCTTCTGTTCTCGCGGCGGCGTCTTCTTGCACGATGCTAGCTGCGCTGAGTCCTAGTGACTGCCTATGTCGGCCTAGATATAGCCGCTTGTAGAGGGCGCGCTTCTCGGTTGCTCCCTCCAGGATGCGCGGTGCCGGCGTGTGATTGGCTGCCGGTCATCCGCTGCCTTCTTCACGATCGTTCTCGTGCGTCTGGCAAATCAGAACACCAAATGATGCTGGAAGGCTACGGCGGTGGCTTCAATGTGACTCGGTGTTACGTATGGTTGACGCGGCTTAAAGTCGACCGCAGTGGCCGAGCGGTCTGCGGCGCCCCAGTCACAGTCTGCACGGCCGCTACAGTCGGGGGTCCGAATCCCCCCTAGGGGTAGTTCATATCTAGTTAGTAAGTTCAGGGACTGATGACCCCGTACTTAAGTCCCATAAGCTTAACAAACATTTGAACATTTGAGCGGCTTAAAAATGGCCGAAGTTGAAAATGATCCTCATTCAGGTCGCTCTTCGACGTCTATCGTAGTTTGTCATGTCAATAACGTGAACGACATTATGCCGGCCAATCTAAGACTGGACGATAGTAGGCTGAAATTGGTGTAAATTTTAGAAATGTGCGCTTTCTCTTCTTTTATTTCCTTTCCATTTGACTTGAAACAAAGCACAGCGTGGCTGGCACATTTGATAAATCTGGCTTGTTATGTACCGATTATTTCTGGAAGGTAGCACTGCTGACGTCATAAAGAAAGGAACAGAATGTGAGTAAATGTCGAGACGCCGTCTTTCTCGGAGTGTAGTCAGGCGCTCTCACTTCTCGGCGCCGCGCCGGAGCAGTTGGGCACTGTGTGTCGCCTTGCCGCTAGTGCTGCCCCGCTACCTGGCTGGGCCAAGCCCCCACAATCCCGTAAGCGGCCGACTGCGAACAGCGGACAAATTGAAGAGCGCCTCGGCGGCCATTGTGGTGGCAAACTTCCGCGAGAAATTTAAATTTGGGTAAGATTCTTTTGCTTAGAGAGAGTATTCATTTGAGTTAAGTCGCGAAAACTATGTCTAATTGAAATATACAACTACAAAACAGCTTCAGACTCCTTGAATATACAGAAACTGTCGGTTTTGTGTAAATTTATTACACATACGGTGTAGAAATTGGCTAACAGCGTTTCCTCTTCCTAACGAAACCGAACTATAACATGTAGTTTTTTTTTTGCGTTCTAAGAGCAGCATATGAACGGAATTTAACGCCAGACACGATTTTTTGGCACTTTCTCAGTATATTCTACGATTGTGAAACTTTTGTACAAACATTAATTTCGGAAGAGTTTCACACTTTATGTCTCTGCTTCAAAGCTGTATTCTCCAATATTTAGATTTTTCATAGCATCAAAATATAAAACAGGGCTGACTGAAACAGCTAATATTAAAAATTGATTGTGAAAGTGAAATATGCCATCAGATACATAACTGAAAAATAGTTTCTTACGTTGTGAATACAGCATACAGCCACTACCAAATTCTTTTAAGAGCATGAAGTATGCCGTAACGTTTTCTTAAGTAAGGCATCTAACAAAAGCAATAGGGTATCTAGCAAGAAAATTAGCATTTTAATGCTGTAAGCCAAATACCTTATAGCATAGTGAACTGCTCAAAAGTCAGCAACTATCGTCACAGGGTTTAACTACACAATGTGCATCCACTGTGGCTATGTGCCGTTCATATATGAATTTATACACAGGTCTGCGAACCCCTTTCAGTTGTTATACCTATATGAAAAGCA
Organism: Locusta migratoria; assembly: GCA_026315105.1. Taxonomy (NCBI): domain Eukaryota; kingdom Metazoa; phylum Arthropoda; class Insecta; order Orthoptera; family Acrididae; genus Locusta; species Locusta migratoria. Next base: position 154,262,736 of record CM048745.1, on the reverse strand, counting down.
GATTACTTTTCAATTCTGCGTTACAAGTTGCTAATATTAATTTCATAATCAAAAATTCGAACTGCATGGAGGCAACTAATTTCGTGAACCAAATAGTTATTTTACACAATCATAAAATGAAACTTTTTGAATTTCCTGTCGACGAGTACTGCCTAAGGTAGCTCTTTTTTTAAGAGCTATCAGTATTATAAAAGCCTGTTATTTATTTCATTCAATCCTATATTGTGTTGACTAACAGTCTGTTAAGCAACAGTAACTATCTCTGAACACAAGTAGTAGGGCCACCTGTATTCCTGAGAAATATAAATGGGAATACAGTATTCGATCTTTTTATTCCTTTCTTAAATTGATTTATGCATTTAAACACTGAGCAACTCTTCACCATCATGCTTCAAGTACACTGCGATAATCAAACAATACAGACGTGACTATCAATTTCGTGTATATCCCGCTCTTGCTATATAACACACGATTTACCTGCTAATAACACTGGTATTTATCTGACGCTTGCCACTACTATGGCGGCCGGGCGAAGGTTCAAATTATCCCGCGACAGCAGCGCCGTCAGGGAGTCTAGTTAATTTTACAAGGTCTTTGGGCTGGGCACTGGCCGCCTCTGCGCGCGCAACTTGTTCAGGCAGTTCCTGCTGCCCGCTGTCCAGTTTACCGCCGTGCATCGCCTCTCTGTGCCGGCGCTGCCCCGCTGCAACTCCCCACCCCTTCGGCGCTGCCGCCACAGAAGCACACCCAACTACCTACCTATCTGCCTACCTACCTACCTATGATGCTTGCGCTGCGCAGTCGCTCGCTAGGACAGCCGTCTTACTGCGCTGCTAACGTCGACAGCACGCATAATCACTACTGGCTCGAACCAGACTCTAAAGGCTAGTCTATACGACGACACTAGGTTGCGACACTCGTTTCAAGAAACGAATTGCGCGCAACTGGTTTCGTGTGTGTCTGCAGACACGGCGCCAATACTATACACTTCAGTTTCGTTGTTTTGTTAAGTGCCGTAGTCGCCGTAGAATGAAAGTTTGTTAACTGTAAGAGTTGTGGCGGGGCTATTACTTCTCTCTGTGAAGTCGCTGCATAAGACTAAGAAACGTTTTTGGGTTTGTGACTGGATTAAAAAAAGAAGTCAGCTCGGTTGCTTAGCGATCCTGCTGAAAGAAATCGTAATTTAAGACCCTAGAAGCTATTTCAGTCAACTTACAATGTCACCAGAGCAGTTTACGTTCCTTTTAAACAGAGTTAATAATGCAATAAAGAAACAAGATACTGTTATGCGTGAAACATTGTTACCAGAACTGAAATTACAAATTGCATTGCGTTTCTTGTCAAGTGGATATTCGTCTGTACAGTATCTGTACCGTGTTCCCAAATCCACAGTTGCCATAGTTCGTTTGTATAGGTATTTTTAATTGAATGTATTTTAGTCTGCAATTCACTAGTCGTCAATCCATCAATATTTAATTCACGAATAATTTTTCTAGATCACGAACACGCCGCTGCTTAAAATCTCATAAACACCTATGCATCGCATAATGTTCAAAAACCGAATTATTTCTTCCGTTCCCCCCTTTATGTTGTGTTTTGTTCTGTAATGGTTGCAACCTAGCCTAAAACACGCGCAATCAGTTTCGCAAAAGTTGGAAGGCCCCGAAACTGTTTAGTTTCGCCAACTAGTTGCGTGAACGCCTGCCGCGCATGTGCAATGGCCAGCAGCGCAGTTTCATGAAACGTGTCGTCGTGTATACTAGCCTTAACAGAAGAGTCACGAAACTCCCAGTGAATTTCTGCAACTTCGCGACTACGGCGGCGCCAAGCGGCTGAGACGTAGAAACACACCGCGAAACGATCGAGTACATAATGAATGTCTATTTGGAGTAAGGCAGCACAATCTAAATACCTTCCTATTTAGCAGCTGCTGTGGCGCTATAAAATTTAGCAACTTATCAAGAACACAATTCGGATATCTCTCATTAGCAAAGGATGCTCAGAAGTAAGAGAATAATTGCAAACGTAGGCTTCCGCGGCTGTTGTCACTATCAATGAAATTCTTCTGGGTATGAGACCGCGTCGTCATTTTATAAACTATACCGACATTTTGGCCACTGTTGCAGGCGGCCTTCATCAGGGTCTGTGTCTGTCTGCTATGGCAGCGGATGAGGGAGAGGAAGGGGGACGTTGGTTTTCCTTTATCGGTGGTTACATTATTGCACGCCATTGCATTGGTGGAAAGGGGCGTTGATGATTGGGTATTTCAATGGCTTGCTTTTCTTATGATTCGAGGTTGCATTCTTCCCCCTTAGTGGTAAAAATGGACGTTTCCATTTTGACCAATAAGGGGGAAGAATGCAATAAATAATAAAAATATAAAAAAGTTTAATTTTAAATAGGCCCATTAGTTTAATGTCTTTTTTTTTTTTTTTTTTTTTTTTTTTTTTTTTTTTTTTTTTTTTTTTTTTTTTTGACTATGCCGAAAAATAGCTCTAACATGCTTGTATCTATTGCCAATCAAGTTTTTTCACTAACTGTATTCCCTTTGTTGATTTCTGTTTTTAAAGGGGAAACTTCCTTTCCCAATCTCAATCCGCCTCGTAAAAAGATTTGATTATGCAATATTGGGCCGTCAAACCTGTGTATGGTCAGTATTAATTCGATATTTAGTGTAGCAGTATTGTTTGCTTACATCAATAACTAGCTCCCATGTCAGTATTAGCAGTAGCAGAAATACGCTGAGAAGAAGCGTTCACGAGTTCTGACCTATGTTCGCTTTTTTCTGTTCAACTCTTACAGGGTGTCCAGAAAAGGACTCCCTGATTTCAAAATTCAATATCTCGAAAACAAAGATCGATAGAGGAATGCAGTAAACGGTATGTTTATTGTGAAAGCTGTAAGATGTTTATACAGCATTTTGAAATAATAGTTACAAAAGCTGCTGACAGATGGCGATGTAATCGCCATACGTAATGTATAGTATAAATAGTGATCCGAAGCCCAGAGCGATCAGTTCCACTATTGAAACGTCAAAGGAGGTTAGCGTACCGAAGGAAGAGATTAAAACAATGTACTCCATTGAACAACGCGTTTCTCTTGTGCTAGAATACCAAAGGTTAGAAAAGAGTCCTACGGCAACAAGGCGAAGTTTTCAAGTACGATTTAATGTTCCAAAAGGACCCGATGCGAAAACCATTCGTATGCTCTTCGCAAAATATCAACGAACAGGCAGCGTAACTGATAATCTAGTGGGGCATGTTGGCCGCAAGCAAACCGTAGTTACGCCTGAAAATATCGCCACAGGTCCTGGAATTATTCAGCGAAATCCAATGTCATCCGCCCGTAGTATTGCATGTCCGACTGGTTTGAAGCGTTCCAGCACGCAGAAAATACTGAGAAAGAGTCTACACG